>JARQOD010000002.1:53133107-53328179 GCA_033576555.1 Oophaga sylvatica
GGGAGGAGTTATAAGAGTTAGTTGAACGATTCATGGAGGTCCACTTCTCTTGTCGTCGTTCAGACAGACTGGTGTCAACCCGGATGCAATGCTTGATGAAATCATCCAGATCCGAAGGGGTCTCTCCACGGGCAAGTTCGTCCTTTACTGCACTAGAAAGTCCTCTTTTAAAGAAAGTTACTTTTGCTGCATTATTCCATTCAGTGTCGACGGCCCACCTCCTATACTCCATAGCATACTCTGCGACGGGGCGTTTGCCTTGTCGTAATGCCAGCAACGTTGATTCAGCGGTAGCTAGCTGCACGGTTTGGGTTATCAAACATCTGCTGCATCGCTCGAATAAACTCGTTCAGATTGTCTAAACGTGTGTCCCGAGTCTCAATCAGAGGATTAGCCCAAGCGATCACTTTGTGGGTTAACAGCATAATGATGCATAGCATCTTTGACCTATCAGTCGGAAACTGATTAGCATGTGTATCGAAGAACAGGTAACATTGATTCAAAAATCCACTAAATTTATCTCGATCACCGCCAAAACGAAAAGGTGGTAGCGTGGGGGACGTGGCAGACGCTGAGACGGAAGCTTGTCCTTCTAGCTGTGTAATTCGAGCAGTCAACACTTGTACCGCATTCTGCAGATCTTGGATAGCTTGTTGGTGATTCTGGACATTATGATCGCTTTGTGCGATAAATGCGTCCATCCGTGATTTTCCATTCATCTGTTCGGTGTGCAGACTGGACATTGCAACCTGCAGTTTTCTGACACGTGTATCCATAGTTTCTGCTCCAGCGGCCTCCATTTGAGAGGCTGAGTATTCTGTCACTTTACTGGCGATACTGGACTGGAGGTCAGTGGCCGGAGCAGAAGTGTGCAGATGACCGGACCGTGGAAAGACTTCTGGAAGTGCAGTATATGGCGGTGGTAGTCCACTATGTCGGCAGATGGCGGGCCGGCCGAGATCACGCACAAGCACCAAGTCCGTTTAGGTGATAAAAGTTCAAGGTAGGAACAGCAGGGTTTCCACAAGAGATAGGAAGATGTCAGCAGAACACCTTCCAGATCAGGAGCTCAGATAATGCTTCACTCAGTAACTGAGCACCACAATATACTCAGCAACAGGAAGTTGCACAGGGCCAGGTATATATAGCAGGTCCAATCAGACAATCAGGGCGAGAACAATCAGCAGGGCAGGTGATGATCTCTATCCAATCAGTCTCAATCAGGGCGGGAACAATCAGCAGGGCAGGTGATGATCTCTATCCAATCAGTCTCAATCAAGGCGGGAACAATCAGCAGGGCAGGTGATGATCTCTATCCAATCAGTCTCAATCAGAGCGGGAACAATCAGCAGGGCAGGTGATGATCTCTATCCCAGACGAAGTTCATATGGTTTCAGGCTGAAGTTATTCAAGTTCTGAATAGCTCCACAGCAAAGGAACAGACTAGCAAGCCATGGTTCACAGGTTCAAATCCTAACATGTCTGTTCTGAACCAGGATGAACTTGTCAGCCATTGTCAGACCTTATGCTGGTGCAGAAGTTTCAGTTTAATTGCTTTTGCCTTGACACCGCTCCTCGCCAGATGTTACCTAACCAATGTACCCAGCTATTTTCTGTCGTCAAGAACAAAGCTGTTTTATAAATCATAGATCATTTGCCTTCAGTGCCTCTGTATTCTCTGCAGGATTTCATCATTCTTTTATGTTTCAATCCAAATGTCTTTTTCGCAGACAATAAAGCCACAGGTGCGCTGTTATCTTTCATGGAGAAACTCATACAAAGGACGCTCTGTACAAGTCCACAATAGGAACACGCTTCCCAAATAAACACATGCTTGTTACAGCACCAGATTTTCTTTCTTTGATCTTTTTTCCAAAATAACATTTTGCCATGTTGTGAATTACTTGTCCTCCATCACAGTGCGGCAGTCTGTCGGTGTAGGGGTAGGTTTCGAGTCACTTGGTTTAGTTCTCTATTGACTCAGTAAACATCTGGATGAGTATTTTTGGGCCAAAAAATGCAAGAGGGAAAGATTGGCTTTAAAAATGCACTTTTTTGAATGCACTTCTCAAAAATGTAAGCTGCTGATTTGAAAATTGTCATGTAATGCCACTTTTGCTTCATTGTGCCTGCTGTAGGGGGCCATATTTATTCAGGCGTGGCTATGTAGATGCTGCTGTCAATCACTCGGTGTTAGAATCTGATGTAGACAAAAGTGGCAGAGAATTTCATTAAGGGATGATCTCACATTGCAGTAATAAGATGCCTTAAAACCTTCTCTCATTATGCTGGCATTGGCAAATATTAAGGGCCTGTGCACATGTTGCGGATTTGCTTGCGGATTTTTCTGCTCAGAATCCGCACCTCTTGGCAGAAAACGCAGTTGCTTTTCTGATTCTTTTTTGATCCGTTTTTTCATGCTTTTTTCTCATGTGTTTTTGTATGCGTTTTTGTCGGCTAAATAAAGATATGTTATTTAACAAAAAAAAAAAAAAGATTTGTGATGTCATTTCTTGTCCAACTTCCTCTTTTACATTTGTCCAACCCACACTCCATTACACACACAGACAGATAGAGATAGATAATAGATACCGGTAGATAGATAAAAAATACATAGAGAAATAATAGATCGTTAGAAAGATATATAGATAGATAGATAATAGATAGAAAGATATATAGGTAGATAGATGATAGATAAATTGGTACATAAATAGTTAAAGAGACACACACACAAAATCTTAACGCAATATAGTTAATAAAAAAATAATGGCGTGGGCTCCCGCGCAATTTTCTGCGCCAGAGGGGGAAAGCCGACAGACGGGGCCAATATTTCTAGCCTGGGAAGGGGTTAATACCCATGGAGCTTCCCAGGCTATGAATATCAGCCCGCAGCTAGCCTTTACTGGCTATTAAAATAGGGGGACCCCAAAAAAAAAATGACGGGGGTCCCCTTATAATTTATAGCCAGAAAGGCTAGGCAGACAGCTTCAGGCTGATATTCATAGCCTAGGAAGGGGCCATGGATATTGGCGCACCACCCTGGCTAAAAATACCAGCACCCAGACTCCCCAGAATTGGTGCATCTATATGATGCGCCATTTCCGGCACTTAGTCCCTCTTTCCCACTCCCCTGTAGTGGTGGGATATGGGGTAATAAGGGGTTAATGTCACCTAGCTATTGTTAGGTGACATTAAGCCATTTTAATAATGGAGAGGCGTCAATAAGACGCCTATCCATTATTAATCTTATGGTTTGAAAGGGTTAAAAAAACATAAGAATAAAGTATTTTAATGAAATAAAACAACACGGTTTTCATATTTTTATTACACGCTCAGATACAAGCGACGCCCTCGGTTTCCTGTAATAAAAAGTAAAAAAATAAAACAACCGTATACTCCCTGTCCGACGCACTCCAATTAATAACGAATATCCCACGACGGTCTCCCCTATAGAACAGTGACATCAGGTGATGCCATTGCTCTGTAGGGCCTCCTGTTAAGATTTGGTAGCTGAGGAGAGCAGGAAAAAAAAGGCAATACACCAGAGAGGTTGGAATCTACTGGATTGCAGTACCCTGACTAACCACCACAACTAAAGGCAGCCGTGGAGCGTACCTACGTTGGTCCTAGACGCCTCGTCACAGCCTGAGAAGCTAACTACACCTAAAGATAGAATGAGGAAAACTATCTGCCCCGGAGCAGATCCCCAAAGAACATAGGAAGCCCCCAAACATGTAATGGTGATTAGACAAGAGGAATTACAGACACAGACAGAAAATAGTATGAGCAAACGTTGGGGCCCAATCTTCCTAGAAAGAAAAGGATAGGAAGGACACTTACTGCAATCCAAAAAACCCTAAAAAATACCAACTCACTAATTGCAAAAACACCTGAGATCACACGACCTCTACCACCTAAATTAGTTCTCTGGTGTAACAAAACTAAGCAGCAGCCACTGAAAAAAACTGGAAAAGGCAAATGAACAAATAACAGTGGCTCAGATAAACTGAGAGGAGCACAAGCCCCCGGAGGGGACCTGGCTGACCTCCACAGAAGTGCAGGACAAAATGCAAAAAGCAAGCACAAAAAATAAAAGCAGAAAATATTTTATCTGTTAGCAAAAGATGCAGGCAAGACACAGCAGGCTTCCAAGTGAACCAGGAACCAAAGTTGAGACAAGAACAATTGATCACCGGCAACCCTGATGGGAGGGAACCTCCCTTATATAAGACCAGTCTGTAACACCTGATTGCCAATCTTCACAATCTTCATTGAATAGTTCAGTACTGTTTGTAACCACCAGAGGGAGCTTCTGCTCAGAATTCATTTCTAACACATTCACAACAGTACCCCCCCCTTGAGGAGGGGTCACCGAACCCTCATTTGGGCAACCAGTTCGGTCAGGATGAGCTCTGTGATACGCACGGATCAGTCTCCTAGCATGGATGTCCGAAGCAAACACCCAAGAATTGTCCTCCTGACCATAACCTCTCCACTTAACCAAATACTGGAGTTTCCGTCTAGAAAAACGAGAATCCAATATTTTCTCAACCACATACTCCAGATTGCCCTCAACCAAAACAGGGTCAGGAGGCGCAGCCATAGGAACCACTGGCTCGACAAACCTCTTCAATAAGGACTTGTGGAACACGTTATGGATCTTAAATGTCCCTGGAAGAAGTAAACGAAAGGAAACAGGATTAAGAATCTCCATGATCTTATAAGGTCCAATGAACCTAGGCTTAAACTTAGGAGATGCAACTCTCATAGGGATATTTCTTGAGGACAACCAGACCAAGTCCCCCACTTCAAACCGAGGACCATCAGTCCTATGCCGGTTGGCAAACCGCTGGGCCCTCTCCTGAGAGAGGGACAACCTCTCCACTACCTGGTCCCAAATCTGCTGCATACGCTCCACAACAGAGTCAACACCTGGACAGACAGAAGCCTCCGTCTGTCCCGAAGAAAATCGAGGGTGAAACCCAAAATTGCAGAAAAATGGAGACATCAAAGTGGCAGAGCTAGCCCTATTATTAAGCGCAAACTCAGCCAAAGGCAAAAAAGAGACCCAGTCATCCTGATCAGCAGACACAAAGCATCTCAGATAAGTCTCCAATGTCTGGTTTGTTCTCTCAGTTTGTCCATTGGTCTGAGGATGAAAAGCCGAGGAGAAAGACAATTGAACACCAAGTTTAGAACAAAAAGTCCTCCAAAATCTGGAAACAAACTGGACTCCTCTGTCAGACACAATGTTCTCAGGAATGCCGTGTAACCGAACCACGTGCTGAAGGAACAAAGGCACCAATTTGGAGGAGGAAGGCAACTTAGGTACTGGCACAAGATGTATCATTTTGGAAAACCTATCACAAATCACCCAGATAATGGTCATTCTCTGAGAAACAGGGAGGTCGGAAATGAAATCCATAGAGATATGGGTCCATGGTCTCTTGGGCACAGGCAATGGCATCAACAAACCACTAGAGCGAGAGCAAGGTTTGGAGCGAGAGCAAGTCCCGCAGGACTGCACAAATTCCCTGACGTCACGAGACAAAGTAGGCCACCAAAAGGACCGACTAACCAAGTCTCTGGTACCAAAAATTCCGGGATGACCGGCCAACGCGGAACAATGAATCTCAGACATCACACTCTTTTTCCACCGGTCTGGGACAGACAATTTCCCAATAGGGCAGCGTTCGGGTTTATCCTCCTGACACCCTTCCAGAGCCAGTCTCAAATTGGGCGAGATGGCGGAAAGAACTACACCCTCTTTCAAAATAACAGCAGGATCAGATAACTCAGGAGAGACCGCAAGGAAACTCCTCGAGAGGGCATCCGCTTTAACATTCTTAGTGCCAGGAAGAAAGGAAACCACAAAATTAAAACGTGTGAAAAACAAGGCCCACCTGGCCTGTCTAGGATTAAGTCGCTTGGCTGATTCCAGATAAAACAGATTCTTATGGTCCGTGAGGACCACCACCTGATGTTTGGCTCCCTCCAGCCAATGTCTCCACTCTTCAAAAGCCCACTTCATGGCCAATAACTTCCGATAACCCACGTCATAATTACGTTCAGTTGGAGAAAATTTTTGAGAGAGAAAAGGCACAAGGGTTACTTTTAGAGGTCTCTGGATCTCTTTGGGACAAAACGGCACCTGCCCCAATTTCAGAGGCATCAACCTCCACCTGAAATGGCAGAGAAACATCAGGCTGCCGTAGAACAGGAGCAGAAGTGAATCTCTGCTTAAGTTCCTGAAACGCAGAGACTGCCTCAGGAGGCCAATTTACCACATCAGAACCCTTCTTGGTCAAATCAGTCAATAGTTTAACAATAACCGAGAAATTACCAATAAATTTACAATAAAAATTGGCAAAACCCAAGAATCTCTGAAGAGCCTTTAATGAAGTAGGTTGGACCCAATCACAGATGGCCTGAACCTTGACCGGGTCCATTTCAATAACAGATGGGGACAAAATGAATCCCAGAAATGAGATCCTCTGTACACCAAAAAGACACTTTGATCCCTTCACATACAGAGCATTCTCTCTCAAAATCTGGAACACAGTCCGAACATGTTTCACATGAGAGTCCCAGTCATTGGAAAAAATCAAGATATCATCCAAATAAACAATCAGAAATTTATCCACAAAATCCCTGAAAATGTCATTCATGAAGGACTGGAAGACGGAAGGAGCATTAGTGAGCCCAAAGGGCATCACTAGGTACTCAAAATGCCCCTCTGGGGTATTAAATGCCGTCTTCCATTCATCCCCGTGCTTAATGCGAATAAAGTTATACGCCCCCCTGAGGTCAAGCTTGGTAAACCAAGTAGCACTTTTCACCCTGGAAAACAGGTCAGAAATCAAGGGTAACGGATATTGATATTTCACAGTGATATTGTTCAAGAGACGATAATCAATACACGGCCTTAATGAACCATCCTTTTTGGCCACAAACAAAAAACCGGCACCCAAGGGTGAAGAGGATGGTCTGATATGACCCTTCTCCAATGACTCCTTGATATAAGACCGCATAGCGTCATGTTCAGGTACAGACAAGTTAAAAAGGCGACCTTTAGGGAATTTACTACCAGGCACTAATTCAATAGCGCAGTCATAGCTCCTATGGGGGGGCAAGGATGCAGATTTACTTTCGCTAAACACATCAGAAAAATCAGTCAAAAAGTCAGGAACATCCTGAGCCTGGGGAGAGGCAGAAAAAACAGGAGTGTTGGCATTAACACATTGGCAGCCCCAACTGGTTACAGACACAGATTTCCAATCCAAAACAGGATTATGAGACTGTAACCAAGGGAAACCCAGTACAACAATGTCATGCAGATTATACAGCACCAAAAATTTGCAACTCTCCTGATGATCAGGTTCAACCCTCATTATCACCTGAGTAGAGAACTGGGGTTTATCTCAGCCAAAGGGGTAGAATCAATCCCCAGTAGGGGAATAGACTTCCGTAGGGGTATAAAGGGAAACCCACAACGTTTAGCAAAATCAAAATCCATCAGGTTAATAGCTGCTCCCGAATCAACAAAAGCCTGAGCAGAAAATGTGGACAGGGAGCAAATCAGGGTAACAGTCAACAGAAATTTAGTCTGAACACTACCCAAGACAACTGAGCGTGCAAAACGTCTTCCCCGCTTAGGGCAGACTGAAATAGCATGAGAGGCGTCACCACAGTAGAAACATAACCCATTGCGATTTCGAAACTCATGACGCTGTGCCACAGAAGCCACTCTATCACACTGCATGGGTTCAGAAGCTGGTTCACAAGGCAACACTATTCCACGCATACCTCTACGCTCACGCAAACGTCTGTCAATTTGAATCGCTAATGACATAGAATCATTGATACCAGAGGGAGCAGGGAAACCCACCATAACATCTTTTACATTCTCTGACAGACCCTTCCGAAAAAGGGCTGCCAAAGCATCATCATTCCATTTGGTCAGGACTGCCCACCTTCGGAATCTCTGACAGTATAACTCAGCGTCCTCAAGCCCCTGATTTAATGCCAACAAGGCTTTTTCAGCTTGATCAGTGACATTAGGTTCATCGTACAATAACCCCAGAGCCAGAAAAAATGCATCAACATTACTCAAAACAGGATCCCCAGGTGTCAGGGAAAAAGCCCAATCCTGAGGATCGCCGCGCAGGAGAGAGATGACAATTTGAACCTGCTGTGCTGCGTTCCCTGAGGACTTAGGTTTTAAGGCAAAAAACAACTTACAGTTATTTTTGAAATTCAGAAATTTAGCTCGATCCCCTAAAAACAAATCTGGCATGGGATCCTAGGTTCCACAACCGGCAACCCTGCAAGATAGGTAGCAATACTCCGAACTTCAGTGGCAAGCTGATCCACACGGCCAGACAACTGTGCAAACTCCATTGAGAGAAAAAAAAATCCTCAGCACCCAGAGAAAAAGAGGGAAAGAAAAAAAAAATAATAAAATAAAAAATATCTCTGACAACTCTGACAACTTTTTTTTTTTACACTATCTTTCCCTTCTGTGAGTACCATATAATTTTCAGTTTGGCCGGTGATACTGTTATGATTTGGTAGCTGAGGAGAGCAGGAAAAAAGGGCAATACACCAGAGAGGTTGGAATCTATTGGATTGCAGTACCCTGACTAACCACCACAACTAAAGGCAGCCGTGGAGCGTACCTACGTTGTTCCTAGACGCCTCGTCACAGCCTGAGAAGCTAACTACACCTAAAGATAGAAAGAGGAAAACTATCTGCCCCGGAGCAGATCCCCAAAGAACAAAGGAAGCCCCCAAACATGTAATGGTGGTTAGACAAGAGGAAATACAGACACAGACAGAAAATAGTATGAGCAAACGTTGGGGCCCAATCTTCCTAGAAAGAAAAGGATAGGAAGGACACTTACTGCAATCCAAAAAACCCTAAAAAATACCAACTCACTAATTGCAAAAACACCTGAGATCACACGACCTCTACCACCTAAATTAGTTCTCTGGTGTAACAAAACTAAGCAGCAGCCACTGAAAAAAACTGGAAAAGGCAAATGAACAAATAACAGTGGCTCACATAAACTGAGAGGAGCACAAGCCCCCAGGGGGACCTAGCTGACCTCCACAGAAGTGCAGGACAAAATGCAAAAAGCAAGCACAAAAAATAAAAGCAGAAAATATCTTATCTGTTAGCAGAAGATGCAGGCAAGACACAGCAGGCTTCCAAGTGAACCAGGAACCAAAGTTGAGACAAGAACAATTGATCACCGGCAACCCTGATGGGAGGGAACCTCCCTTATATAAGACCAGTCTGTAACACCTGATTGCCAATCTTCACAATCTTCATTGAATAGTTCAGTACTGTTTGTAACCACCAGAGGGAGCTTCTGCTCAGAATTTATTTCTAACACATTCACAACAGCCTCCCAGTGATGAACTGACTGGAGACAATGGCTCCTGCAGTGCATCACTGAGGTTACCTGAGTTCATTCTCTCACTTTATGGCAATGCTGTGTGGGAATTCTCTCACCCAGCATTGCCAGTGAGAGAATGAACTGTAGTGATGTCATTCTCTCCTGGGGCCTGAGCGATACACAGGAGTGTATTGAAGGAGCGGCGTAGAATGCTGACATCACCCGATGTCAGTGTTCTACACCGGAAATTGTAGTGGGACACTCGGTAATAACTGGACTACGGCGGACAGGTGATGTATAGGTTGTTTTATTATTTTATTTTTATTACAGATCGATGGCTTCGGGTTTAGGTGATTGGTGAGTATGTACTCTATGTTATGTGTTGTATTTCATGTGTATGTTCTGTATGTTATGTGTTCTTTGTATGTTCTGTATGTTATGTGTTCTGTGTATGTAATGTATGTGTTTTTTTTTTTTTACATTCAACACATTAGCCGGATGATGGGACTACTACTGTCCTATCATTGGCTAATGTGTCAGTCACTGTCAGTGTAGCAGGCATAGCCGGATGGGACTTGTAGTCCCATCCGACGATGCCGGCATACGCAGAGAAACACACACACACACAGGCCCTCACACCCCCGCAAATACACAGATCACGCAGACACCGGCACACACATACACGCACACAGTCACCGCCCACACACTATACACGCACACAGTCATCACCCACACACATAGCGCCGCACACTATACACGCCCACATTCCGCCCACACACTTCCCCCCTCCCGAACTGCAGCGTTTCAAACCCCCAGCAAAACCGCAGATCTTTTTTAGACCTGCGGTTTTGCTGCATAAGTGCCCGACTCAATGCAAGTCGGCGCGTTTTTTTCCGCAGCATGTGCACAGCTGACCTGCGGTTCCCATAGGATTACATTAGATGTGCACTGTGCTGCGGGATGGATGCGTTTCCGCACGTTGAAAAACGCAGCGGAAACGCATCTAAAAATGCAACGTGTGCACAGGGCCTAATAATTATGGTAATCCTAACTGACCTAAAACGGGAAAGGTTTATTGTGATTTCATGTCAGATATTGAGAAAACACGCAGATGTGTCTTTTTATATAGTGTATGTAAACGTCTGGTTTCAATTGTACAAACAAAAAATTCAATACAAGGTAAGACATATTATACAGTTACATTGGGAGTGAGGGTCCTGCTGCTCGAAAGCTTACAATCTACAAGGAAATAGGACACAATAAGTGAAAAGTGCTTGTTACAGTGGGAGAAATAAGTATTTGATCCCTTGCTGACTTTGTAAGTTTGCCCACTGACAAAGACATGAACAGTCTATAATTTTAAGGGTAGGTTCATTTTAACATAGAGAGAATATCAAAAATAAAATCCAGAAAATCACATTGTATAAATTATATGAATTTATTTTCATTTTGCAGTGAGAAATAAGTATTTGATCCCTTACCAACCATTAAGAGTTCTGGCTCTTACAGACCAGTTAGACGCTGCTAATCAACTCGTTACCTGCATTAGAGACAGCTGTCTTACATAGTCACCTTTATAAAAGACTCCTGTCCACAGACTTAATTACAGTCACAGTCAGGCTCTAACCTCTACAACATGGGCAAGACCAAAGAGCTTTATAAGGATGTCAGGGACAAGATCATAGACCTGTACAAAGCTGGAATGGACTACAAAACCATAAGTAAGACGCTGGGTGAGAGGGAGACAACTGTTGGTGCAATAGTAAGAAAATGGAAGAAATACAAAATGACTGTCAATCGACATCGATCTGGGGCACCATGCAACATCTCACCTCATGGGGTATCCTTGATCATGTGGAAGGTGAGAGATCAGCCTAAAACTACACGGGGTGAACTTGTTAATGATCTCAAGGCAGCTGGGACCACAGTCACCAAGAAAACCATTGCTAACACATTACGCCGTAAAGGTTTAAAATCCTGCAGTGTCTGTAAGGACCCCCTGCTCAAGAAGACACTTGTGCCGGCCCGTCTGAAGTTTGCCAATGAACACCTGGATGATTCTGTGAGTGATTGGGAGAAGGTGCTGTGGTCAGGGTGCTGTGATTGGGAGAAGGTTCCTCCAAACTCGCCGTGTTTGGAGGAAGAGAAATGCTGCCTATGACCCAAAGAACACCGTCCCCACTGTCAAGCATGGAGGTGGAAACATGTTTTGGGGGTGTTTCTTTGGTAAGGGAGGGGCCGGTTTTAGACAAAGTGAAGCCCTGGGCAAAAGTTTAAAATGGGGCCCCAAATGCTCACATATTGCACCATCACACAGCACATTATCTGTTGTATTTACAAGCGCTAAGTTCAGGCCACTAATTGAGAGTGATCAACAATATTGAAGCTGTCTGACGCTTGTTTCACGGCCTCTTTAGGGTATGTGCACACATTCGGTAACTGGCAGTGCTTTGGAAGCAGCAAATATCCGCTGTGTCCAAAGTGCTGCAGGCTATTGAACGCCGGTGAATACGCATGTGATCATTGAACCATGTGGATTCACCACATCCAATACATTGTTCGGATGAAATTTATCTTGTGGAGGCTCGCATCTCCATGAGTTAAATAGACATGCTGCGGTCTGGAAAGATGCGCCACATGTTCGTCTCCACGGATGAGCCACGGACGTCGGTGCACGAATAGTGGGCATGGGATTTCTTGAAATACCATCCACTGTGCTGTAACATCTGGCCGCTGCACAAGAACACAGCGTCTAAGGCTGGTTCACAGCGTTTGTGAGCAGCGCATCGTGCGCATCCGATCGCATGTGTCATGCGTACCTATGTTTAACATGGCGTGCACATGGTCTTGCGTTTGCACGCGTTCATCTGCGTTTTCGTGCGCATGCGTTTTTTGAAGATATGCGTCTAGACGCGCCGGACGCAACATATTGCATTTTTGGGTCTGTCCAAAGGCATCAAAAAAACGCATGCGTTCGCTTGCGCACGGAATGCGTCAAAGCAAAGCATTACAGTCTATGGGAACGCGGGCATGCGCATTGACATGCGTACGCCTGCGTTTGCATACGCATGCGTTTTAAGAGTAAACATGTCTGATTTTAGGCTGGTTTCACATTAGCATTTTTGTGCGCAGCGCATCTGTGCAAGCGTTCATGCATACCTATGTTTAACATGGCGTACGCATGGTCTTGCGTTTGCATGCGTTTTTGCATGCATTTCCACTTGCGCACGATGTGCAGCGCACAAAGACGCAAATGTGAAACTAGTCTAACCCACATCGCTTATTGACCGTGTGCACCTACCCTTATTCTGGCTGAGGAAGAATCATTGGTACAGATAGTCCTCAATACAGTATAATGCAGGTCCCTTATAGTATAATGCACTACCTATGGTACTTGATTGAGTGTAATGTAGCTCCCCTCATAGAGTATAATGCAGCCCCCCTCAGAGTATAATGATGCCCCCATGCACAGTATAATGCAGCCTCACCTACAAACTCCCAACACACCCACACAGTATAATGCAGCCCTCCACACTCACACAGCATAATGCAGCGACTTCAGAGTATAATGCAACACCACAGACACACTCAGTATGATGCAGCTCCCCCAGAGTATAATGCTGCCCCACACACAGTATAAAGCAGCCCCCCACACACAGTATAATTCAGCCCCTCACACAGTATAATGCAGCCCCTCACATAGTATAGTGGAGTCACCCCTGTTATGATTTGGTAGCTGAGGAGAGCAGGCAAAAAAGGCAATACACCAGAGAGGTTGGAATCTATTGGATTGCAGTACCCTGACTAACCACCACAACTAAAGGCAGCCGTGGAGCGTACCTACGTTGGTCCTAGACGCCTTGTCACAGCCTGAGAAGCTAACTTCACCTAAAGATAGAAAGAGGAAAACTATCTGCCCCGGAGCAGATCCCCAAAGAACATAGGAAGCCCCCAAACATGTAATGGCGGTTAGACAAGAGGTATTACAGACACAGACAGAAAATAGTATGAGCAAACGTTGGGGCCCAATCTTCCTAGACAGAAAAGGATAGGAAGGTCACTTACTGCAATCCAAAAAACCCTAAAAAAAATACCAACACACAAATTGCAAAAACACCTAAGATCACACGACCTCTACCACCTAAATTAGTTCTCTGGTGTAACAAAACTAAGCCGCAGCCACAGAAAAAACTGGAAAAGGCAAATGAACAAACAACTGGCTGAACTAAACTGAGAGGAGCACAAGCCCCCGGAGGGGACCTGGCAGACCCCCACAGAAGTGCAGGACAAAATGCAAAAAGCAAGCACAAAAAACTAAAGGAAGAAAATGTCTTATCTGTTAGCAGAAGATGCAGGCATGAAACAGCAAGCTTCAAAGTGAACCAGGAACAAAAGTTGAGAACAGAACAATTGATCACCGGCAACCCTGATGGGAGGGAACCTCCCTTATATAAGACCAGTCAGTAACACCTGATCGCCAATCTTCACAATCTTCATTGAATAGTTCAGTACTGTTTGTAACCACCAGAGGGAGCTTCTGCTCAGAATTCATTTCTAGCACATTCACAACAGTACCCCCCCCTTGAGGAGGGGTCACCGAACCCTCATTTGGGCAACCAGGTCGGTCAGGATGAGCTCTGTGATACGCACGGATGAGTCTTCTAGCATGGATGTCCGAAGCAAATACCCAAGAATTGTCCTCCTGACCATAACCTCTCCACTTAACCAAATACTGGAGTTTCCGTCTAGAAAAACGAGAATCCAATATTTTCTCAACCACATACTCCAGATTGCCCTCAACCAAAACAGGGTCAGGAGGCACAGCCATAGGAACCACTGGCTCGACAAACCTCTTCAATAAGCACTTGTGGAACACGTTATGGATTTTAAATGTCCCTGGAAGAAGTAAACGAAAGGAAACTGGATTAAGAATCTCCATGATCTTATAAGGTCCAATGAACCTAGGCTTAAACTTAGGAGATGCAACTCTCATAGGTATATTTCTTGAGGACAACCAGACCAAGTCCCCCACTTCAAACCGAGGACCATCAGTCCTATGCCGGTTGGCAAACCGCTGGGCCCTCTCCTGAGAGAGGGACAACCTCTCCACTACCTGGTCCCAAATCTGCTGCATACGCTCCACAACAAAGTCAACAACTGGACAGACAGAAGCCTCCGTCTGTCCTGAAGAAAATCGAGGGTGAAACCCAAAATTGCAGAAAAATGGAGACATCAAGGTTGCAGAGCTAGCCCTATTATTAAGGGCAAACTCAGCCAAAGGCAAAAAAGAGACCCAGTCATCCTGATCAGCAGACACAAAGCATCTCAGATAAGTCTCCAATGTCTGGTTTGTTCTCTCAGTTTGTCCATTGGTCTGAGGATGAAAAGCTGAGGAGAAAGACAATTGAACACCAAGTTTAGAACAAAAAGTCCTCCAAAATCTGGAAACAAACTGGACTCCTCTGTCAGACACAATGTTCTCAGGAATACCGTGTAACCGAACCACGTGCTGAAGGAACAAAGGCACCAATTCGGAGGAGGAAGGCAACTTAGGTACTGGCACAAGATGTATCATTTTGGAAAACCTATCACAAATCACCCAGATAACGGTCATTCTCTGAGAAACAGGGAGGTCGGAAATGAAATCCATAGAGATATGGGTCCATGGTCTCTTGGGCACAGGCAATGGCATCAACAAACCACTAGGGCGAGAGCAAGGCTTGGAGCGAGAGCAAGTCCCGCAGGACTGCACAAATTCCCTGACGTCACGAGACAAAGTAGGCCACCAAAAGGACCGACTAACCAAGTCTCTGGTACCAAAAATTCCGGGATGACCGGCCAACGCGGAACAATGAATCTCAGACATCACACTCTTTTTCCACCGGTCTGGGACAGACAATTTCCCAATAGGGCAGCGTTCGGGTTTATCCTCCTGACACCCTTCCAGAGCCAGTCTCAAATTGGGCGAAATGGCGGAAAGAACTACACCCTCTTTCAAAATAACAGCAGGATCAGATAACTCAGGAGAGTCCGCAAGGAAACTGCTCGAGAGGGCATCCGCTTTAACATTCTTAGTGCCAGGAAGAAAGGAAACCACAAAATTAAAACGTGTGAAAAACAAGGCCCACCTGGCCTGTCTAGGATTAAGTCGCTTGGCTGATTCCAGATAAACCAGATTCTTATGGTCCGTGAGGACCACCACCTGATGTTTGGCTCCCTCCAGCCAATGTCTCCACTCTTCAAAAGCCCACTTCATGGCCAATAACTCCCGATTACCCACGTCATAATTAATTTCAGTTGGAGAAAATTTTCGAGAGAAAAAGGCACAAGGGTTACTTTTAGAGGTCTCTGGATCTCTTTGGGACAAAACGGCACCTGCCCCAATTTCAGAGGCATCAACCTCCACCTGAAATGGCAGAGAAACATCAGGCTGCCGTAGAACAGGAGCAGAAGTGAATCTCTGCTTAAGTTCCTGAAACGCAGAAACTGCCTCAGGAGGCCAATTCACCACATCAGAACCCTTCTTGGTCAAATCAGTCAATGGTTTAACAATAACAGAGAAATTACCAATAAATTTACGATAAAAATTGGCAAAACCCAAGAATCTCTGAAGAGCCTTTAATGAAGTAGGTTGGACCCAATCACAGATGGCCTGAACCTTGACCGGGTCCATTTCAATAACAGATGGGGACAAAATGAATCCCAGAAATGAGATCCTCTGTACGCCAAAAAGACACTTTGATCCCTTCACATACAGAGCATTCTCTCTCAAAATCTGGAACACAGTCCGAACATGTTTCACATGAGAGTCCCAATCATTGGAAAAAATCAAGATATCATCCAAATAAACAATCAGAAATTTATCCACAAAATCCCTGAAAATGTCATTCATGAAGGACTGGAAGACGGAAGGAGCATTAGTGAGCCCAAAGGGCATCACTAGGTACTCAAAATGCCCCTCTGGGGTATTAAATGCCATCTTCCATTCATCCCCGTGCTTAATGCGAATAAGGTTATATGCCCCCTGAGGTCAAGCTTGGTAAACCAAGTAGCACTTTTCACCCTGGAAAACAGGTCAGAAATCAAGGGTAACGGATATTGATATTTCACAGTGATATTGTTCAAGAGACGATAATCAATACACGGCCTTAATGAACCATCCTTTTTGGCCACAAAGAAAAAACCGGCACCCAAGGGTGAAGAGGATGGTCTGATATGACCCTTCTCCAATGACTCCTTGATATAAGACCGCATAGCGTCATGTTCAGGTACAGACAAGTTAAAAAGGCGACCTTTAGGGAATTTACTACCAGGCACTAATTCAATAGCGCAGTCAAAGCTCCTATGGGGGGGCAAGGATGCAGATTTACTTTCGCTAAACACATCAGAAAAATCAGTCAAAAAGTCAGGAACATCCTGAGCCTGGGGGAGGCAGAAAAAACAGGAGTGTTGGCATTAACACATTGGCAGCCCCAACTGGTTACAGACACAGATTTCCAATCTAAAACAGGATTATGAGACTGTAACCAAGGGAAACCCAGTACAATAATGTCATGCAGATTATACAGCACCAAAAATTTGCAACTCTCCTGATGATCAGGTTCAACCCTCATTATCACCTGAGTAGAGAACTGGGGTTTATTCTCAGCTAAAGGGGTAGAATCGATCCCCAGTCTGCCCGCTTAGGGCAGACTGAAATAGCATGAGAGGCATCACCACAGTACAAACATAACCCATTGCGTTTTCGAAACTCATGACGCTGTGCCCCAGAAGCCACTCTATCACACTGCATGGGTTCAGAAGCTGGTTCACAAGGCAACACTATTCCACGCATACCTCTACGCTCATGCAAACGTCTGTCAATTTCAATCGCTAATGACATAGAATCACTGAGACCAGAGGGGACAGGGAATCCCACCATAACATCCTTTACATTCTCTGACAGACCCTTCCGAAAAAGGGCTGCCAAAGCATCGTCATTCCATTTGGTCAGGACTGCCCACCTTCGGAATCTCTGACAGTATAACTGTTATGATCTGCTACAAGCACTAAGGAAAGGTGGGAATTCTGTCCCTACAATAGGACTGAGCTGGATCCCTACGATGTAACGGGGGACCTGATCCTGCGACCAGACCCGCTAAAGTCCTCAGCTAGTCTGAACGAAGACCTATAGTTGCGAGGGAGGAATCCCTACAAGATCTAGGGACTGGGTGAAAAGGTGGACACCTCCTAACAGAAATTGTAGCAGGGAAAATAAAACAGAAAACAAATACTAAGAGATCCTAAGATCAAGCAAAACTGACAGAGTAAGGCACCTAAGCACCCGGCTAGCTTAAGAGTAGATAATACAATGAAGTCCAGCAAAGCCAGAAGGGCGGAGCCAGACTAAATAGGGAAAAAAGGTCATGTGACAGCAAACTGAAACAAAATCTGACAAGAGGGTTATAACAGTACCCTCCCTTCAAAGAGGATCCTCCGGATCCCCTATGACTTAGGCTTATCCGGAAATCTCTTGTAAAACGCTCTGACAAGTCTAGACGCAGAAACATCATCCGCCCTCACCCATGAGTTATCCTCGGGTCCATAACCCTTCCAAACGACGAGGTACTGCAAACCCCCTCTATACCGTCTAGAATTTAGGATGCGGGAAATCTCATATTGCCCGTCCTCTACTACCAGGGGAACAGTGGCCGAGACGTCTCCATCTGAGACCTCAGCTTTTTTCAAGAGAGAAACATGAAACACCGGATTAATCTTCCAGGAGGTAGGAAGCTCCAACTTAACAGCAGATTGGTTAATAACCTGAAGCACCTTAAAGGGCCCTACAAACTTGGGACCCAATTTCTTAGACGGAATCCTCAAGCGCAGATTCTTAGAGGACAACCAAACCATGTCACCAATAGCAAACAAAACCTCTTGTCGTTTTCTATCAAAATACACTTTGGATCTTTTGTTAGCCTCCTGAAGATTACCACGCACATCAGTCCAAACTCTCTCCAAAACACCAGAAAAATTCTCCTCTTCAGGTACAGCCGATCCCAACTTGGAAAATGACCTAAATGACGGATGTCTCCCAGAACAACAAAAAAAAGGCGAACAACCAGCAGAAGCGGATGTATGGTTGTTAAGAGCAAACTCAGCAAGTGGCAGAAACTCAGACCACCCCTCTTGATTATCAGTCACAAAACAACGCAAAAACTGCTCAACATCCTGGTTTTTCCTTTCTGTCTGGCCATTAGACTCAGGATGATATCCGGATGAAAACGACAAATGAACTCCCAACCTGTCACAAAAGGCGCGCCAAAAACGAGCCACAAACTGAGGTCCCCTATCAGAAACAATGTCAGTAGGAACACCATGTAGTCTGACTATTTCCTTGACAAAGGCCTTAGCGAGAGTCTTAGTGCAGGGCAGTTTGATGAAAGGAACCAAGTGACACATCTTGCTAAAACGGTCCACGACCACCCAGATGACAGTGAAACCCTCAGAGGGGGGAAGGTCAGTAATAAAGTCCATAGCCAAATGTGTCCAAGGTGCACTAGGAACCTCGAGATGGCAAAGCAACCCCGCAGCAGGAGTATGAGAAGACTTAGATATAGCACACACAGTGCATTGACGTACCCACTTAATGACTTCTTTCTGCCATCCTGGCCACCAAAAACTGCGACCCACAAGTCTCTTGGTCTCAGAGATTCCAGGATGACCTGCCAAGCGAGAGTCATGACATTCAACAAACAAATCTCTCCTCAGGGTACCAGGCACAAACAACCTCCCATGAGGCGTGTTAGATGGGGCATTCTCCTGTGCTTTAAGAATCTCATCTTCCAACACGGAGTCCAAAACAGCAATAACAACCCCCTCTTGCAAGATGTTTTCCTCCTCCTCCTCAGTACCCACCATAGGAGAAAAGCTGCGAGACAAAGCATCAGCTTTAACATTTTTAGTACCTGGGATGTAAGTAACGGTAAAATTAAACCGTGAGAAAAACAGTGCCCACCTAGCCTGACGGACATTCAAGCGTTTGGCAGCATCAAGGTAGATCAGATTTTTATGATCGGTGAAGACTTGAATGGGAAATTCCGCTCCCTCCAAAAAATGACGCCAGTGTTCAAATGCGAGTTTAATTGCCAACAATTCCTGATTACCGATATCATAATTTAGTTCAGACTCAGAAAATTTCTTTGAAAAAAAAGCACAGGGATGTACTCCATCCGTCTTTGCCTGAGACAACACTGCACCGACCCCCACAGAAGAAGCATCAACCTCAACCAAAAATGGTTTAGTCACATCAGGCTGCGTAAGGATGGGAGCAGAGCTGAACCTCTCCTTTAGCAACACAAAAGCCTCAATGGCCTCAGTAGTCCACTGAACCGCATCAGCACCTTTCCTGGTGAGATCGGTCAGAGGTTTGGCAATCACAGAAAAATCTTTTGTGAATTTTCTATAATAATTGGCGAACCCCAAAACCTCTGCATTGATTTCACACCAATAGGTCTAGGCCAATCCTGCACAGCTTGCACTTTCACCTGATCCATCTCAAAACCTTCACTGGAGACAATGTAGCCCAAAAAACTAAGTCTCTGTACAGCAAACTCACATTTTTCTAGTTTGGCAAAAAGTGAATTATCACTCAGTAACTGTAATACTTCACGCACACTCCTCCAATGAGACTCCAAATCCCGTGAATAAATCAAAATGTCATCCAAATACACAACCACACTTCTGCCGATCAAAGGTCTAAGGATGTCATTAATAAGATTCTGAAAAAATGCCGGAGCACTGGAAAGTCCAAAAGGCATGACCAGAATCTCAAAATGACCCAGTGGAGTGTTAAACGCAGTCTTCCATTCATCCCCCTCCTTCATGCGCAACAAATTGTATGCCCCTCGAAGATCAATTTTAGAGAACCACTTGGCCCCCACTAACTGGTTAAACAAATCAGGAATCAATGGCAGTGGGTAAGGATTGCGTACAGTAATCTTATTAATCTCACGAAAGTCTAGACAAGGCCAGTAAACCGCCGTCCTTTTTTTAAAAAAAAAATCCAACCGCCACAGGAGATTTGGAAGGCCTAATGTGACCGGCGGCCAAGCTTGTCTGTATGTATTCCTCCAAAGCCTTTCTCTCAGGAATAGTCAAACGACTTTTAGGAAGAGTCGCTCCAGGGACAAATTCAATTGCACAATCATAATCTCTATGAGGAGGCAATACCTGCGATTCCTTATCAGAAAAAACTTTCCAAAAATCCTGAATAGGTACAGGTAACTCCCCCTTAACTACAGCAGCAATACGCCCGTTACAACACTTGTCATAACAATTGGGACTCCAGGACTTAATTTCATTGGTAGACCAATCCAGTACTGGATTGTGCAATTTTAACCAGGGTAACCCCAAAATCACCGGTGAGGGCAAATTGTTCAAAACTACCAAATCCAAATTCTCTTGATGAACACCATTAATAGTAAGAGGAAATTCACAGATATGGTGAGTAACATTTTTCAAGTGAGAACCATCCACAGACATCACATTAATAGGGGAAGACAGAAGTTTGGGTTTTAATTTTAGTTTTTCCAAAAATTTCCCATCAATCACATTGAGAGTTGAACCACAATCCACAAATACCCGAAACTCCATTAATTCCTCCTCACCAGCAGTGGTAGCAGAAAGAAAGACACCTTTACTGTTTAAACAAGCTATACGGGCGAAACTGACCTCATTTTTTCTTTTCTCTTTATTCATTCGAAGCGCACAGTTCTTAATGAAATGCTCAGATTTACCACAATAGAAACACAAGCCCTTAGCAAATCTGCGTTCTTTTTCCCGAGAGTGAGGTGTCATTGCTCCATTTTCCATCGGCTCTGCAATGTCAGTACATTCCTTCTCCAAACTTGGAGCTGACAAGGCAGATTTACTCTCATTAACCCTTGCACGCAGTCTCCTATCCACCCGTATGGCTAATTGCATAGCCTCTTGCAAGTTACCAGGTATAGGATAAGCAATCAGCAAATCTTTAACCCTTTCACTTAACCCTGCAAGAAATAAACTTTTCAAAGCTGAATCGTTCCAGCTCACTTGTGTGGACCACCTTCGGAAGTGAGTACAATATTTTTCCACATTACCTGATCCCTGTCTCAAACGTCTCAATTCTGTCTCAGCTGATGAAACACGATCCGGATCGTCATATAACAACCCCAAAGCAGAAAAAAAACTATCCACAGATCTAAAGCATGGATCACTAGGCTGCAGAGAAAAGGCCCAGTCCTGAGGTTCTTTGCGCAAAAGTGACATTATGAACCCTATGCGCTGTGATTCATCACCAGAGGATCTGGGTCTCAAACGGAAATACAACAAGCAAGCATTTTTAAATGAAAAAAAATCTTGTTGTTCACCAAAAAATAAATCAGGCAAACGTACCTTTGGCTCCACGAAATGTGCTCCAGAACAACTACTCACGTGTTGCTGGATTTCAGCCACCTCCAGAGAGAGACCCTGCAGGCGTTCAGCCAAATCCCGAACCGACACCATGACGGAAAACAGAAAATCTTTCCTTAGAGATTTTTTTTTTTTCTTTGGGCTGGACTTACTGTTATGATCTGCTACAAGCACTAAGGAAAGGTGGGAATTCTGTCCCTACAATAGGATTGAGCTGGATCCCTACGATGTAACGGGGGACCTGATCCTGCGACCAGACCCGCTAAAGTCCTCAGCTAGTCTGAACGAAGACCTATAGTTGCGAGGGAGGAATCCCTACAAGATCTAGGGACTGGGTGAAAAGGTGGACACCTCCTAACAGAAATTGTAGCAGGGAAAATAAAACAGAAAACAAATACTAAGAGATCCTAAGATCAAGCAAAACTGACAGAGTAAGGCACCTAAGCACCCGGCTAGCTTAAGAGTAGATAATACAATGAAGTCCAGCAAAGCCAGAAGGGCGGAGCCAGACTAAATAGGGAAAAAAGGTCATGTGACAGCAAACTGAAACAAAATCTGACAAGAGGGTTATAACAATAACTCAGCGTCCTCAAGCCCCTGATTTAATGCCAACAAGGCTTTTTCAGCTTGATCAGTGACATTAGGCTCATCGTACAATAACCCCAGAGCCTGAAAAAATGCATCAACATTACTGAAAACAGGGTCCCCAGGTGTCAGGGAAAAAGCCCAATCCTGAGGATCGCCGCGCAGGAGAGAGACGACAATTTGAACCTGCTGCGCTGCGTTCCCTGAGGACTTAGATTTTAAGGCAAAAAACAACTTACAATTATTTTTGAAATTCAGAAATTTAGCTCGATCCCTAAAAACAAATCTGGCATGGGGATCCTAGGTTCCACAACAGGCAACCCTGCAAGATAGATAGCAATACTCCGAACTTCAGTGGCAAGCTGATCCACACGGCCAGACAACTGTGCAAACTCCATTGAGAGAAAAAAAAATCATCCTCAGCACCCAGAGATACAGAGGGAAAAAAAAAAAATCTCTGACAACTCTGACAATCTTCTTTCTTTCACACTATTTTTCCCTTCTGTGAGTATCATATAATTATCAGTTTTAGGCCGGTGATACTGTTATGATTTGGTAGCTGAGGAGAGCAGGCAAAAAAGGCAATACACCAGAGAGGTTGGAATCTATTGGATTGCAGTACCCTGACTAACCACCACAACTAAAGGCAGCCGTGGAGCGTACCTACGTTGGTCCTAGACGCCTTGTCACAGCCTGAGAAGCTAACTTCACCTAAAGATAGAAAGAGGAAAACTATCTGCCCCGGAGCAGATCCCCAAAGAACATAGGAAGCCCCCAAACATGTAATGGTGGTTAGACAAGAGGAAATACAGACACAGACAGAAAATAGTATGAGCAAACGTTGGGGCCCAATCTTCCTAGACAGAAAAGGATAGGAAGGTCACTTACTGCAATCCAAAAACCCTAAAAAAATACCAACACACTAATTGCAAAAACACCTGAGATCACACGACCTCTACCACCTAAATTAGTTCTCTGGTGTAACAAAACTAAGCCGCAGCCACAGAAAAAACTGGAAAAGGCAAATGAACAAACAACTGGCTGAACTAAACTGAGAGGAGCACAAGCCCCCGGAGGGGACCTGGCAGACCCCCACAGAAGTGCAGGACAAAATGCAAAAAGCAAGCACAAAAAACTAAAATAAGAAAATGTCTTATCTGTTAGCAGAAGATGCAGGCACGAAACAGCAAGCTTCAAAGTGAACCAGGAACAAAAGTTGAGACCAGAACAATTGATCACCGGCAACCCTGATGGGAGGGAACCTCCCTTATATAAGACCAGTCAGTAACACCTGATCGCCAATCTTCACAATCTTCATTGAATAGTTCAGTACTGTTTGTAACCACCAGAGGGAGCTTCTACTCAGAATTCATTTCTAGCACATTCACAACACACCCCCACACAGTATAGTGCAGGTCCCCACATACAGTGTAGTGCAGCCCCACACACAGTATAGTGCAGCCCATACACAGTATAATGCAGCCCCCCACACACACACAGGATAATGCAGCCCACACACAGTATAGTGCAGTCCCCCACACACAGGATAGTGCGCAAAACACAACACAGTATAATGCAGCTCCCACACACACAGTATAGTGCACCAGACACACACACAATACAGTATAGTGCAGTCCCCCACACACAGTATAGTGCAGTCTCCCACACACAGTATAGTGCAGCAGACACACACACAATACTTACCTCTCCTCATTCAACTGCTGCTCTGGCTTCTGCAGAGCATCTCAGCATGTCATCAGCTCCCCTGCTGGCACACACTGCTGAGTCAGAGGCAAGGGGGAGTGATGGGAGAGGGGGCCCATCACATGACGCTCTCTCCTCCATCACTGCTTTCAACTGTATCAGCATCTATGATGCCAATAAGTTGAATGCACAATGCAGGGGATGGGGGAGGGCATCTTAGGGGCCCCCACAGCGGCCGCGTGGTGTGCCGTTATTAGCGGCATGCCACTGGCTGGGGGCAACTGGAGGAGCGGGGGCCCTAGGTGGCGGCCTGGTCTACCTGCCCGTAATGCCGGCCCTGGCTAATTGCTCAGGACTACTTCACCGCATCAGTGGGAGAATGGATGGAGCCATGTACCGTAAAATCCTGAGTGACAACCTCCTTCCCTCCGCCAGGACATTAAAAATGGGTCATGGCTGGGTCTTCCAGCAAGACAATGACGAAAAACATACAGCCAAGGCAACAAAGGAGTTGCTCAGAAAGAAGCACATTAAGGTCATGGAGTGGCCCGATCTATCAATAAAAAAAAAGGATTAACCTGATCGCTATCCGGCATAGTGAGAGAATAATTCAAAAAGGAAAAATCAGTTTTTTTGGGTTGTCGCGACATTGCATTAAAATGCAATAACGGGCGATCAAAAGATTGTATCTGAACCAAAATGATATCAATAAAAACGTCAGCTCAGCATGCAACAAATAAGCCACACCCAACCCGAAATCACAAAAAATGGAGACGCTACGAGTCTTGGAAAATGGCGCAATTTTTCTTTTTTTTAAAAAACTTTGGATTTTTTTTCACCACTTAAATAAAAAAGAACCTAGACATATTTGGTGTCTATGAACTCATAATGACCTGGAGAATCATAATGGCAGGTCACTTTTAGCATTTAGTGAACATGGTAAAAAAAATCCCCAAAAACGTTGTGGAATTGCACCTTTTTTGCAATTTCACCGCACTTGGAATTTTTTTTCCCATTTTTGAGTACACAATATGGTAAAATCAATGCTGTGGTTCAAAAGCACAACTCGTCCGGCAATAAACAAGCCCTCACATGGCCATATTGATGGAGAAATAAAAAAGTTATGGCTCTGGGAAGAAGGGGAGCAAAAACAGAAACTTACAAAATCAGCAAGGGATCAAATACTTATCACCCCCACTGTATTTCTGGTCGAGCAATTGTAATAAATAGGGATTTTCATATAAATCTAATTTTCATATGAGTCTGCATGATCCGATCATCAGCCAGTGTGTTTAAGTGTAATCATGTGCAGTTATCATGTGCATGGAGGATGTGGAGACAGAGAATAAAAGGGAGCAGATACTGAATAATATTTAGAAGGAGGGAGCAGGGAAGAGTTTGGTTAGTGAGTTGAGGTGATAGGCTTGTTTAACGAGATGTGTTTTTAATGCACTTAAAAATGTGAGGTCTAGGTATCAGTCGGATCGTCTGGGGTAGTGCATTCCAGAGAACTGGCGCAGCATGAAAGAAGTCTTGGAGACGGAGGTGCGAAGTTCGGATTATAGAGGATATTAATCTTAGATCAGTTGAGGAACGGAGGACATGCGTAGAGTGATACAGAGGAGGGAGGAGATATAGGGTGGTGCAGAACTGTAGAGAGCTTTGTGGGTGACAGATATGAGTTTATATTGTATTCTGAAGCGAATGGGTAACCAGGAAAGGTTACCAATTGTGAGGAAATAGGGTTACTGTTGCAGGATGTAGGCTGAGAAGACGCAAGGAGCTGGGTAACTTCTTCTGTAACAGGCTCAAAGATGGCAAGTGAGCTTGAAGTGCAGCATGGAAGGGGATACAGACACTGAGGAGATTGGGCAGAAATGTCTTGATCCTCACCGCCGATATTGGTATGTTGGTGACGAGGATCTGTGCTATAGGGCTGAGGAGGGAGTGTAAGGAACAAAAAAGTCATTTTGGATGGTTAGCTAGTGATGTGATGAAGGTGGTGAAGTAAGATTGTTTGGCCATATGAAGGGCAGAGTTATAAGTTTTGAGCATGAACTTATGGTGGATGAAATCCTCTGCTAAAAGCGATCTTCTCCACTGACACTCAGCGCATCTTGAGCAACGCTGAAGAAAACGTGTTTGCATTGTGTGACAGGGTTGCCCTCATCTGTGTCGAGTCTTTCTGTGTGTAGTGGGCGCTGCCTCATGTAAGAGAATTTACAATGTATTAATGGGAGCTAAAGGGTGAGTGTAGATTGTCATTAGGCTGCTGGGCATTAATAATACATGTATTCCTATAAGTAGGGGTGCCCGGGTGAGGACATAGTTCTTGACAGAGAAGAAAAGAAGGTTGTGGTCAGAGAGTAGGAGAGATGGGTTAGTAGTCGTGTCCGGGAGAAGACCAAGTTCAGAGTAGTCCCGTCTTCATGCGTATGAGAGTTAGTAAACTGCGAGAGGCTAAATGAGGAGGTTAGAGAAAGTAAATGAGAGACAGATTGGGAGAGGGGATCATAAATGTGGATATTAAAGTCTCCCTTGATGACAGTGGGAATGTCACAGGATAGAAAGTGAGGAAGCCAGGTGGCAAAGTCATCCCAGAACTGACTGAAGGAGTCCGGAGGGAGATACACAACTGCCACTCGCAGGGGGAAGGGTTAGAAGAGTCTAAAGGTGTGGACTTCAAAGGAAGGAAACATAAGTGAGGGTACTGGGGGGGTAACTTGGAAAGCACATTGTGATGAAAGGATAAGACCAACACCTTGTCTGTTCTCAGGTCTGTTAGTGTGCAACAATTTCAGCCCACCAAACGAGAGAGCAGCAGCCATAGTGGTGTCCTCCTGCTATATCCAGGTTTCTGTAAGAGCCAGAAGGTTAAGGGAATTAGAAAGGAAAAAATCATGAATGTAAGTTAGTTACACGCTGACCGTGCATTCCAGAGGGCACAATTGAAAGAGATAGGAGAGAGCATGCACTGAATGTTAATAAGATTAGCAGAGTTTCTATATACAGCCAGAGGAGAGTTATGTATACTAGTGGAGGGATGCCCTGGGTTATGGAGATGTTGCCAGTGTCTAGGAGAAGGAGAAAAAAGAGCAGGTGGTGCAATGATTTGTATAAATGTTTTGACTGCTGTATGATGGTAGTGGATGGTTTGGAGTGGGTGAGAAACGTCAATAAAGCCTCAGAGTTATACATGGGACAAGGGAGAAGGGAGGGGCTGATGTGGAGAGAGTGCACAGAATGTGTAAGAGGGCGGGAGAATTAGAGAAAGCAGAAGTTAAAACATATATGACCAATACATAATACAGTTGTCTCGACACAGCTGTTGGGTGACACTTGACCAAGGGTTTCCTTCCCTGTCCCTGACACTAGGGGGCTCCCTAGCTCGCCCTATTCCCCAGATACTTCAGAAGGTGAAGATGCAGGGGCCGCCACCCTTGCCTTAACTCCTGAGTTAGCCCTCCGTCTGTTCTCTTCCCCCACCACAGTACACCAACCTGACAAGGCAACAAAAACGAGGGTTAACAGAGAACACCAGGAATACAAAATATTCACTCACATGTAACAGAGGAATGCACCTGGGAGTGGAAGAAGGGGAATACACCAAAATAGAGAAACCATGCAAGAGTCACAGATAACACCTCCAGAACTCTTTCTCAAATGAACTCCTCTACTCCAAAGCCATGCAGCAAATGCTAGCTCTGACATGGATTTGCATACTAAAACTTCTGCACCCTTCTAATACACTTTGTATTTCAATGCCATAACATATTCCCTTTTCAGAGTGAAATCACAGCATGCTGCAAATAGATTCTGTCAGTGAAAAAAAATCGGTCATCAGCACTGCCCCATAGAATAAAATTGGTTCTAACGCTATCGTCCAGTTTATACGGTGGTGTGAGCGAGTCCTAATGGCATTTATCCCATTATTGTTTATGATGAGATCCTTCCTGTTTGTTCTGCCATCTCCTGAGTCTGTTATACACTTCATAAACTCATTATAAACACTACGGACCTTGAATGTTGTTTTATTTGAGAAGGAGACAGATGTGACCGATGTTTTAACTCCCAATAACGGACGTGTTTATAAAATCCAGTGATCTTCGCATTGCTTTTATTCAGCTCTTATACAAAACAAATGTTTCCAAAGTTAGGAGGTTGTGCATATCTAACAGATGTCCCCATTACATCTAGATTTACAACAGGTTTACATATTTGTCGCAAGGAATTACACCATCAACATGAAATAGGCTTCATAGAGAACGGAGGGCTCTTGTAGCTATAGGATGTTTTTACTTTTGCGCATACAAACATTCAGGACAGTTGATAAACATAATTCAGTCTACGTGCAGAACATCTTTCTTTTTTCCAAGATATTGCTTAGCTTTTTCTTAGGCTAAGTTCACACAAGCATTTTAAAAAAATGTTTGATTTTCAAGCAGAAACGATATTTCATCTGTATTGTCATCCTTTTGTCCATTTTTTGCATACATATGGTTTCCATTTTTATACATCAGCAGTTTTTTAACATTTATAAGACAAAATCCCGTTTCCTACATTCATAACGGCAATATACCTATAAAAATCGGATGCTATGCGGTATGGGATTCAATTTTTTTCTACAGACAGATTTTAATGGACGAGTCTCATCCGAATTACGATAGACACTAGTGCTTGCTGCAATTTTTTTTTTCATATGGACATTTAGTCTGTGTAACTGTCATCGGAAAAGCCCTATTGAATAACACTGGTCCTACTATTGTCTGTGTGAGCTTCATTTTTCCTTAGACCGAAAATGCGATCATGTGAACAAAGTCTAATGCTGGGGTTAGAAAACTCAGATAATTTTCATCCATATTGTCATCCGTGTGTCCATATTTTGCATATGTATGGCATCCAATTTTATATGTGAACAGTTTAAAGTGTACATGATCATACAGCTTCCTAGGTTAATAATGGTAATGTGTCCATAAAAATTGGATGCTACACTAATTATACATAGGGGACCCGATTTTGTTTACTATTTTTTTTACACTAACACAGACGCGGAGTGAGAGATCCGTCCCACTACCATCCTACAGATCTCAAAAAAATTAAAAGCCCATGTCAGGTTTTCTTAAATCTGATTTGGTCAAATAATTTGAACAAATCCACACTCTTTTACTTTGCATTGTAACAACAGCTGTAGCTGTAATGACAATTCTCTCCAGCGGGTTTAGTATGCTTCAATGCACATCCTGGGGACACATAATGACCCTCGTATATGATTCCCCTCACTGCCTCACAATCAGGGTCAGCATTAGGGGCAGGCAAACAAGGCATTTGCCTAAGGCCCCCACTCATTCAGGAGCCCCAAAACCAGTGGCCTCTATGAGGCTGCATTATACTCTATATCGGGCTGCATTATATACATATCTATGAGGTTGCATTATGCTATATGGAGGCTGCATCATACTCTATGGGCCTGCATTATACTAAGGCTGCATTATACTCTATGGGGCTGCATTATACTCTATGGGCTGCATTTTACTGAGGCTGCATTATACTTTACGGGGCTGCATTGTACTCTGAGGCTACATTTTAATGAAGCTACGTTATACCCTACGAGACTGCATTATACTGTATGAAGCTGCATTATACTGTGAGACTGCATTATACTGAGCCTACATTATACTCTATGAGGCTGCATTATACTCTTTGAGACTGCATTATAATCTATACGACATTATGCTCTATGGGGCTGCATTATACTCTATGAGGCTGCATTATACATAAGAGACTGCATTATACTCTATGGGGCTGCATTATACTCTTTGGAGCTGTATTATACTCTATGAGGCTGCATTATACTCTATGGGGCTGTATTATACTCTATGGGGCTGCATTATACTATATGCGGCTGCATTATACACTACGAGACTACATTATTGTAACACTGGCATCTCTGCACTCTGCCTCCCTCCCCAAGAGGAGATGCCAACTCATTCAACGCCGTTGCCCCACACTCCCTCCTCCATCTCCTGCTGCTACTGCCTCTTGTCTGTGCACTGGTTGCAGATCCCCGGCTCTGTGCTTAGGACGCGTGCGCAGTCTCGCCTTCTTTAACGGTCATCGCGTGCTGTTCTAAAGTGTCCCCAGTCAATAGCTGGGAGACACTTATTTAAGGCACATATTAGTTTAGTCTTACATGCTTGTTAGTACTCAGGTCCCTAGTGCTTGTATTCCACTATACCTGCCTGTATATCACGTCTACTGCGCCTAACTGTGTAACAGTCTTTTCTTCCAGAGTGTCTGTCTGTATACCAGCCGTGCCCACCAGCACCTGCCTGACTGTGTATCATCCCGTGCCCACCTGCCTGCCTGTCTGTCAGCCGTGGCCGCCTGCCTGTACACCAGCCATGCCAGCCAGTACTTGCCAAGTCTACCATTCCTGGCCGTACCTGCCTCCTGTCCTTTGAGAGTTAGCTGCCATCCACCCAACGTGAGCCTTGGTATAGCACCTGGTCTTGCCTCCCACATCCCTCCTCGGATCGTGGTATCGTCAGCCTCCGTGCATCCGAGGTCAGACTTGGTGAGGCACCTAGTCACACCCTTCTAGCCTGTTCTAGGATCATGGCACAGTTGTTCCACCAACAGGTCTGTAACAGTTATGCTATATGAAGCTGCATTATACTCTATGGGCTGCATTATTCTCTATGAGGCTGCATTATACTCTATGAGGCTGCATTATACTCTATGAGGCTGCATTATGCTCTATGGGGTTGCATTATACTCTATGGGCTGCATTATACTATATGGGGCTGCATTATACTCTATGGGGCTGCCTTGTACTCTATGGGGCAGCTTTGTACTCTATAGGGTGTGGTGTAGTGACTCATGCGGCAGCTAGGGGGCGCTGGATATGCTGCTCAAGTTATGCATGGAGGCGTGATATGGATGGGAAAACAGTCCCTGGCATGGTTATAAATGGCAGGTATGTGTCGCAGAGCTCCTCTGCGCTGTAAGCCAGTAATGTTGTTATGGGACTTGTAGTCCTAAAAGAGTCCTGTTATAGTCTAGGGTGGCTTTACAGGGTTAGCTTGTGAGCTGGGTGGGACTTGCTAACCACACATACACCGCCCACTGGTGGTGGTATAATGAATGTTGCATACTGGTGGTTGTAGGTGTTGTGAAGGACCTGTGATGTGGTCATGAACAGGTGACCAGACCATGTGCTTCATGCCTTAGCTGGGGGAGTGGCTACAGATATGAAAGGGAGTGTTTAACACATGAAGAGGGAGAGTGTGTCTGAGACTGAGGAGTCTCTGGAAGTCTGGCTGAGACTGTGGAGAGACTCTGATGTGGAGACTGTGGCCTGTGTTGGAATATCCTGGGAGTGGATTGGATTCCTGGAGCACATGAAGAGGCCAAGTGTCTGCGATGGCACTGCAAGGGGGAAGCTAACATCCTTCTGAGGGTCTGGACTGTCAGGTGGCCTGCAAGGCAAAGATGGTGATCCCAGTTAGGCAGCTTCCCTGGGAACTTATGTCTGACGAGGAGTCAGCGTGAGGAGCAGGAGCTCCTGTAAGGCCTCTTTCACACATCCGTTTTTCTCCTTGCGGCGCCCCTGGCATTTTTCCGCAGCGCCGCATCACAAAACCGTATGCACCACATGCATTTTTTTTCCCATAGACTTTCATTAGCGCCGGATGGCGCCGCATGTCACTGCGGCGCGTCCGGTTGGTGCCGGATGCGGTGTCTGGTCACCGTCCGGTGTCTGGAAAAAACGTTGCATGTAACGTTTTTTTTTGTCTGCGGCGAAAAAGCCGCATGCGCCGGATGCGGCGCGTGCGGCTTTTTTTTACAATGAAAGTCTATGGACGCCGCAATGTGCCGCATCCGGCTTGAGCCGCATCCGGTAGCCGCATCCGGTTTTTTAATTGATATACCAGCCCACAACAAACAGATACCAGACAGATACCACCCCTCAGCAAACATATAAAAAAAAAAATTTTGTGGGACATCAGACACATCCACAGAAGCCACAGAGCCAACGACGCAGCCACCGACGCAGACACCGACGCAGCCACCGACGCAGCCACCGACGCAGCCATCGGAGACTCACGAAATCAGCCACCGGAGACTAGCCACCGACGCCTCAGCCACCGACGCCTCAGCCACCGGAGACTCAGCCACCGGAGACTCGCAGCCAGGATCCGCACCATGGAGCGCCAGGAAAACAGACGGTAAATATGCCCCCCCCCCCCAAAATCCAAAATTTACAATACATATGTCACCAATGCTGTGTGAGCTGATGTTTATTTTTGGCACCCTGGTACATTTTATATTTCATGTTTTTTCTGTGATGGGGATTGGTTCCCCTGGTATTGTATGAAATTAAATTGCCGATGATGGGGTGGGTCCCCGAGTTTAAAATGCATTTGTTTGGGAACTTTATTGTGTATTCCCTGCTACTGTTGTGAATGTTGATAATGTAGATCTACTGGTACTGTTTTTTGCAGTGATGTGCTTGGTCTCCCTGCGACAATATGAAATGTGGATGTATTTGTGTATCATATAATGTTTTTTTTTTTTTTTGGTTTTTAAATCTTTTTTTTTTTTGGGCCTGTGATGTGGTTGCTTGTCCTGCTACTATCTGAAATGTGCATGTGTTTACTATGGTAATGTTTATCTCCCATTTTTTTTGCCAATGTTTATTTTTTGTGGCCTGTGATGGTTTTTCTACTAATGCTCTCTTGCATTTGTTTAGTATGCTAATGTTTTTTTGTTTGCAATCTTTGTTCTTTGTGGTCTGTCACGGTTTATCTACTCATGGTCTCTTGCATTTGTTTAGTATGCTAATGTTTTTTTGTTTGCAATCTTTGTTCTTTGTGGCCTGTCACGGTTTATCTACTCATGGTCTCTTGCATTTGTTTAGTATGCTAATGTTTTTTTGTTTGCAATCTTTGTTCTTTGTGGCCTGTCACGGTTTATCTACTCATGCTGCTATTACATTTGCATGTGTTTCGTATCCAAATGTTGATCTACTTTTCTTTTTGTTGCAATTTTTTTTTTTGGGTGCCTCTGACCTTAAATCTCCTCATGCTCGTATGTGAAATGTCCATGTTTTTATTATCATTATGTTTGTACTGTTTTTTTATTTTGTTATTGGGGATCGGTTGATTCAAACTGTTAATTTTTTTATTTATTGATTTTTTTTTTTTTTTGTCCAGGGATACGGTTTACCCATGGTACTGTTGATGGCTACAAATGATTGCATGTGGTCGGAATAATGTCCTTGTTTGAATGTTATATTTTAAAACAGGGACAATCAATACATATAAACACAATTCCTTTTTGTCTGTTAATTCCACAGCAGAAGAATTGATGCTGCTGATCCAAGGGCGCAGGAGATCCTGGATGCAAGGAGGCAAGCCAGTAGAAAGTAAATATGACATCCCCCATGTGCCTAAAAATTAAATGTTTGTTTTTCTCTTTCAGCCAGGGACAAGGAATCCGCATATATTCACTGTCCCTTTTTGTGTCCTTATTCAACAGCAGAAGAATTCAACGAGCGGCGGCGGCGGCGGCTGAAGTGCAAGTTGAGCAGAGGGGAGGAGAGGACCTCCAAGCTAGGAGGCTAGCAAGCAGAAAGTAAGTATTACAGCACACATTTTGCTCTAAATTACATGTTTGTTTTTCTCTTTCAGCCAGGGCAAAGGAATACAGATATATTCACTGTCCGTTTTTGTGTCCTTATTCAACAGCCGAAGACTTCACCGGGCGGCGGCGGCGGCGGCTGAAGCGCAAGTTCAGCAGAGGGGAGGAGAGGACCTCCAAGCTAGGAGGCTAGCACGCAGAAAGTAAGTATTACAGCACACATTTTGCTGTAAATTACATGTTTGTTTTTCTTTCAGCCATGGACAAGGAATATAAAATTTACAGTCCCTTTTTACTTAACAGCAGAAGACGTCAAGAAGAGGGGGAGGCGGCGGCTGGAGATAGACGAGAGGAGGAGAGGCGGGCAAGGAGGGAAGCCAGTAGAAAGTAAAGATTACATCCCCATTTCAATAAAAATACATGTTTGTTTTTCTCTTTCAGCCAGGGCCAAGGAATATAGAAATATATTGACTGTCCCTTTTTGTTTCTTCCACAGCAGATGTGTGACCCGCACCACAATTGTGGGTTACCAGGGCTATGGGGTACTCGGAGCCGAGCCCATGGAAGTCTATGGGATTTGTGTCACTGGCAGCGGTGGCTCGGTCCGTGGCCCTGGCGGTCAGGCGTATGATGGAGGGGATATTTACAGGGGATTAGTAGATAACAGTTCGTGACGCCACCTGTAGTTTTCTAGTCACTAAGACCAGCGCTGCTGTAGATCTCTGAGGGGATGTTATGGCAGCTAGATGACGGGTCCCCCACAGGTGGGACTGGTCCCTCAAAGTCTATGGTTATAATCATGTAGGGTGCAGATAAATGAATCAGTCTCAGACCATCCAGCGTCTTTCCATACCTTTTACTTGTCAGATGTTAGGCAGGTTCCGGGGAGCTGGTCGGGGTGGAGACTGCACGTCCAGGTAACAGCGGAGCAGGTTAGAGGCCTCCTTTACTTTCAATATGATGAGTCCAACTAGCATGGAGCTAAGTTAACTCCGAATACTCCAGCTAACTCCATAGCTGTACTGCCCGGTCAGTATTGTGGTGGAGCCTTCCATGTGGTAAGAACAGAATCCTTCTATGCTTGGCCTAGCTAAAAGTCCTTGTTCCTCCTGACTCCAATTACGTATTGACACTTCAAGGGCTGCTTTCTGCGACCTAAGGTCCAGTAAGACTCTGGTTGTTCCGTTACTATGCGTGAAGCGATAGAACCCTTCAGTCCCCAGTGACCGGGTAAATTGTGCAGACAATGCAATATCTAAGGCACTTATCTAACTTCTTCCTCTGCGCCCTTCGCCCTGCTTTCGCTCTTAACATAAGCACTCCACACTTCCTATGGTAGTACAAATCAATCCTTTCTTACTTCTTCCTTGGAGCTCGCTGACAGATTCTCAGTATTCTCCTGGTTCAGGAACACATCAACTGAACTTCACTGTCCTTGGGACAGGCGACTGAAGTTTCTGCTGCAAACTTCCCTTTCTCCAAAGCTGTCTCTGCCTTCAGGTTAAGGAACAGCTCTGACTAGGCTAGGATGAACTGGCTCACCCATACTAGCCTCCACTTTCTGAACTGCTGACAGGAACTATCTGAGTGGCTGTCTTTCACTTCACTTCCTGGAAGACTCCCCTCTAGCTGGTGTACATCACTAGCTTATATACCCCGAGGGTGTGTCTAAAGTGTGAATGGATGATGTAAGCTTTAACTGTTACCTTTCTGTGCAGACTCCAGGATTTTTATGTGTGCCTTACATACCAGGGCTACACACAGACAACGTCAAACAGCTGCTGCAGCTGCAGCAATGGCGGTGTTGGCGGAGGAGGCAGCGGCTGAAGCGGCGGCGGCAGCACCACCGGCATCGCCATCTCCTCCCTCCCAGCCAGAGCCAGAGCCGCCACAGCAGGACACATCTTCTTCTAGGAGCCCTCCTAGCCATCGTCAGGAATTGGCGGTAAAAATATGTATTTTTAATTTTTCTATCCACAATCCATCTGTGGGCTATATGTCTTGATTGGGTTTTTTTAATAACAGGAATCTGAAGATGACGAGGAGCTCCCAGAGGAAGAAGGACGGGGTGGAGAGATACCCGGAGTGGGCTCACAATTCGTAAGTATCCTGCATCAATCGCAGAAACACACCATCACAGTACACACAACACATAGAAAAACATTTAGTGTAATACTTCACACAGCGGCCAACACCTGCCAATATCCTAATTTTTCTTTTCATTTTAGTCTCTCGCATCTGGGAGCCAGAGGGTTTCTCCCAGCGCCTCCCAGAGTCGTTGTGAGACTGTCGGCGGTTCTCAACGTGTAAGTATTTTTTTTTGTGCCATTTTCTATAATTTTTCATTTGTACAAAACGTGTTATCTAAAAATGTTTTGTGCATTAATTTTCCCATTGTAACATGTATAATTTTGCAAATTTCAAACAATGTGTCTGATGATTTTTTTTCTTTCCTTTGTTAATTTCACAGGCTTCACAGCGTGCTCCCGACTCGGACACGGAGGAGGGATTGGACGTGGAGTTGATGATCGACCTGGTCCGAGAAAGGGAGCCGCTGTGGAACATGGGGGACCGCCAGCATGCGGATCAAATTGTGACACGACGGCTCTGGACGGAAGTGGCAGCAGCAATGGTGCACCGCTGGGAGGACCTCAATCCTAGGTCCCAGACTAAATTACGTAAGTATAGTTCATGTTGCTGACTGTAAAGGTGTTTTTTCAAAACTTCTGTCCTCGTGTAACCAACGCTTCTTGTTTTCCATTTTCTTTTGTGAAACACTATGGAAACAATGAAAACATTAACTCTGGGGGACACGAGGACTAAAGTGTGGTTGTTGTATAGTAACCAATGTGTGCTTTCTCGTTTCAGGGGAGAGAATTATGAAGCGGTGGCGGTCTGTGAGGGATCGCTTTAAGAAAGAATTCAATAAGGAAATGCGGGCCCCGAGTGGATCTTCAGGACGCCAGAGCAAGTACAAATATGCACGAGCTCTGGCGTTCCTGCGTGAAACAATGGTCACCAGAAGGTAAACATAACCTTAAAATGTTAACTTTTTTTTTTTTACAGCCAGGGCCATTCCACATCTGTATATTAATTTTATGTTTTGTTTTCTTCCACAGCACGGTGAGCAGCACTCGGGCGCCGCAGAGTTGGAGCCTTCTAGAGCGATCCCTCAGGAGACCGACACTGAGGGACACTTTGACCAACCCTCCACATCTGCCCCTTCCCAGACTTCACACACACTTGATCCCGCTGTCCCCTCCACCAGCGCTGGAGCATCGTGGCCGGCTGCATTACATGAATCTGCTGGTCAGGATATAGCCTTCCCTTTACCCCACCCTTCTGACCCTGCCACCTCTAGTACAGCTGCGGGTACTGGGCGGCAGCGTCAGAAGGGTCAGGAAAAGAACTATGCGCCCGAGTTCTTACACATGAACGCATCTTTCCAGAACTGCCTTAAGTTGCTATCTGAACAAGTTGCCGCAGGCGTTCGTCAGATAACCACACTAGTTGGTGAGGTCAAGACACTTCTGGAAACTGTGCGTTCTGAGATAAGAGCACCACCGAACTACAGCTTTTTTAGGTCGGTTGCGGAGCGCATAGATCCGCTATCTTCTGACCAGCAGATGTATGTGATGCACACGTGCCACTCTGCTCTAGCGCAGGTTGTCTCCCATCCTCAATCCACCCCAGTCATTCCACCACCTCCCCCCCCTACAGCCGCCGTCCATCTCCCCCCCCCTACACCTGCCATACCTCCTCCCCCTCCTATTCAATATCAACCTCCCCAATACCAACCACCTCCCCAGCTCCATCAACCTCCACTATATCAACCACCTCCCCAGGTCCAACCACCTCCCCAACTGCAGTCACCTCCCCAGTACCAACAACCTACCCACTACCAGCCACCTACCCCCTACCACACTTCTACCTACCAATCTCCTTCCCCCTTCCAAATACCTACTATGTCACCTGCTCCTCATGCACAACCCTCCACTCCACCACCACCCACCTGTTCTGCCTTGTCTTCCCATTCTTTTGGTCTTTCCACCCCTTCACCTCTTCCTGTTCCTTCCCCACCACCATCCCGTTCGTCCCTCCACACTCTCCACACTCCCACGGTCGAAGTGTCCCGCAGCCCCTCCAGCAGTATTTCCACCCCACACTACACAGACCTTTAAATATGTGTTTGTTTATAATTTTTTGAATGAAAAAAAAAATTTAATAAAAAAATAAAGTTGAATAAATAAAGTTTAATAAAAAAATAAAGTTGAATAAATAAAGTTTAATATAAAAAAAAGGTTATTTCTATGTTAAACATTTGGCCAAAAGGCCTAATTTTATAACAATTATATTAAAAAAAAATTTTTTCAATAAATTGTTCATTGGTTTAACATTGTTGTCTGTCTTTAATTTATAGGATGTTAAGTATTAAATTTGTTATACAGGTAAAGCTAACTTTGGCTAAAAGGTTCATAAATGCAACCTTTTTTACAAAGTTATGTCCCGGGTTTCTATTATCTTTTCACTAAAAATATGTACTTTTTTAGATTATCCCCTACCCAGGTTTCCCTACTCCAGTCCTCAAGGCCCACCAAAAACATATCATGTTTTCAGGATTTCCTTTGTATTGCACAGGTGAGGCAATTATCACCTGAGCAATACAAAGGAAAGACTGAAAACTTGACATGTTGTTAGGCCTTGATGACTGGATTTGGGGAACCATGGCCTACAATGTACACTTTTTTTGACAAAAGGTGAAATAGTTTTGTTAATACAATTTCACCTTTTGTCCAAAAAAGGGTACATTGTAGGCCATGGGTCCCCAAATCCAGTCATCAAGGCCAACCAACAGGTATTGTTTTCAGGATTTCCTTTGTATTGCACAGGTGAGGCAATTATCACCTGAGCAATACAAAGGAAAGACTGAAAACTTGACCTGTTGGTGGGCCTTGATGACTGGATTTGGGGAACCATGGCCTACAATGTACACTTTTTTTGACAAAAGGTGAAATAGTTTTGTTAAACAGCCATGGACACAACAATGGCAAAAAGGTTACAGTAGAAAACACACAAGAAGGTAGACAAGTAAAACTATTGGTTTATTGTGGGTAAAGAAAATTATTAAAAGAAACAATACATTTATCACACTCTGTCATCCTGCCAGTCAACACTACCTTCCGGTGACACAAAGTATTGAGCAAACTTGTCCCTCATTCTTGAAACCGCGACTGTACTGCGAGTGGTAATGTTGCTGTAGTCGTGCAAAGTTGTTTCTTGATTGTGGTCCTCCAGAGAAATTGGTTCCTTGGTTAGGACAAAATTATGGAGGACCACGCACGCTTTCACTACATCATCAACAGTCTCGGTCTTCAAGTTAATTGCAGTCAAAAGGACACGCCATTTTGCTGTCATAATGCCAAAGGCACACTCCACCATCCGTCTGGCTCTTGTGAGGCGGTAGTTAAATATCCGCTTTGTATGTGTCAATTCTCTGCTGGCATACGGCTTCAATAGGTGTTGGGACAGCTGGAATGCCTCATCACCTACACAAACGAATGGCATCGGTGGGCCTGAGGTTTGAGGCAGTGGCCTAGGGGGGGGGAAATGAAAACTGTTTCCATACAATTTACGTCCCATAGCAGATAGTTTAAACACTTGGGAGTCATTAGACCGTCCATAAGACCCAATGTCCACCGCGATAAACTTGTAGTGCGCATCTGCAATAGCCATCAGGACGATAGAGAAATATTTTTTATAGTTAAAGAATTCAGATCCAGTTCCTTTTGGCTTTTGAATGCAGATGTGCTTTCCATCAACGGCGCCCAGGCAATTGGGGAACTGGCAGATGAGTAGAAACTGGTCTGCTATTTGAAGCCATCGCTCTGTTGTTGGCTCTGGAATAAATTCTCCAACCAAAGTATCCCACAGAGCACGACAAGTGTATTTTATTATGCCGGATAGTGTGGAGATTCCAATCCGATACTGAAAATGTAGCGATGCCAGCGTCTCACCAGTTGCCAGAAATCTGAAAACAAATTAGAAAATACAAATTATTTCAGAAACGCAGCATTACATACCAGAACTCAGCTACGACTATTGGAGATACCAAACATAATCACATCTATGACAAAGACTGTTTTATAACTAAATTTGGGGATACTCATGTGGTTTCCTAGTTGGCCTGTGATGTTCAATTAATGATAAAATTACAAGTGCGCTCAAGCAAACAGATCCAATACATATAGCTTACCTTATAGTGACCATGAGACGCTCCGCCGGAGATATCGAGAACCGACAGTAGGTGTCTGATTTTTTAATTTGGTCTCCAACACGCTCCAGCAAATCATCAAAGTTTTCTTTCTTCATCCGCAGATAGGCAAAGAACTTATCTGGATTTTGTCGCAGCTCCATGTTCAGTGTTGAATAGACACCACGAGTTAATCTCTGTGCCGTGATCGGGTGGATCCACAAACGGCGGCGTCTTCGCTGACGTCTAATGCGCTGCTCCTCAAACTTTCGCTCCTTCTCCAGAACGATAAACCTCAATCGATTCATCTCCGCAGTAAAATCAACAAGATTCCTGAAGATATTGCCGATAATGACATCCATGTTCGCCAATCACTTGCTACTTGCTCTTCTCTCCAAACTGCACTTGCTCCTCTACAACCTGTCAAAGATGGGCTGTAGGAGCAGTGTATATATAGGATTACAGTAGCCAATCATATTTGGAACCCCAAAAAGGGCGGTCTTAAAAAACCTGATCCGGCGCATACGGCGTCAACGGATGCCAAACCGGATACACCGGATGAGACGGATGCGGTTTTTTGCCGCATTCGTGAACCGGATGCGGCGAAAAACCGGATGCGGCGCATCCGGTTTTCATACAAAATACCGGATGCGGCGCTGCGGCTAAATGCCGGGGGCGCCGTTTAGGCGCCCGCCGGATGTGTGAATGAGGCCTAAGGTAACAACGCAGACTGTTGGTGCTTGTATTGTTCCATGAACGTTAAGGAACTGTCTACTGCAACTTAAAGCCAAATGATGAAATATTATGGACAGTGGTAGGCCTGTGATGTGTAACAGGGCCTACCATGTGGTTTATGCTGTGCGAAAATAAACCTAAAGGACTGTTGTTTTAACCCTGAGCGTGCCAGTGTTTACCTCAACGACCAGCAAAGCATGTGTTCCCCGTCCACACACAGTGTGGATCGTCACAATTGGTGTTAGAATGCTGGCAGCGGCCCAGGGAGCACGTGTGCAGGTTTTTTTTGTTTTTTCTGTGGATTAGCAAGTCCATGCATTTTTTTTTTTCTTTTTGAACTTGCTGTGGCTCGGCAGGGCTGAAGACGTCTGGCTGTAACTCGGCGGGGTTACGAAGTTGACAAGCGGCTGGCTGTGGATAGGCGGGTCCACGAAGTCGATGGTGCGGAGCCGTGCAGAGACTTGTGGTAGCGGGAGCTACAGTGACTGTTTCAGCAAGAGGTTCTGCAGCAGCAGGAGCTGCAGTGACAGCCGCAGCGGCTTGTGAGCGGCATCTGGAGGTGCCGGTGGTTTGTGGCTGCAACAGAAGCAGTATCAGTGCCGGCAGGAGCTGGTGGTGTAATAGAAGGACAGTGTGAACCAGGTCACACAAACTCTTAAAGGACCAGTACAAGCCCGGAGAGACATAAAAGTGTACTGTGGGACTGGGGCCTAAGAAAGCGGTGGGGGAGTCCACGGGGGAGTGTCCCAAACAGGGATGGGTGCAAAAAAAGGGGTGAAGTCCCAAAAGGGGGCGGTGACCCAAAAAGGGGTGGAGCTTCCAAAAGGGACGGCACTGGTTACCTAAGGGGACATGTCTGAGGAACAGAGGTGTGGGTGTTATGCTTGGTCCACATGTGGCATAGCCTTCCCGGTTGATGACCGCCCACAGGTGTGTACTGTGAGGTTACATCGGGAAGGAGTCTCTGGACGGCTGGACTCAAAGAGTCAGGTGACTCTGACAGGAACTCTTCTTGTTCTCTGTCTGACAGAAAAAAATGTCAAGGTTGGCTGCAGATGTGTAGCCCAGCTGTGTCTGGAGCCACATGTTTCCAGGTGGATGCATCGAAGGTAAACCCACAGAGATCTATATGCACACAACTCACCTGCACTATTCCCTAGATCCACCAGAGGGAGCCCTTTTGCAGTATATATAGAGTAGTGAAGTACAGCAGACAGTAGTCTAGCTGAGACAGTCAGTCTAGTCACCTCAGATGAGCTGAGAGAGAGAGAGTTACCTCAGATTAGATCAGATTACCTCAGAGAGACGGGGTGTTCTGTTTATTCTAGCTGAGAGCTGAAAGACTGAAGACTACAGCTTGTACTTAAGGGTATGCCACACTAAACAACATCGCTAACGGGATCGCTAAAAAACGTCACTATTTAGCGATCCCGTTAGCGATGTTGTTGTGTGCGGCATCTACCAGCGACGAGGCCCTTGCTGTGATCTCGTTTATCACAGCGATCGTTCCGGACCCTATTTTCGTCGCTGGCGCCCCGCTGGTAAGTATCTAATCGCTGAGTGTGGCACCTTTTTTAGCGATTTAGCGGTACTTTTGTACCGCTAAAGTCGTTAAGGAGATCGCTAACCGCGATAGCGTCCTAACGACATCGCTAAAATAGGTAGCTACTAGCGATATAGAAACAATCCCGCTAGCGATCTCATTAGTATGCGACGCTAACGAGATCGCTAGCGGGATTGTGTGGTGTGGCAGTACCTTTAGTTTACTGTGTGGAGTCCAGTAAGAGTGGAGGAAGATAGCCACTTCAGCCTGGTCAGAACTGAGTCAACTGAGTGTAGTTTCAGTGAGCAAGCGTGCCGACGCTTTGAGAGCGGTGAAGAGAAAGGAGAATCAGCTATCTACTGCTAGTGTGCTTATGCTAAAGGTCGGAGTAGGACGAAAGACGAGTGGAAGGGAAAAGAGAGTGACAGAGGTTGAAACAGCATTGATCGCTTACCTCTACTCTGAACAACCGGACACCGGGTCCGAGCTTGCTAGCATCTACACGACTAGTAGGAGATACCGGAGACCCTGTGGGACTTCAAGTCGCAGGGGCCCACAAGTGCTGATACGTAACTGGGGTCAGGAAGACGGAGTCTAGCAGGGCCCTGCATACAGAGACCCTGTTATATCCTAGAGAAGGCCTTACTACAAAGTCAGCCGGGCGTATAACTGAAGACAGAGTTAGACTTCGTTTCATACAGGTCAGAAACTCACACATACAGGAGTACGGAGGCCCTACACCTACTCAGTGGGATTACTGGACATGCATCCTCCACCCTGCCAGCTTCCCGGGACGTGCCTGCAACTATACCATCAGTAAAGGTACAGAAAGAGACTTTCGTGTGTGTGTCTGCCTTATTGCTCCTGCATCCCTACACCGCCATATACCCTGAGGGATCCAGTCTTGCCTGTGGAAGACTTAACACCTTGCTGCCCAGTAACAACCCTCAGCGGATCTACCCTGCAGCGCTGGTCACCCTGACCAGGTACCACAGGTGGCGTCACAAACAAACTGTATATAGCCCCAGGGCCACGGACCGAGCTGTGCTACCCGTGACAACCCCCATTGAAGTGAATGGGCTCGGTGCCGAGTACCCCACGGTCCTGCTAAGGGCGACTCACATCCATGGGCGCATTGTGGACTATAGGGTGGACAGAGTGATGCTTGCTATGTCCACAAGTGGTGGGTGCCAAAATGGCCGTATACTGTCGGGTGGCCTGCATAGCAAAGATGGTGATCCCAGTTAGGCAGCTTCCCTGGGAACTTATGTCTGACGAGGAGTCAGCGTGAGGAGCAGGAGCTCCTGTAAGGTAACAACGCAGACTGTTGGTGCTTGTATTGTTCCATGAACGTTAAGGAACTGTCTACTGCAACTTAAAGCCAAATGATGAAATATTATGGACAGTGGTAGGCCTGTGATGTGTAACAGGGCCTACCGTGTGGTTTATGCTGTGAAAAATAAACCTAAAGGACTGTTGTTTTAACCCTGAGCGTGCCAGTGTTTACCTCAACGACCAGCAAAGCGAGTGTTCCCCGTCCACACACAGTGTGGATCGTCACAATTGGTGTTAGAATGCTGGCAGCGGCCCAGGGAGCACGTGTGCAGGTTTTTTTTGTTTTTTTTTTCTGTGGATTAGCAAGTCCATGCATTTTTTTTTCTTTTTGAACTTGCTGTGGCTCGGCAGGGCTGAAGACGTCTGGCTGTAACTCGGCGGGGTTACGAAGTTGACAAGCGGCTGGCTGTGGATCGGCGGGTCCACGAAGTCGACGGTGCGAAGCCGTGCAGAGACTTGTGGTAGTGTGGATCGTCACAAGGGCCACATTGTACTCTATTGAGGACTATGGGAGTTAATTATACAATAAGTACTATATGGGGCTCCATTATACTATATGGGGGCTGAATTATTCTGTCAAGGACTATGGTGTGCACTATACTGTATGGAGGACTATGGGGTGTGCATTATACTATATGTAGGGATATGGTGCGTGCATTATACTATGTGGAAGACTATGGGGCACATTATACTATACAAGCAAAATGCTGCCTATTCATCTATGTGGTGTTCATTATACTATAAGTACTATATGGGGCTCCATTATACTATATGGGGGCTGAATTATTCTATCAAGGACTATGGGGGGTGCATTATACTGTATGGAGGACTATAGGATGCATTATACTGTATGGAGGACTATGGAAAATGCATTATACTGTCTGGAAGACTATGGGAGCATTATACTATATTGAGGACTGTGGGCTATACATTATACTGTATGGAGGACTATGGCTAGTGTATTATACTATATGGAGGACTATGGTGCGTACATTGTACTATATGGAAGATTATGTGGTACATTATACTATATGGAGGACTGTGTGGAGTGAATTATACTGTATGGAGGACTATAGAGAGTGTATTATATTATATGGAGGACTATGGGGAGTGCATTATACTATATGGAGGACTATGGGATACATAATGCTGTATGGAGGACTATGGGGAGCACATTATATTATATGGAGGACTATGGGGAGTGCATTATATTATAGGGAGAACTATGGTGTGCACTATACTGTATGGAGGACTATGGGGTGTGCATTATACTATATGTAGGGATATGGTGCGTGCATTATACTATGTGGAAGACTATGGGGCACATTATACTATACAAGCAAAATGCTGCCTATTCATTGAGTGATTGGATTGTTTATGCCGGAACAAAAATCATTGTTCTCAGCAACACATTGCCCAGTGAATACTGCAGATATGCTGCTGATAACATGATACCGTATGGGGACAGATTGATCTACTAGTGATCATTCTGTGCTCATCATTCTTCCTCAGCCGGTGTTGATCACGCTTTTTTTAACGGCCTAAACTCAGCGCGTGTAAATACAGCTGAAATGTTTTTGTGTGATGGAGCAATACGTTAGTATTTGGGGCCCGCCTTTAAAATTTTGCCCAGGGCGCCACTTTGTTTAAAACCGGCCCTGCTCACAATGTACAGTATACATATAAACATTATCAATCTATATATTCTCTGTGATGTGAAGCAAATTAATCTAAAGCACAACTTGAAAAATAAATGGTGCACGGTGGCTCAGTGGTTAGCACTGTTGCTTTGCATCTTTGAGTTCCTGGGTTTAAATCCCACCAATTGCAATATCTGCAAGGAGTTTGTATGTTTTCCCCATGTTTTTGTGGGTTTCTCGGTTTCCTCCCACACTCCAAGGACATACTGATAGGTAATGTAGATTGTGAGCCCCAATGGAAACAGTGCCGACAATGTCTGTAAAGTGCTGTGGAATTAATGGCGCTATATAAGTGAGAAAAATAAATAAACCTGTAACCTTGGAAAACACTATTTACCTGCAGATGTCAGGTAATTTGCATTACAATGCTGTTAGGCGGACGTACTGAAAATATGGCTACTGGGAGAAAAATAACTTATTTCTTCCCAGGAGCCACTGGCTTTCAGTCATGAGGCCATGCACAGTCACCACTCTCTATACCGTAAGCAGGGACTGTAAGCACGAACCAACACTTTGACAGCTCGCTTTGCACAGATGCGCTGCAGAGCGAGGTGTATTCGCTACTTGCACGTCCCAACAATTGAAAAACGGCATTTCCTGGGCGGAAATAAATTAATTTTCTCACGGTGGACTGGAAGCATTAACCCTATATCTGTAGGTGACAGGTTCCCTTGGCTTCACTGCTGATGATATATAAATACACGAGCGCTCAAGAAACCCAGCAGAATCTGATATAATATTCTGAGACACTGTCTCCCCTCTGTTGACGACTATTGTCAGTCTCTTGGGCTCATCGGCGCATGCAGTGAGTGCTCCGACATAGCCGATAAGCATCAATAATCCCCTCAGTGACTGCATGTCTGTCTGCAATCATATCTATGACACAGAGATAAACAGCGAGGCAGTGTTCTGTATGTGATGACTATGACAGATGACTAGACAGAGCAGAAGCAATCAATGCGAGCTCGATGAGAGGGCTGATTACCGTCTGATTTTAACTCTACAAGTATAAACCAGTGCAGATTGTCTGCCCTTGGTCGTCACACTGGGCTCTATGTTCATGATAAGAACATTTTCTGGAAAAGAAGTCAAATGAAAAAGACTTTTTAAAAAAGTCACAAGCCCTAGGTTAGGATAATGTAAATGGTTAAAAAAATATAGTTTTTTTTCCAAGAAACAGCGCCACTCCTGTCCATTGGTTGTGTCTGGTATTGCAGCTCAGAGCTCAGCCACATTCACTGTGTAATCCTGAACAGTCTTTTCTGTCTGTAATAGCTGACCAGCTGCAAAAAACATCCCACCTATTATATAAAGCCCAACCCTTCTATTAACCCTATCCCTTTCATAAAGCTTGACCCTTATATAAACCCCACGATAGTTATTTGACACGGAAAAAAATGACTGACATACTTTTTTGTGTTACTGGTTACTGTGTTGTTCTTTGCCCCGCCAGGCTCAAGTCATTTTTTTGTCTTATCTTTCTTTTTGTTTTTTGTGACTTTTGCAACAAAATGGCCACAGAATGGCTGCATGAACAGAAAGTGTTTTAAACTCAGACGAACCCGATGACTTTTTCAAACAGAAGTCACTTCAGGAAAACTCTTGAGTATTTTTTTCTTTAGGTGTCTTGTCTTGTTACTTTGGTCGATTCCTGAGTGTTTTTCACTGATTTCACACCTTTTTTTAATGTCTGTTTAAGGGTGTTGTTTCCTTTTTTTCACTCCGTTGAATCTTCATCTCTGTGCCTCCTGAGTCTTGGCATTCAACTCCAGGGCTTCGCAGATGGAGCGTCAGCCGTTGGAGGTAGAGCAATCACGCCCTTCTTGGTGTTCTTTGACATTGAGTTTTATAGAACTTCTACTTCATCACATTCGTAAATTCCTTGCAAGATAGTTTTGGACCAACCACATGGATTCAACAAAGGCTGTTGAGGGGAGATCCTCTGATTTTACCGTAGTGTTCCACTGTAGGTTCTGTCTTCTGACATGGAGACACAAAGCCACCAACACACCACGAGGATGAGATCCTCCAGTACTATATTCTCTACTATTTCCTCTACAATCACTATACTCTTCTCGTTGATGGGACAGAGGAGGAATCATGGACAATTGTTGTTATCAGTGCTCATCTGACACCACTATTAAAGCTTATTTGTTGTTTATTAGCCTATTGATCAGTAATTTATATTACTTCATTGACTTCTATCAGAAAGGTTATATTATAGAACCTTCAGTCAAATCAACCATTTATTACTCTATTTCCTTTGTTAATATTTGTTAGGTGTTTTTCTAATCTGAAAAATGTTAATAAAAACATTCTTAAAAAAAAAAGTGACCTGTCTATTTTTCTGGCATTTTCTGCTCATAAGACACTCTGTACTTTACTATACAAGTCAAAGGGAAAGCTCTAAAGGCAACCAGAAAATCACCAGATGTGTTTTGCCATCACTTTTGCTAAAAAAAAAAAAAAAAACAAGCTGGCGATTTTTCCATTATTCAATGGCGCTAAAACAATAGTAAAAAGTCTTCGCAAAACACATAAGAAAACTCTCCAATAAAATGTCCAAAAAAGTCGCAGAAAGCGAAAAAAAAACACAACACAAGATGCTTTAGAAAAAAAAGATCCAGAGTTTCCCAGAGTCTTCTGCTTGAAAAACTGTGTGTTCACCTGAGTTTAAAAGATTTGTGATCCCTTTGGCGATTTTGAGGAGGATTTTGGAATTTTTCCGCACTAAAAAACTCAGCAAAAATACTCGGTGTGAACAATACCCCAAGCTCTTCAAAAACAGTAAAAAAGGAGTGTTTCCTGAAGTGGTTTGTGCTTGAAAAACTTGGAATTTTTAGTAAAAAATAAAAATCGGTGTGACTAAGCCTATGTTCACACTTTTTTTGCTGCTTTTTTATGCAAATTTTCATCTGCTTTTTACAGTACCAGCAGAACCTTTGAGATTTCAGAAATCTCCTGCACACACATTGTTTTTTTTTCCCTGACTGAATTGGAAAACTGCTGCATTTTTGCAAACTGGAGCATGTCACTTTCAGCGTTTTTGCAGCGTTTTTTCATCAATAGAAAGCAAATAGTAAGTGCAAAAAAACAGAAGGAAGTTCCATCATGTTTTTTGGGGGGGCATTAAACTTTATCAGCATGCACAAGAGACAAATGTACCTGATAAAAATGCAGCAAAAAATGCAGCAAAACCTGCTTCTTCACTGCTGAGAGAGCAGGTTTTGCCTACAGCAAAATATGCAGCAAAAAGCAACGTGTGAACATAGCCTTAGGCCGGTGTCACACGTGTGTGTGATGCGAGAAACTCGCGCAAGTCTCTCGCATCAACACCCGGCACTGCCGCCGGCACTCGGGACTGGAGCGTGCGGTTGCATGTATTTCTATGCAGCCGCACACTCCGGTCCGATTGCCGGCGGCAGTGCCGGGTGTTGATGCGAGAGACTTTCACAAGTTTCTCGCATCACACACACAAGTGTGACACCGGCCTTAGGGCTCATACTCACTGCCGACGAAAATGGATGATATTCAGCTGATAAAAAAATCGGATTCAAATCTGACCAATGTTATTCAATAGGTGACATCTCATTTGCGATTTTTTTCTCAGCCGAAATCTGTGTGAGAAAAAAATCGCAACATGCTGCGATTTGATGCGAATTTGGCATGATAATCGCCAATGCAAGTCAATGGGTGCGAGAAATCATCGCACAGCACTCGCACCATGTGAGTGCTGTCCGATTTATACGCATCGGTGTCCTTTGAAAAGCCGGCAATTCATCCCCGGCTACTGTAAAATCACGCTGACAGCTCACAAAACACTAGATACATACACATAGAATACATTATATATATATGTCATTGTGACACATACATATTTATATATATATTTATAGTTCATACACTTCTACATAGTATAATAGCCGTTAATTCAATTGCCGGCTTTTGTGAAATGACAGAACCCAACATGAAATGACACATGGTTTACATACAGTTAACCATGTCATTTCATGTAGTTTGATATATGGTTTGAACTTACAATTACATGAGTGTATGTGTGCAAAATTGCAGACATGTAGGGGTTAATTAAAGGTGTAAATTCATTGGAAAAAAATGCGTGGGCTCCCGCTGTATTTTCTCCACCAGACAGACAAAGCCAGCGAGTGGGGGCAAATAATAATAGCCCAGGGAGGGTGCATTTATTTTGTGCCCCCCTGGCTACTAACATCTGCCCCCAGACACCCCAGAAAAGGCAAATCTATAATTAGATTCGCCCTTTCTGGCACTTTTCCCGTCTATTCCCATTGCCCTGTAGCGGTGGCGAATGGGTTAATAAGGGGTTAAAGCCACCTTGCAATTGAAAGGTGACTTTAAGCCAGGTTAATAATAGAGAGCTGTCAATTAGACAACTATCAATTATTAATCCTATTGTATGAAAGAAAAATCAAACACACACACTTTAATAAAAAATCATTTTAATGAAATAATCAAACAGTTTTTGACTATCTTTTATTTTCCTGCTAAAACAATTTCCTGTAATAAAAATAAAATAAAAAAACAAAATTATTCTTACCTATCCGATGCACAGTCAGGTCCCACGCTGTAATCCATCAGAAAGGGTTATCAGGTTACAGCTAACAGGCAGCTAATGCTGCCTGCTGAGCTGTTACCCCCTGAATGAATCAGTTCCTCTCCCGGCGAAAGGAGAGGAAGTGATTAATGTGTGAAGCTTAATTGATTTATTCCCACTTTCACTTCAGGTCAGGTCACCCTGACCTGACCTGAAGTGAAAGTGGGAAGCAATCAATTAAGCTTCACACACTAATCACTTCCTCTCCTGACGCCGGGGCAGGAACTGATTCATTCAGGGGATTACAGCTGAGCAATAAAATATGGTCCAAAACTGTGTCTTTATTTCATTAAGGCCTCTTTCACATTTCCGGCGGGCGCCTGGCGGCGCCCCCGGCATTTTGCCGCAGCGCCGCATCTGAAAATCTGATGCGCCGCATGCGGCTTTTTTCGCATTGACATGCATTAGCGCCGGATGGCGCCGCATGTCAATGCGTTGCATGCGGTTTTGTCCGGATGCGGCGCAAATGTACATTGCGGCGTCCGGAAAAAACGCTGCATGTAACGTTTTTTGTTTTTGCCGGATGGTTTCTTATCTCTCCAAGCATCAGAAACCATCCGGCAAAAAACCGCATGCGGCCGCCGGAAGTGTGAAAGGTTTTCACATGCGGCGCCGCGGCAAAATGCCGGGGGCGCCGCAAGGCGCCCGCCGGAAATGTGAAACTAGCCTTAAAGGATTAATAATTAATGTGTGTGTTTTTTTTCCTTTCATACAATAGGATTAATAATTGAGAGTTGTCAAATTGACAACTCTCAATTATTAACCTGGCTTAAAGTCACTTTTCAAGTGCAAGGTGGCTTTAACCCATTATTAACCCATTCGCCACCGCTACAGGGCAATGGGAATAGACTGGCAAAGTGCCAGAAAGGGCGAATCTAATTATAGATTTGCCTTTTCTGGGGTGTCTGGGGGCAGATGTTAGTAGCCAGGGGGGGCACAAAATAAATGCACCCTCCCTGGGCTATTATTTTCCCCCACTCGCTTGCTTTGTCTGTCTGGTGGAGAAAATACAGCGGGAGCCCACGCATTTTTTTTTTCAACGAATTTACACCTTTAATTAACCCCTACATGTCTGCAATTTTGCACACATACACTCATGTAATTGTAAGTTAAAACCATATATCAAAATACATGAAATGACATGGTTAACTGTATGTAAACCATGTGTCATTTCATGTCGGGTTCTGTGATTTCACAAAAGCCGGCAATTGAATTAGCAGCTATTACAGTATGTAGAAGTGTATGAACTATAAATATATGTATATATATATGTCACAATGACATATATATATGTATATATATATATACATATATATATATGTATTCTATGTGTGTACACTACCGGTCAAAAGTTTAGGGTCACTTAGAAATTTCCTTATTTTTGAAAGAAAAGCAGTTTTTTTCCAATGAAGCTAACATTAAATGATTCAGAAATACACTCTATACAGTGTTAATGTGGTAAATGACTATTCTAGCGGCAAACGTCTAGTTTGTAATGCAATATCTTCATAGGTGTATAGAGGCCCATTTCCAACAACCATCACTCCAGTGTACTTATGGTATTTTGTGTTCGCTAACTGTGTAAGAAGGCTAATAGATGGTTAAAATACCCTTTAAAACCCTTGTGCAAGTATGTTAACACAGCTGAAAACCGTTTGGTTGATTAGAGAAGCTATAAACCTGACCTTCCTTTGAGCTTGTTGAGAATCTGGAGCATTACATTTGTTGGTTCCATTAAACTCTCAAAATGGCCAAAAAAAAAAGAACTTTCTTGTGAAACTCGACAGTCTATTCTTGTTCTTAGAAATGAAGGCTATTCCATGCGAAAAATTACCAAGAAACTGAAGAATTCATACAATGGTGTGTAGTACTCCCTTTAGAGGAGTGCACAAACAAGCTCTAACCAGAGAAGAAAGACAAGTGGGAGGCCCCGCTGCACAACTGAGCAACAAGACAAGTACATTAGAGTCTTAGTTTGAAAAATTGACGCCTCACAGGTCCTCAACTGGCAGCTTCATTAAACAGTACACATTAAACGCCAGTGTCAACATCTACAGTGAAGAGGCGATTTGGGGATGCTGGCCTTCAGGGCAGATTGGCAAAACAAAAGCCAATATTCCTCTGTCCAATGTCTGTGTTCTTTTGCCCATATTAATCTTTTCCTTTCATTTAAGCCAGTCTTAAATATGGCTTTTGTTTTGCCAATCTGCCCTGAAGGCCAGCATCCCCAAATCGCCTCTTCACTGTAGATGTTGACACTGCGTTTAATGTGTACTGTTTAATGAAGCTGCCAGTTGAGGACCTGTGAGGCGTCAATTTTTCAAACTAAAGACTCTAATGTACTTGTCTTGTTGCTCAGTTGTGCAGCGGGGCCTCCCACTTGTCTTTCTTCTCTGGTTAGAGCTTGTTTGTGCACTCCTCTAAAGGGAGTACTACACACCATTGTATGAATTCTTCAGTTTCTTGGTAATTTTTCGCATGGAATAGCCTTCATTTCTAAGAACAAGAATAGACTGTCGAGTTTCACAAGAAAGTTCTTTTTTTTTGGCCATTTTGAGAGTTTAATGGAACCAACAAATGTAATGCTCCAGATTCTCAACAAGCTCAAAGGAAGGTCAGGTTTATAGCTTCTCTAATCAACCAAATGGTTTTCAGCTGTGTTAACATACTTGCACAAGGGTTTTAAAGGGTATTTTAACCATCTATTAGCCTTCTTACACAGTTAGCGAACACAAAATACCATAAGTACACTGGAGTGATGGTTGTTGGAAATGGGCCTCTATACACCTATGAAGATATTGCATTACAAACTAGACGTTTGCCGCTAGAATAGTCATTTACCACATTAACACTGTATAGAGTGTATTTCTGAATCATTTAATGTTAGCTTCATTGGAAAAAAACTGCTTTTCTTTCAAAAATAAGGAAATTTCTAAGTGACCCTAAACTTTTGACCGGTAGTGTATATGTATTGTTTCTATTTTTTATTAAAGCTGTCAGTGTGATTTTACAGTATAGCCGGGATGAATTAGCGGCTATTATACTATGTAGAAGTGTATGACCTATATATAATATATATATATATAATTATTTGCTTTTTGTGTACATTTTTTTTTTTACAATGTGATTTTTACATGACTTTTTACATAGAGATAACTGCTCTATGTAAAACGTCATGTTAAAATCGCATTGCATACAGATGGAAAACTGATGGAAAATGGATGGAGCAATTAAAGATCGCATACAAATCGCATGACAATCGCATGACAATTGCATATATTCGGACCGTTTTTTCCATCCAGAAAACGGACGTTTTTTTTTCCACAAATGGGTATGAGCCCTTACAGTGACTATTCTATACACTGACAGACTCAGACTGCCAGTCCAGGCTTGATATGACAATCTCAGTTTTTTTTTTCCTTTTCTGGACAACTTTCCCCAAAATCAGAGTGTCACGGAATCCTTCTCCGGTATCACACAATCAACAGAGCAAGAGAGTGCGAACAATCCCAAGACCTTTATTATAGGCAAAACTAAAAAGGTCCATAAACAAACCACCACACTGAGGATACAATAGTCCAGAACACGAATGCAGTTCAGTAACAGATAAATGTCCCATGAGATCAGTCCAATAATCCAGACGACAGAGGATAACCACAAGAAACCAATCCTTCTTTCCCTCTGACGTGCTGTGTCTGTACACCATCCTTTTCACACAGGGACTGACGTCCACCTCTCTGTCACTCCACCTCTCTGTCATCCACCTCTCTGTCGTCCACCTCTCTGTCATCCTCAGACCCCCTCCTTATCTCCAGGGCAGTCAGACCGGTTTGATGGCTTTCATCCGTCTTCTGACCTGGGAAATGTGCCTAAAGGTACTGCCACACTAAACAATCCCGCTAGCGATCACGATAATGACGCATACTAATGCGATCGCTAGCGGGATTGTTTCTATATCGCTAAATGCGGCCACATTTAGCGATATAGTTAACGACGCTATCGCCGTTAGCGATCTTCTTAACGACTTTAGCGGTACAAAAGTACCGCTAAATCGCTAAGAAAAGGTGCCACACAGCGATTAGATACTTACCCAGCGGGAGCGCCGACGAGAAAATAGGGTCTGGAACGATTCCAGCGACGAGCGAGATCACAGCAGGAAGCTCGTCGCTGGAAGCTGCCGCACTGAACAACATCGCTAACAGGATCGCTAAATAGTGACGTTTTTTAGCGATCCCGTTAGCGATATTGTTTAGTGTGGCATACCCTTCAGGGATTAAGGCACTACAGGGGGTGACTCTCTGCATTTGGATAGCTGAGGGGTCATGAATGGACAATCAGGAGATGTCAGCAGGGGTTTCAGCCAAAAGGCTGACAATTGAGACTCTAGACAATATGTGGAATACTGTACACAGAATGATATCGGGCAGCAAGAGAACACCGTGTAAATCAGTAAAATATAAATATACACAAAATGATACCCACAGAACATATCACACCATCACACACAGGTAGAAGACATTTTTTTCCAGTCACATTGGAATACAATAATGAATCAATATTGCACAAAATTTTGATGTGAACACGTTACCAATGTATCAATTACTACGACGTGTAAAATTAAGCTAAATACAGTCACAATAACCTGCATGAGCTTCAGTATCATCAGACACATCCATTTCCCCCCTGCACCCTGGAAAAAAATCCCTTATTTTTATACATTATGGGTCGAGCAAAATAGGATACTTGTGCCATCTAGTGGATATAATAAGTATTGCATTTAAATTACTTATATATTGTAATTAATCTAAGCTATAGGCATAGTAAATTAAATAAGGATGGACCGTAACAATATAAGCCTTTACAGTTGCTTCCAAAATATTTGTATTAGTGCAATTATAGAAGCCTTGTTTTGTTTTTTTGTTTTATGTACATGGATGTCAACTCAGTTACCAAGACCCTTATGGTATGTTTCGACGGTCCGGAATACATCCGGATTAGCTGCCGATTGAACGCTGCGCACAGCCGCAGCATTTAATCCGCAGCGTCCAGATGTTACAGCATAGTGGATGGGATTTGAAGAAATTCCGTCTCCACTATGTGTACTAAAACGCGGGTGACACACCCACGAAATCGGATATGTGGCGCATCTTTATAGAACGCAGCATGTCTATTTATCTTGTGGAGGCGCCCCGTCTATGGATAGGATGCGGTGATTCCACATGAGTTAAATGAACACTTGCGGAATCACCGCGCGTAGAAAGGAGGGCGGTTCTTTGGGCGGAGCGGGTTTTGCGCTGCGTCCAAAGCGCCGGCAATCCAGACCGTGGAAACATAACCTTAATCAGTGGGGTCCGTCTGACGGAATCTTCACTGGTCATGTGTTTCCAGTCCCCTGTTTGGACGTGTGCAGGCGCCGTTGCTGCTGCATTCAAATTGTATTTTTTAATTACTATAAAAATGTCAGTATTAGCTGCTGCATTGTCCTTGTCTAATACTGTTTCTGTCCTAAAATGCCTCTTAGTGTACTTCTGCCTGATTATTGACTTGGATTAGAAGCCCTCACAGAGGCAGGTCACAGGCAGTGGCAGGACACAGGCAGCAGCATGTCACAGTCAGTCGCATGTCACACGCAGCAGCAGGTCACAGGTAGTGGCAGGTCACAAGTAGCAGAAAATCACAGGCAGTAGCAGGTCACAAGCAGCGGCAGGTCACAGGCAGCGGCAGATCACAGGCAGCGGCAGATCACAGGCAGCGGCACGTCACAGGCAGCGGCATGTCACAGGCAGCGGCACGTCACAGGCAGCGGCAGGTCACAGGCAGCGGCAGGTCACAAGCAGGGCAGATCACAGTCAGCGGCAGGTCACAGGCACTAGGAGGTCACAGGCAGTGGCAGGTCACAAGTAGTGGCAGGTCACAAGTAGCAGAAAATCACAGGCAGTAGCAGGTCACAAGCAGCGGCAGGTCACAGGCAGCGGCAGGTCACAAGCAGCGGCAGATCACAGGCACTAGGAGGTCACAAGCAGTGGCAGGTCACAAATAGCGGCAGGTCACAAGTAGCGGAAAATCACAGGCAGTAGCAGGTCACAAGCAGCGGCAGGTCACAAGCAGTGGCAAATCACAGGCAGCGGCAGGTCTGAAGCAGCAAGAAGTTTGGTGGGGAAGGAGCCCCTGATAGGATGATATTGTGCCTAATCAATCTATGTATCTACGTAATAATGCAACAGGGGGTGTCTCAATTAAACAAATTAACTTATACAGATGCATTAATGCAGTAAATGTACCAAGCCAAGCAGAGCTTGTATAGGGGGATGGGGGCCTATTCATACTCTCTGTGGGCAAGTCACAGCCTGACTGATGTAGAGAGCCGCGTCCTACAATCTGACACTTATCACATAACCTGTGTGTTTTTGGTACAACTCTAAAGTATTTTTCCACTTGAGTGTACGTTGTCCAGGAATGAATTTTATTTTTTTACTACGAGCCAAAAAACTAACAGGCAGGTAGTTGTTATTAGTCACTGATCGCTCCTGCCAGCGATTCAGCTGCTTCACATCAACAGAGCAGTGGCTTCTTTTCTGCTCTGCTCTGTCAATGGGGCGTCACTGCCATCATCAGTTATGCAGCGGGGAGCCAGCAGTTAATTAGAATGACATCAGCAGTCACATCCCATCAACACAGCAGAGCAGGAGAGAAGTCGCTGCTTTGTTGCCATGATGTCAGCAGTAGACAGAAGTAGTTAATGACCGATCTGAGCCAGCAGCGATCTGCACTGGGCAGAACAATCAGGTAGTAAGCAACTACCTGCCAGTTAATTCCCTTTACTGTGAGCCTAAAACGTAATATAGTTCTGAATAACCCCTTGTAATAATTTATCTCCAGTGTGTAGATCACACTTGTTTTGAGCGCCCTGGAAATAGTCGAGTTCTGGCTGGGAGTATGCATATCTCATACTTGTGGTCAGGGCCGGCTCCAGGTTTTCATGGGCCCCGGACGAAAGAGTCTCAGTGGGTCCCTTTAAACACATATCACAATTCATGATGCACAGATGCAGCAGGGAAATATAGGTATAGTCCAATGCCAAAAATTTCACTTACTTCTTTCATTACATGAGTGATATCTATTGTAAATTCTACAACAGCTCAGAAATCTGACAGTATGGTCATCCATATAGTATTATGGGCACCACATAGTGCTCCATGCAGAATAACGAGCCCCATATATTCCTCTATACAGTTTTATGGGCACCACATAGTTCTCCATACTGAATACCACATAGTGCTCCATACAGAATAATGGACCCCATATAATGCTCCATACAGTATAATGAGCCCCATATATCGCTCCATACAGAATAATGATACTCCTACTGATTTCAGGGACATCTCCCCCAACCCTGGTCCACCATCCCCCAACCTCAATCCTACCCTCCCTCATATCGAAACCATAATAATCTTATTAATATTACTTGCACTCCCTCATCTCCTTTTAATTGTGCCCTCTGGAATGCACGGTCTGTATGCAACAAGCTATCCTTCCTGCACAACTACTTTCTGAACAACTCTCTTCATCTGTTGGCCCTCACAGAAACCTGGATTCAGGATTCTGACACTGTAAGCCACCATAGGAAATGGCAGCAGGGGAGACAGTTTTCCCATTCCCCGATACCCACAAACAGACATGGTGGTGGAGTCGGCATACTCCTGTCCCCACAATGCACTTTCCAGGTCATCCCCCCAATTCCATCACTCTCATTCCCTTCTTTTGATGTCCACACCATCAGGCTCTTCCGTCCCCTCTCCCTCAGAGTAGCGGTCATATATCGGCCCCTGGCTCGCCCACCCAGTTCCTTGACCACTTCTCAGCCTGGCTGCCGCACTTCATGTCCTCAGAACTACCAACCCTTATTCTTGGAGACTTCAACATCCCCATTAACAGCCCTACTTCCACATCTGCATCTCAGCTTCTATCACTAACCACTTCTCTAGGCCTCTCACAGCTTTCAACCTCTGAGACACACAAGGATGGTAACACCCTTGACCTTGTCTTTGTCTCTGTTCAATCTCCCACCTAAATAACTCACCGCTTCCACTCTGTGACCACAACATTCTCTCCTTCGCTCACAAATCCTCGACCACCCCAGCGCACTCCTACCTACCACACATTCAGAAATCTACAAGCCATTAACCCTCAGACACTTTCTGACTCCCTACACTCATCACTGTCCCAATCTCCTCTTTTTCCTGTCCTGATCTGGCTGTTCATCACTACTATGACACTCTTAGAAGCACCCTTGACCAAGTAGCGCCACTCACCCTCAGAACTTCCAAACACACAGTAAAACAGCCCTGGCTCACATTGCAAACTCAACTTCTTCAGTGATGCTCTAGGAGTGCTGAACGCCTATGGAGAAAAACCCGCACACCAGAAGACTTCATCCACTTCAAATTTATGCTAAGAACTTACAACGCTGCCCTTCAACTCGCCAAATGGACCTAGTTCACCAACCTGATCTCCTCACTAGCCAACAACCCCAAGAAACTTTTTGACACTTTTCACTCCCTCCTCAGGCCAAAAGCACAAGCCCCTATCACAGACATTTGTGCTGACGACCTGGCCTCCCACTTTATAGAAAAAATAGATACTATCTGTCAGGAAAGCTGCTCTCAACCACCAAGTGCTGTGACTCCCATCCCTCCCTGCATTGCCCCTGGCTCAATTTCCACATTTGATCCCATCACAGAAGAAGTCTCCAGACTCCTCTCTTCCTCTCGTCCGACTACATGCACTACCGACCCCATTCCCTCACATCTCCTCCAGTCTCTCTCTCCAGTTGTCACAACTCACCTAACTACAATCTTTAATCTCTCACTCTCCTCTGGCATTTTCCCATCCTCCTTCAAACACTCCATCATTACTCCACTACTAAAGAAACCCGCTCTCGACCCTTCCTGCACAAACAACTACAGACCGGTCTCCAATCTCCCCTTCATCTCTAAACTTGTGGAGCGCCTAGTCAACTCCCACCTTACCCGTTACCTCTCCACTCACTCCCTTCTAGACCCTTCACAGTCCGGCTTCCGCCCCCTACATTCGACTGAAACTGCACTCAAAGTGACCAATGACCTTCTGACAGCAAAATGTAACGGTGACCACTCTCTGCTCATTCTTCTAGACCTTTCTGCAGCTTTCGACACAGATGACCACTGTTTCCTACTGTCTAGGCTCCAGTCTCTAGGTATTAAGGACACTGCTCTCTCCTGGTTCTCCTCCTATCTTTCTGACCGCTCCTTCAGTGTTTCGTTCTCTGGCTTCAACACGTCATCTCCTCCTCCTCTCACTGTCGGGGTACCCCAGGGCTCAGTCCTTGGCCCCCTTCTCTTCTCTCTCTACACGGCCCCAATTGGACAGACCATCAGCAGATTTGGCTTTCAGTACCATCTTTATGCTGATGACACACAACTATACACGTCATCCCCCGACCTTACCCCCGCTGTTCTACAGAACGCCAGTGACTGTCTGTCCGCAGTCTCCAACATCATGTCCGCTCTCTATCTGAAACTCAACCTCTCCAAAACTGAACTTCTGCTCCCGCCGTCTACTAACCTCCCTAAATTTGACATTTCCCTCTCTGTGGGCGGCACCATAATAACACCCCAGCAGCAGGCTTGCTGTCTGGGTGTTATGTTTGATACCAATCTCTCCTTCACCTCCCATATACAATCTCTTGCCCGCTCTTGCCGCCTATACCTAAAGAGCATCTCTAGAATCCGCCCTTTTCTCACCATGGAAACAACAAAAACCCTCACTGTAGCCCTGATCCACTCCCGCCTGGACTACTGCAACGCTCTATTACTTGGCCTCCCCATTACTCGACTATCCCCTCTCCAGTCCATCTTTAATGCAGCAGCCAGGGTCATCCATCTGGCTAATCGGTACTCGGACGCGTCCGCTCTTCGCTAGTCCTTACACTGGCTGCCCATTCATTACAGGATCCAATTCAAAGTACTGGTTCTCACCCACAAAGCTCTCCACAGTGCAGCACCCCCCTACATCTCCTCCCTCATTTCTATCTATCGGCCTAACCGACTGCTGCGCTCTGCAAACGACTTTCGACTAATCTCTGCACTAATCCATACCTCCCACTCCCGACTCCAAGACTTCTCCCGCACTGCGCCAATCCTCTGGAATACTCTACCCCAAGAAATTAGGACTATCCACAATTTGCATGGTTTCAGGCGCTACCTCAAAACACATTTGTTCAGAGCGGCCTATATCACGTTCACTAATCAAAGTCATTCTATGTGTAAGTGTGTGTGTGTAGCCCATTCACTATCTCCATCCATCCCTCACTCCCTCAAGATGGCTGGACCATCATTGTAAATGCACCATTGTATATACACACCTGTACTTTGTATCTCCCCCACCTCATTGTAGATTGTAAGCTCTCACGAGCAGGGGCGGCTTATTTTGCTTTAATTATTATATTGTTAAGGTTGTTACTTATGACTTGTGTTTTGAAACTGTTAAACTGTAAAGCGCTGCGGAATATGTTGGCGCTATATAAATAAAGATTATTATTATTATTATTATTATAATAAAGTGGATGTGATTTCATGGAAACTGCGCCCCCTGTGGTGCAAAGACGCCACTGCACTGTACGGTTTTGGTGCTTCTTTTTTTCTCTCTTGTCTTCTATGTGGAGCCTAAAAAATACAAGTCAAAAACTGCAGATACTTTATTAAGTGCAGAATCAAAGCTTTTCAGTAGTATAAAAACACATGAAATGCGGCTTCACATCTGCACCAAAAATGCATCAAATAAGGGGAAAGGCCTAAAAAGCTCAGTGACAATGTGATAATCAGAGGAGATTGTTATTGTGCAGTTTGGAGCCGCCGATGACGCTGGAAGATATGAGATTCGCGGCCCCCCATCCGGCCCCCCGGGTACCACTGACCTGGATGAAGGACACGAGTCCCGTGAATCCATCTGCTCATCTCTAGTCCCCACCGTCCCGGATACAGCGGACAGTCCTGGATTTGGCTCTACGTCCTGCAGACTCAGGCATCTGCTGAATGTCCCTCACCGACCCTCTGACTACTCCTCCTGTCAGGGAGAAAGAAATGGTGACTGGTCTGGCGAGGAGCAGGGTCACAATGTGACTTCTGTAACAGATGGGAGAAATGTTCCCCATAATATCACTCACAGGTGAGGGGGAAGATTTAGGAGGAAATGTGGTCACATAGACAAGATGCGCTGATCATTACCTTGGCACGGGGTCTCCCCCAGGGCGGGTACAATGGGCACGAGGGGAAAACACTTGTTATATTTTCCAGAGAAAACGCTTCTCTGAGATTACAAGCTACAATGTAACACGAAGGGTCTGTTATAGCGCCCCCTAGTGGTGGACCATGTGTACATACAGAGACCCTCGTCTATAGTTCAGGCTTATTCATCTACAGTCTCTGTTCCCTGATACACGGAGCAAAGAAACCGGCTGTATTGTGCCCCTTGTTTACAGCTGCTGCAGAACCTCACCATACACCTCAGCTGCTGCAGAACCTCATACTACACCTCAGCTGCTGCAGAACCTCATGATACATCTCAGCTGCTGCAGAACCTCATACTACACCTCAGCTGCTGCAGAACCTCATATTGAATAGATGTACATATTTTATTTTATTGTTGCAGTCAGGAACAATTCTCGTCCCCACTCTAATGTTCAGCATTTGCCAGTAAGTAACATGGCCGCCTGACTGCAGTGATGTCATAATGACCATATAGAATGCTGTGAGGTTATAGAATCTCTGAGCGCGGTGTCATCAGCGCCATTTTTTGAGTTAATGCTTTAGCATAAACTTCGCTTTGGTCTCGGAAGAGTGCACTAGTTTGTATTCCACATCTAGTATCACTTCTATCACTTCGTTTTGATCGTTGATTCAGGCACAGGAACATTGGTGCCACCTGAGAACTCAGGTCTTTAATCTACCATCATCCCAGCCCCGGTAACTGAGCCATGGGTACCCGGGAACTGCGTCAGCTCATGGCTGACAATGAGTCATGGCAAAGACGACCAGAAAATCTAGGTATGTGAAATATTGTGGAGAGATATAGAATATTTCCCCTGAGAGGAAGTTCCCCTGGAAGGGTCATCCCTCGGATTTTGTGAGCCATGTATCAGGATAGAGCGGCATTCTTCATCACTCACCTGTTCCTCGGGGGCGGAGTTATTTTTCCCAGTTTGATCCCATCCCTTGTGATGTCTACAGGGAAGGGAAGCGCTGAGCAGTTTTATATCACGGTAATGGAGCAGATTTATGCTAAGGTTCCCCTTCCCACATAGCGACATCTTAGCCCGTTCTGTGCCCCAAAAGCTAATTTTTCATAAATTATAATCTTTTTATAGGTCAGGCCATAATCCTCGACAGGTTAAGGTCTTCTGAAAGAGATCGTGGAAGACTTTCAACAAGCGATGGAATAGAGGGTGACACAAATGCTGTCACTGCGAGGAGACGGAGACAGTCCAGAACTCCTCGGTATCCAAGAGGACAAGAACAGGGCAGAGCAAGAAGCCGCTCTCCATTAAGATCCAGCCCTACAGAGCCCTCCACAACATCAGGAGAGAGCAGAAGACATGAAGTCCACCAAGCAGGTGGATTTGCAGCCAGCACCGGTGACTCTGAGCTCCTGCGGCCAAGCCCCATTCCACCAAGGCGCAGACATGGGGAAGATTCAGCTCCAAACTGGCCTCATGTTCTTCTCCACCGTCTATTTATTTTTATGGAGCTGCCCTTGCCACAGGCAATGCCACAGGTACAGGCACCAGCACCACCTGCAGAGAATATCAGGAGGAGAACTCTGCAAATCAACAACCTCCCAACAAGGGAAGCGACATCTCAAGACGAGTCCCAGTCATGTGTAATCTGCATGACAGAGTACGAGATCGGGGAGCAGGTAACAGAGCTACGGTGCAACCACAGATTCCACCAGCACTGCATCTCTACCTGGCTGCACTCCAGCCCTCACTGCCCCCTCTGCCGTACCCACTGTTTCCTGTGAAGATCCATTATAACATGATAATGCTTCAGGAAGGAACTTGTTGCACTCCTGTCTCGGCTCCAGGGCCGGGCTTTGCTTCATTTCTCTACCGGAATCTGAAGTCCACAAACTCTCCCCCGTAAATGGATCAGGAAGGGACCCATAAGGGAATTGCACCCTGAAAAGTCCTTGTGACCCGGACACACAGGGAACTAATAAAATAAATATTAGATATGATGAGAGTCTATTTTTTTTATTTGAAGATTTTCACACACGTGTAAACCAGCGAAAGAAGAGATGAATAATATATGGAGGGAGGAGAGGGGCCGTATGTGAGATAAAATATCACCTTTATTACATAAGTTACAACGTACTGACATTATAAAGACTACAGTCGCTCTATATGATCACGCTTTGGACATATATATTAGATCACCATTGTGAACCATTAATAATTGTTGAGTAATCCTACAAAAGTGATCTAATAAGACTCCCAAAATATAGTGCCGGGAATTATTAATGTATGCCGAAATAGTGTTATAGCAAAGGTCACGTCACAATACTTGGCTATTAATTTGCAGGGGTGACCAGCCAGCCAATATAAATGAAAAGCCTCATCTGTAGATTATTGCCATGAGGATATATGACAGCGGTGGTGAACCTATGGCACACGTGCCAGAGGGGAAAAACAGAGCCCTACCTGAGGTCATGCCCGCCATCGCCGTTCCGCATCAGTGGACCGGGGCCGGTGGGTGAAGAGCCCCGCGACGCCAGTCCTTACTTCAGCTGGATCTGCTTCCTCGGACACACATCCAGGGGAAGTGTATTGCAGGGCACACACTTGCGCAGTAATACACGCTGCTGGCCAATCAGAGGACAGCAGCTGAGGTTGGCATACACGTGACTGGTTACATGGCAGTGACATCATGCCGATCCTCATCACTTGGATGCTGAAATCAGCTGCTAGCTTAGGAATACAATGTGGCGGGGAAGAGGAAGGAAGGTGAGTAGCAGGGCTTATTGTTTTTATTCTTTCTATGCGCTGAACAGCGGCGCCGGCAGGATGGGGGAGATATACCAGGGATGGGGGAACATATACAAGGATGGAGAAGCATATACTAGGATGGGGGAGCATATACAAGGATGGAGAAGCATACAGTTAGGTCCATATATATTTGGACAGAGACAACATTTATGTAATTTTGGTTCTAGACATTACCACAATGAATTTTAAACAAAACAATTCAGATGCAGTTGAAGTTCAGACTTTCAGCTTTCATTTTAGGGTATCCACATTAAAATTGGATGAAAGGTTTAGGAGTTTCAGCTCCTTAACATGTGCCACCCTGTTTTTAAAGGGACCAAAAGTTATTGGACAATTGACTCCAAGGCTATTTCATGGACAGGTGTGGGCAATCCCTTCGTTATGTCATTCTCAATTAAGCAGATAAAAGGGCTGGAGTTGATTTGAGCTGTGGTACTTGCATTTGGAAGGTTTTGCTGTAAAGGAAATATGGGGTCAAAGGAGCTCTCCATGCAGGTGAAACAAGCCATCCTTAAGCTGCAAAAACAGAAAAAACCCATCAGAGAAATTGCTACAACATTAGGAGTGGCAAAATCTACAGTTTGGTACATCCTGAGAAAGAAAGAAAGCACCTGTGAACTCATCAATGCAAAAAGACCTTGACGCCCACGGAAGACAACAGTGGTGGATGATCGCAGAATACTCTCCATGGTGAAGAGAAACCCCTTCACAACAGCCAACCAAGTGAACAACACTCTCCAGGAGGTAGGCGTATCAATATCCAAATCTACCATAAAGAGAAGACTGCATGAAATTAAATACAGAGGGTTCACTGCACGGTGCAAGCCACTCATAAGCATCAAGAATAAAAAGGCTAGGCTGGACTTTACTAAAAAACATCTAAAAAAGCCAGCACAGTTCTGGAAGAACATTCTTTGGACAGATGAAACCAAGATCAACCTCTACCAGAATGATGGAAAGAGAAAAGTATGGCGAAGGCGTGGTACAGCTCATGATCCAAAGCATACCACATCATCTGTAAAATATGGCGGAAGCAGTGTGATGGCTTGGCATGCATGGCTGCCAGTGGCACTGGGTCACTAGTGTTTATTGATGATGTGACACAGGACAGAAGCAGCCGAATGAATTCTGAGGTATTCAGAGCCATACTGTGTGCTCAGATCCAGCCAGATGCAGCCAAACTGATTTGTCGTCGTTTCATACTACAGATGGACAATGACCCAAAACATAAAGCCAAAGCAACCCAGGAGTTTGTTAAAGCAAAGAAGTGGAATATTCTTGAATGGCCAAGTCAGTCACCTGATCTCAACCCAATTGAGCATGCATTTTTTCACTTGTTAAAGACTAAACTTCAGACAGAAAGGCCCACAAACAAACAGCAACTGAAAACCACCGCAGTGAAGGCCTGGCAGATCTGGGGGGGGCAGCTGGGGCAGGTGCCCCGGGCGCAGCCAGCAGGGGGCGCAGTCGGGCCGCCTAGTGCGGCGGTCCGCAGTGGTCTCACCCCCCTGCGGCTTGCGTTCATGCTGACAGCCGGCGCAGAGAAGCTGCAGCGTGCCGGCTCTCAGGGACCAATTGTACTGGCGTCTATATACAGACGCCAGTACAATTGAAGCTCTGACCTCCGGGTCAGAGCGACGTCTGCAGCGTGATCAGGTCATGTGATCACGCTGCTGACGTCACTCACTGGCGCTCAGAAGGGGAACAGTGGTGGTAAGTGTGCTCCACTATGGAGCTGAAGAACCACCGAAGATTAACGGGGACATACTGTGTGTGTGTATGGGGGGGGATTTAGAGTGGGGATGGGAGATACATTATGTGTGGGGGGATTTAGAATGGGTATGGGGGGATACATTATGTGTGGGGGGATTTAGAATGGGGATGGGGGATACATTATGTGTGGGGGATTTGGAGTGGGGATGGGGGGATACATTATGTGTGGGGGATTTGGAGTGGGGATGTGGGGTCATACATTATGTGTGGGGGGATTTGGAGTGGGGATGGGGGTTCTTTTATGTGTGGGGGTATTTGGAGTGGGGATGGGGGATACATTATGTGTGGGGGGATTTGGAGTGGCGATGGGGGTTATTGTATGTGTGGGGGGATTTGGAGCGGCGATGGGGGGGTTATTGTATGTGTGGGGGGATTTGGAGTGGTGATGGGGGTTATTGTATGTGTGGGGGGATTTGGAGTGGCGATGGGGGGTTATTGTATGTGTGGGGGGATTTGGAGTGGCGATGGGGGGGTTATTGTATGTGTGGGGGTATTTGGAGTGGCGATGGGGGGGTTATTGTATGTGTGGGGGGATTTGGAGTGGCGATGGGGGGTTATTGTATGTGTGGGGGGATTTGGAGTGGCGATGGGGGGGTTATTGTATGTGTGGGGGTATTTGGAGTGGCGATGGGGGGGTTATTGTATGTGTGGGGGGATTTGGAGTGGCGATGGGGCTGTTATTGTATGTGTGGGGGGATTTGGAGTGGGGATGGGGGTTATTGTATGTGTGGGGGATTTGGAGTGGGGATGTGGAGATTTAATGTGTGTGGGGGATTTGGAGTGGGGATGGGGGGATTTAATGGGTGTGGGGGATTTGAGGGTACTGAAGAGTATGCATGAGGAAACAGTATGGGGAATGGGTGCAGACAGTATGGGGAGCGAACGGGTGAATGTATGTGGACACAGTATGGGGAGTGAGGGTGAACAGGGGGGATGTGAGAGGAGACAGTGTGAGGAGGGAGGGGAATAGTGTGAGGTGACAGTATATTGCAGATATTTTTATTTAGGGGCATTATAATGACTCTTCTGTCTTTAAGGGCATCGCGTGGAGAGTTGGTGCAGAAGAGCGGAGAAGATGGAGGTCTGCAGAGATGGCTGTGGATGAGAAAACTCATCATGGGGTGTGGACAAGATGAAGAAAAGGAGAACGACTCCAGAGACAGCGTCTTCTATAAGGTATCTGGATGTAAATATTATTTGTGAAATTGACTAATTCTCATGTCTTTATTTGTTAGGAGCATTAAAGGGGTTCTCCAGGTCTGTGTCACATAGAATGACTGCAGACTCAGCACAAACCTGGACAGCCCCTTTAATGCTCCTAACAAATAAAGACATGAGAATTAGTCAATTTCTGAATTCTCACAGTGTGCATTGCACGCTGTCAGGATTCTCTCGTGTCGGTGATTTACATACATGCGGTCACATGCTGACTAGACATGTGTGGCCTCAATGAAAATGAACAGAGCGAGGCCGGGCACGTCTAGTGGGAATGTGACCAGAAGTATATAAATCACATGCTTGTGCTGACATGACCGTGTACTCTTGCCACCGGTAATGGAGAACCCTAAAAGTGTGCAGAGCATTCGTTGTGAGAATTCAGAAGCTGCACTGTCAGGATTCAGCTCTGCAGGTTCCAGTAGTCATCACACAGACACTTCACTCATATGCAATTTTCATACTTATGGTCCTGTGACAACGAGCTTCTCTTCCTGCTTCTCTCAGATTTTCACTGAATATTAAGAGCATTAGGGAGAGTAGCTCGTCAGTACATGACTAAGTGTGCAAATCGCATGTGTGCGGGGGGGGGGGGGCGCCGAAAAAAATTCTTGCACCGGGTGCCAGAAAGCCTAGATACGCCTCTGCACATACACATTACTACTTCTTCTGACACATTCTTGACACACTAGCAGTGGCCGGCTGGCCGCGGAGCGGTACTTCACATCATCACGTGATGTACCGTCCGGGCGAGAGCAGCGGCGTGCGGCGAGAACAGCAGCCAGCAGGAGTATTCTGCTGTGTTTCGCCGCTCGCGATTGGCTGACAGGCGAGCGGCAAGATGCAGGAAAGACTTCTGCATCTCCGCTCGTCATTGGCTAATGGGCAGCGCGGGAGTCCGGCCCCCCTCCCATGAACACGCAGCAGCCAGCAGCAGAGGAGCCGAGCGTGTGCTGGCTGCGCAGCGTTGTGAGAGAGTGAGCAGAGGGCGAGGCTGAGGCACGCTGCTGCCGGGAGCTGGCTGACCGACTGACCGGACTTGAGAGAGAGCAGACTCTGCAGAGGAGCACAGTGTACACAGCCAGCCAGGCAGGCAGCACTGTCTGGAACAGCCAGGACCCAGGAGCAGGACTGCTGCAGGACTCAGGACAGAGGGGTTGGAGAGGTGTACAGTATATTCATAATGATGGCAAGCAGAGGTGTATTCATAATGATGATTTTTCTTGGACACAGCATTTGGTCTTACTGTGGGCGGGGCTATGGTGCTTAGTGGGTGGGGTCCTGACACATTGTGGGTGGGGCTGAGGTGTAGTGGGCGGGACTGTGGCGCATGGATGAGAGGGGGGCCCCCAAAATTTTACCGGCCTAGGGGCCTCCATTACCTTAATCCGGCACTGCTGGCAGAGCATCAAAAAGGAGGAAACACAGCGTCTGGTGATGGCCATGAGTTCAAGACTTCAGGCAGTCATTGCTAACAAAGGGTTTTCAACCAAGTACTAGAAATGAACATTTTATTTACAATTATTTAATCTGTCCAATTACTTTTGGTCCCTTTAAAAACAGGGCGGCACATGTTAAGGAGCTGAAACTCCTAAACCCTTCATCCAATTTTAATGTGGATACCCTCAAATGAAAGTCTGAACTTCAACTGCATCTGAATTGTTTTGTTTAAAATTCATTGTGGTAATGTCTAGAACCAAAATTACATAAATGTTGTCTCTGTCCAAATATATATGGACCTAACTGTATACTAGGATGGGGGAGAATATACTAGGATGTGGGTGCATATACTAGGATGGGGGAGGAAATACAAGGATGGGGGAGCATATACAGGATGGGGAGCATATACAAGGATGGGGACGCATATACAAGGATGGGGAGGATATACAAGATGGCAAAGAATATACAAGAATGGGGGAGCATATACTAGGATGGGGGAGCATATACAAGGAATGGGGGAGCATATACTAGGATGGGGGAGCATTACTAGGATGGGGAGCATATACAAGAATGGGGGAGCATATACTGGGATGGGGAGCATATTCATGGATGGAAGCATGCTCCCCATCCTAGTATATGCTCCCCATCCTAGCATATGCTCCATCATCCTTGTATATGCTCCCCCATTCTTGTATATGCTCCCCATTCAGTATATTTCCCCATCTTTGCATATGCTTCCCCATTCTTGTATATGCTCCCCCATCCTAGTATATGCTCCCCATCCATGAATATGCTTCCCCATCCATGAATATGCTCCCCATCCTATATAGCTCCCTCATCCTTGTATATGCTCCCCATCTTAATATATCCTCCCTATCCTAGTATATGCTCCACCATCTCCTAGTATATGCCCCCCCATCCTAGTATATGCTCCCCCATTCTTGTATATGCTCCCCCATCCTAGTATATGCTCCCCCATCCATGAATATGCTTCCCCATCCATGAATATGCTTCCCCATCCATGAATATGCTCCCCATCCTAGTATAGGCTTCCCCATCCATGAATATGCTCCCCATCCTAGTATATGCTCCCCGATCCTAGTATATGCTCCCTCATTCTTGTATATGCTCCACCATCCTAGTATATGCTCCCTCAGCCTAGTATATGCTCCCCCATCATAGTATATGCTTCCCCATCCTTGGATATGCTCCTGTCCCCACAATGCACTTTCCAGGTCATCCCCCCAATTCCATCACTCTCATTCTCTTCTTTTGAGGTCCACACCATCAGGCTCTTCTGTTCCCTCTCCCTCAGAGTAGCGGTCATATATCGACCCCCAGACTCGCCCACCCAGTTCCTTGACCACTTCTCAGCCTGGCTGCCGCACTTCATGTCTTCAGAACTACCAACCCTTATTCTTCTAGACTTCAACATCCCCATTAACAGCCCTACTTCCACATCTGCATCTCAGCTTCTATTACTAACCACTTCTCTAGGCCTCTCACAGCTTTCAACCTCTGAGACACACAAGGATGGTAACACCCTTGACCTGGTCTCTGTCCGCCTCTGTTCAATCTCCCACCTAAATAACTCACCGCTTCCACTCTCTGACCACAACATTCTCTCCTTCACGCTCACAAATCCTCGACCACACCAGCGCACTCCTACCTACCACACATTCAGAAATCTACAAGCCATTAACCCTCAGACACTTTCTGACTCCCTACACTCATCACTGTCCCCAATCTCCTCTTTTTCCTGTCCTGATTTGGCTGTTCATCACTACAATGACAGTCTTAGAAGCACACTTGACCAAGTAGCGCCGCTCACCCTTAGAACTTCCAAACACACAGTAAAACAGCCCTGGCTCACATTGCAAACTCAACTTCTTCAGCGATGCCCTAGGAGTGCACACCAGAAGACTTCATCCACTTTAAATTTATGCTAAGAACTTATAACGCTGCCCTTGACCTCGCCAAACAGACCTACTTCACCACCCTTATCTCCTCACTAGCCAACAACCCCAAGAAACTTTTTGACACTTTTCACTCCCTCCTCAGGCCAAAAGCACAAGCCCCTATCACAGACATTTGTGCTGACGACCTGGCCTCCCACTTTATAGAAAAAATAGATACTATCCGTCAGGAAATCTGCTCTCAACCACCAAGTGCTGTGACTCCCATCCCACCCTGCATTTCCCCTGGCTCACTTTCCACATTTGATCCCATCACAGAAGAAGAAGTCTCCAGACTCCTCTCTTCCTCTCGTCCGACTACATGCACTACCGACCACCATTCCCTCACATCTCCTCCAGTCTATCTCTGCAGGTGTCACAACTCACCTAACTACAATCTTTAATCTCTCACTCTCCTCTGGCATTTTCCCATCCTCCTTCAAACACTCCATCGTTACTCCATTACTAAAGAAACCCACTCTATACCCTTCCTGCACAAACTGCAGACCGGTCTCCAATCTCTCCTTCATCTCTATCTTGGAGCACCTAGTCTACTCCCGCCTTACCCGATAACGCTCCACTCACTCCCTTCTAACCCTACAGTCCGGCTTCCGCCCTCTACATTCGACTGAAACTGCACTCATCAAAGTGACCAATGACCTTCAGACAGCAAAACGTAACTATGACCACTCTCTGCTCATTCTAGACCTTTCTGCAGCTTTCGACACAGTTGACCACCATCTCCTACTGTCTAGTCTCCAGTCTCTAGGTATTAAGGACACTGCTCTCTCCTCCTATCTTTCTGACCGCTCCTTCAGTGTTTCGTTCTCTGGCTCCACGTCATCTCCTCTTCCTCTTGCTGTCGGGGTACCCCAGGGCTCAGTCCTTGGCCCCCTTCTCTTCTCTCTCTACACGGCCCCAATTGGACAGACCATCAGCAGACTTGGCTTTCAGCACCATCTTTATGCTGATGACACGCAACTATACACGTCATCCCCCGACCTTACCCCTGCTATACTACAGAACGCCAGTGACTGTCTGTCCACAGTCTCCAACATCATGTCCGCTCTCTATCTGAAACTCAGCCTCTCTAAAACTGAACTTCTTCTGCTCCCGCCGTCTACTAACCTCCCTAAATTTGACATTTCCCTCTCCGTGGGTGGCACCATAATAACACCCAGGCAGCAGGCTCCCTGTCTTGGTATTATGTTTGACACTAATCTCTCCTTCACCTCCCATATACAATCTCTTGCCCGCTCTTGCCGCCTACACCTAAAGAACATCTCTGGAATTCGCCCTTTTCTCACCATGGAAACAACAAAAACCCTCACTGTAGCATTGATCCACTCCCGCCTGGACTACTGCAACGTTCTATTACTTGGCCTCCCCAATACTCGACTATCCCCTCTCCAGTCCATCCTTAATGCAGCAGCCAGGGTCATCCATCTGGCTAATCGGTACTCTGTGCTCTGCAAACGACTTTCGACTAAACTCTGCACTAATCTGTACCTCCCACTCCCGACTCCAAGACTTCTCCCACGCTGTGCCAATCCTCTGGAATACTCTACCCCAAGAAATTAGGACTATCCACAATTTGCATGGTTTCAGGCGCTCCCTCAAAACACATTTGTTCAGAGCGGCCTATCACGTTCAGTAATCAAAGTCATTCTATGTGTAAGTGTGTGTGTGTAGCACATTCACTATCTCCATCCATCCCTCAATCCATCAAGATGGCTGGACCATCATTGTAAATACACCATTGTATATACACACCTGTACTTTGTATCTCCCCCACCTCATTGTAGATTGTAAGCTCTCACGAGCAGGGTCATCTTATTTTGCTTTAATTATTGTACTGATAACGCTGTTACTTATGATTTGTGTTTTGAAACTGTTAAACTGTAAAGTGCTGTGGAATATGATGGCGCTATATAAAGATTATTATTGTTATTATTAATAAAGAGCCTCATATATTGCTCCATACAGTATAATGAGCCCCATATATTGCTCAATACAGTATAATGAGCCCCATATATTGCTCCATACAGAATAATGGGCCTCATATAATGCTCCATACAGAATAATGAGCTCTAGATATTGCTCCATACAGTATAATGACCAAGGAATAATGAATTAATAACAATTTTTATTATGCAAAATAATTATAGGTAAAAACACGGCAATTGCCTACTACATCATAAAAGAAACAATTATAGCAGGGACATCTTTAAACACAAGATAGTAATCAATTATCAGGATCAATTACCACAGGATATAATAAGATGCTGTATAGCTAATTTGAATTATAATTAATAGTAGCATACCACTACTTAAACCACCTCTCTTGAACTCAAAACAAGTGTCCCAATTAGCATACCATAGGTTTACTGCACAAGCCAGCTTAGTCACACAAGAAACATCTCAATTGTATTATCACTACTGAGCCGAATTTGCATGTAAAACGTGAAAAAGGACACTGCTGAGAGAATAAAGAGACCACTGTGGGTGTCTTGAAAAAGAACTTACATAGATGTGTGATGTCCGTGCCTTTGTTTCTCTACCCCGACGCACGTTTCGTCCACACTTCTTCAGAGGAGTGTGGACGAAACGCCCCCTGAAGAAGTGTGGACGAAACGCGCGCAACTGGGGAACAACTTGATTCATTAGAATTTCGAGATACTTATCGTATTTTTCGGACCATAAGACACACTTTTTTTCCTCCAAATTTGGGAGGAAAGTGTGGGTGCGTCTTATGGTGGGAATGTAACGTGGGGAGGGGGGCAGCGGTGGAGTGGAATCGCAGGAGGTAGGAAAATATCCCCTCCGCTGCAGGAATCCAGCGCTGGGGAAACCACTGGTCCCGATACTTAAGTGCAGTGAATATTCATTAGCCGCTTCCCCGCCCACCTATCAGCTGAGCAGTGAGCGGGGAGCAGCAAATGACAGAGCCACATGGTTCCCCAGCGCTGGATTCCTGCAGTAGCTGGGGATCTGTGTTGGAAGTAGAAGGAGGCGGCAGGAGCAGAGTGCAGCAGGAGGCATCGCATACCTGACAGCCTGGGGGCTGTGCTGATGTGATGCTGAATGCTCCTGTGGAGGACCTGTGATGAGGTCATGAAGAGGGCGGGCTGGAGCATCACATGACCACACAAAGCCCTGCCTCTTCATGATGTTATCACAGGTCCTGCAGACACACTGTACAAGAAAAAAATAATTAAAAGGTTAGTAATGACAGCACATAAAAAAGCACTCTGCCATCCTGTGGTGGACTATAACTCCCAGCATGCCATAGGATCTGCAGGACATGCTGGGAGTTATAGTTCTCCCATGGGATCTTAAAGCAGCACTCCAGTGTTATCAGTGCTGGAGTGTGGCTTTAAATATAAGCCCTATGCCCCCATTCTTAGGCCGTGGTCACACATGTGAGAAATTTGCAAGATTTTTGTGCGAATCTCTCGCATGAACACCCGGCACTGCCACCGGCACTCGGACCGGAGCGTGTATCTGCATGTATTTCTATGCTGCATGTATTTCTATGCAGCTGCACGCTCCAGTCTGAGTGCCAGCGGCAGTGCCGGGTGTTCACGAGAGAGATTTGCACAAAAATCGAGCAAATTTCTCGCATGTGTGACCCCGGCCTTATACTCACCCTCCAGCGTCTTCACATAGTAGTTTACAGACACCACACTGGTCCCGCAGCACCATCTCCTACCCGTAGCTTCCTACATAATAACATACTATTATATATAATAACACCACATATAATAGTATGATATTTATGTTATTAAATATTTCACCACATTTTTTGCTTCAAAATATATTTTTCCCTATTTTCCACATCTGAAACCTGGGTGCGTCTTATAGTCCGAAAAATACGGTATCTCCTGTGACTGTTCCATAAAAAAAAAATGGTCCAAAAACACCAAAACTTGAAATACCACCCCAACATTGACATCAGGCTCATTTAGTTGTTGCTCTAATGTTAAATGCATGTTCTCATTATACCAGTAAATACAATTATGTCTGTTAATAAGGCCAGATAATGTGAAAGAAGCTTCATCACTCCACATAATGTTATCTAAAATTACTGGATTTTCTTCAATTTCGTTAAGCATAATCTCACTAAATGTCTGGATCATCCTCCAATAAACCATGAATTAGACGTGGATGATAAACTTTCCACCCAATAGATTTCAGGATTCGCATGATGGAAGCTCGTGAAATTCCCAATTCTAAAGAGACTCTTCTGGTGGACTTTTTTGGACTCTGAATAAATGTTTCAGGAACAAGTTGTTTATTATTTTCTGTACAGGCTGTTTTGGGTCGACCAGTTTTTGGAGCATTAACCCCTTACTGCCATCGGGCGTACTATCCCGTCCATGGTACCTGGGCCCGTATGACCATGGACGGCATAGTACGTCTCGTGCGATCAGACGCGCTCCCGGGGGGAGCGCAGCCGATCGCGGCCGGGTGTCAGCTGATTATCACAGCTGACACCCATGACTGTGTGTCAGGAGCGGTCACGGACCGCTCCCGGCACATTAACCCCTTGCACACCCTGGGGGCACAGGGGAGGATCGCGCAGGGTGGGGGCTCCCTGCGCGCCCCCCTGAGACCCTCAGAGCAGCGCGATGTGATCGCGCTGTTCTGAGGGCTTCCTCCCTCCCAGGACCCGGATCCAAGATGGCGCCGGGGTCCTGGAGGGAGGCGGCTACCTCAGTGCCTGCCGAGAGCAGGCACTGAGAAGCCTGCTGCACTGCCTGAGCGATCGCTGGTGTGACAGAGTGCTGTGCACACTGTCACACCAGCGATCTGACAAAATACAGTGATGTCCCACCCTGGGACAAAGTAAAAAAGTTAAAAAAATAAAAATAAACATGTTTTAAAAAAAAATCCAAAATAAATAAAAAAAAAAAAAATATTCCCCAATAAATTCACTTCTTCCTGTAAATAAAAAAAAAAAAGCAATAAAAGTACACATATTTGGTATCGCCGCGTCCGTAACGACCCCCCTATAAAATTGTCCCACTAGTTAACCCCTTTAGTGAACCCCTTAAAAAAAAAAAAAAAAAACGAAGCAAAAAATCAATGCTTTATCATCATACCGCCAAACAAAAAGTGGAATAACTCGCGATCAAAAAGACCGATACAAAAAATCATGGTACCGCTGAAAACGTCATCTTGTCCCGCAAAAAACGAGCCATCATACAGCATCATCAGCGAAAAAATAAAAAAGTTATAGCTCGCAGAATAAAGCGATGCAAAAATAATTATTTTTTATATAAAATTGTTTTTATTCTATAAAAGCGCCAAAACATGAAAAAATGATATAAATGAGGTATCGCCGTAATCGTACTGACCCGAAGAATAAAACTGCTTTATCAATTTTACCACACGCGGAACGGTATAAACGCCTCCCCCAAAAGAAATTCATGAATTGCTGATTTTTGTTCATTCTAACCTCCCAAAAATCAAAATAAAAAGCGATCAAAAAACGTCACGTGCTCAAAAATGGTACCAATAAAAACGTCAACTCGTCCCGCAAAAAATAAGACCTCACATGACTCTGTGGGCCAAAATATGCAAAAATTATAGCTCTCAAAATGTGATGATGCAAAAACTATTTTTGCAATAAAAAGCGTCTTTTAGCGTGACAGCTGCCAATCATAAAAACCCGCTATAAATAGTAAATCAAACCCCCCTTTATCACCCCCTTAGTAAGGGAAAAATAATAAAATTAAAAAAAAGTATTTATTTCCATTTTCCCATTAGGGTTAGGGTTAGGGTTGCGGCTAAAGTTAGGGTTAGGGTTGGCGCTAAAGTTAGGATTAGGGTTAGGGTTGGGATTAGGGGTGTGTTAGGGTTAGGTTTGTGGTTAGGGTTGGGACTAGGGTTAGGGGTGTGTTGGGGTTAGGGTTGGAGTTAGAATTGGGGGTTTCCGCTGTTTAGGCACATCAGGGGCTCTCCAAATGTGACATGGCGTCTGATCTCAATTCCAGCCAATTCTGCGTTGAAAAAGTCAAACGGTGCTCCTTCACTTCTCAGCTCTGCCATGCGTCCAAACAGTAGTTTATCCCCACATATGGGGTATCAGCGTACTCTGGACCCCAAGAGTTATTGTGCAATTTGTCCTATTTCTTCTGTTACCCTTGGGAAAATAAAAAACTGGGGGCGAAAATATCATTTTTGTACAAAAAAAATTATTTTTTTTGTTTTTAACGGCTGTACATTATAAACTTCTGTGAAGCACTTGGGGCTTCATAGCGCTCACCACACATCTAGATAAGTTCCTTGTGGGGTCTATTTTCCAAAATGGGGTCACTTGTTGGGGATTTCCACTGTTTAGGCGCATCAGGGGCTCTCCAAATGCGACATGACGCCCCCAGACCATTCCATCAAAGTCTGCAATCCAAAACGTCACTACTTCCCTTCCGAGCCCCAACGTGTACCCATACAGTAGTTTTCTCCCACATATTGGATATCAGCGTACTCAGGACAAATTGGACAACAACTTTTGGGGTCCAATTTCTCCTGTTACCCTTGTAAAAATAAAATATTGGGGCAAAAAAATCATTTTTGCAAAAAAAAAAAAGATTTTTATTTTTACGGCTGTGCGTTATAAACTTCTGTGAAGCACTTCGGGTTCAAAGTGCTCATCACACATCTAGACAAGTTCCTTGTGGGGTCTATTTTCCAAAATGGGGTCACTTGTGGGGGTTTCAACTGTTTAGGCGCATCAGGGGCTCTCCAAATGCGACATGACGCCCTCAGACCATTCCATCAAAGTCTGCAATCCAAAACGTCACTACTTCCCTTCCGAGCCCTGACGTGCGCCCATACAGTAGTTTTCTCCCACATATTGGGTATCAGCGTACTCAGGACAAATTGGACAACAACTTTTGGGGTCCAATTTCTCCTGTTACCCTTGTGAAAATAAAATATTGGGGGCGAAAAAATCATTTTTGTAAAAAAAAAAAGATTTTTTTATTTTTACGGCTGTACGTTATAAACTTCTGTGAAGCACTTCGGGTTCAAAGTGCTCACCACACATCTAGATAAGTTCCTTGTGGGGTCTATTTGCCAAAATGGGGTCACTTGTGGGGGGTTTCCACTGTATAGGTGCATCAGGGGTTCTCCAAATGTGACATGACGCCCCCAGACCATTCCATCAAAGTCTGCAATCCAAAACGTCACTACTTCCCTTCCGAGCCCTGACGTGCGCCCATACAGTAGTTTTCTCCCACATATTGGGTATCAGCGTACTCAGGACAAATTGGACAACAACTTTTGGGTTCCAATTTCTTCTGTTACCCTTGTGAAAATAAAATATTGGGGGCGAAAAAATCATTTTTGTAAAAAAAAAAATGATTTTTTATTTTACGGCTGTACGTTATAAACTTTAGTGAAACACCTGGGGTTAAAAGTTCTCACCACACATCTAGATAAGTTCCTTGAGGGTCTAGTTTCCAAAATGGTGTCATTTATGGGGTTTCCACTGTTTAGGCAGATCAGGAGCTCTCCAAACACGACATGGCGTCCAGCCAATTCTGCGTTGAAAAAGTCAGACGGCGCTCCTTCCCTTCCAAACTCTGCCATGCACCCAAACAGTGGTTTACCCCCACATATGGGGTATCAGCGCACTCAGGACAAATTGCACAATAACTTTTGGAGTCTTGTTACCCTTGGAAAAATAAAAATTGGGGTGAAAAGATCATTTTTGTGGAAAAAATATGATTTTTAAATTTTACGGCTCTACATTATAAACTTGTGTGAAGCACTTGGGGGTTCAAATTGCTCACCAAAGATCTAGAAAAGTTCCTTAGGGGGTCTAGTTTCCCAAATGGGGTCATTTGTGGGGGGTTTCCACTGTTTAGGCACATCAGGGGCTCTCCAAATGCAACATGGCATCCAATCTCAATTCCAGCCAATTTTGGTTGGAAAAAGTCAAATGGTGCTCCTTCCATTCCGAGCTCTGCCGTGAGCCCAAACAGTGCTTCCCCCCCACATATGGGGTATCAGCGTACTCAGGACAAATTGGACAACAACTTATGTGGTCCAATTTCTCCTGTTACCCTTGGGAAAATAAAAAATTAGTGACTAAAAGATAATTTTTGTGGGAAAAAAATAGGATTTTTTATTTTCATGCCCGGGCATTATAAACTTGTGTGAAGCACTTGGGGGTTCAAAGTGCTCACCAAAGATCTAGATAAGTTCCTTAGGGGGTCTAGTTTCCAAAATGGGGTCACTTGTGGGGGTTTCCACTATTTAGGCTCATCTGGGGCACTGCAAACGGAACATGACCCCCATCAACGTCTGCATTCCAAAATGTTACTACTTCCTTTCCAAGCCCTGCCGTGCACCCAAACATTTTCCCCCCCCCACATATGGGGTATCAGCGTACTCAGGACAAATTGGACAACAACTTTTGGGGTCCAATTTCCTTGGGAAAATTCAAAAATTTGGGACTAAAAAATCATTTTTGTGGAAAATTGTTTTTTTTTTTTTTTCACACCCAGGCATTATAAGCTTTTGTGAAACACTTGGGGGTTTAAAGTGCTCACAACAGATCTAGATAAGTACCTTAGGGGGTCTAGTTTCCAAAATGGTGTCACTTGTGGGGGTTTCCACTGTTTAGGCGCATCAGGGCTCTCCAAACACGACATGGCGTCCAATCTCAATTCCAGCCAATTTTAGTTTGAAAAAGTCAAACGGCGCTCCTTCCCTTACGAGCTCTGCCGTGTGCCCAAACAGTGGTTTTCCCCCACATATTGGGTATTGGCGTACTCAGGAGAAATTGCATAACAACCTTATCTGTCCATTTTCTCCTTTTACCCTTGTGAAAATAAAAAAAAAGTTTGTAAAAGATCATTTTTGTGGCTAAAAAGTTAAATATTCATTTTTTCCTTCCACGTTGCTTTAGTTCCTGTGAAGCACCTGAAGGGTTAATAATCTTCTTGAATGTGGTTTTGAGTACCTTGAGGGGTGCAGTTTTTAGAATGGTGTCACTTTTGGGTATTTTCTGCCATAATAGACCCCTCAAAGTGACTTCAAATGAGAGGTGGTCCCTAAAAAAAATGGCTTTGTAAATTTTGTTGTAAAAATGAGAAATCGCTGGTCAACTTTTAACCCTTATAACTTCCTAACAAAAAAAAATTTTGGTTCCAAAATTGTGCTGATGTAAAGTAGACATGTGGGAAATGTTATTTCTTAACTATTTTATGTGACATATTTCTCTGTTTTAAGGGAATAAAAATTCAAAGTTTGAAAATTGCAAAATTTTAAAAATTTTCGCCATATTTGCGTTTTTTTCAAAAATAAACGCAAGTTATATGGAAGAAATTTTACCACTAACGTGAAGTACAATATGTCACGAGAAAACAATCTCAGAATCGCGAAGATCCGTTGACGCATTCCAGAGTTATAACCTCATAAAGAGACAGTGGTCAGAATTGTAAAAATTGGCCCGGTCATTAACGTGCAAACCACCCTTGGGGGTTAAGGGGTTAAGGATTGAGCCAGTGGCATCGAATTTGTCACGAATGCGGTAAATGGTTTGTCTCTTTGGGGCTTGAGTACCAAATGTTTCAACCCAATTTGCTCTGTTTCAGCATTTTGAGATTTCCAATACTCTTTTAAAATCCATTTTCTTTGATCTGTATTTAAATTATTTGCCGTTTGGGGGAGATTTATCTGTGAAAACTGGATCTGTGAAACTCAGTTCAAAGAGTCTGTGAATAATGAAAAGTGGAATCTGATTGGTTGCTAAGGGCAACTGAGTCAGTTTCATTTTACACCATGTTTAATAAATCTCCCCCTTCATGACACATACTGTCCACCTACTTTTGGACCACCCTGTGTATATATATATATATATATATATATATATATAATATGTTTCACTAAAATACAAAGGAAATGTGTCATCTTTAACTTTAGCCCTTTTAGTGATCATTTCATCTTCAACTTGCTTCACTGTTCACAATAGCAGTAATTTTGACCAGGGGGTGCCCAAACTTTTACACGACATTGTATCCTTCTTCCAACAGCAAACTTTACAGCTGGCACAGAGCAGTCAGGCAGGTAACAATCTCCTGGCATTCACCATCCCAGATGCCAGATACAGAAGTGTGATCCATGACTCCACAGAACACATTTCCACTGCTTCAGAGTTCAGTGGTGGCAGCTTTACACCACTATCTGACACTTGTCATTGTGCTTGGTGATGTAAGGGGGCTACATTATATGTATGCAGCCGCTTGGCCATGAAGCTCCCGTTGCACAGTTTTTGTGCTGATGTTAATAACAGAGGAGATTTGGACTCTGCAGTTATGGAGTAAGCAGGGTGTTGGTGACTTTTTGGCCCTCTGCTCCTCAGCAGTCGGTGACCCTGTAACGTTACGTGGTCTCCACTTCATGGCTGAGTTGCTGCGGTTCTTTCCCCTTTTCAGTAAGATCACCCACAGGTGATGAGGGAATATTTAGGTGGAAGAAATGTCATGGCCTGACTTGTTACATCGGTGGCTCCTATTACAGGACCGTTCTGCTATCAGTGATCCCTTTACCACCAGCCATTGTATGACACGTTAGTAAAGGCAGACAGCATGGCGAGGGGTTAAACGCCTGGCCATTGGACTGAATGAATATTCTAAATTACATTAGGACGTGTGTCCCATTATTTTTCTCCGTATAGTGTGTATGTATCTACACAACAGATCATGTCACTTCACCTTGTCTTTCATTAGTGTAAACCAGAAGAAAACTGACCCAACAGACGTCTTGAGGAAATGTTCCCATCATAACATAAGAAAAAGAATTTATCAAAAAGTTTTTTGCAAATTTCTAAAGAAAAAAAACACATTTCTCTATAATGACAATCATAAGAGCTTAATAGACTCATCGCTATTCATTTACCAGCCTTAGAAAGCATAAGGGTGACAGCTGCGGTGGTGTCACCATGTTTGTATTATCTGCACATCACATAACTCATCCATTGACTTCTTCCCCCTCACCCCGAGTGACAAGTAATGTCTATTGAGCCTCCATATGCAGGCAGTGACAGGTGAGCACACAATGGAGGGGCCTCCTGGCTCTTTTGTTTTTTAGGTTTCCCTTTATGTTTTCAGTCATACACCATAGGAAATGTCATTTATACTAATATGTATTCTGTATATATAACATTGCTATTACCGTGCGGTTTATTGCACAACTTCCTACAGAGCCCCCAAGACATAACAGCTCATCATAGCATGCAATTTGTTTCAGTAATTATGTAAGGGTCAGTCAGGACTATGGTCATGGCCGAGGACACCTGGGCTTCTGTGTCCTGGCCCCCCTCACAGAAACATATCCACCATTAGTCAGCATACCTGTGCCTTCAGGTACAGCTCCTTCTGGTTCTCCCCTATGCTGTGGGAGATCTTCTCCAGGTAGATCAGCATAAACTGAGACACAGTCCATTTCAACTTCAACAAAAACACCTTTACTGGGTTCATTACACAGCACATCCAAAGTCTTCACATCTTTTACAACAAGCTTCACTGTCAGTATTCCGGGTTTTCTAGGTAACTTTGTCAATGATTTTGCCCTTTGTTAAGATGGAGTTTGCTGTTTTCTGTGCCCTACTTCCTGTTCGTTTGTTTAAAACCCGGCTCAGGTGCTGGCTTCACTGCTGGAATATTCTGCTTCTGTTTCCCTGCAACCCAGCTGCTTGTTCCTCACAGATCGTTGTGTATTTACCAGGAAAGTGCATAACCAGGTTATCTTCAGGTGTTTCTCTGCCACAGCAGTTTCTACCCATGGCTCTGGACATTCTCTGCATATGTAAGTTGCACATACTGTGTTGTCACTAAACTGTTGACTTGGGAATTTAACCTTTGGTTCACTCCATCTGATAAGAACTGTGTTTCTGAACTGTTGCTGTTTAACCCTTTGTGCATTACCTCTGGTGAGAGCTGTTGGAACTATTACTGGAACCTTACTGACTTATGAACTTGTTGTTGGACTTCACTGAATTAAGCCACAACTGAGATTAACTTGTTCCTGGACCTCCCTGTGTTTTCTGCATACCTGGATCTGACTCTTCACACACCAGCAGTGTGTAAATCCAGCCACGTAACCTGTGCATCAGACTTACCTTGCGGTCACATTTGTGTGAGGACTTCGTCGTAAGAACTTTACCACCCTCGCTATAGAGGTTCAAGGACTTATATATCCGGATTCATATAACTGGACTTGTGTATATATATATGGACTCATTGCATGTCACTACGGGTTGTTTGAATATTGTTTTGGGGTTTTGCTGTTTCACAAATACATTATTTGCATTCAAAGAAACCCGTCTCTGATTGTTCATTGCCCCACGCTATCAGAATCCTCGAGTTCCTACAATAGTATTACAGGATATTCCAGCCAAAAAAAAAAGAGGATTCTGCTGGGGCAATGACGGAGACACGGGCAGACAAACTGTTCACCATAGTTAACTCCTTGCAGCAGGAGGTGTCGGCTGCACTCAATCAAATTAGAGACTTGGAGTCTCGGGTTAACCACAATGCACAGGGGTTTGGTCAGGCTCTCCAAGATCTACGTTCTAGGTTAGGAGTCCTGGAGGCCTTACCTACTGAGCCTACCTCATCCACCAGTATGCCCAAATTGCCTCCATTCCGTTTTAATGGTGACCGAAGTCAATTCCGTGGGTTTGTTAATCAATGTAATATATTTTTTGATGTACATGCCTCCTACTACCGGTCTGATAGATCTAAGGTTCTATGTATTATTATGTTGTTGACATCACGTGCACTGGCTTGGGCAAATCCTATGGTTGAAAGTCATGATACCCGTCTAAATAATTTGGACAATTTTCTGGCAGCCATGGCGCAAATGTTCGACGATCCCAACCGCCGTGCTACCGCTGAATCTGCCTTGCTTTCCTTACGCCAGGGGAAACGGTCAGTCATAGAATATGTTACTGAATTTAAAAGGTTAGTGGTGGACACCCAGTGGGAAAACAATGCTTTATTACCAATCTTTAGAAAAGGTTTGTCAAATGTAATCAAGGATGAGCTAGCTCGTTCAGAGTCTCCACAGGAGTTTGAATTGTTTATACAGCACTGTGTACGTATTGATACCCGTTTAACTGAACGCAGACAAGAAAAATGGGCCGCTGTAAATCGCATTACTAATTACTCTCTTCCGTCCAGGGAAACCACAGGCAAAAACCCGCGAGAGGCTGAGGAGGTGCCTATGCAGGTGGACTCACTGCAGAGACGTGAGAATAATGAACGCCGCGAACACCGTTTCCGTGAGCGCTTATGTTTCTATTGTGGTCAATCGGACCATTTCCTCATCAATTGTCCTAAATGTCCTAGGCGACCCAACACGGTGTTGGCGGTAGTAGGAGATTATGATAACACAGACGCTGAGTCTGAAGTTTCAGAAACCAGTCTACATCTAGATGCGGTTTTTCCCCCAATACTGATGCCGACTTCCCCTAAAGATCACGGGGAGAAATATTCACATTGTTCTCTTCCTATACAGATTCAGTGGGAGGAACAGTGGATATCAAGTTCTGCCATGATAGACTCTGGAGCAGGTGGGAATTTCATGGATTCTTCTTTTGCAGAGAAACATGGTATAAAGACACAACTAAGAGCTTCACCAATCACTATGGAAACGGTGGATGGTTCCCCATTAGTTTCTGGACCAGTAGATCGGGAGACAGTGCCTCTGGAGTGTAAGATGGAACCAGACCATCAAGAAACACTTTCATTCATGTTAATATCTTCTCCTCATTTTCCTGTAATTTTAGGAATTCCCTGGTTACGGTCACAAAATCCAATCATCAATTGGGAAACCAAGGAGATGACCTTTCTCCCGAAGTGCAGTTCTACCATCAGTCCAACTGTAGCGGCTCCAGTTACCCAGAACTTGGAAGAGGTGATACAGGTACCTACTCTCCCTCTGATTTATCAGGAATTCTCAGACATTTGTGATAAAAGGAAGGCAGATCAACTTCCCCCACATAGACCGTATGACTGCCCCATAGAATTGCTTCCTGGAGCAGCGATTCCTTTCGGCCATGTTTACCCGTTGGCGGCTCCGGAATTAAAATCTTTACGAGAGTATATAGATGAGAATTTAGCCAAGGGGTTTATCCGACCATCTTCTTCACCAGCGGGAGCTCCAATATTCTTTGTAAAGAAGAAGGATGGTACTCTAAGACCCTGCATTGACTACCGGGAGTTAAATAAGGTAACCATTCGTAACAGGTACCCGTTGCCCCTAATTCCAGAATTGTTGGAAAGAGTTCGCCAGGCCAAAGTATTTACCAAATTAGATCTTCGTGGGGCATATAATTTACTCCGTATACGGCCCGGAGACGAATGGAAGACAGCTTTTAGATGCCGGTATGGACATTTTGAATATTTGGTGATGCCATTCGGACTCTGTAACGCTCCTGCTGCTTTTCAACATTTAGCCAACGACATTTTCAGGGATTTATTGGACCAATATGTGGTAATTTACCTTGATGACATCTTAATCTTTTCTGACTCCTTACAGGAACATCAGGAACATGTCAAGACCGTACTTAGACGTTTGAGAGATAATCATTTGTACATCAAACTCGAAAAGTGTGAGTTCCATTGTTCTGAAATTCAATTTTTGGGCTATGTTATCTCGCCTCAGGGATTGAATATGGAGTCCAGCAAGATCCAGGCAATCTTGGACTGGCCGGTACCAGGAAACATTAAGGAGGTACAACGATTCATTGGCTTTGCTAACTTTATAGACGGTTTATCCGAAATTTTTCAGAAATTGTCCGTCCCATCACTCTCCTCACCAAGAAGGGGAAGAAGTTTGAATGGTCTTCGCAAGCTCAGGAAGCCTTTGTTCGTCTGAAGGGTTGTTTTACCACAGCTCCAATATTGATGCATCCGGATCCTGCACAGCCTTTTATCGTGGAGGTGGACGCGTCTGACTGTGCATTGGGAGCTATCCTCTCACAACGTACCGGAGACAAAGGTTTGCTGCATCCGTGTGCCTTCTTCTCTCGTAGGTTATCTTCTGCAGAACTGAACTATGATGTGGCAGATAAGGAACTTTTGGCAATTATTTCTGCCTTTAAGGAATGGAGACACCATTTGCAGGGGGCAACTCAGCAGGTAGTAGTACTCACGGATCATCGCAATTTGGAATTCCTTAAGTCTGCCAGGTGTCTTTCTCCTCGACAAGCTAGGTGGAGTTTGTTCTTGAACCAGTTTAATTTTATTATTTCGTACCGCCCAGGTTCACGTAATGGGAAAGCTGACGCATTATCCCGAATCCATACCGTGGATTCCGTGCCTGGGACCCCGTCGAAGACCATCTTGTCGGAGGCCAATTTCGTTGGAGTGCTCCGGAACCGGGACTTGTGGCAGGAGATCAAGCTGGCCTATGACGGTGACGTATTTCTTGCAGCTCCACCTGACAATGTGAATCTTGTCCTTCGGAATGGTGTGTGGCTTAGAGATCGATGTATTTATGTCCCAGAGGCTGTAAGACTTCGAGTTCTCAGATTGGTCCACGACTCTAAATTGGCTGGTCATAGGGGGGTACAGAAGACGCAGGAATTGTTAACTCGTTTTTTTTGGTGGCCTACCTGCTTGAAGGATGTGAATGACTATGTCCGCTCTTGTGAAGTTTGTGCCCGGTACAAGGTTCCTCGTGTTTCACCTACTGGTCTTCTTAAACCGCTACCTGTACCGTCTCGCCCTTGGGGGTCTATTTCGATGGACTTTATTGTGGAGTTACCCACCTCTGGTGGTAAAAATACTATTTTGGTGGTAGTAGATCGTTTAAACGAAAGCTGCTCATTTCATTCCGTGCGCTGGTCTTCCCTCAGCTACAGAGACAGTAGATCTAGTTATCCAGAACATTTTCCGGCTGCATGGGGTACCAGATGACATCATTTCTGACCGGGGAATACAATTTACCTCTAGATTTTGGAAAGGATTTTGTTCTGCGCTCCACATTAATGTTTGCTTGTCTTCTGCATACCATCCTCAGACCAACGGGCAGACCGAACGGACAAATCAAACTTTGGAGCAATATCTACGCTGTTACGTCAGTCATTTGCAGGACGATTGGCTGAAGCTACTTCCTCTAGCGGAATTTTCGTACAACAACTCCCAAAGCAGTTCCACGAAGGTAACGCCTTTTTTTGCCAACCTGGGTTATCATCCAAATATTTTGCCTAGGTCTCCGGTTACGATTTCGGTACCAGCGGTTGAAGACAGAGTGACGGCGTTGCAACGTAATCTTGAAGTTTTGAAGGACTCCCTGACCACAGCACAGGAGCGTTACAAAAAGTCGGCCGATAGATTCCGGAAACCAGCACCTATGTATAAGGTAGGAGACTCAGTTTGGTTGTCCACCAAGAATCTAAAATTGGGTGTTCCTTCGCAGAAACTGGGACAGAAATTCATCGGTCCATTCAAGATCACTGGGATTGTGAGCTCTGTTGCCTGTCGGTTGAAGCTACCACGGACTTTAAAGGTACACCCAGTATTTCATGTTTCCTTATTAAAACCAGTCTCTCCTAACACATTTCAGGGACGTATCGTACCTCCCCCTCCACCAGTGTTGGTTGATGGCGAAGAACAATTCGTGGTACAGGATATTGTTAATTCGAGACTTCATAGAAACCGGCTTCAGTATCTAGTTAGATGGCAAGGTTACTCTCCTGAAAATGATTCTTGGGAACCAGTAAGTAACATCAATGCGCCTCTGAAGATTGCTCAGTTTCATCGCAGATACCCGGACAGGCCTGGTCCAGGACCGTCCGGAGGCCGTCTTTAGGGGGGGAGTAATGTCAGTATTCCGGGTTTTCTAGGTAACTTTGTCAATGATTTTGCCCTTTGTTAAGATGGAGTTTGCTGTTTTCTGTGCCCTACTTCCTGTTCGTTTGTTTAAAACCCGGCTCAGGTGCTGGCTTCACTGCTGGAATATTCTGCTTCTGTTTCCCTGCAACCCAGCTGCTTGTTCCTCACAGATCGTTGTGTATTTACCAGGAAAGTGCATAACCAGGTTATCTTCAGGTGTTTCTCTGCCACAGCAGTTTCTACCCATGGCTCTGGACATTCTCTGCATATGTAAGTTGCACATACTGTGTTGTCACTAAACTGTTGACTTGGGAATTTAACCTTTGGTTCACTCCATCTGATAAGAACTGTGTTTCTGAACTGTTGCTGTTTAACCCTTTGTGCATTACCTCTGGTGAGAGCTGTTGGAACTATTACTGGAACCTTACTGACTTATGAACTTGTTGTTGGACTTCACTGAATTAAGCCACAACTGAGATTAACTTGTTCCTGGACCTCCCTGTGTTTTCTGCATACCTGGATCTGACTCTTCACACACCAGCAGTGTGTAAATCCAGCCACGTAACCTGTGCATCAGACTTACCTTGCGGTCACATTTGTGTGAGGACTTCGTCGTAAGAACTTTACCACCCTCGTTATAGAGGTTCAAGGACTTATATATCCGGATTCATATAACTGGACTTGTGTATATATATATGGACTCATTGCATGTCACTACGGGTTGTTTGAATATTGTTTTTGGGGGTTTTGCTGTTTCACAAATACATTATTTGCATTCAAAGAAACCCGTCTCTGATTGTTCATTGCCCCACGCTATCAGAATCCTCGAGTTCCTACAATAGTATTACATTCACAAAACAATGTTCCTTTTCTTTCCCGGTGTTGCTCTCTTGATCATAAAGCGTGGGCCCGGGTCAGAGCGTCCCTGACGGTTCCTCAGCATTCTCTCTATACAACTCTGCTACGGATATGCATCCCTTGGTCTGTTTCGCCCCAGACACAAGATCATTAATCATTAGCAGCCACTGAAAGAGAATACTGCCCTTTTGTACTGTTTTCTGCATTTGCGCCACGTCTTTACTGTCCGTACTCACTGCATCTGTGGGGTCCCTTGGCCATTTCGCCCCGGTTCTAAGGGTATCTGCCCAAACAATGAGTTGCCACATTCTGACCTTCCAAACTGCACTGGCCCGTTGCTGCACTGTTCTGGTGCTGTGGACGGCTTCACTTCACTTCACTTCAAGTTACGTGGCTGCTGCGGCGTCCTGGCCTATAGCCCTTGTGGACGGTTTGGGCGTCCCTCGCTCTCTGACTAAATCTAACACCTACACTAGCTTACCACACAGCAGTCCCTCCTACTATTAACCATATACTAACACTATATACTATCTAAGAACTGTGTACACTAAAATGCCCCCCACCTAGTGGCCAATCCTACAAACTGCACTCTCCCTAACTTTATGCATAGCAGCACATGAATATACATTACACTATTATCCCTTAAGGTAATACACAGAATAGTGTAGCAGTACCCATATGACATCCAAAATGGTAATACACATGAACATGTAGCAGTACCAGTAAAATACGAGAACGATAAAACAATAACATTTTCCATTCCCTTACAATTATACAACATAATCAAAAAGTTACACACAGGCAGCAATACATGTACAAGTACAATAATAAAATAACTTATTTTACATAGACTGCAAATGTCATAATCCAAAGACTCCATGTGAAGTTTGGAGCTGATCACCTATCTTAGAGCTCTTGAGGCCATTGATTAGCTGCAGACATTGTGTGAAGTACGTATACTAGTTTGCCTTTATATTACAATCCCTTTAATGTGCAGGTGGACTACAATCTATTGCGTAAATATATGTACAGTATATATATTGTAAGGTGGCAGCTGAACAGGTCATGGATGGGAGGTGTGTGTCCCCAAGGTGCCAAACCTCGGTGATGTAGGACCCAGAGAAGCAGGCTGCAGCACACTTAGTGTTGAGAGGTGTTTTAATGGGCCCGGATTATGGGCCTGGCGTTTACGACTAGCTGAAAGTGATGGGTGGGATCAGCTGCACACTTACCTCCAGTCCAGGTGTTGGATGGTCTGATATAAGGCAGCTGGGGCTTCTCACTTTGTCTGTGTGTTTTGCAAGGTGAGGAGGCCTTGCATGGTCATGGATCAATTTGTCCACTCTCTGCCAAAATTGATTCAGTCCTGGGTTTCCCAGGGAGATCCCCAAAATGCAGATGACCTGGTAGGCCTAGTGGAGAGGTACCAGGCGGTTGAGGGTTCCCTGGGTGGTCAAGCAGGGATAAGGTCACCTTTCTGGGGTTCCCAAAGGGGGGATAGCTCCCAAAAGAAGGGGATGAAATCCGCACTGGGGGGGGCATCCAAAGTTCCAAGAGAGATCAGAGTCGCAACCAGGTAATCAGGCCCCTGTTATTCTCTGTTGGAGGTGTCATGCCCCTGGCCATATAGCCGCCCGGTGTCCAATGAACTCTGAGCCAATGGACTGCAGCATAGGCTGGCGTTGCTCTTATTTTCTCTGCAGCGCGGTTCCTAAGCCTGGTGAGGGCCCTCAGGCATGCTCAGTGTCTGTAAACGGAGTATGAGTGACTGGACTGTTGGACTCAGGAAGTTTGGTGACTCTGGTAAGGGCCACACTCCCTCATCGGCTGGTCCCCGGGAAGGTAGCGGGCGTCCGGTGTATCCATGGGGATGCTAAGAACTATGCTGTGGCCCAGGTCGATCTAAGCACGGACTGTGGCACCACGTCTCAGGAAGTGGGTTTCTTCAAAGACGTGTTGCATCCCATATTAATAAGACGAGACTTTGCATTGTTCTAGGACATGTGGTGGAAAGCTGGTGGATCGCCCGCCAGGGCAGTGGGATACTCGGTACCGAGCCGGTGTATTGAAGGGATGTGTCACAGCGGCAGTGACCTGGTCCGTGGCCCTGGGCGTCCAATAAAAGGGTGGTATTATTTACAGGGGAATGAATAGAGTTTGTAGTGTAGTTATTCGTGACGCCACCTGTGGTATCTGGTCAGAGATGACCAGCGCTGCGGTGCAGATCCACTGAGACTGATGGTGTGATGCAGCAGAGGTGAAATAGCTTTCCACAGGTAAAGCTTGTGATCTCAGGGCAGGTAGATGTTGTAGTATTAAGGTAATGGTGCTGAGAGATGCAGATGAGTGTAATAGGAGACGTAGGAAGAAACTGAGAAACAGTCAGAGAGTTGCTGTTTCCAAAGCTTTACTCACAGTTCTGATGTGTACAATACAGATGCCCGCTTAGTACTGTGTCCTCCAGATGAGGGGCTCAGAAAACCCCCAGGTAGATTGGGAAACACCTTTCCAGGACTCAGTTCTATATTTGTGTTCCTTTCACTGGCCGTCTCACTGTGCTGATTTACCCGCCTTCTATCCTTCCAGCACCTTCACCAACAGTGTCCCAGATCAGTGGCTGCGAATCCTATCGGACAACGACTTATTTCTGCGTTCCTTTGATTCTATATAGCTACCTCTCCGGCGAAGATAATGGTGGTTATTGTCTGTGATCCATATGTTATCACAGCAGTCAACTTGCTAGCTGAGTCATAAAATCCTCAACTAGTCTAAGGGGTCAAGTTCCCTCTGCGACCTGGTCCCTCTGCCAACAGACCGGGACCCACGGATGGCTCCTGCTCTCCGTATCCCTAGGACCTTTTCCTCTCTCACTCCAGAAGCTTCTCCTTCTTTCTGCTTCTTTCTCTCCACTCCTGGACTAAGCTCTTCCAGCTTCTAGTCCCTTCTGAGTCTCTCTCTAGACTCCTTTTCCCACTGCAGCCTCCCCTCACTGGGAGCTGCTTCTCCACACGTCTTACTCCTTCCTCCTCCCGTTCAGAACTCTCTAAACTCTGCCTCGTGCTTCCCCAAGCTTCACTCCTCCTTGCTACTTACTACTCCACCCACCCATACACCCTTTCCAATATCAGCCTGGGATGAGACCATCCTCCCGTAGGGTCCGTCCAGGGTGCCCAGCTGTTCTAGTGTGTGTTGGGTGCAGGTGTTAGAGTCCTGGGTGATGCTCCCTCCGTACCTGAGAGTGGGGTATCACACCTCTGGGTGAGGTGCAATACCTCTGTGGCGGCTGAACCCTCAGGGGCGCCACACGGGGACACCTGGGTGTTCGGACGAGTTTTCCATGTGTGTGCTTATTGACGATGAGGATGATGTAGCATCCCCTTAGACACACATCCCTGAGCTGGAGGTGTCCGAGGGAATCTTTGAAAGTGCCCAGCTCAGGGACCAAATTGTTAAAAGGGCCGACATTCGGTTCCCTCATTTTGCCTTGAATTGGGATCTGCTTTATAGAGTAACCAAGTCAATGGGTGAGGTGATAGAGCAGCTACTGGTACCAGAGCCCTATAGACGCAAGAGCGTATCCTCAAGAGATTCTACTGGTCTGAGTGTTATAGAGAAATTTTGAACTATTGTCGTTCCTACCCCACATGCCAGCTAACCTCCCCAGTGGTCCACTACTGCAGTCCTCTAGTACCATTACCCATCATCGAGGTTCCATTCAGACACATAGCGATGGATTTAGTGGGACCCCTGGTAAATTCCGCAAGAGCACATCAATATATATTGGTGGTCCTGGATTATGCTAGTCGGTACTCAGAGGCGGTACCCTTAGGAAATTCCTCTGCAAAATGTATCTCTTGGGAGCTGATTCATATCTTCTCTTAAACCAGTCTGCAGAAGCAGATACTGATGGATCAAGGGACCCCCTTCATGTCAAAGGTCATGAGGGAGTTGTGTAAGACACTGCAGATTTCATACCTTAGAACTTACGTGTACCATCCCCAGACGGATGGACTAGTGGAGAGATTTAACAGAACCTTGAAGGCTATGTTGAAGAAAGTAGTGGAGAAGGATGGCCGAGACTGGGACTGTCTGGTTCCCTACCTGTTGTTCTCCATCAGAGAAGTTCACCATATTTCCACAGGTTTCAGCCTGTTTGAACTACTCTATCGGAAGCTGAAACCACACCCTATAGAAGTGTGGTAGAGCATATCACGCAGACGTAAGAGAGGATGGCCAATGTGATGCCCATTGTGGAGGAGCACCTTCTCAAGGCACAGGAATCACAGTCCAGAGTGTTTAATAAATCAGGCAGGGTGGGACAGTTCAACCCAGGGGATAAAGTACTTGTGTTGGTGCCCACGACGGAGAGCAAGTTCCTGACCAGTGGCAGGGCCCCTATGAGGTGGTAGAAAAAAATCCAGGGAAGACCGAGCCCTTCCAGGTTTGCCATATTAACCTGATTTAACCGTGGCAGGACAGAGACCCCGTGAAAGATCCTTGTCTAGTGGCCGAGTCTGAAATCAGCGTGGAAAATGTTACGGTGGCAGATACCTTGTCCCGCTCACAGAAACAGCAATGTTGTGAGCTGTTGAAGTGAAACAAAGACCTGTTTTCTGCGTTGCTAGGCCGCACTATAGAGCATGAGGTACTCACAGAGCCTCATGTTCGTGTCAATCTGAAGCCGTATCGGATTCCAGAGGCTGGCATAGAGATGATCTCGAAAGAGGTGAAGCGCATGTTGAATCTAGGAATCATTGAAGAATCCAAGAGTGGCTGGTCCGGTCCCACACTGTTGGTAACAAAACCAGATGGGAAGTGGTAGTTCCGTAATGACTACCGGAAACTCAGCGAGATCTCGAAGTTCGACACCTACTCAATGCCTAGGGTAGATGAGCTTATTGAGAGGCTAGTGTCTCGACCACGCACCACAATTGTGGGTTTCCAGGGCAATGGGGTACTCAGAGCCGAGCCCGTAGAAGTCTATGGGATTGTCACAGGTAGCGGTGGCTCGGTCTGTGGCCCTGGCGGTCTGGCGTATGTTGGGGGAATATTTACAGGGGATAAGTATATTTACAGTTCGTGACGCCACCTGTAGTCTTCTGGTAATTTGTACCAGCGCTGCTGTAGATCTCTGAGGGGATGGTGAGGCAGCTAGATGTCGGGTCCCCTACAGGTGGGACTCTTCCCTCAGGTCGGTAGTTATATAGGGATTGTGCAGGCATGCAAATAAATAACTCAGTCTCACACCGTCAGCGTCTTTCCATACCTTTACTTGTAAGATGGTAAGGCAGGTCCCAGGGAGGCTGATCCAAGGAGAGTGTATTTCGAGATAGCAGCTGGACAAGTTAGGGGCCTCCTTTACTTTCACAACGATGAGTACAACCAGCATGAAGCGTAGTTCCCTCTATAACTCCAGCTTTTCCAAAGCTGTACTGCCCAGTCAGTTTTGTGGTCGGAGCCTTCCTGTGAGAGAGCTGAATTCCTATCTTGCTGATCAGGCTCAAAGTCTTCACTCCCCCTGACCCCAGTTACGTACCGACTATCTAGGGGCTGCTTGCCGCGACCTAAGGTCCGATAAGCCTCTGGTTCTCTTACCACTATGCTTGAAGCTAATAGTGATCCTTCGGTCCCCAGTGACCGGTTACAATGTGCAGGACTTCTCCAATCCAAAAGCACTTTTCAAATAATCTTTCCACTGTGCCTTTCGCCTTGTCCGCGCTTGTAGCATAAACACTCACACTTGCAAAAAGTCATATAATCACTCCCTTCTTCTCTTCCTTTAGAGTTAGTTAACAGACTCTCAGTTATCCACTAGGCAGGAGCACGTCTCTGAACCTTTCACTGTCCTTGGGACAGGAGACTGAAGTATTTCTGTACTAAGCTCTTCTTTCTTTGTCAATGTCTTCAAGTGAGGTACAGCTCTGACCAGGCTGAGGTGATCTATATCTCGCCCTTACTGGCCTCCACTTGCTGAACTGCTGATAGAACCAGGCTGGACTGCTTCCTCCCTCCAAGTCCCAGCTAGACTCCACACGTCTGCTCTGTCCGAAGACAGGAACCTGACTCCTCTAATCACTCAACAATTACACACTGACCACTCCCTCACAAGTGACTACACTACCCTAAGGGTGTGTCTAGTGTATGTTGAGTGAATGGGTATTGAGCATTAAACTGCTATCTCTCCACACACTCTCCAGGGTACTGCGTGTGCCTAACACCAGGGCTACACATTCCCCCATGGTAAATGACAGCACTCCCGGGCTGTAAAATACAAAGAGACAGTTTGTTTATGCATTAAACATCAACAATAAACATTAATTCGTCCCATCCGGGAGGTGAGGATGTCTTGAACGTTGCAAACAAAACATTATATATATAAAAGTACAAGTATTAAATAGCATTTAATAAATATACAGTATTCTTGTGAAGGACCCGCACCAAACCTTCAACGTGGGTCCTGGGTGGGCTGCAGGACATCCGAATGCAGACCTCACTCAGTGCCACACCACACGGGTTTTTGTATTCAGAGGTAAGTTGTGATGGTTTTATGTAAAACCAAGATAAAGCACCGAAGCGCAACTATATACAAATAAGTTCTGGGCTGGCACAGTCCTCAACCTCGAAGTCCATTGTAAAACAAAGACACATCATATCAAATCACATCACAATAAAGTGCAAAAACTTTTTATCTGATTACCCAGCCGGGCATTCTACTTTTGGCAATATATATATACGTTATATACACATTTAACTTGTGCAAAACATTTTCACTTTTATAAAACTTATGTACATCTTCTTAGTTGCGGTAAACCCTGTCTGGGTCCTACCGTTCTTCACATTCTCTTGACTTCAATGACATCTTCCACCCCGGGGGCTGGAACAATGCGATGGTCGCACAGGACCGTTCCTATTCCTGGGCCCAGTGCCCAGCACCAAGATCATCGACTCCACCATCGGGGTCTGTGTGACTGGTGTGCACTGGGCTGGTGGGGATGTCGGGGGTTCCGGCAAGGTGTCATCATCGCTGGTTACCTGCAGGGCCAGTTCACTCCGGTCCTCTAGGCCGCAGGGCCCGTCCTCCTCTGGGGACGCTGCTGCAGCATAAGATACTAGGCAAAAAGCAGGCTTTTGTAGTGGCTCAATTGAGATCGCATCAGACTCTTGCGATGTAGATTGGGTCGCCGATTGCGATGCAGAGTAGATCACCGATTGCGATACGGAGGTGTACGCAGGGGGCGATGCCGATGCATAATGCTGGTGTGATGCAGAGCAGGAAGCAGGTGTGCGCAATGGCTCAGTTGGGGACGCACTAACCTGCTGCTGTTGCTGCTCCATCATTGACGGCTGAGTCCCCGATGGTGTCCCTACCGGGATCGATCATCTGCTGCGGCCTCCTGGCCGGGCGGGCGTTCCGGAACTGGCGGTACCTCCTCAACCTCCTTCGCCTCCACCGCTTCGCCGGTGGGATCAGGATTGGTACTTTCGGGGGCAGCCTCCGGTTGCTCCTTTGCCTTGGGCAGCAGAAGTTTTGGTAACTCCAGACGTAGGGGATCATCGAAGGGGGAGAACACCGCGTCCCACAGCCGCCGCTGCTCCAGGGTACGCCGGCGTCTCTCGATCTCTTCAAATCCAGGTTGTGGCAAAATCATCTTCTTCAGGCGTGCATTTTCCTCTTTAACCTCCAGCAATGCTTGCTGCAGGTGCAGGACCACGGATGACTCCGGTGCTGGTGGCAGCTTGGCTGGGGCACGGGGCCTGCCTTCCTCCGCTTCCCTGCTCGGCTGCACACGTCCTGCTTCCATGATGTTCCAGAAGATTTTTTCATCTTCCTCCAGAGACGTCCGGTCTCTTCCGTGGAGGCGGGGTTTGCGTCTCCTCCTCCTCGCAGGGAAGGTGAAGAGGAGGCGGACCTCCTTTGCTGTAGGGCAGGATCTCATGTTGTAATAGCACTTTGAGAGGGCAGGCATTTTCTTCGCGCCACAGGGGGGTACACGACCACGAAGGTACGCCCACCTTCTTCTCCAGCGCCTGAGGGCGCGAATATGGCGACAAAGATGGCGATTTTTGGCGCCAAAAGTGCAAACAGTCCTTTTCACAAAAACAACTCCATAGGCACACAGGGCTCGCAATTTTGCGAGTTTCGCATCCTGTTCGTGACGCCAATTTGTCTCGACCACGCACCACAATTGTGGGTTTCCAGGGCAATGGGGTACTCAGAGCCGAGCCCGTAGAAGTCTATGGGATTGTCACAGGTAGCGGTGGCTCGGTCTGTGGCCCTGGCGGTCTGGCGTATGTTGGGGGAATATTTACAGGGGATAAGTATATTTACAGTTCGTGACGCCACCTGTAGTCTTCTGGTAATTTGTACCAGCGCTGCTGTAGATCTCTGAGGGGATGGTGAGGCAGCTAGATGTCGGGTCCCCTACAGGTGGGACTCTTCCCTCAGGTCGGTAGTTATATAGGGATTGTGCAGGCATGCAAATAAATAACTCAGTCTCACACCGTCAGCGTCTTTCCATACCTTTACTTGTAAGATGGTAAGGCAGGTCCCAGGGAGGCTGATCCAAGGAGAGTGTATTTCGAGATAGCAGCTGGACAAGTTAGGGGCCTCCTTTACTTTCACAACGATGAGTACAACCAGCATGAAGCGTGGTTCCCTCTATAACTCCAGCTTTTCCAAAGCTGTACTGCCCAGTCAGTTTTGTGGTCGGAGCCTTCCTGTGAGAGAGCTGAATTCCTATCTTGCTGATCAGGCTCAAAGTCTTCACTCCCCCTGACCCCAGTTACGTACCGACTATCTAGGGGCTGCTTGCCGCGACCTAAGGTCCGATAAGCCTCTGGTTCTCTTACCACTATGCTTGAAGCTAATAGTGATCCTTCGGTCCCCAGTGACCGGTTACAATGTGCAGGACTTCTCCAATCCAAAAGCACTTTTCAAATAATCTTTCCACTGTGCCTTTCGCCTTGTCCGCGCTTGTAGCATAAACACTCACACTTGCAAAAAGTCATATAATCACTCCCTTCTTCTCTTCCTTTAGAGTTAGTTAACAGACTCTCAGTTATCCACTAGGCAGGAGCACGTCTCTGAACCTTTCACTGTCCTTGGGACAGGAGACTGAAGTATTTCTGTACTAAGCTCTTCTTTCTTTGTCAATGTCTTCAAGTGAGGTACAGCTCTGACCAGGCTGAGGTGATCTATATCTCGCCCTTACTGGCCTCCACTTGCTGAACTGCTGATAGAACCAGGCTGGACTGCTTCCTCCCTCCAAGTCCCAGCTAGACTCCACACGTCTGCTCTGTCCGAAGACAGGAACCTGACTCCTCTAATCACTCAACAATTACACACTGACCACTCCCTCACAAGTGACTACACTACCCTAAGGGTGTGTCTAGTGTATGTTGAGTGAATGGGTATTGAGCATTAAACTGCTATCTCTCCACACACTCTCCAGGGTACTGCGTGTGCCTAACACCAGGGCTACACACTAGGACCAGCTTGGTACATCACCACCCTGGACCTCAGTAAAGAATACTGGCAAATTCCCGTGTCCAAAGAGGCCAAGGAGAAGACTGTCTTTTCAACACCAGACAGATGTTATTAGTAAGTCAGGATGCAGTTTGTGTTGCAGGTAGCTCTTGTCCACTTCCCAGAGAGCCATGGACCGTATCTTAGCACTCCACAAAAAGTATGCAGCGGCCTACCTAGAGGACATTGTCATATTCAGCCAGGAACTGGGGAAGTCATCTTGGCAAAGAGAGGAGTGACCAAAAGACAAAGTGATCATCTGTAGACGGATCCTGGGATAGGACGCCTAGCAGTACAGCCCCGAGTTTATAATTCAGAGAGGTACCAGGTCTGGACAGAACAGAAAACGTGAGATGAAGAGAGTGCCTCAGTCAGGAGTTCCAAAGTGTTTGAGGCAGAGAAGTTAAGTACTGGCTATATTGGCAAACTAGATCCCTTAAAGAAGCTTTCCACTGCTTGGACAACTTCTTGTCATACCTCTCACTTGGCCCTGATAAAATAATAAAATAATTGTCACTGGGTTACCGCAACGGAGCGGAGCCAGAAGACCGCAGCGTCTGGTTGCTCCTACTATGCTGAGAAGAAGCACTTCTCGAGTGTATTAAACGTGTTTATTTCTTTCAGCAAAACGGGTTAATCGGCCATATTGAAAAACTCCTACTTTCAGCTATGCTCGATTAGCCACTCCTTTTCCCTTGCTGCATTACATTGGAGTGGAAGAAGTTGGTTTTGAGAAGGATTGCTGGAGGAGTTTATTAGCGACTGTTGTCTGGTTTGTATGCTTGGAAATTCCTTATTCTTCTCTGTTTTGCTTTCTTGCCCTTCCTGCACACCCTGGTGTATACATCTGTTATATGTGAGTGTATATTTTGTGCGTGTAGAGTTTTCAGTTTACCCTTGTCTTTGTTACCGTTTGTCAGGTTGGTGTACTGTGGTGCACAGTAGCGCCCCCTCTTCCCTGGGTGGACAAAGGGGACAGACGAAGTGCTGTTCTAGGAGATAATGCAAGGGCGGAGGCCCAGAAGTCTACGCCATCTGAAGTATCACGGAAAACAGGGCGAGCTAGGACGCCCCCTTGTGTTGGGGCCCATGGTCCCAAGTCACTCGACAGTCGAATCGTGACAATAATAAAGCCTATATTTACCTGCCGTGCCGGCGCCATTCTGGTGGTGTAGGCGCTCGCTCTCCTTGGGGCTCTCGGTGGGTGTTGTGACACATGACGCTCCTGCACAATCAGTGCTGGCATCACTATCCCTGCTTTTGGACAAATTGAACATGAAGAGGAAGTCTGAGATCAGCTGCAGCCGGGACTTCCACTTCATGATCGATTTCTCCGAAGGCAGGGACAGTGATGCCAGCACTGATTAGGTGTCGGCGTCACTTGTCACAACACCGCATGAGAGCCTCTGATAGAGTGAGTGCTGACACCGTTGGAACGGCACCAGCACGGGAGCTGAGTATAAGCTTTATTATTTTATCAGGGCCAAACATTTTGATCAAGAAGGGGCTGTCCTAGGAGTAGACAACCCCTTTAAGAGGGAAGAGGATACGGAACTGCAGGTTGATAATAGGACTCTAACTTACTGCACTGTAGTACTGTGCTGGGTGGTGAAGATATAGTACTGAGTGAGGCAGAACCAAGTCATTTCGAGAAGGACAGGAAGAATGTATAGTATGTGAAGATGTTGAAGATGCTTTATGTGTTAAAGGAAACCTTCGTGAAGTATTGCACCCACTGTCTACTGTACATACACTGAGCAAAAATATAAATGCAACAGTTTTGCTTTTGCTCCCATTTTTCATGAGCTGAACTCAAAGATCTAAGACTTTTTCTATGTACACAAAAGGCCTTTTTCTCTCAAATATTGTTCACAAATTTGTCTATATCTGTGTTAGTGATTTTTTCTCCTTTGCTGAGATAATCCATCCACCTCACAGGTCTAGCATATCTAGATACTGATTATAAAGCATCCTTAGGCTTTCTGCGATGTCGCGTGACGCTTTTTTTTTTAACTTGGATGGAATAAACTGGTGTATATCTTTCACCTGAAGATTAGTTGGGTCACTTCTTTTAACCTCTTCATATCACTGGAAACCTGAAGCAGTTAAAAGCAACTCAAAAACTTTAGCATGTGCACAGCAATTCGTTTTCACATTGCAGTGCATAGGTTCATTTTTTTTTAGCATTTATTTAGCTCTTCTTTTAGCGCAGTTTATAGAATGTACACACCTGAAAAAGACATTTTGCGCACATACCCTGACTCTCCAATAGAAACTCATGATTTTTAACTTCTTATACGTTTTGGAGAGTTTCTACTCCAAAAACTCACAAAAAGTGTTTGTGAACTCACCCTTATATGTGACTAAAGAGGCTGGACATAAGACAAAATGGAGTAACAGGGGAAGGTCTAGCCAAAATCTGTTTTATTCCTCATTCACACGTCCATTTTCTATCCTTGTTTTTCACGGATACAGCACATACTCATGATAATCTATGGTGTTATTCACATGTCCGTGTGGTTTCACAGAGACATGTCCGATTTTCTCCAGTATCATGGATGAAAAGGTCTAATACAAGTCTATGGGTCCTGTGAGACAGTTGAAGGGGTGCGTACTGGATGGGGTGTATATCTCGCCCAGGTTTCTTAGCTGGGTCGCATAAGGAATATAGGAGTGAAGGTAGGATGGCAGTACGACGTTCACTCCACTCCCCATCCAGTACAGGCTTGCAGCACAACCCTGAGTACACACAGCTGCCTAATTAAGCAACCAGAAATAGGTGGTAGAGTTACACAGACAGAGCTCTCAGTCTGAATCTGGCTTCATACGCGGCGGGAGTCTCCGGCAAACCAAGCTCTGGTAATTACATAACATGTGTTGTTTTGGCCAGGCTGCTAGAGCCTAGTTCACGGTAATGAGGTAACTGACTGTGTTTAGCTAGCAGCCTGACAGGCTTAGGATTTTGGTTTATGTTTGTTTGCTGTGGACTTTCAATAAAACTGGTTGCGGCCAGTTTATACCAGTACTGCTGTCTGTGATTGAACTGTTTCTATGCCACTCCGTCTATCCGAGACGGCGATCCCAGTGCTATACCCCCTGAACAGTCTACAGTCCATTAAAAAACATGTACAGCACATAGATGGCATCAGTACAGTCCGTGATTAACATTACAAAGTATAGGAGAAGCTCTGTCTTTTCTTTAGCCATCCATGAAAAACACTGATGACAACTGATGGTAAAAACGGACAATTTTTTTAACATATCTGTTTAAACACAGGCATGTGAATGAGGCCTTAGATGAAAATAATTGTTTCAAGTCAAAAGCTTTAATACTAGTGGAGTGGAAAGATAGTCTACAGATTTTTTTTAAGTGATGCACTTCCTGACCAATTTTGGATATTTTTTTTTTCTTTTAAATAAACAGCTAGAATTTTTTCCTGTATTTTTATTTTTTTTGGGGAGGATAGAATTCTCTGTATACATATACAACTCAACCCTCATGATGATAAATTGTTACGAAATTGGTCCCAAGGGTCTTTGTAGTTGCAGTAGTACATCTCCAGCTCTTTAAGGTTGTGTTTTCCTTTTCTTCACTTTTTTTTTGCAACCTATTGACTTTAATAAGGAATCCATCCAATCCAATTTTTGTTGAATTGTTAGTATGATCTGTAACTCGGATCAAAACTGGATATCTGAACAGCCCCATAGATGATAATGGATATGCAAGAGTTGAACAGATACGTGAAAAACAGATTAACTTAATGAGGTTTTAGGCTGGGTTCAGACTAGCATGTCTTCCAGAAAAAAAACAAGATTTTCATCCATATGTTTACTTGTTACACCATTTTATCCAGTTTGTAATGAACAAGTTAATAAAAGGTCAACTGCAGTTTATTATGTGAATTATAATGAGAAAATGTGTGACATTCGGATGCTAGTCTGCATGTGATCCAAAACCCATAAATAAAATAATAAAAACACCAGACACCAAAGTGTGGAACAATAATGGCCGTGGTGCTTTAGGGTAGCTGAAAAGTCCATTAGAACATTCAATAAATTTATAACCAAGAGACCAATAAATTAATCATAATACTAAACCAATCCACCCAGAAAACTGGGCAATTTTCCCTCAAATAAAACACGACAAAGGAGATAAACATTAAAAAGGGGAAGGAGGGTGGGATCTTCGTTCTTCTGACAGGATGAGGAGATAACTGGCAGCACCTCAGATTTTTAAACCTTTTTCTCTTCCCGGTCTTTTTCAAAGCAGCCAATCAAAAACATGAAAAAGAGCACCTAAAACCACCAGCTAAAATTGAAAATAAACTGCTCTGATTGACCCTTTAGCCTTGCCTCATATGAAAGGATTAGCTCTTAAAAACCAAAACATAAGAGAAACCCCATACCCATATAAAATTAAGCTAGGGTCTATGTTACTATGAGACCCCCTTACATCTGCGCTTTGGGGGCTACCATTATTTGCACACCCAATGACTTAATGTGGCGCCCCTGAAGGTCCAGTCCCCACAGAGGTGTTGCATCTCACCCAGAGGTGTGACACCTGACTCTCAGGTAAGGAGGAAGAACCCCTTAGACTCCAACACCGCATCCAACACACCATGCCAGCTGAGCATACGGACGTACCCTACGGGAGGATGGTCTGACTCAGCCTGGTTAGGAAAGGGTGTATAGCTGGGTGGGTGGAGCTTAGGCAGCACTTAGGCTGCATGTTAGATTAGAGAGCAGCCAGTCTTGGACTGAGGCTTTTCCTTAGCTGATCTTGGGAAGCAACTGCCAGAGGGGCGAGAGGGTCCTGGGCCGAGGCAGTGATTGAAGCTGTAGCCCATTCTAGGATTAGAAGGACCAGGCCAACATGGGGCACGGGCCCTAGACTAGCGGGAAAGCTTCAGGCTGTGCTAGTAAAGCAGACAGCGGTGGCCACTTCATGGGCCATTGCGATATACCACCAGCATCTCTACCGGAAGGCAGCATTACGGGGTCAAGTACGTGCAGACATAGAATTGATCTGTTTATCGAAAGGGCTCACAGCTCCCTTCGTCTGAGAGCTCTGACTGGGTGAAGGTGCATGGAAGTAAGGAGTAATAGCACAGAGGGAGAGATAGAAGGCCAGAAAGGAACATACTGAACGGGAGTCTTGGGAAGTGCGACCAATTTACCTGAGGGTTGCTGGACCACTCACCTGGAGGACACAGTGCCAGGCGGGCATCTGTATGGAGCTCAACAGATTGTGAGTAAAAACCCTGAAACTGCAATTGGACTGTCTCCTAGAATCATTCCAGCGTCGCACACTCCCCTCTGCTACATCCTCAAGCATTATCCCCGCACTACCACATCTACCTGCCCTGGAAGGACACAGCCTCACCGGTAGGAGGTACACCAACTAGCTGCACAACACCATCCCTTCCAGAGGACCTGCACATCAGCGCTGGTCACCCTGACCAGGTAATGCAGGTACGAATCATCATACGAACACTAATCCCCTGTAAATATCCCCTTTTTGGTGAGCGCCCAGGGCCACGGACCAAGTCGTGGCTGCCGTGACATCCCCCATAGAAGTCGACGGGCTCGGTGCCGAGTACCCCACGGCCCCAGCGGGCTGCTCATTTTAATGGGCAAGTCTGGAATTCAGGTCATTGTTAGTTCTTAGGCCTCTTTCACACATCAGTTTTTTTCCGTCAGGCACGATCCGGCGCTTTTGTAAAAAAAACGGATCCGTTTTTTTAATACGCCGGATCCGTTTTTGTCATTGACTATCATTAGCGCTGGATTGCGCCGGATGTCATTGCGCTGCGTCCGTTTTTTTTCCGGATCCGGCGGAAATGTACATTCCGGTAGCTCGATAAAACGGTCAGTGCAACGTTTTATTTTTCTGCCGCACCCGCCTGATTGCGCCTGAAGCGCCGCATCAGGCAGCCGGAATCAATAGAAGTCTATTGTTTCGGATCAATCTTTTGTGCAATCCAGCCAAAAGACTGATCCGGATTCTGGAAACCAAGGTCGGTCTCTCTCTCTATGCGTACCAAGCAATTCCAGGTTCAAAAGTTCAGTACGGATCCTGCAAAAAAACTGATCCATTGCATCAGTTTTTTACAAATCAGCGCCAGATCCGTCCTTTCAGTTTTTGGATGGATTGTGCCTGAAGCCAAAAACCGGATGTGTGAAAGAGGCCTTATACACAGTCCATGTGTAAAAACGTTCTTTTGAATGACTACATTGACGTCCATTGGTCTTTGGGTTTGCCGTCTCGCAGACGGACGACACACCGACCGATTATAGGCTCGTCTAGTCAAGCCCTACGGTTGCCTAACCCTCCCGGAAACTGGTAGTAACACTCTCTTCTGAGGTAAAATGGCTCCAAAGAAGCTCGCTGTTAACACAATATCATGTTTTCCTGGTTGCAAGCTTTATGCCGGGTTGATAAAATATTGCATAAAAAAAAAAAAAAAACCCTCAGACCTTTAATGCATTTTTCTTTGCCGGCATCTCTCCATCGAGGCCTGCTGATACCTGTACTGCGAGTATAAGGCTATTAGCCCTGGCTGGCAGCAGCCTCCCCGGTGCATCTGTGACTTCCTGTGCTCCCTCCCTCCTGTCAGCCAGCTTTGGCAGAGGATGACATTAGCAGCAGCAGCAGCAGCGGGTTTTCTGTATGATCACATATCCTATGCTCTTTAAAAATGTCCCTGCAAAGGAAATCAAAGAAGATCCACTCCTCTGGGGGTAAGTGGCTCTTTAACGAAGAGGAGGGTAGGATGAGCAGAAGAAGGCGTGCTGTCAGCAGAACGACATCCTCTGCCATCCGGCTGCACTGTTTACACTGCATGCAGCGCTGCATGCACTGACATTATGGGGTCCATACAATATTATATTTTTAGCATTGTGAACAAAGCCATTGTCGCTCTCCTCCCCCCTCCGTATCGTCGTCCGTGGATGGTTTATCAGTCATTTTGTGTTTTTTCGGATTGCACGGTGCTGCGGAATATGTTGGCGCTATACTAGAAGGTGATATATATGATTCGGAAGCCATGAACGGCTGCTGCTGCTGCTCCTCTTTCCTATACGGCAGGATCACTTACAGACAGGAAGCACTGACTCATCAGTTCTGTAATTGTAGAGGTGGTAACACATGACTGCCGGCAGCTGGACCAGGTCCTGTCCTGTCAGCGGGGAGCTATTGTTTTGGCGGACATGTGTCCTGTTGAGCAGGATTGTGTGATGACATAGGAGCATTGACTGCTTGGTCAATTGGAAATGAATGTCACATTTCGGGCATTGTTTCGAAAATATATATATATTGTGTGCACGGAAAGGACAAAAGTATTGGGACACCTATAAGTGTTTATGACCTCTCATTCTAAATTTATAGCCATTATTATGGGGCTGGTCACCCCTCTGCAGATATAACAGCTTCCACTCTTCTGGGAAGAATCTGTAGAAGTTTTTGGAGGTGTCTGATGAGCGAACGTCTTATCCGAGCACGCTCGGGTGTTATCCGAGTATCTCTGGCATGCTCGTATATTATGTTCAGTCCCCGCAGCTGCATGATTCACAGCTGTTAGACAGCCACAACACGTGGGAATTTCCTAATAAACAGGCAATCCCTGCATGTGTTCAGCCTGTCTAACAGCCGCAAATCATGCAGCCTCGAAACTCGAACATAATATATGAGCACGCCTAGAAGCTCGGATAACACATGAGTATGCTCAGATAACACGTTATCCAAGCACATTTGCTCATCACTAGTGTCTGTGCAAATTTTTGACCATTCATCCAGAAGAGAGACATTTTTTGAGTCAGACACTGCTGTTGGACAACAGAGCCGGGCTCACAATCTCCATTGTAATACATTCCAAGGAGCTAGAGGTCCTGGTTCTGTGTGGAGAGTCAAGTTCATCCAACCAAACTCCCCCAACCATGCCTTTATGGCCCTTGCTTTGTGCATTTGGGCACAGTCATGATGGAATAGAAAACAACCTTCCTCAAAATGGTCCCACAAAAGTTGCACGCTACAATTGTCCTTGAAGGTTTTTCTTCACTGGAACTAAGGTCTCAGCCAATCTCTGAAGAACATCTTCATAACATTATCCCTCCTCCACCACCAAACTTTGCAGTTAGCTCAATGCAATCAGGCAGGTAACGTTCTTCTTGCATTCACCATACCAGATTCTTCCATCTGATGCCATATAGAGAAGTCTGATCCACCACTCCACAGAACATGTTTCCGCTGCACCAGAGTCCAGTGGTGGCAGCTTTACACCACTCCATCCAGTATTTGGCATTGTGCTTGGTGATGTAAGGCTTCCATGCAGCTGCTTGGCCATAGAAATCCATATCCTGTAGCTCAAAGTGGGGGCAGTTTTTGTGCTGATGTTAATACCACAGGAGCTTAGGACTCTGCAGTTATGGAGTCAGCAGAGCGTTGGCGACCTTTATGCACTATGCTGCTCAGCGACCCCGATCTGTAATTTTATATTGTCTCAACTTTGTGATTGCGTAGCTGTGGTTCCTAAATGTTCCACTTTTCAATAATACCACTCAAAAGTGGACTTTGAAGAGAGTCTGTTAGTCCAAACGGTATAAGGCCTCTTTCACACCTCCATATAAAACACATACGTGAGAAACCAGTATTGGTGCCATCAGTGTGACATCCTTGTGTCCGTGTTTAACATCAGTATTTTTCCAGTATCAATAAGGAAAGAAATTAATTACAAAGCTTCTCCTATATTTTGCAATGTTAAACACAGACAGCACACGGATAATACATGGATGCCACCCATGTGCTGTCCGTGTTTTTCACGAACCCTTAGACTTGTATTGGGCCTTGTCATCCTTGCTGATGGAAAAAAACTGGACATGTGAGCATTCCCATAGGTTATGATGGGTACATGTGGTATCGTCGCGAAAAACAATTGGGTACCACAATGGGACATAGCGGCCCATACCTATGGGATATCCACGATAGCGTGGCTCGACTTCCCGGGGTCGGCACCAATCTGGGGAATGTCTATTACAGATAATATAACTATCACCACTTTGTTGTTATCATGAAAGCGCTCTGAAAGAACTCTATTTACAGTGGGGTCCCACCACATGTACTCACTCTGAGTCATTCTTGTGTAAGTGGTGTGTGTAGTGACACAGTTCACTATAGCTCATCCATACCTTAACTCTCAATGTGGCAGGACCAACATTGTAAATGCGACCGAGTATACGGCTGAGTAAGCTCCTACTCCATGTAACGTTTGATAAGCTTCCCTCACTCAGCTAATTTGTAGCTGTACTGCACGGTAGCATAGTGTCGAGTCTCAAGTGAGGAACTAGGTTCTTGCTTTAGTCTGCATGATTAAGTCCCTATTCACTGACCCTGTGTACCGACAATAGCTGTTAAACTGTGACCTAAGTCCAGCGAACCTATGGATTTTCCTATCATAACCCGAAGCTTAGCGACACTTCGTCCAGTGACGGTGAACGTGCGGACAATCAATGTCAGGGCACTTCTAGAATCCTTTCCACTGCGCCCTTCCCTGCTCGCGCTCTTAACATAAGCACTCCACACTTCCTATGGTAATATCGTCAGTTCTTTCTTGCTTCTTCCTTAGAGCTCGCTAACAGATTCTCAGTATTCTCCTAGTTCAGGAGCACGTCGACTGAACTTCACTGTCCTTGAGACAGGCGACTGAAGTCTCTGTTGCTAAATCTTCTTTCTTCCTTAATTGTCTCTGTCTTCTGGTTAGGCACAGCTCTGACTAGGCTAAGGTGAACTGGCTCACCCTTACTAGCCTCCACTTTCTGAACTGCTGACAGGATCTGGCTGAACTTCTTCCTCCCTCCAAGTCCAGGCTAGACACTGACTCCCGGTCAACAACCACCACCACAACCACAAAGAGACTCTAACAACTGAATAACCCTTCCTTATATATCCTGTGGGTGTGTCTAAAGGTGTGTGATAGAGTGAATGGATATCAAGCATTAAACCATTACCTGTCCACGCATCCTCCTGGTATTGTGTGCCTTACATACCAGGGCTACACATATCCGTGAAAAAAAAAATGGATACCACACGTATTGGAATACGTGGATACCAAAAAAAAATGGATACCACACGTACAGTGACTCCAAGACTTCTCCCGCGCTGCGCCAATCCTCTGGAATGCTCTACCCCAAGAAATTAGGACTATCCACAATTTGCATGGTTTCAGGCGCTCCCTCAAAACACATCTGTTCAGAGCGGCCTATCACATTCACTAATCAAAGTCATTCTCTGTGTAAGTGTGTGTGTGTGTAGCCCATTCACTATCTCCATCCATCCCTAACTCCCTCAAGATGGCTGGACCATCATTGTAAATGCACCATTGTATATACACACCTGTACTTTGTATCTCCCCCACCTCATTGTAGATTGTAAGCTCTCACGAGCAGGGCCGTCTTATTTTGCTTTAATTATTGTATTGTTAACGTTGTTACTTATGACTTGTGTTCTGAAACTGTTAAACTGTAAAGCGCTGCGGAATATGATGGCGCTATATAAATAAAGATTATTATTATTATTATTATTATTATTGGAACCACGGAAATGTAAAGGAAGCCCAAAGCACATAACCTTAAAGGGGATTTTGCCCCTAAAAAAAAAAACAACCCCACAGCTTTACGGTGCTAATGACTGACTCCACAGTATTTGTCTCACACTCTGGTAGAATTGAAAAGCAGAAATCCTGGGTTTTACTTTTAGTTACTTCCCATGATATAACACTTCCAACTTCTTCTAAAGTTGACACTTCTCTTAATAACTCACTGAATTGTGGACTAGATAATTTATCCCGTCTCATCACTCGGTTGACCTTGATGTACATTTGACTTTTTCAACTACATGTGTATATACAGTACAGACCAAAAGTTTGGACACACCTTCTCATTCAAAGATTTTTCTGTATTTTCATGACTATGAAAATTGTAAATTCACACTGAAGGCATCAAAACTATGAATTAACACATGTGGAGTTATACATTATACTTAACAATGAAGTGTGAAACAACTGAAAATATGTCTTATATTCTAGGTTCTTCAAAGTAGCCACCTTTTGCTTTGATGACTGCTTTGCACACTCTTGGCATTCTCTTGATGAGCTTCAAGAGGTTGTCACCGGGAATGGTTTTCACTTCACAGGTGTGCCCTGTCAGGTTTAATAAGTGGGATTTCTGGCCTTAGGCCGGGATCACACATGCGACGAAAACGTCCGTCGCTCGCATGTGAAATCCCAGCTCTGGCGCCGGCACTCGGGAGTGGAGTGCCTGGCTGCATGTAGTTCTATGCAGCCGCTCGCTCCACTCCGAATGCAGGCGCCAGAGCTAGGATTTCACATGCGAGCGACGGACGTTTTCGTCGCATGTGTGATCCCGGCCTTATAAATGGGGTTGGGACCATCAGTTGTGTTGTGCAGAAGTCTGGTGGATACACAGCTGATAGTCTACTGAATAGACTGTTAGAATGTTGTATTATGGCAGAAAACAGCAGCTAAGTAAAGAAAAACGAGTGGACATCATTACTTTAAGAAATTAAGGTCAGTCAGTCCGAAAAATTGGGAAAACTTTGAAAGTGTCCCCAAGTTCAGTTGCAAAAACCATCAAGTGCTACAAAGAAACTGGCTCACATGAGGACCGCCCCAGGAAAGGAAGACCAAGAGTCACCTCTGCTTCTGAGGATAAGTTTATCCGAGTCACCAGCCTCAGAAATTGCAGGTTTACAGCAGCTCAGATTAGAGACCAGGTCAATGCTACACAGAGTTCTAGCAGCAGATACATCTCTACAACAACTGTTAAGAGGAGACTTTGTGCAGCAGGCCTTCATGGTAAAATAGCTGCTAGGAAACCACTGCTAAGGACAGGCAACAAGCAGAAGAGACTTGTTTGGGCTAAAGAACACAAGGAATGGACATTAGACCAGTGGAAATCTGTGCTTTGGTCTGATGAGTCCAAATTTGAGATCTTTGGTTCCAACCACCGTGTCTTTGTGCGACGCAGAAAAGGTGAACGATGGATTCTACATGTCTGGTTCCCACCGTGAAGCATGGAGGAGGAGGTGTGATGGTGTGGGGGTGCTTTGCTGGTGACACTGTTGGGGATTTATTCAAGATTGAAGGCATACTGAACCAGCATGGCTACCACAGCATCTTGCAGCGCATGCTATTCCATCCGGTTTGCGTTTAGTTGGACCATTATTTATTTTTCAACAGGACAATGACCCCAAACACACCTCCAGGCTGTGTAAGGGCTATTTGACCAAGGAGTAGAGTGTTGGGGTGCTACACCAGATGACCTGGCCTCCACAGTCACCAGACCTGAACCCAATCGAGATGGTTTGGGGTGAGCTGGACTGCAGAGTGAGGGCAAAAGGGCCAACAAGTGCTAGGCATCTCTGGGAACTCCTTCAAGACTGTTGCAAGACCATTTCCGGTGACTACCTCTTGAAGCTCATCAAGAGAATGCCAAGAGTGTGCAAAGCAGTCATCAAAGCAAAGGTGGCTACTTTGAAGAACCTAGAATATAAGACATATTTTCAGTTGTTTCACACTTTTTTGTTAAGTATATAATTCCACATGTGTTAACTCATAGTTTTGATGCCTTCAGTGTGAATGTACAATTTTCATAGCCATGAAAATACAGAAAATCTTTAAATGAGAAGGTGTGTCCAAACTTTTGGTCTGTACTGTATGTGTGTATATATGTATATATATTGTAACATTTCCAGGGATATAGCTCTGAGATCGCCGTCTGGGTAGACAGAGTGGCACGGAAACAGTTCATTCAGACAGCAGTTCTGGTGAAAACTGGCCGCAACCAGCTTTATTAAAGTCCACAGCAAACAGATATAAAACAAATCATAAACAGAAGACCTAGGCTTGTCTAGCCACTAATTACACTTAGATAGATTTCCCTATCTATCCGGGTCCCGACTCTACCAGCCGGGGCCAAAACAACACATATGTTCAGCATTTGTCAGCATTTACCAGCATTTACCAGCATGGAGGTTCACAGAGTCTCCTCCTTGTGTCTGAAGGCACCTTCAACGTCCAGACTTGAGAGAGCTCCCCTCCTATTCAGCCGCTATTCGCACGGATTCTCACTGAGACTACTCCTGTGTCCGGGGTACATCGAGCACCCAGACTGAGATAGCTCAAACTCCTGGAGACACCTTCTGTGCCTGGACCCCTCCTGTGTCCAGATTAAGCGTGCTCTCTGACTGTGTTTGCAGACACCTACTTCTGGTCTCCTAATTAACAGCTGAATGGTTTCAGGCCTGAGCTGCAAGTGTGTGCTGAATGTAAGGTGTAGTGACCTTTCTCTACCACTAGGTTTACAAAGCCACACATTTCCCTTATACCATACAGCACAGTACCTAGGTGAAATGTACACCCCATTCAACACATATTCCTTCACTGTCTCACATATCCCCTCCCTCTTCTCCAGACCGGAGGGCTGGTCATCCAGACCGGAGGGCTGGTCAACAATCCAAAAGAGACAGCGAACTCTGGACCAGTCATGGCCTTCATCAGCTTCATCTTCACTACTGTCATCCGTATCTTCACCTGAGCCATAGCCAACATCAGCTTTCTCTTCATCTGAAGCATCCGCACTACCCTGTACCCTCCCAGGCCTATGCTCTCTGCGGGCCTCGGGTATCCTGCACGGTTTCATCTTGACCTTAGGGCCGGGCTCAGTTTCGATATAGTGCCTGACCAGAGAAGTACGCCCCGGCACATCAGAACACCCCTGCTGACCCTCTCTCAGAAACTCACGTACCTCCTGTCCCTGGTGCACTGACCATGTGTCACCAACTATCACAGAAGGTATAGGGGGTTTTTCACTTTTCTCCAGTTCCCCTTGAACCTTCTTTACTTCATTGAGCTTCTCCAGAAGATGCTCATGGCTCTCATCACACTCCTTCATCACAGTTTGGAGTTTTTTCTGAGAAGTAATCAATTAATCTTGTACCTGTTGGACGTCCTTTATGTCTTCAGCCCCTTCTTCAGGCTCTTCTGGTAGGACATGCTCAGAAGCCCTACCGTCAGTCTTACATTCTACTTCTTCAGTCACATCATTTTGGTCTCCAATATCTCCATTTATTCCAGCTTTCAAGTTCTCCTTGATAGCGGCATCTGTATACTCAGAACCCGCCGGATTCTTCTCTTCCACCACGTTCTGCATCCCATCTGGGCTCCCGTGTGTCTGTAGCGGCAACGGAGTGACACATCGCTTTTCCCATTTGTTGGGACGTGGCTCCGATGTAGCCTCCCTGAAAGTGCGCTTGAGCTCACCAACGCCAGCCCGATGTCTCAAGATCTCATCTTGTGACTTATCCAGATCCTTGGTATCACTCGGGAACACTGCTGGGGCTCCGGGCGCCGAACTTCCAGCCTGAGCTTCACGAGTTGCAGCTACTGATGAGGCATCTGGTTTGGTGTCTACCACTTCTATGGCTTTTTCCACCTCTGCAGCATCACCTTCAGAGTTCTTGGCATGATGCAGATCCACACCACACACCGACAACTTCTCATCTTCAACAGCATCCACTTGTGCTGTGTTCAGGTTCAGAGTCCTGCCTTTAAAGCTCAACTCTCCTCCTTTCACCCTAGTCTTCGCCAGGGGAACCGGCCAACTGTAAAACATCTTCAGCTGCCATCTTCTGTCTGGCTATAAGGTCAGCATCAGCCTTCTTCTCAGGACTCTCAACCTCCTCTGCTACCATGCCTTCCTCATTTGCACTGGTTGCTTTATGGTCATCAGATGATTCACTATCACTATCACTATCCCTGTCTGACCCCTTTTTCTCAGCCACATCTGGCTCACTGTCAGGGCTATACACTTCATTTTCATTCACATCCTGCTCACTGTCAGGGTTATACAATTCATTTTCATTCACATCCTGCTCACTGTCAGGGTTATACAATTAATTTTCATTCACATCCTGCTCACTGTCAGGGTTATACAATTCATTTTCATTCACATCCTGATCTGGAACCTTAGTTAACATGTCATCCACAACATTAACTTCACCATCTGGTCCCTCAAGTATGTGACTATGTGACAACCCCAGCACTATACTTCCATATAGCTCAGGTACTAGGAGCTGACTCACGACCTCTCCCTGGACTTCAGTGTCCCTATACAATAGGTTATTGTTCATGGCAGCATGAGGAAACCTCTCCTCAGAGCCAGGCTCCTGGGAAACCTCATTTAGAACAATCATATTTTCCTGTGCCGTCCTAAGAGTGGGGTCTCGCCACTGCTCACTCTCAAAATTGTCACAGGACACAGGCAAGTCAGGGACACTCGGTTCCCGAGAACCACCATCCTCGTCTCCCAACATCACCTGCAAAGGAATTTCATCACTATCGCAGTCATCATTATTATCAATATCATTATCACGATTATGATCAGTATCATCATCACTATCATGATCATCATCATTATCAGCATCAGCATCATTATCATGGTCATCATCATTATCATGATCATCATCATCATCATTATCATCATCATCATCATCATCATGGTCATCATCATTATCATGATAATCATCATCATTATCACATAAGTTTAACGGCCCACTAGCATTGTGTTCCGCCCCTCGGGACTGCGCACCCTCAATAGGAGCTTCATCACACTGTCCATCAGAAACATTTTTTTTCCAGAGACCCTTAGATCGGGGAAAGTCATTACCCAATATGACGGGGTGCACCAGGTTCTTCACTACCCCCACTTCATATGAAACCTCCCCGAGTTTGGGGACCAAGTCCACGGCAGTCTCTGGGTAGACTTTGGTGTCTCCATGGATGCACACCACACTCAGGTGCTTATCAGGGATGAAGTCCCTATCAATCAGGCTGTCCCATACGGAAGTCACTGGACTCTCTGAGTCCAAGAGGGCCTGTTCTGGGCAGTCATTTACAACCACCGGGGACCCCTGTGGTCCAGTCTCTTCGGCTGCGGTGGTCACACACACAGGTTCGCGAGAGTTCAGCGTCCGGGAACTCTGAAGTGACGACCTCTCAGACGGCTGTACCTCAGGAGGACGTGCTTGGGTGTAGCGGTCCACTATCACCTTTTCAACTCCATAATCAGGTTTGCTGACTGCAGACTCCCAACTGTATCTCCAGTCATGAACTCCCCTGGCACGGGCTGTCACCGTAACACCCAGCCGGGTAAGAATCTCCGCTTTCAGCTTGGCATAGTCTTGGCAGTCCTGCTCGCTCAGGTCAGCATAGGCCCTTTGGGGCTCTCCAATCAGATAGGGTGCGACCATCATGGCCCATTCAGATAGGGGCAGATTCTCCTTCTCTGCCAATCTCTCAAACCTAGTGAGATATACCTCCACATCATCACGAGGTGTCATCTTTTTCAGGGACCGTCTTACCGCCTTCTTTACAGCGGACAACGCAGGTGCCTTCACAACATTACTCTGGGACGAGGTGTTGAGAGCTGCAATCTGCTCAAAAACAACCGGTCACTCTCCTGCTGCTGCTGCAGGAATTGCTGCTGGGCCTGCTGCATGCGCTGCTGGTGCTGCAGGCGCTGCTGCTCCAGGCTCTGCTGCAGGCTCCGCTGGGCCTGGTCCAGGTACTCAAGGAGCTCCTCCATACTGCCGGACTTATCTGTCTCAACCACGGCAGTCTTATGTTGCACATTATCTTGTGCCATTTGTTCAAACAGCGCCTCCATGCTGTCATCCATGCTGTCAGACTTCTCTGTCTCAACAACGGCAGTCTTCACTCAAGACATACACACTCCACAGTCTTTTCCACAGAAAAATTCAGCTCTGCTGTGCAGACACTTTTTTTTTTTTTTCTCTGCAAACTCTATTAGGGCCACTGTCTCTTTAAGACTGCTCCAATAGACGTTTCTCTTTGCTGCTGCACACTCCACAGTCTTTTCCACAACAAGTTCAGCTTTGCTGTGCAGACACACTTTTTTTTTTTTTTCTTTTGCAAACTCTATTAGGGCTACTGTCTCTTTAAGACTGCTCCAATCAGACGTTTTTCTTGACACACTTTTTTTTTTTTTTCTCTGCTGCTATTTCAACAGACTTCACCTTTATTGCTGTCTCTAAGCCACTGTGCTGCCAGCACCTATTATATCAGCCACTGTGCTGCACGCACATTCCAGCACCCATTGTATCAGCCACTGTGCTGCCCCAGCATTCTCCGCCAATTGTAACATTTCCAGGGGATATAGCTCTGAGATCGCCGTCTGGGTAGACAGAGTGGCACGGAAACAGTTCATTCAGACAGCAGTTCTGGTGAAAACTGGCCGCAACCAGCTTTATTAAAGTCCACAGCAAACAGATATAAAACAAATCATAAACAGAAGACCTAGGCTTGTCTAGCCACTAATTACACTTAGATAGATTTCCCTATCTATCCGGGTCCCGACTCTACCAGCCGGGGCCAAAACAACACATATGTTCAGCATTTGTCAGCATTTACCAGCATTTACCAGCATGGAGGTTCACAGAGTCTCCTCCTTGTGTCTGAAGGCACCTTCAACGTCCAGACTTGAGAGAGCTCCCCTCCTATTCAGCCGCTATTCGCACGGATTCTCACTGAGACTACTCCTGTGTCCGGGGTACATCGAGCACCCAGACTGAGATAGCTCAAACTCCTGGAGACACCTTCTGTGCCTGGACCCCTCCTGTGTCCAGATTAAGCGTGCTCTCTGACTGTGTTTGCAGACACCTACTTCTGGTCTCCTAATTAACAGCTGAATGGTTTCAGGCCTGAGCTGCAAGTGTGTGCTGAATGTAAGGTGTAGTGACCTTTCTCTACCACTAGGTTTACAAAGCCACACATTTCCCTTATACCATACAGCACAGTACCTAGGTGAAATGTACACCCCATTCGACACATATTCCTTCACTGTCTCACAATATATATATATATATATATCAAAAAATATTGAAAAGCAGCACCAAAATAATAATGAGGGTGCAAAAAATCCTTCCAGGTATATACCAAACCTCATAATATGATCCAAAAAATGAAGGCAGCACTCCAAAATATAAGAAATGGGTGGTTTATATTAGCCCATATGCAACGTTTCGGTCCTAGATGTGGACCTTTTTCAAGCTATGGTAAAAACTCATGTCCACGTGATAAAATTGCAAACTCTGCTGCGGATTTGCTTGCAGGACGGCATTTCATGTATTGCATTACCTATGCAATTTACGAAAATAACAAATCCATGGAAAAAGCTCCTAGAAAATATTGACATGCTGCAGACTTAAAGTCCACATGGCAGGTCAGTTTTTGCTGTGTAACCTAACTCTCTCTGTAGATGTTATCTAACATGAGGATGACATATGCACGCTCAGCAGCTTAGCTCACCTGTCAGATCAGCCCTACTGCTTAGTAAGCCGAGGTAAAGCCAACTAGGCCAACATCTTCTAAAAGCTACTATTAACATGATAGTGGTTTGTATGTTACAACAGAAGCCTCAATAGGGTGACGTATGCTTACGTGACTGCTTCACCTTGTTTTTATTTGTATGTCATCTAATGTATAGAGTTTAGACTCTTACCCCCTAGACCTTAGTCCAGAGCCTCTCATCTAGCCAAATCAGATCTCTCCTACTCTGCACTGACGAGGACCAATAGTCCAAACACTGTGTCTGCAAATGGAGATACTGATTTGGCTTTTATCCTAAAGTACGCCAACTACACATCCGTGCGATCTCGTTAGTCGCATACAATGAGATCGCTAGCGAGATGTTAATCGCTAGTAGCATATTTAGCGATATCGTAAGGACGCTATCGCGTAGCGATCTCCTTACGACTTAGCGTACAAATACGCAACGCTAAGAAGTGCACAGCTATAATTACCCAGCGGGGCCACGACAATAGGTCCAACATTCAACGACGATACAGCAGAGTCGCCTGCAGCTGCCGCTGAAATCGCAACGGATCGCTAATATGACTTTTACGATCCGTAGGATGTTGTTTAGGCATACCTTGATCATTTACAGACTCAAGGTTAGTGACTTTAGATCGCTACTCATAGGTGCCTATAGAGACAATCTTTTGTTGAGCAATGCATTAGAGTTTAGACTGAATTACCCTCATCAGCTCATGCAAGAATGAAGTATATAGGAACGTACTGTATATAGGGGTGCTGATAACAGGAAGTGCAGTCAGGCATTGTTATTTTTATACATTGGTCGGCCCTCGAGTTGGTCATGCATTGTTTGCTTTCACACATATCACTAATTTAATTAAACTGTACTAACACCAGGGGTCCTCAAACACATGCGGCCCACCGAGGACGTTTATCCGGCCCGTCACATCACTACAGTTCAATCCCGGCGGGCACTTTAATCGCGTGCAGAACTACAATGCGGCGAGGAAGGACTTGCGGCCTTTCTGTATGCAGCACAGACGACGTGATTGTCATCACGCTGCCTGCGCGGCCTGATGACGTCACACCGCCTGTGCCAGAAGAAGACGGAGTCAAGCGGTCTCCTCTTCAAAGCGGTAGGGGACATAAATGAGTACTGGTATTTTTTATTTTTTTTAACGCCCGGCCTATTGGGGACTATGCTGCCTATTGGGGACTATGCTACCTATTGGGGACCAACGCTGCCTATTGGGGATTATGCTGCCTATTGGGGACTATGCTGCCTATTGGGGACCTATGCTGCCTATTGGGGCATTTACCTGCCTATTGAGGACATATGCTGCCTATTGGGGACCAATGATGCCTATTGGGACATTTACCTGCCTATTGGGGGCCAATGATGCCTATTGGGACATTTACCTGGATTGGGGAACCAATGCTGCCTATTGGGACATTTACCTGCCTATTGAGGACATAAGCTGCCTATTGGGGACCAATGCTGCCTATTGGGACATTTACCTGCTATTGGACCAATGACTGCTATTGGGACATACCTGCCTCTGGACCTATGCGCCTATTGGGAGACATCAATGCTGTCTATCGGATATTTACCTGCTATGGGACTATGAGTACTGGATTATGCTTCTTTGGGGCCTGCTGCCTATTGGGGACTATGCTGCCTATTGGGGACTATGCTACCTATTGGGGACCTATGCTGCCTATTGGGACATTTACCTTCCTATTGAGGACAAATGCTGCCTATTGGGGACCAATGCTGCCTATTGGGACATTTACCTGCCTATTGGGACCTATGCTGCCTATTGGGGACCAACACTGCCTATTGGGGATTATGCTGCCTATTGGGGACTATGCTGCCTATTGGGGACCTATGCTGCCTATTGGGGCATTTACCTGCCTATTGAGGACATATGCTGCCTATTGGGGACCAATGATGCCTATTGGGACATTTACCTGCCTATTGGGGACCAATGATGCCTATTGGGACATTTACCTGGATATTGGGAACCAATGCTGCCTATTGGGACATTTACCTGCCTATTGAGGACATAAGCTGCCTATTGGGGACCATGCTGCCTATTGGGACATTTACCTGGATATTGGGAACCAATGCTGCCTATTGGGACATTTACCTGCCTATGGGGACCTATGCTGCCTATTGGGGACATATGCTGTCTATCGGGATATTTACCTGCCTAATGGGTACTATGATGCTTATTGGGATTATGCTGCCTATTGGGGACTTTGCTGCCTATTGGGGACTTTGCTGCCTATTGGGGAATTTGCTGCCTATTGGGAACTATGCTGCCTATTGGGAACTATGCTGCCTATTGGGAACTATGCTGCTTATTGTGGATTATGAAAAACTGGGTCTGAACTGAAAAAGTAAGTTGATGTGTATGCAAATGTAACTGCATATCAAACACATGACCATTAAACAGAGAAACAAAAAACAAGAAACAAATATCCTAAAATAAAACAAAATAAAAAATATTGCAAAACATGCATAAAGTTGTAATAATAATAATAATAAGGGTATTTGGTAAACATAATTTTGATCAAAAGAATGTACAAGCCATCCCGCCACGTCAAGGCAACCCTTTGTGGGACAGTCCTACTCTAAGGCCGGCGTCACACACAACTACAAAAAATCGGTCCGTTTAGTCGGTCGATTGTCGGATCAAAATGCAAACATCACACATCCTTCTGTCATCCGATTTTCCTTCAAAGATGCGATTTAGTCGCATGTGTGTGTACTTGTAACATCCGATTTTCATACGACTTGCGAGAATTTCTCGCAGGCTTGCAAAACTGACATATAATGGATCCAAAAGAATAGTATTTCAATACAAAAGAAAGAATAGATATATACACATAGAAACATATATATATATATATATATATACATGTCATTGTGACATATATATACATATATTTATAGTTCCTAGACTTCTACATACTGTAATAGCCGCTAATTCAATTGCCGGCTTTTGTGAAATCACAGAAGCCGACATGAAATGATACATTGTTTCCACACAGTTAACCATGTATTTCCTGTATTTTGATATTTGTTTAGAACTTACAATTACATGAGTGTATTTGTGCAAAATTTCAGACATGTAGGGGTTAAATTAAAGGTGTAAATTCGTTGAAAAAAAATGGTGGGCTCCCGCTGTATTTTCTCCACCAGACAGACAAAGCAAGCGAGTGGGGCAGTAATAACAGCCTAGGGAGGGTACTTTTTTTTGTGCCCCCCTGGCTACTAACATCTGCCCCCAGACACCCCAGAAAGGGCAAATCTATAATTAGATTGCCCTTTCTGGCACTTTGCCCGTCTATTCCCATTGCCCTGTAGCGGTGGCGAATGGGTTAATAATGTCACCTTAATGTCACCTTAGTATTGAAAGGTGACCTTAAGGCAGGTTAATAATTGAGAGCTGTCAATTAGACAACTATCAATTATTAATCCTATTGTATGATAGAAAAATCAAACACACACAGTTTAATAAAAAAGAAGTTTAATGAAATAATCACACAGTTTTTGACCATATTTTATTTTCCTGCTAAAACCATTTCCTGTAATAAAAATAAAATAAAAAAGCAAAATGATTCTTACCAATCCGATGTACAGTCAGGTCCCACGGTGTAATCCATCAGAAAGGGTTAACAGGTTACAGGTCGCAGAAGCTAATAATGCTGTCTCAGACCTGTATTCCCCTGAATGAATCAGTTACTCTCCCAGTGAAAGGAGAGGAATAGATTCATGAATGGAGCTTAATGATTTATTGCCACTTTCACTTCAGTGACCTGACCTAACGTGAAAGTGGATACAATCAATTAAGCTTCATTCATTAATCACATCCTCTCCTGTCGGCAGGAGATAAGCTCATTCATTCAGGAGCTATCAGATGAGCACGCAGGATTACTTGCACTGCTTATCTGATTGCTAGTTAACCCTTTGTGAAGGATTACATCGTGGGACGGGACAGATTGCCAGATAGGTAAGAATAATGTTGTTTTATTATTTTATATTTATTTTAGAAGAACAAGGGCTTCGAACGGATTAAGAGTGAAATAAAAGATGGTCAAAAATATGTGTTTTTATTTCATTAAAATTATTTATTCTTAAAGTGTGTGTGTTTTTTTATTTACTTCAATAGGATTAATAATTGATAGTTGTCTAATTGACAGCTCTCAATTATTAACCTGCCTTAAGGTCACCTTTCAATACTAAGGTGACATTAACGCCTTATTAACCCATTCGCCACCGCTACAGGGCAATGGGAATAGACGGGCAAAGTGCCAGAAAGGGCAATCTAATTATAGATTTGCCCTTTCTGGGGTGTCTGGGGGCAGATGTTAGTAGCCAGGGGGGGCACAAAAAAAATGTACCCTCCCTAGGCTGTTATTATCTGCCCCCACTCGCTTGCTTTGTCTGTCTGGTGGAGAAAATACAGCGGGAGCCCACGCATTTTTTTCAACGAATTTACACCTTTAATTAACCCCTACATGTCTGAAATTTTGCACAAATACACTCATGTAATTGTAAGTTCTAAACAAATATCAAAATACAGGAAATGACATGGTTAACTGTGTGGAAACAATGTATCATTTCATGTCGGCTTCTGTGATTTCACAAAGCCTGCAATTGAATTAGCGGCTATTACAGTATGTAGAAGTCTAGGAAAATATATAATATATATATATATATATATACATGTCACAATTACATATATATATATATATATGTATATGTATTCTATGTGTGTATATCTATTCTTTCTATTCTTTATTAAAGCTGTCAGTGTGATTTTACAGTATAGCCGGGGATGAATTGCCGGCTTTTCTAAAGGACACCGATGCGATTTAATCGCAAGTCACACATGCGGTCCGTTTTAATCAGATTTTTCATCGCTCCCATAGACTTGCATTGGCGATAGTCGACCCACAATCGGTGACAATCGCAGCATGCTGCGATTGCACACGGACGTTTAAAACGGACCACAAAAAATCTGATACTAGGAGCTGCTCCATAGATTAACATAGGGCAGACTGCAATACGATTTTTCATCGATTGCAGTCGTCCGATTCTGTTGCCAGTGTGACGCCGGCCTAATATTAAAAACCTTTCCACTTGTCAAGTGACGTAAATGTGAACAAGGCAGAGGGACTGAACCCACCAGTTGAAGCATAGGCCAGACAGGATGGATTTTCAGCTCAGAAGCAGGGCGGTCACACCCTTATATGCACAAGATGCACTGAGAACTAAATGAAAAACTGGGTCTGAACTGAAAAAGTAAGTTGATGTGTATGCAAAATGTAACTGCATATCAAACACATGACCATTAAACAGAGAAAACAAAAAACAAGAAACAAATATCCTAAAATAAAACAAAATAAAAAATATTGCAAAACATGCATAAAGTTGTGATAATAATAATAATAAAGGGTATTTGGTAAACATAATTTTGATCATTTTGCCTAATGGGTACTATGATGCTTATTGGGGATTATGCTGCCTATTGGGGACTTTGCTGCCTATTGGGGACTTTGCTGCCTATTGGGACATCTTATGCATGCTGCCTATTGGGAACTATGCTGCTATTGGGAACTATGCTGCCTATTGGGAACTATGCTGCCTATTGGGAACTATGCTGCCTATTGGGAACTATGCTGCTTATTGTGGATTATGCTGCCTATTGGGGACTATGCTGTCTGTTGGGGACTATGCTGCCTATTGGGGATTATGTTGCCTATTGGGAATTATGCTGCCTATTGGGGATTATGCTGCCAATTTTGATCAAAATGTTTGGTCTCCATTAAATAATAAAGTGGGAACGGGGCCAGCACGGGAGGTGAGAATAAGCTTTATTATTTTATGGGGGCTAGTGTGTGGTATGAGAAGAAGTTGTCCAAGTAGTGGACAATTTCTTTAAGTAAACCACATCATAACTCTTTAAGTCATGTGTAACTAAAAATGGGGCTGGCTTCAAATGACACAGCCCATGAACTGCGATAACCTTACTGTCGTCAGGGCTCGCAGTGTAAGAATTGGCAGTAAGTTCACACACAGAGCGGTGACGTCAGTAAGGTTACCGCAGTTTTTGGCTATGAACTGCGATAACCTTACTGACATCAGCATTATCATACCGTAGCTTCCAGAAGTAGCAGAGTCGGGGATCCTTGTGAGACCTCCTTGTTATGGATTTACTGCGGATTCCTTTGGATTATTTTATTTTTTAATGGTATTAAATGGGTAAAAGAGGGTTGGGGAGTGCTTTTTACAGGACTTCTCTGTGTGTGTGTTTTTTTTACTACGGGGTTAGTAATGGGGGTGTCTTTTATGGAGCTTGTGACATTAAAAATCTACAAGACATCCTTCAGTATTTATTCTATCTATCTATCAATATATCCCATATCTATCTATCTATCTATCTATCTATCTATCTATCTATCTATCTATCTATCTATCTATCTATCTATCTATCTATCTATCTATCTTCATTATAAGATTGCTTTATTACTTAGAAAACTAACTTTAATTGGCAGAGAATTGAGGACTATGTAAAAGCTGAAGTTAAAACGGATTGCATGTGCATGTCATACAGATGCTGCTTGATAAAAATCGCATTCTACTAGAATAACACTCGCCTATTTTTCAGGAACAACATCGGAGTGATTTTATTTATGCAGTGGAGCCCTAATACTCGCATGCTCGCAGTCCGGTCTGATAGGCGTCGCTGTCTTAGTCCGGTGCCTCCTCTCTTCTTGCTATGCTGTCCTTCTTCTTGCTTTGTGTGGATGACACTTGCTTTGTACTGCACTGCGCATGCGCCAGGAATGGTCAAAGAGCTCCGATGCATGCGCACTGCAGTACGCATGTGATAGACCAGAGAGAAGTGTACCTGCGCATGACAGTGATGCTGGAGACACTGTTTGGATGACATAGGACGCATCATCCACACGAACCAAGAAGGAAGACGGCATCGCAAGAAGAAGGGAGGCATCGGACCAAGACAGCGATGCCCATCAGACACTGCCCCGTAAATAAGTATTTTAAAAGATCCTTTCCTTGTCTTCCAGGTTGTATTGGGGGCATATATATAGCTTATTAGAATGCTGTATATCAGGGCTGAAAGGTGGAGTCTTATCTCATATGGGACAAACCTGGTGACAGGATCCCTTTAATCTGGCAAGGGCTTTGGAACCCTAATCTGTCTTTTACTGAGCTCTTCTGAGCTGATTAATGGCCACAAATCACATCAAAGGAGAGCTGAACTTTGATGTGGGTCACAAATCAATTCAGAAAAGAGTGGTAAAAGGCTAAGTTCAGACAAGCATATTTGGACTAATATGTACCAGTGCACATGGACTATGTTCCACATGTACCTCATGTCAGTTTTGTAAAAAAAATACACGGGATGTGGTATTCTAGTTCCATTTATGGACGAGAACAGCATGTGAGTACTAGACGCACCCATCTGCTTTGCTGACGAACACACAAAGGTGTACATGTAGTCTATTATGTCTGTAATATGTGGGAGTGACTGGTCCACAAAGTCCCGCACTTGTCTGAACATAACCAAAGACAGATAAAAGCGTTATAAACTCTCAGAATAGGCTCGCTGATCTATTTTTCGTTAACTCATTTTGCCGCCAGCAATAGACAGTGCAGAATAGAGGAGAGGGGTGCAACATTTGTAAATGAAACTCTATTGCAAAAATTTGTATTATCCCAAAAATATTCTAAAAAATAAAATATAGCGCTTGAAGGTGTGAATAAGCTTTCACTGAAATAGTAGGCCCGTAGGTTCGGTTCGCCTGTGTTTTTCATTCAGTTTCTCTTTTCTTGGAACTAAGAATCCAACAGGCATGAGAGGGATCCCATTGATTATAACGGGGTTTGTCTGGTTTGAGACATAGGGTTGATTATTTTACTGGATCAAATAGAGTAGCATGCCACTATACTGCTATGTAACAGATCCAACGGACCCATCCTCCTTATGGTTTATGTTGTTCTATTCCTAGAACAAAGAAATAGATTTAAAAAACACTGGTGTGAACAGACCCTTATAGGGAGGTTGGATGGAGCATGAAGGAGTCTGAATGTGACATTTGTAGCAATCTGTTCCTGAATCCTATTAGTGGCATTCCCTGGATGATAATTATTCAGTGACCTTGTTTGTACAGAAGCTCCTGTCCTGGTAACTGCGCCCAGAAAGCCACATTATCAATAGCCAGTGATTTATGTCCTCTTATAACAGTATCATAGGACCATATAATAATAATTGTACTGAAGCATTATTGATTTCTCATTTTCCCGTCTATTTTTGTTGACCTCACATTCTTCTGATTTTTGCTTAGTCACTTATTTACTTCTTGTATTTGTTGGAAAATCTTTGGGGCATGTGCACACTATGTCTTTTTCAGGTGGGCCAACCTGTCGAGTCTTTCAAGAGGAAGACATGTTATGTCTTGGTAGCTGAGGAGGGCAGGAGCAAAAAACCGCATAGGCAGCCCAAACACCAGAGAGGTTGGAAACTAATAGGTTGCAGACCCCTAAACTAACCGCACAACTAGAAGCAGCCGTGGAGCGTACCTACGGTGCCCTAGATGCCTCGTCACAGCCAGAGATATTAGCTATCCCTGAAGATGGAAAGAGGAAAGCTAACTGCCCCGGAGTAGAGCCCCAAAAGAATAGGAAGCCCCCAAACATATAATGGCGGTTAGACAAGATGAAAACACGATCACAGACAGAAAATAGATTGAGCAAACGCTGGGGCCCAAAACTGTCTAGATAGGACAGCACAGGAGAGAATACTGTCTGCAACCCAGAAAAACCCTAGGAAAAACTCCAACACTTCTGAATCCAAAAATACTGAGACCACACGGTCTCGACCACCTATATCAGATCTCTGGTGTGAACACGCAGCTACCCAGCAGTAAATTATCACAAGAACTGAGCAAATGAACAAATACAAAAAGAGAACAGAGACCAGCACAAGCCCCCCAAAGGGAACCCGGCTGAACTCAAAAGCTAGGCAGCAAAAACAAGGAAAATCAAACCACAGTAAAAAAAACAGAAAGTAACTTATCTGAATGATAGCAGGAGACAGCAGAAAAGCAAGCTGAATTCCAACCTAGACCAGGAAGAACAATTGATCACCGGCAAGGATCATGGGAGGTCAGCTCACTTATATCAGGCCAGTCCGCCCCACCTGATAACCATTCATCCATAGCAGGTGGTGAACTTTTGCAGTTCAACATAGGTTCAGTACCCTCAGCAACCACCAGAGGGAGCCTCAGCTCCGAAGTCGTCTCCAACACGTTCACAACAAAGACACTTCAAGAAATGGTGGCATTTTTTCCTTGAATTCTCTGTTTATGAGTTTTTCTCTATAATTTCCTGACAGGTTTTTTTTTTTTTTTTTTTTAGCATTTTTCCACCATTTTTGTGATGATTTTTTTTTACTGGTGTTTTCCTGTTGTTTTAACTCCATTTAACATTGAAGAGAACGCTAGTGGTTTTTCAAGCAAAGAACGCTGGCGAAGCTCTCAAAAAGACGACATGTCATCTTTCAGGCGTATTTTCACCTTTCCCATTGACTTGTAGCGTCTTCAGAGCACAAAATGCCTTGTCAGGTCGCTTCCTTTATTTGGTTGGCATCTTTGTAAACCAAGGCCACGTTCACACAGTCAGTATTTGGTCAGTATGTTTAAGCCAAAACCAGGAGTGGGTGATAAATACAGAAGTGGTGACGTGTTTCTATTATACTTTTCCTCTGATTGTTCCACTCCTGGTTTTGGATTACAAATACTGATGTAAAATACTGACCAAATATTGACTGTGTGAACGTGGCCTTATAGAAATCTCATGCCAACTTTGCTTTTTTTTTTAACTCAATGGAAACTGACCAGCTCTGCGCTTTTCAAATGTGCAACATGTCAATTTCTTTTGCAGAAGCATTGCGTTTTACTTGCAGATTTTCCCGTAAGCTTTCATTAAATGTGTAAAATCTGCAGGGAAAAAACGGATTAGTGCGTTTTTTCAGCAGAAACACATCAAAAACGCATGTATTCCTCACATGACTGTATCATATGCATCATTGTCAAAGCCAAACACCATGAAGTATCCAAAACAAAGCAGCTTTATTTAACCACTTCACTCCTAGGCCATTTTCTGCTTTTCTGTTTTCTTTTTTCCTTCCCTTCTTCCAAGATCCATAATTTTTTTTTATATTTCCGTCAAATATAGCTGTATGAGGGCTTGTTGTTTGCAAGACGAGTTGTACTTTTGAATGGCACCATTGATTGGAAAATGGGAAAAAAATTCCCAAGTGCCGTGAAATTGCAAAAAAGAAGTGCAATTCTACAATTGTTGTTTTTTTTTTTTTTTACTTATTGTGTTCACTATATGGTAAAACAGATCAGGCAATATGATTCTCCAGGTCAGTATGAGTGCACAGATACCAAATATGTAAAGGGGTTTTTTTGTATTTAAGTAGTGAAAAAAAAATCAGAAACTTGGGTGAAAACATTTTTTTGTGTTTGTCGCCATTTTCCAACATCCATAGCATCTCCATTTTTCGTGATCTGGGGCTGGCTGATGGCTTATTTTTTCCTCCCTTAGCTGACATTTTATTGATACCATTTTGGGGTAGATACAATGTTTTGATTGCCTCTTATTGTATTTTATTACAATGTTGCATGGGCCAAAAAAACATAATTCTAAAGTTTCGTTTTTTTTTCTCTTTTTTACTCCGTTTACCAATCTGATTAATTTATTTTATATTTTGATAGATGGGACATTTCTGAACTCAGCAATACCAAATCTGTGTATCTGTTTAATTTTTTTTTAGTGTTTTATTTTGAATGGGGAAAAAGGGGGGTGATTTTAACTTTTTTTCATATTTTTACTGTATTTAATAGTCCCCTTATGAGACTTGAAGCTGCGATCGTCCGTTCGCTTCAGCACTGCTATGTATAGCAAAAATCACAAACTATGAAAGCCAGCCATGGGCCGGCATTCACAGGAGTATCATGATGACAGGCACGGCAGTGTTCTGCAAACCATGGGCTGTCATGACAACCCATGGGTGCCCCCCGATCACGTCACTGGGGCGCCGATGGGTGGGATTAATGACGCACATGTGGCCGGCATGTTTTAAATCCTCCTGTCAGAAATTGTCATTTTGATTTAACTGGTTAACATCCGCAGGTGGAGCACCGTTCCACCCGCGGCTATTAGAGGAACATGACAGCTTACTAAAGAGATGTGGGAGCCCGCATCAAGGGTAGAGACATAACGTATAAATACGTTATATGTCGTTAACGGGTTAAAACATGTCAAAAACTTAGGAAACCTAATTTAGACAATGTTCCCATGATGAGCTTTTGACGCTACAGAATTTTTGCACCTATTATTTAAATTAGGTTACTTGCGTTTTTTTTATTACGTTTTTTCATGTTTTATCAGGTTTTTGACTCTGCGTTATTTTTTGTCTCTGTTTGGTGTGTCGTGCTTTAAATAAAGCTGCTTTGTTTGTGATACTTCCTGGTATTTGTCTTTGACAAAACTTTACTGATATACTTAGGTTCGGATTACATGTGTTTTTGATGCATTTCTGGCGCAGAAAACACACTTAAAGTGCCTGTGAGTTTTTACCTGTGGAATTTCTGCACCAAATGTAAGTCTATGGCCGGGTCAGACACAACTACAAAAAATCGGACCGTTTTGGTCGGTCGATTATCGGAACAAAATGAAAACATCACACATCGCCTGGCATCCGATTTTCCTTCAAAGATGCGATTTAGTCGCATGTGTGTGTACCTTGTAACATCCGATTTTCATCCGACTTGCGAGAATTTCTCGCAGGCTTGCAAAACTGACATATAATGGATCCAAAAGAATAGTATTTAAATCACAAAAGAAAGAATAGATATATACACATAGAACACATATATATATATACATGTCATTGTGACATATATATATATATATACATATATTTATAGTTCATACACTTCTACATACTGTAATAGCCGCTAATTCAATTGCCGGCTTTTGTGAAATCACAGAAAGACATGAAATGATACATTATTTAGACACAGTTAACCATGTCATTTCCTCTTGTGAATGGGTTTGAGATGAGTTCTGAGCAGAGGCTCCCTCTGGTGGTTACAAGCGGTGCTAGTCGGTCCAGTGAAGATTGTGAGGACTGGGAATCAGGTGTTACTGACTGGTCTTATATAAGGGAGTCACCTTCCCATCAGGGTTGCCGGTGATCAATTGTTCTGGTCTGAATCCTTCATTCCTGTTTCCCTTGTAGCCTGCTGTGTCGTGTCTGCATCTCCTGCTAACAGATAAGACATTTTCTTCTTTTTGTTTTTGTGCTATATTTTTGCATTTTGTCCTGCACTTCTGTGGGGGCCTTCAGGGTCCCCTCCGGGGGCTTTTGCCCTCTCAGTTTGGTTCGGCCACTTTTGTTTTTTCCAGTTTTTTCAGTGGCTGCTGTTTTGATTTTGTTACACCAGAGAACTAATTTAGGTGGAAGAGGTCGTGTGATCTCAGGTATTTTTGAAATTAGTAGAGTTGGTGCTTTTCAGGGTTTTCTGGGATTGCAGTAAGTACCCTTCCTATCCTTTTCTATTTAGTTAGTTTGGGCCCCAGCGTTTGCTCATACTATTTTCTTTCTGTGTCAGTATTTCATCTTGTCTAACCGCCATTACATGTTTGGGGGCTTTCTGTTATCTTTGGGGTTCTGCTCCGGGGCAGATAGCTTTCCTATATCTATCTTTAGGTGTAGTTAGTTTCTCAGGCTGTGACGAGGCGTCTAGGACCAACGTAGGAACGCTCCACGGCTGCCTTAGTTGTGGTGGTTAGTCAGGGTACTGCAATCTCATAGATTCCAACTGCTCTGGTGTATTGCCTTTTTTACCTGCCCTCCTCAGCTACCGAAACATAACAGTATCACCGGCCTAAAAATTGAAAATTGTATGGTACTCACAGAAGGGAAAAAATATTGTGAAAGAAAAAAGGTTGTCAGAGTTGTCAGAGATATTTTTCTGTTTGTTGCATTTTTTTTTTTTTTCCCTCTGTATCTCTGGGTGCTGGGGAGGATCTTTTCTCCAATGGAGTTTGCACAGTTGTCTGGCCGTGTGGATCAGCTTGCCACTGAGGTTCAGAGTATTGCTGCATATCTTGCTAGGTTGCCTGTTGTGGAACCTAGGATCCCCATGCCAGATTTGTTTTTAGGGGATCGAGCTAAGTTTCAGAATTTCAAAAATAATTGTAAATTGTTTTTTGCCTTAAAATCTAAGTCCTCAGGAAACGCAGCGCAGCAGGTTCAAATTGTCATCTCTCTCCTGCGCGGCGATCCTCAGGATTGGGCTTTTTCCCTGACACCTGGGGATCCTGTTTTGAGTGATGTTGATGCATTTTTTCAGGCTTTGGGGTTATTGTACGATGAGCCTAATGTCACTGATCAAGCTGAAAAAGCCTTGTTGGCATTAAATCAGGGGCCTGATGACGCTGAGTTATACTGTCAGAGATTCCGCAGGTGGGCAGTCCTGACCAAATGGAATGACGACGCTTTGGCAGCCCTTTTCCGGAAGGGTCTGTCAGATAATGTAAAGGATGTTATGGTGGGATTCTCTGTCCCCTCTGGTCTCAATGATTCTATGTCATTAGCGATTCAAATTGACAGACGTTTGCGTGAGCGGAGAAGTATGCGTGGAATGGTGTTGCCTTGTGAACCAGCTTCTGAACCCATGCAGTGTGATAGAGTGGTGTCTGGGGCACAGCGTCATGAGTTTCGAAAGCGCAATGGGTTATGTTTCTACTGTGGTGATGCCTCTCATGCTATTTCAGTCTGCCCTAAGCGGGGAAGACGTTTTGCACGCTCAGTTGTCTTGGGTAGTGTTCAGACTAAGTTTTTATTAACTGTCACTCTGATATGCTCTCTGTCCTCATTTTCTGCTCAGGCTTTCGTTGATTCTGGAGCAGCTATTAACCTGATGGATTATGATTTTGCTAAACGTTGTGGGTTTCCCTTGATACCCTACAGAAGTCTATTCCCCTACTGGGGATCGATTCTACCCCTTTGGCTGAGAATAAACCCCAGTTTTCTACTCAGGTGATAATGAGGGTTGAACCTGATCACCAGGAGTGCTGCAAATTTTTGGTTCTGTATAATCTGCATGACATTATCGTGCTGGGTTTCCCTTGGTTACAGTCTCATAATCCTGTTTTGGATTGGAAATCTGTGTCTGAAACTAGTTGGGGCTGCCAATGTGTTAATACCAACACTCCTGTTTTTTCTGCCTCCCCCAGGCTCAGGATGTTCCTGACTTTTTGATTGATTTTTCTGATGTGTTTAGCGAAAGTAAATCTGCATCCTTGCCTCCCCATAGGAGCTATGACTGCGCTATTGAATTAGTGCCGGGTAGTAAATTCCCTAAAGGTCGCCTTTTTAACTTGTCTGTACCTGAACATGACGCTATGCGGTCTTATATCAAGGAATCATTGGAGAAGGGTCATATCAGCCCATCCTCTTCACCCTTAGGTGCCGGTTTTTTCTTTGTGGCCAAAAAAGATGGTTCATTAAGGCCATGTATTGATTATCGTCTCTTGAACAATATTACTGTGAAATATCAATACCCGTTACCCTTGATTTCTGACCTGTTTTCCAGGGTGAAAAACGCTACTTGGTTTACCAAGCTTGACCTCAGGGGGCGTATAACCTTATTCGCATTAAGCACGGGGATGAATGGAAGACGGCATTCAATACCCATTGAAGGGCATTTTGAGTACCTAGTGATGCCCTTTGGGCTCACTAATGCTCCTTCCGTCTTCCAGTCCTTCATGAATGACATTTTCAGGGATTTTGTGGACAAATTTCTGATTGTTTATTTGGATGATATCTTGATTTTTTCTAATGACTGGGACTCTCATGTGAAACATGTTCGAACTGTATTCCAGATTTTGAGAGAGAATGCTCTGTATGTGAAGGGATCAAAGTGTCTTTTTGGCGTACAGAGGATCTCATTTCTGGGATTCATTTTGTCCCCATCTGTTATTGAAATGGACCCGGTCAAGGTTCAGGCCATCTGTGATTGGGTCCAACCTACTTCATTAAAGGCTCTTCAGAGATTTTTGGGTTTTGCCAATTTTTATCGTAAATTTATTGGTAATTTCTCGGTTATTGTTAAACCATTAACTGATTTGACCAGAAAGGGTTCTGATGTGGTGAATTGGCCTCCTGAGGCAGTCTCTGCATTTCAGGAACTTAAGCAGAGATTCACTTCTGCTCCTGTTCTACGGCAGCTGATGTTTCTCTGCCATTTCAGGTGGAGGTTGATGCCTCTGAAATTGGGGCAGGTGCCGTTTTGTCCCAAAAAGATCCAGAGACCTCTAAAAGTAACCCTTGTGCCTTTTTCTCTCGAAAATTTTCTCCTACTGAACGTAATTATGACGTGGGTAATCGGGAGTTATTGGCCATGAAGTGGGCTTTTGAAGAGTGGAGACATTGGCTGGAGGGAGCCAAACATCAGGTGGTGGTCCTTACGGACCATAAGAATCTGGTCTATCTGGAATCTGCCAAGCGACTCAATCCTACACACAGGCCAGGTGGGCCTTGTTTTTCACACGTTTTAATTTTGTGGTTTCCTTTCTTCCTGGCATTAAGAATGTTAAGGCGGATGCCCTCTCGAGGAGTTTCCTTGTGGACTCTCCTGAGTTATCTGATCCTTCTGTTATTTTGAAAGAGGGTGTAGTTCTTTCCGCCATCTCGCCCAATTTGAGACTTGCTCTGGAGGGGTGTCAGGAGGATAGGCCCGAGCGCTGCCCTGTTGGAAAATTGTTTGTCCCGGACCAGTGGAAAAAGAGTGTGATGTCTGAGATTCATTGTTCCGCATTGGCTGGGCATCCCGGAATTTTTGGTACCAGAGACTTGGTTAGTCGGTCCTTTTGGTGGCCTACCTTGTCTCGTGATGTCAGGGAATTTGTGCAGTCCTGCGGGACTTGCTCTCGCTCCAAGCCTTGCTCTCGCTCTAGTGGTTTGTTGATGCCATTGCCTGTGCCCAAGAGACCATGGACCCATATCTCTATGAATTTCATTTCCGACCTTCCTGTTTCTCAGAGAATGACCACCATCTGGGTAATTTGTGATAGGTTTTCCAAAATGATACATCTTGTGCCATTAGCTAAGTTGCCTTCCTCCTCTGAATTGGTGCCGTTGTTCCTTCAGCACGTGGTTCGTTTACACGGCATTCCTGAGAACATTGTGTCTGACAGAGGAGTCCAGTTTGTTTCCAGATTTTGGAGGACTTTTTGTTCTAAACTGGGTGTTCAATTGTCTTTCTCCTCAGCATTTCATCCTCAGACCAATGGTCAAACTGAGAGAACAAACCAGACATTGGAGACTTATCTAAGATGCTTTGTGTCTGCTGATCAGGATGACTGGGTCTCTTTTTTGCCTTTGGCTGAGTTTGCTCTTAATAATAGGGCTAGCTCTGCCACTTTGATGTCTCTGTTTTTCTGTAATTCTGGGTTTCACCCTCGATTTTCTTCAGGACAGACGGAGGCTTCTGTTTGTCCAGGTGTTGACTCTGTTGTGGAGCGTATGCAACTGATTTGGGACCAGGTAGTGGAGAGGTTGTCCCTCTCTCAGGAGAGGGCCCAGCGGTTTGCTAACCGGCATAGGACTGATGGTCCTCGGTTTAAAGTGGGGGACTTGGTCTGGTTGTCCTCAAAGAATATTCCTATGAGAGTAGCATCTCCTAAATTTAAGCCTAGGTTCATTGGACCTTATAAGATCATGGAGATTATTAATCCTGTTTCTTTTCGTTTGCTTCTTCCAGAGACATTTAAGATCCATAACGTGTTCCACAAGTCCTTGTTGAAGAGGTTTGTTGAGCCAGTGGTTCCTGCTGCTGTGCCTCCTGACCCTGTTTTGGTTGAGGGCAATCTGGAGTATGTGGTTGAGAAAATATTAGATTCTCGTTTTTCTAGACGGAAACTCCAGTATTTGGTTAAATGGAGAGGTTATGGTCAGGAAGACAATTCTTGGGTGTTTGCTTCGGACATCCATGCTAGGAGACTTATCTGTGCGTATCATAGAACTCATCCTGACCGACCTGGTTGCTCAAATGAGGGTTCGGTGACCCCTCCTCAAGGGGGGGGGTACTGTTGTGAATGGGTTTGAGATGAGTTCTGAGCAGAGGCTCCCTCTGGTGGTTACAAGCGGTGCTAGTCGGTCCAGTGAAGATTGTGAGGACTGGGAATCAGGTGTTACTGACTGGTCTTATATAAGGGAGTCACCTTCCCATCAGGGTTGCCGGTGATCAATTGTTCTGGTCTGAATCCTTCATTCCTGTTTCCCTTGTAGCCTGCTGTGTCGTGTCTGCATCTCCTGCTAACAGATAAGACATTTTCTTCTTTTTGTTTTTGTGCTATATTTTTGCATTTTGTCCTGCACTTCTGTGGGGGCCTTCAGGGTCCCCTCCGGGGGCTTTTGCCCTCTCCGTTTGGTTCGGCCACTGATGTTTGTACTTTTGTTTTTTCCAGTTTTTTCAGTGGCTGCTGTTTTGATTTTGTTACACCAGAGAACTAATTTAGGTGGAAGAGGTCGTGTGATCTCAGGTATTTTTGAAATTAGTAGAGTTGGTGCTTTTCAGGGTTTTCTGGGATTGCAGTAAGTACCCTTCCTATCCTTTTCTATTTAGTTAGTTTGGGCCCCAGCGTTTGCTCATACTATTTTCTTTCTGTGTCAGTATTTCATCTTGTCTAACCGCCATTACATGTTTGGGGGCTTTCTGTTATCTTTGGGGTTCTGCTCCGGGGCAGATAGCTTTCCTATATCTATCTTTAGGTGTAGTTAGTTTCTCAGGCTGTGACGAGGCGTCTAGGACCAACGTAGGAACGCTCCACGGCTGCCTCTAGTTGTGGTGGTTAGTCAGGGTACTGCAATCTCATAGATTCCAACTGCTCTGGTGTATTGCCTTTTTTACCTGCCCTCCTCAGCTACCGAAACATAACAATTTCCTGTATTTTGATATATGGTTTGAACTTACAAATATATGATATATGGTTTGAAAAAAAATGCGTGGGCTCCCGCTGTATTTTCTCCACCAGACAGACAAAGCAAGCGAGTGGGGGCAGATAATAATAGCCTAGGGAGGGTACATTTTTTTTGTGCCCCCCTGGCTACTAACATCTGCCCCCAGACACCCCAGAAAGGGCAAATCTATAATTAGATTTGCCCTTTCTGGCACTTTGCCCGTCTATTCCCATTGCCCTGTAGTGGTGGCGAATGGGTTAATAAGGGGTTACAGCCACCTTGCAATTGAAAGGTCACTGTAAGCCAGGTTAATAATTGAGAGCTGTCAATTAGACAACTATCAATTATTAATCCTATTGTATGAAAGAAAAATCAAACACACACAGTTTAATAAAAAAGAAGTTTAATGAAATAATCACACAGTTTTTGACCATATTTTATTTTCCTGCTAAAACCATTTCCTGTAATAAAAAGAAAATAAAAAAGCAAAATTATTCTTACCAATCCGATGCACAGTCAGGTCCCACGGTGTAATCCATCAGAAAGGGTTAACAGGTTAGAGCTCACAGAGAGCTATAATGCTGTCTGCTGAGCTCTTACCCCCCGAATGAATAACTTACTCTCCCAGCGAAAGGAGAGGAAGAGATGAATGAATGAAGCTTAATTGATTTATTGGCACTTTCACTTCAGTGACCTGACCTAAGGTGAAAGTGGGATACAATCAATTAAGCTTCATTCATTAATCACATCCTCTCCTGTCGGCAGGAGATAAGCTCATTCATTCAGGAGCTATCAGCTGAGCACGCAGCATTAGTTGCGCTGCCTAGCTGATTGCTAGTTAACCCTTTGTGAAGGATTACATCGTGGGACGTGACAGATAGCCAGATAGGTAAGAATAATGTTGTTTTATTATTTTATATTTATTTTAGGAGATCAAGGGCGTCGCACGGATTAAGAGTAAAATAAAAGATGGTCAAAAAAATGTGTTTTTATTTATTTATTCTTAAAGTTTGTGTGTTTTTTTTTATTTACTTCAATAGGATTAATAATTGATAGTTGTCTAATTGACAGCTCTCAATTATTAACCTGGCTTAAAGTGACCTTTCAATTGCAAGGTCATTTTAACCCCTTATTAACCCATTCGCCACCGCTACAGGGCAATGGGAATAGACGGGCAAAGTGCCAGAAAGGGCAAATCTATTTAGAGATTTGCCCTTTCTGGGGTGTCTGGGGGTAGATGTTAGTAGCCAGGGGGGGCACAAAAAAATGTACCCTCCCTAGGCTATTATTATCTGCCCCCACTCGCTTGCTTTGTCTGTCTGGTGGAGAAAATACAGCGGGAGCCCACACATTTTTTTTTCAACGAATTTACACCTTTAATTAACCCCTACATGTCTCAAATTTTGCACACATATACTTATGTAAATGTAAGTTCAAACCATATATCAAAATACAGGAAATGACATGGTTAACTGTGTCTAAACAATGTATCATTTCATGTCGGCTTCTATGATTTCACAAAAGCCGGCAATTGAATTAGCGCCTATTACAGTATGTTGAAGTCTAGGAACTATAAATATATATATATATATGTCACAATGACATGTGTGTGTATATATATATATATATATATATATATGTGTTCTATGTGTGTATATCTATTCTTTCTATTGTAGCATTTCCAGGGGATATAGCTCTAGGATCGCTGTCTGGGTAGACAGAATGGCACAAAAACAGTTCATTCAGACAGCAGATCTGGTGTAAAACTGGCCGCAACCAGCTTTATTAAAGTCCACAGCAAACAGATAAAAATAAAGCATAAACAGAAAACCTAGGCTTGTCTAGCCACTAATTACACATAGATCAATTTCCCTGTCTCTCCGGGTCCAGACTCTACCAGTCTGTGCCCAAAACAACACATATGATATATGTTACCAGTATGGAGTTTCCCAGATACTCCTCCTTGTGTCTGAAGGCCCCTTCAGCGTCCAGATTGAGAGAGATCCACTCCTATTCAGCCGCTATTCGCACGGACTCTCACTGAGACTACTCCTGTGTCCGGGGTACTTCCTGCACCCAGACTGAGATAGCTCACACTCCTGGAGACGCTTCTTGTGCCGGGACACCTTCCTGTGTCCAGACTGAGCGTGCTCCCACTCCTGGAGACTGCTTCTTGTGCCGGGACACCTTCCTGTGTCCAGGCTAAGCTAGCTCCCACTCCTGGAGACTGCTTCTTGTGCCGGGACACCTTCCTGTGTCCAGGCTAAGCTAGCTCCCACTCCTGGAGACTGCTTCTTGTGCCGGGACACCTTCCTGTGTCCAGGCTAAGCTAGCTCACTGTCTGTATTCCCAGACACCTACTTCTGGTTTCCTAATTATCACCTGAGTGGCCACAGGTTTGAGCTGCAAACGTGTACTTGAATGGATGGTGTAATGACCTTTTTCCACCACTAGTTTTACAAAGGCACACATTTCCCTTATACAAGTCAGCAAAATACCTGTGAAATGTACACCCCATTCAATACATACGCTCTCACTGTCTCACATATCCCCCCCCTCTTCTCCAGACCGGAGGGCTGGTCATCCAGACCGGAGGGCTGGTCAACAATCCAAAAGAGACAGTGAACTCCGGACCCTGCATCAGCACTATACTTCTATATAGGTCAGGTACCAGGAGCTGTCTCACGACCTCTCCCTGGACTTCAGTGTCCCTATACAATAGGTTATTATTCATGGCAGCATGAGGAAACCTCTCCTCTTCTCCCAACATCACCTGCAAAGGAATTTCATTTTTATCACGGTCATCACCATTATCAGTATCATCACTATTATGATTAGCATCATCATCATTATCATCATCATTATGATCATCATCATCATTATCATCATCATCATTATCATGATCATCACATAAGTTTAAGCTTGTGGGGTTGAACACATAATATATCCAATCACCTCAACCCACAGTTCACACAGAGACCATGTACTTGTCCCTTGCTCTGTTCAGCCCCGGAATATTAGTCAATGACATTCGCTCATTCCTTAGGGACCTACTGTCTGTCATTGTCACAGACTTCATCCAGTCACATTTCTGGGACGTAACCTTGTCAGGTCTCCCCTTTGCTCCCAGTGGTCAATCGTAACCTTATCAGTCTTGCCTGGGTATCTAAGGTCCGGTTAGACTCTGTACTGTCCTGTACTCTATTGGGTCGTCTGTATGGGCCTCTCCAACCTGAGTTACTGGAGGTCTCACTACCTCTAAACCCACGCCCACTACCCTCAGGACATCTTGTAAGGTCCCTAACTTCAGCCGTAGCTGTTCTGTTATTTAGGGGGCCTTTCTCTGTCGGGTCTCACTATTCTTAGACGGCTGCCATCTTCTGCTGCTCAGATGATGCTGTCTATCTACTCGCTGTCTAGCGAGATTCAATTGTTCTACCTCTCGCAGGTAGGTCACACGGTACGCCACCAGCATGCGCACATATTCAAGACTTTCTTCCGTTCCTATAGCGTAGAATGACACCATGCCGTCTTCATCTGGTATCCAGTCCCGACGATCACGTGGACTGCTTACTTTCACCACACCAGACTTCTTCACCATTATCTGCATGGCTCGGCCATTTCTCCCAATCAGCTTTCTCACCAGAACATGAGGCACCCGGATGACCTCTTCCTGTAGACTGTGAGCTTTTCTCATAAGCTTTAGTTGTCTAACGGTTTGTTCTGTCTTCAACCGGAGAAACCGCTTTGTGCGAATACATCGCCAGTGCATGTCACTTAGGATTGCCACCCTCTTCACTGTAACTTCGTCGTGGACAAGACCACCAGCTGTTTAGCTCCTGAAGTCGAGTACACCTTACAGGCTCCCACGGCCTTCCTAAACGCTTCATGCACAGACTCACGGGTGCATTCTTCTCTCAAGTCCTCGGGTACATCTACGAGGCACTTGTACCGACACGTTTCGGTCTCACCAGTGGTTTCCAGACGATCAATCAGCTCAGGGTTCAGGGACAACTGACTGTCAGCTTCTTCCCCCTTTACGCTTCTTCTGAGCTGACTCACAGCTACAAATTCGTGAATTTCCGTCCTAACCACTTCCATTTCACATTTATCTTCCGTTACCACACTCTTAGCTCTCCTCAGGTCTATTTTCTCCTGGCAACAGGGAGCGAGTGCAACGTGTTTGCCCTTTTCTTTCTCCAAGGAGGCCTTGTTCACCGAGTGACACTGTATCAGGCGACTTTTAAGCCCGAGAACTTCTTCCTCTAGTTCCGCCATTCGCCTCTCAGCTGCCCGTCTCTGAAGCTTCTCTTGCGTCCAATGGGCTTGTAACCACTCCTTGAGCTCCTTGATCTCGGCTCCGACATCCACCAAATCATCCGAACTCACAGCACTCGAGGAAGTATCTGCTTTACACCTCTCATCTCCAGTGGCCAACTCCTGGCCCTGGTCTGTAGCTTCTCTGATGGACTCCTCCATCTTTTCCCGCTCAGCTTCCACTTGGCTGAGCTTTTCCTTAAGGCACATCTCCGCCTTCTGGAGAGTATCACAGGACATCTGTAGCTCCTTCACCTGAGCTTCCAGACCTAGGGTCTTTCTGCGCAGATCACCATTTTCATCACGGGTGTCCTGCAGAGTGGTCTCAACCACCTGGCGCATTTGCTCTGCATCCATCTTCTCCTCTTCTAGTTTTTCTTTGACCCTGAGGAGATCCACATAATCTCTCTTCATCTGTTGCAGTTCCCTACTGTGTTCACCACACTCCTTCTTGGAGTCACACAGCTCCTGGTTGAGCTGTTCGCGCAATCGTTCTAGGATTTGTTCACTTCCAGAAACTCCATCCTGCAGCGCCTCCTTCTCACGCTTCAACTGCAAAACCTCTTCCTTGATTTTGCGGCGGTCCTCTTTAATGGCAAAGAACATATTCTGCCACAGGATAACTTCCTCGTTGCTTCCTTCTAGGACTCGCTGGTCTGAGGACACGTCCTCCAGGTTTTCACATAATTGCAGCACGTCACTCTGATACTGCAGCCGAATAGGTTCCAGCTCTTGGCCATGACTGGCCCCCTCCTTTTCTACCTCTAAAGGAGAATCCACACTTGAAGCATAGGCAGACAGTACTACATTCTCTTCATTTTCATTTTCAGCGAGTACTACCGGAACAACCTTTTTGTGGCCCTTGCGCCGTCTACGACGAGAGGAGGACTCTCTTCCCTCGTCTAGCCTCTCCTGACTGAACTCACTTTTTACTTTCATAGTGTCCCAGTCAGCTACGGGGTCTGTGTCACTCCCCATGGTGTTGTGGACTAACAGGTCACCTCCCACTTTGACGTCACCCCCTTCTACTGGAGCTACCCCGTTATCAACGGTCACATTGTCATTTTTAGGAGGTACCAACCCACCACCAGTAACAATTTTCAGTTTTCCACACTCTACACTCTTGTGAAAATCCGCCCCTTTTTTAGACTCCGCCCCCTTTTTAACAACCACACTGGCAGGGTAATTTTTACACAAAAAATCAGCAGTAGTCTTAGGACTCAGTTCACAACATCTCTTACCACCTCCCCGGGCATTCTGTGACAACACTGGCACCCCCGGAGAGTCCATAGAATGGTCCACTGCCGCCATTCCATACGGTGCCCACAGCTCCCGCACCATGTCCAGTTGCATGTCCAGTAGACATTTCTCAAATATGCGGTCCGACTTGTCAGACCCATTCGCTGCTCCGTTCACAGCCATCGCGGAGCACTGTTCACACCAGAACTCCCGCTTTCCCTTGAAAAAATCTTCGTGGCCCCACCGAGCCACAGCAAAACTGAATTTGAGTGCGACGACAATCTTCACAACCCCGCCGAGTTGCAGCTGAAAACCGGATTTGAGTGCGACGACAATCTTCGTAACCCCCACCGAGTCACAGCAAGATGCCTTCGTGACCCCACTGAGTCACAGCAAGATGCTTGTATCCACACTCGTCGTCCATGCTGTCAGACTTCTCTGTCTCAACAACGGCAGTCTTCACTCAAGACATACACACTCCACAGCCTTTTCCACAGAAAATTCAGCCTTGCTGTGCAGACACTTTTTTTTTTTTTCTTTGCAAAGTCTATTAGGGCTACTGTCTCTTTAAGACTGCTCCAAACAGACGTTTCTGCTGACACACTTTTTTTTTTTTCCTCTGCTGCTATTTCAACAGACTTCACCTTTATTGCTGTCTCTAAGCCACCGTGCTGCATGCACACTCCAGCACCATTTGTATCAGCCACTGCGCTGCCCCAGCATTCTCCACCAATTGTAGCATTTCCAGGGGATATAGCTCTAGGATCGCTGTCTGGGTAGACAGAATGGCACGAAAACAGTTCATTCAGACAGCAGTTCTGGTGTAAAACTGGCCGCAACCAGCTTTATTAAAGTCCACAGCAAACAGATAAAAATAAAGCATAAACAGAAAACCTAGGCTTGTCTAGCCACTAATTACACATAGATCAATTTCCCTGTCTCTCCGGGTCCAGACTCTACCAGTCTGTGCCCAAAACAACACATATGATATATGTTACCAGTATGGAGTTTCCCAGATACTCCTCCTTGTGTCTGAAGGCCCCTCAGCGTCCAGACTTGAGAGAGATCCACTCCTATTCAGCCGCTATTCGCACGGACTCTCACTGAGACTACTCCTGTGTCCGGGGTACTTCCTGCACCCAGACTGAGATAGCTCACACTCCTGGAGACGCTTCTTGTGCCGGGACACCTTCCTGTGTCCAGACTGAGCGTGCTCCCACTCCTGGAGACTGCTTCTTGTGCCGGGACACCTTCCTGTGTCCAGGCTAAGCTAGCTCCCACTCCATGGAGACTGCTTCTTGTGCCGGGACACCTTCCTGTGTCCAGGCTAAGCTGGCTCCCACTCCTGGAGACTGCTTCTTGTGCCGGGACACCTTCCTGTGTCCAGGCTAAGCTAGCTCACTGTCTGTATTCCCAGACACCTACTTCTGGTTTCCTAATTATCACCTGAGTGGCCACAGGTTTGAGCTGCAAACGTGTACTTGAATGGATGGTGTAATGACCTTTTTCCACCACTAGTTTTACAAAGGCACACATTTCCCTTATACAAGTCAGCAAAATACCTGTGAAATGTACACCCCATTCAATACATACGCTCTCACTGTCTCACACTATTCTTTATTAAACCTGTCAGTGTGATTTTACAGTATAGCCGGGGATGAATTGCCGGCTTTTCTAAAGGACACCGATGCGATTTCATCGCAAGTCACACGTGTGGTCCGTTTGTAATCCGATTTTTCATCGCTCCCATAGACTTGCATTGGCGATAGCCGACCCACAATCGGTGACAATCGCAGCATGCTGCGATTGCACTCGGACGTTTAAAACGGACCACAAAAAAGCAGATACTGGGAGCTGCTCCATAGATTAACATACGGCAGACTGCAATGCGATATTTCATCGTATTGCAGTCGTCCGATTCTGTTGCCAGTGTGACGCCGGCCTATGGGGAAATTCTGCACATAAAACTCCGCGTACCCACACCATAAATTGACATGCTGATTTGAAATCGGCATCGCAGGTCAGTTTAAAGGGAATCTGTCACCCTAAATTGGCGGGATATTTAAATGATGGCAGTCAGGTCAGATGGGCGGTGTTTTGGGTACTTGCCTTAACATGTTGTTTGCCGCTGTCTCCATTATTTCTGGGAATTGTAGTCGTTGCCCTCCATATAACGCGCCTGCGCATTGCAATCTGCGGGCAAAGCATACTGCGCGTGCGCAATTCAAGATTGCAATGCGCAGTCGCGTTATATGGAGGGCAACAACTACAATTCCCAGAAATAATGGAGACAGCGGCGAACAACATGTTAAGGCAAGTACCCAAAACACCGCCCATCTGACCTGACTGCCATCATTTAAATATCCCGCCAATTTAGGGTGACAGATTCCCTTTAAGTGAAAGAAAAAGAAGCACAGTGGGCAGGAGATTTCTATAAATCCCATCCACTTTTCTGGAACTGTAAGACGTTGCGTTTTCGCCACAGCAAAAATACACAAAGTCAAAAACGAACCAAAAGTTCATCTATGCTCAAAAGCCTAAACATATACATATGAACAGTAAGTCATTTAAACATAGAAGTGCGCATATTCATTCTTTGAAATGTTTAGCAAATGCTTTTCAGGCAGGTTTTGGAGTAAAATCCTACCAAATACAATCAGTTGTATGCACATACCCTCAGGCCATGTTAAGTATTTGGCGCAGAAATTTCTGCACCATTTCTGAATCTCTTGGCAGAAAAACACTGAGTAAAAAATGCATGTTTTTTATGCATTTTTGGGGCAGATTTTTCCCCACTCATTAGTATGGGTAAAATCCGTTGCAAAAGCGCTAAGGGTATGTCCACAGGGCGTATTGCTTGAGTTTTTTGCTGCGGATTGGACGCTGTGCACAGCTGCAGCGTGCAGATGTTACCGCATAGTGGAGGGGATTTTGTGAAATCCCATCTCCACTATGCGTACAAACACGCATCCGGCAGACCTGCATAACCAGACATGCAGCGCGTCTTTATAGACCACAAGAGGGTCTATTTATCTTGCGGAGACGCTCCTTCTCCGCAAGATAAATAACCCTGTCTATGAATAGGATGCGGTGATTCCGCATGTGTTCAATGAACACATGCGGAATCACTGCGCGTAGAAAAGGGGGCACTGCTTTGGGCAGAGCTGGGTTTCCGCTGCGTCCAATGCGCTGCCATTATACATGGCATGATATAAATCTGCAAGTCACAAATAAGCAACCAGTCAGTGCATGAGACTTCAGGAATTTCATTCACTTTTGCTGACATAAGGAAACCCTTCAGGTTTTGTGATAAATCTGCGAGGAAAAAAACGCCACAAAACTGCAGCGTGTCAAAAGCCATTATTAGGGTACATCTCCATGATCAGGAATTGCTGTGGTTTTATGCAGCGGCCAGATGTTACAGCATAGTGGATGGGATTTCTAGAAATCCCATGTCCACTCTGTGTGCACGTGAGCCTGCGGATCACCCACGGAGACGGACATGCAGCGTGTCTTTCAGGACCACAGCATGTCAACAACAGAATGTATTGGATGCGGTAAATCCACACGGTTCAGTGAACACATGCGAATTGCGGATTTTTCTGGGTTCAATAGAAATCAGTGTTTTGGATGCAGTGAATATAGACTGCGTCCAAAGCGCCATCAGTTCCGGATAATGGGCACATAGCCTTAGGGAGCTGATGTAGATTTTTGGGGTAAGTTACACAATTTATAATTAATGTGACATGACTCTGCCCCACCAATGTTACATCAATATTAGCGTAGATGGCCAGGATTGTCATGTAAACCCCAATGTTACAAAATTTTACAACTTATTAAGATGTTTTCACCAGGTTCCTGAATTGTCCCCAATGAGTCGTTAGGTTGTGGAGATATTTTCTGTCCAAGTGCGATCTGACAAAACATCTGATCACCCACAGACCAATGTTATTCTATAGGACCTGAACATGTCCGAGTCTGTCTAAGGAAAAATTGCAGCAAACACAATTTGCATCCAATATTCGGATTGCATGTGGCCATGCAAGTTTATGAATCCATTGAAAAAATTGGACCACACTTGAATGACATCCAAGCATAGTCCAATTTTCACAGACTGACGGAATTCAGAAGATGGAGACATTTTTTTGTCCCCATCCTCTCCTCCGAGAAAATCAGATCCCACTATGATTAGCGATGAGCGAACTTGCTGGGATAAGGTGTTACCGCCATGCTCGTATGCTAACCGAGTGACCTCGGCGTGCTCGAAAAATATGTTTGAGTCCTCATGGGTGCATGTCTCACGGCTTTTCGACTGCTGCAACACATGCAGGGATTGTCTGTTTGTTTAACAATCCTTGCATGTGTTGCGTCTGTCGAACAGCAGTGAGACATGCACCCACGAGGACTCGAACATATTTTTCGAGCACACTGAAGACACTCATTTAGCACCTGAGCATGGCGGATAACATCTTACCTGAGCACATTCGCTCATCACTATGATCAGAGTGTGATTTACATAATTGGACCTATTTTCTTGGATGAGAGAAAATACAGTGGTGCGATGCTAGCCTGAAGTATTTCGTAGGAGGGAAATTTTTTTTTTTTTAAATGGCAAACTATCGTCTTTAGGTCCCCATATCAGGGGTTAAACAGGAAGGATAGGAGTTATTATTGAACCCTGTTACAACAGCACAGTGTCGGCTGTATTATAGCAACTTCACAGCGCCTGCACTATAACTGTCCGCAGATGTCACAAAGGGGTTGAAGATGAAATGCCACTACTGCCATACATGCCAGGGCCTCACAGCAAAGGTAAAAATCCAGCCCCTTTCAGATACCGCCTCATATAACATCACTATTAACTACCTGTGACATGACCGCGTATGTCGAGTCCGGCTTCTTCTTCTTAATGCCCATTACCATCTCACCGACCCCCCACTGACCACATTCCCTTCAATGAAAACGCAACCAATTATTTATTTGGATAATTTTGGCCACAGCGGCCAGTTTATTAACAAAACAACATATAGCAATAGTCCATAACCATACCAATAGGTATACAAAATTATGAGGGGGGAGTTCTTGGAGCTAAAAGATCTGGCATAACATCCGACCAAACAACCATCAAAAACTCGACCACCATGTTACCCTCAGCCGTACAACCCAGCTCGAGGGCACCGTACTTCCCGCTTCCGGGAAGACTAACCACCAAGACTCCCAGGGTAAAACCCCGTCCAGAGCCCAAACAAAATGCCAGATCAACCCCACCTAATTTAAAGTGCCTGGAATTTTCCTTAAATTCCTTCCCCGATCAATAATCACCAACTCCAAGAACCCCCACCCCCGCCAATCCTGCCACTGTGACGAAAGACTAAATATATCAACCGGCTTATGCCATGGAAACCTCAATTAACTGTTCCCTCGCTAACTCGTCTCCCATGTAAACATCCACCCAAACTTAAAAAAGGGAGGGAGGGTGGGTCTGTCCTTCCCGGCTTCCAGAAGAATAATGGTGGTGTTTCCCGCACTTTTTGCCCCAGTAATCTGCCACACCTCCTACGTCCCAACAACTCCACCCCCCAGCCAATCACGTTAATGCCCTCCCTATGTTACATTAAAATCCTGCCCGCCCACCGCAGTCATGTGAGGGCCTACACTTAGCTTCGCCCTATTCCGGCTCCTTCTTGACCGCGTATGTCGAGTCCGGCTTCTTCTTCTTAATGCCCATTACCATCTCACCGACCCCCCACTGACCACATTGCCCTTCAATGAAAACGCAACCAATTATTTATTTGGATAATTTTGGCCACAGCAGCCAGTTTATTAACAAAACAACATATAACAATAGTCCATAACCATACCAATAGGTATACAAAATTATGAGGGGGGAGTTCTTGGAGCTAAAAGATCTGGCATAACATCCGACCAAACAACCATCAAAAACTCGACCACCATGTTACCCTCAGCCGTACAACCCAGCTCGAGGGCACCGTACTTCCCGTTCCGGGAAGACTAACCACCAAGACTCCCAGGGTAAAACCCCGTCCAGAGCCCAAACAAAATGCCAGATCAACCCAACCTAATTTAAAGTGCCTGGAATTTTCCTTAAATTCCTTCCCCCGATCAATAATCACCAACTCCAAGAACCCCCACCCCCGCCAACCACGAACAGCCCTGACAACCTCAGGCTCGTGAGTGCCCCAATAAAACCAAGGCTCTCTCGATCCCTTCCTGAATTGCCAGTGCCCATAAATCCATACTTATGTCATCAAGATGTACCCCATCTTCCCTCCAAAAATTACCAACTCCATCTTCCAACTCGAAATGCCTCACGCCTAAACCCCCATTCCCTGATACAAACTTCCCACTGCCCTGTTCAGTTTCACCCTAGCCCTATTAAGTCCCATTAAAGACCTAGCATGCCTCCGTTTTTTTTTTTTGGAACAACATTGGACCACACTGTGAAAAAACCCCCGGAAAAGATTGTCCACAACCTCAGCAACTCAAAACGTAAATCCCCAATTAATTAGCGAACAGGACAAACACCAAGATCATTACCTCTCGCGTGAATAACCAAAAAAAAAAAAAAAATCCGGAGATTTATCCAAGCGGGAAGCTCTGGAAAGTTCCGGCAAAAACTCTGCTCCATAACAAACCCCGAAAAACCAACCAACTAATACCACCTGCTGACGCCCGAAACCAAGTTGCCGACCATCCGACCTCACGTCCGCTCGCCACACCTCCCAGTACATGAATGAATGTCCGAAGATCCATGCTAGAAAAGGTGCACCACCTGAAATACATACAACAAGAGGACCTAAGCCAAAAAGGAAAAAACTATCTAACAATGTAACACTCTTATTACTGACGTACGTACACTAGGTAGCGATTGGAGCTCCACCTGCCAATATGCCTTATCGCATCCACACACAAGCCCAAACCATCTGCTTCCGAGGCTGCCCCAATCCTAAAAGAATGTGACCCGTATGCACCTGGATCCAGGCCCACCTCTCGCAGCCCCCTTTCCAAGACAGCCACAAACTGAAACTTAGACAAAAAAGACCCCGTCCGCGTGACATAACAACGGGCCTTTCATGCCACAACTGCCAATACTTCTCCAAACAACCCCGAGGACACATCAAAGACCCCTCAACACACCCCAAAACAACCCATTTGCCTCTTCCCGCCTAATCAGTTTCTTGAACTCCTGATCCAGAGCGCAATGCCCCCTGCCCAAAATTCTACATCAACCGCCAGCAAACCCCCAGCCCTGGTTTTGCTGTATGAAACCAGATCCCCGAAAACGCCATGCCCCCCAAAAAAGGCTAAGGAATACGCTAACCTGAACAGCGCCACCTCAAAAAACTGAACCACAGATGGCTTCCAAAATCCAACCCAAACCTATCAACACCCCGAATGATATATGTCTCCTCTTATCAACAACCCGCTTACCTCTCAAAAAACCCTGTAAGGCCTGCCTAACCAAAAAATTGCTTCGTAACATCTGCCACCCCCTGCAACTTGAAACCAAATGCCATCTCGCTATGAATTTATTTACTTTTGCCGCTGACCAACTGACCTCAGCCGCCCTCCCCACCAAAAACAGCACCCCCAGAGTCCGATCTTCCTACTAATCCAGCCCTCCCAAAAACGACACCCAACTTTGACATACTTGCCAAGAAGATTCATACGACGACCAGGTTTGCCTCGTAACCAATTCCAGAATCAACACTACTGCTCTTCCACAACCATCTGCCACATATGCGAGGGGCATTCCACACCCGATGCCTCCGTTCCTGGCGACAGTTCCCGAAAACGTTCCCACTGAAAGCGAGACAAAGCCTCAGCAATGGAATTTCGCATCCCCGGCACATGAACTGCAGAGATCCACGCATTCAAATCAAGACACCGAAGGGCCAAATCCAGCACCAACCTGATCACCGGAAGGTATAAAGCCGTCAAACTGTTAATGACAGAAACCACACTCATATTTGTCACAATGAAATCTGACCCTCTGGTTTGCAAACATGCTACCCCAAATCGAGACCGCCACCACTATTGGAAACAATTCCAACAAGGCCAAATTTTTTGTGAAACCCAAAGACTTCCATGCCTCAGGCCCAGGTCCCACCACACCATTAGGTCCTCCCTATGCTCTTTACTTAGCCGAACAAATGATGCGCGGCCTTGACACCCGCAGACGCCAGCAACAACCTACGACAAAAATCAGTCCCATGGCATGATCCTGCATGCAAAGTTCGACATTCCCAAAGAACTGCAACTGCCTCAGCGTCACCTACCTCAATTTCCCCATCCTCTCCACTTCCTGCCTGAGTAGCAACAGCTTGTCCTCTGGCAACCGACACTCCATTTTCAAACAAAATATCATCCAGGTAATGAATGACCAACCGGACTCCGCTTACTTCCCTTATCAACCATTCCAAAAAAGTGCTCAATGTCTCAAACAAAGAACATGAAATAGCACTCCCCATCGGTAAACATCTATCAAAATAATAACCCCCATCCCAAAAACATTCCAACAGCGGAATACTGACCGGGTGAACCGGCACCAGACAGAAAGCGGACTCAATATCCATCTATACCAACAACACCCCAGCGCCATTCCTGCACACCCACTGGACCGCCGTATCAAATGACGTATATTCCAGCGAACACAATTCCCGATCAATACCATCATTCACCGAGCAACCCTTTGGGTATGACAAATGCTGTATCAAATAAAATTTGTTAGGCTCCTTTATTGGTACAACTCCCAAAGGGAAAATAACCACCCCTGCAACTGGCAAACTCGGGAACGGACCAGCCAACCTACCCAATTCCACCTCCTTTGCTAACTTCGCACTAACGACCTTAGAGTGCAACACTGCCGAACGTAAATTTTTTAACCAAAAAGGGGACTGAGTGCCCAGGAGGAGGGATCTTAAAACCCTATGCAAAACCATCCAGCAACACTCATGCCTTGTCCCTATCTGGATATCTATTTAGAAAGGGGGCCATCTCTTGAAGTCTCACCGGACTCTCCCCCTTGACTAGAACCCACACCGTGCTTTCCTTTTCCTTTCTTGAAACATTTAGCCAGTCCATGGGAGGTACCATTCCAGTGGGAACACACGCGCTTAAACTTGCAACTGCTCCCGTACTTGCACTGACCATCGTTGAATTGCCCATAAATCCCTGAATTTTATTTTCCTGCCTGCGTCCCCAAAGTACCGCCTCCCTGTCACGCCTGTTGGCTACCGCTACTTCCGGCCCCATGAAAGGACTGCCCATACCTGGCTGTAACCATAACCTTCAGCCAAAACCCAATGTCCTTCTGGTCCCATTTTAACTCCGGCCGAACCGCTTTGCGATGCCTAAATTGCTCATCGTACCTCAACCATGCTTGAGCCCCATATGTCCTATGTGCTTCCCCTATAGCATCCAAGTAACAAAACAAGCCGGAGCAATTCTCCAGAGCTTTCTCCCCCATCACACTCGCAAGTATCGTAAAGGCCTGCCACGAATTTGCGAAAGTCAGCGGAATCAGCCTCCACCTACGCTTCTCCAAACAAATATCCATAATAATACCCTTAGATATACCAAATTATGAAAAGAAAGAGGGGGGGGTTCTTGAAGCAAAAAAAATCTGTCATAACATCTGGCAAAACAACCATAGAATTTCAAACCAACATGTTACCCTCGGCCGTCCACCCCAGCTCGAGGGCACCGTACCTCCCGTTCCGGGAAGACTAACCAGCCAAGGCTCCCGGAGTAAAAACCCCACCCAGAGCCCAAAAAACCCAATGCCAGATCAACCCCAACATAATTTAAAGCCTGGAATTTTCTTTAAAATTCCTTGCCCTGATCAATCATCACCAACTCCAAGAACCCCACCACCGCCTCCACTCCGCCGGCAGGACTCAATAACTCGCTCCAGACTGGCCACCAACTCCCAGCCCCGGCAGCCATGCCCCCAAAGGCGAACCTGAAGGCCCGCTCGCTGCCCCCCCTTAATCCTTCTCAAAAAAACTGTGACATGCTGCTCCACAGATCACGCAGCCCCGCCTCTTCTACCCCACTCTGCCCACTTAACACCCCCTCATCCGACCTACCCTGCTGACTTCCCCTATCTACCTGCACACTTGCCCCTGCGGGCGACAGACATAACACCGAGCCGTACTCACTTAGCTGCGCGGGTGCTGTGACCCCGCCAGCCGACACTCCAGCATCCCGATGTACCTCCGTGCTGTGATCCTCACTTCCGGACTCTGACTCCTCCGGGCTGCTGTCTCGCTCCTGGCCCACGCCCCTGGCCTCCACATCACCAGGGGAGACCGAAGCAGTGGCTGGGCGCTGAACTGAAGACCTTCTGTCCAGGTGTGACCTGGACTGTATCCCGGACCCAGACCTGCAGGCCTAGTCCGTCCCCTTCCACCGCTGCACTGCCAGGCAGACCCTCATTGCTGCCTGACGCTCTCCGATTGCCCCGCTGCCTTGTAGGGCCAGGCAGGACCCCGTCAAAGGGCCCCTGCCCACCTTGCTGCCCCAGACTGCCTGCTGTTTCTCCTGCCAGGCCCGATAGCCCGCCGCTCCGGAGGGGTAACTGGTGCCTGCGCTGCCTCCTGGACACCAGCCCCCCTCGCCGCTGCAGTCGCTCTAGGCCTCCACACCGCCAGAGACCAGCGGCTTGGCCCTGAGTCACTATGCCCTCTGGGCGCTTCCCCGCTCCCTTCCGCCGCCCGGGAGGGCCCAGCTTCCGGTTGGGCCTGCACTCCCGATGTGGCAGTCGCGCGATGGTGTCCCGCACCAGCAGGCCGGCTGAGCGGATTCCTGCAGGACTGAACGCAGGGGGGAGAGGCCGCACCGCTGCGCTGTGTCCTCAGGGTCCCAGGAGGGGCTCCGCAGCCTGCGCCAGCCGTGCACTGTTACCTCCGGGGATAACCGCTCCGGGGGTCTGGATCTTCTCCCTCGCTGGCTCGTCCCCGGCTCTCCTGCGGCCCCGAGGAGGCAGGGTGCAGTCTGGACCACATCGCGTCAGCCAACTCCATAAGGTACACGGTGTGCTTCTGTCCTTCCCGGCTTCCAGAAGAATAATGGTGGTGTTTCCCGCACTTTTTGCCCCAGTAATCTGCCACACCTCCTACGTCCCAACAACTCCACCCCCCAGCCAATCACGTTAATGCCCTCCCTATGTTACATTAAAAGCCTGCCCGCCCACCGCAGTCATGTGAGGGCCTACACTTAGCTTCGCCCTATTCCGGCCCCTTCTGGAGGTCCCCATTTTTCTCTTCTTTCTTTGCTAATATTACAGCACCACCTCATACATTTATAGCATGTCCTAAATTAAATGTGAGTGCCATCAACTCAATCCGCATCCGCGTCTTCAGGACAGCGCCACGTCACGCACTGATTTTAATGAAAACGTGGTTGGAATGGGATCTCCGGCCCCTCTCAGGTGACACATATCAGGAGCCTGTTCTTGAGATAGATGCAGGTCCCACTGTTGGGACCCACGTCTCCTAAACATTCATGGCATGTCCTGTGGAGGTGCTGATTGCTGGGATCCCAAGCCATCCAAAGAACAATGCCGATCTAGAATGGAACGGGTGTGTATGCTCAGACTCTTCTCCATTCAATAGGTGATGAATTGAGAGAAGGCTGAGCATGTGTACGTTCAATCCGTTAAAGACTCATGGGTGCCATAGCCCCATATACCTGATTACTGGGCGTCCCTCAGCGATCAGCAAGTTATTCCCATAATAACTTGATAATCCTTTATTGCCTATCCACTCTGGTCATAGATGAGGTCAAGAGCAAAGGCACCACCCCTATGATGTTTATATGACCTGATATATTACGGTAGGACCTGTCCTGTTGGGACAACCCTTTACTGTAAGCTGGCCATGAAATGTTTAGATGACACTTATTATCTATGTGCATGTTGTTTCAGTGTAGTAAGAGAAGATCAGTGAGACCATTTGCATCTGCTTTCCTCCTAGAACATCATGTTGTCAGTGGTTCTCATCTAGATTAGTATCTTGTGTATTAATATCCGAAATGGAAAATCCCTTTTAGTAGAGAACTCCCATTAAAGGGAATCTGTCACCCTAAATTGGCGGGATATTTAAATGATGGCAGTCAGGTCAGATGGGCGGTGTTTTGGGTACTTGCCTTAACATGTTGTTCGCCGCTGTCTCCAGTATTTCTGGGAATTGTAGTCGTTGCCCTCCATATAACCGCCTGCGCATTGCAATCTTGAATTGCGCACGCGCAGTATGCTTTGCCCGCAGATTGCAATGCGCAGGCGTGTTATATGGAGGGTAACGACTACAATTCCCAGTAATAATGGAGACAGCGGCGAACAACATGTTAAGGCAAGTACCCAAAACACCGCCCATCTGACCTGACTGCCATCATTTAAATATCCCGCCAATTTAGGGTGACAGATTCCCTTTAAATAGAAACTTTACTCAGAGCTGCTCATCATTTCAGCCTTTAATCAGCTTTTCATATAGCCCCCATAGTTTATCCATTCATTTATTTCTTTAAGAGGTAAATAGGGAAATATAACATACAGGTGCTTCTCACAAAATTAGAATATCATCAAAAAGTTAATTTATTTCAGTTCTTTAATACAAAAAGTGAAACTCATATTATATAGAGTCATTACAGACAGAGTGATCTATTTCAAGTGTTTATTTCTGTTAATGTCGATGAATATGGCTTACAGCCAATGAAACCCCAAAGACATTTTATGAGAAGCAACTGTATGTTGGTGTGGTTGGATCCCGTATGAGAAAACTTGGGGATCTGCCTCTGATCACGATTTTGTTGACTCTGGTACAAAACCTGATACATAGCAGTGAATTGAACAGAGTAACACATGACAAGGGTGCCTCAATATCTAGAGATTGCTAGAGAATATGCAAGAAAGCTGTATCTCCAGTGACCAATACCTACCTCCATGTAGTACCCAGTAAAGAAGCCATGAACTTTCCTACTGGTTTTAGTCTGGGACGTTTTCCTAAGATGCACAGGGCCGGCTCCAGGTTTTCGTTGGCCCTGGGCGAAAGAGTCTCAGTGAGCCCCTTTAACCCCTTTCTGACATCTGACGTACTATCCCGTCCATGTGACCCGGCACAATTAGACCATGGACGGGATAGTACGTCATGGCGATCAGCCGCGCTCACGGGGGCGGGGGGGAGCGCGGCCGGGTGTCAGCTGATTCTCACAGCTGACACCCGGCACTAGGTGCCAGTAGCGGTCACAGACCGCTCTCGGCACTTTAACCCACGGAACACTGCGATCAAATAAGATCGCAGCGTTTCGGGAGCAGGCAGATGGCTGACAGCCCCTCTGCCTTTGGATCAGAGACCCCGCAGCGTGACGCAGGGTCCCGATCGCTTGTCATGGAGACCCGATGTCGTCATGAGCTGAGAAACTTCCTGTCATGTGCAGTGCATGTCAGGAAGTCTCTCAGGTCAGTGTGCAGAAAGTGCAGCGCTGACAGCTTCTGTAGCGAGCAGATGCTGCTTCATCTGCATGCTATAGAAGCGATCAGCCTGCACAAATGATTGTCCCATAGTGGGACAAAAGTGCAAAAGTTAGAATGAAATAAAAAATTTTTTTAAAATAATTGTAAAAATATTTAAGAAAAATAAAAGATAATAAAAAAAAATCAATATTTATTCTATCACTAAATAAATATTTGAATGAAAAAAAATCTAAATAAAAGTACACATATTTAGTATCGCCGCGTCCATAAAAACCTGACCTATAAAACTGTCCCACTAGTTAACCCCTTTAGTGAACACCATAAAAAAACAAGGCAAAAAACAATGCTTTATCATCATACCGCCGAACAAAAAGTGGAATAACACGCGATCAAAAAGACGGATATAAATAAACATGGTACCGCTGAAAACGTCATCTTGTCCCGCAAAAAACGAGCCGCCATACAGCATCATCAGCGAAAAAATAAAAAAGTTATACTTGTCAGAATAAAGTGATGAAAAACAATTATTTTTCTATAAAATAGTTTTTATTATATAAAAGCGCCAAAACACAAAGATATAAATGAGGTATCACTGTAATCATACTGACCCGAAGAATAAAACTGCCTTATCAATTTTACCACACGCGGAACGGTATAAACACCCCCCAAAACAAATTCATGAATTGCTGGTTTTTGCTCATTCTATGTCCCAAAAATCGGAATTGAAAGTGATCAAAACATGTCATGTGCCCAAAAATGGTACCAATAAAACCGTCAACTCGTCCCGAAAAAACAAGACCTCACATGACTCTGTGGGCCAACATATGGAAAAATTATAGCTCTAAAAATGTGATGATGCAAAAACTATTTTTTGCAATAAAAAGTATCTTTTAGTGTGTGACAGCTGCCAAACATAAAAACTCGCTATAACGGGTTTTGATCACTGCGATAGACCCTATCACAGTGATCAAAATAAAAAGAAAAGTAAATCAAACCCCCCTTTATTATCCCCTTAGGGAAAAATATTAAAATAAAAAAATGTATTTGTAATGACACTGGGTTAATGTCACTGAAGGTAAACCTGGGGGCGCTAGCAGAGGGCGCAGGTCTGCACGCAGAGACTGTTAGGACTGAGGCACGATGTGCGTGCAGGACCTGAGCCTAACAAGTCACGTGATCGCAGGGGGCAGAGCCAGAGCAGAGCCGCAGGGTTGCGGAGCAAAAGTAGAAGCCAGACGGGAGCGAGGTAATCAGGGACAAGACAGTAGAGTAATCCAAGATGAACCAAGGGGTCAGAAAACCAGGAGGTATCGCGGTGTCAGAAGCCAGAGAAGTCAGGACGGTACAGAAACACGAGGCAGAAGCGAGTCCAGGGACAAACCAGGTCATACACAGTCAGAACAGAAGCATACAGAGGAACAACGATTATGGTCAGAGTAACTTGAGGCAGCAGCTCGAGCCGAGTAAACAGGAGTATTACCGACACTGAACCCAGGAAAAGCCAGCATTAAATAGCAGCTCCAAAACCAAAGAGAGGCCAACTAAATTAACCTTGACCTGACCAGGACAGAAACAGAAAGAACCCGTCCTGACAGTCATGACAGTACCCCCCTCTCAATGGGGGCCACCGGACCCCAGGTTTTCCAGGGTATCGAGCGTGAAAAGACTGAACCAAACAGTCGGCATGAACCGAATGGGCAGGAACCCAAGAACGATCCTCCAGGCCATAACCTTTCCAGTGCACAAGATACTGAAGAGCGCGACCGACCATCCGGGAAGCCACGATGCGCTTCACCTCGTACTTCATCTGACCGTCCACTGAAACGGGAGGCGAAGGAACCATTGCTCCCTCCTCAACAGCCCCCAAGGGTTTCAACAAGGCCCTATGGAATATATTGGGGATCCTAAAGGACGAAGGAAGACGCAACCGAAATGCCACTGGGTTAACCACCTCCGTAATTTCATAAGGGCCAATGAACTTAGACCCCAGTTTAGCCAAAGGAACATTAAGTTTAATATTCCTCGTAGACAGCCAAACTTTATCCCCAACCCGGAACAAAGGGCCCACAGCCCGTCTTCTGTCAGCAAAAGACTTAAACTTCCTCTGAGCCTCCCCAATGTTCCTCTGAACTTCCTGCCATAATTCCACTAACCACTGTACGGCGCCATCAGCTCCAGGGCAACCGGAGTCCAAACGGGAGAACTCCCGAAGTGAGGGTTGAAGCCGAAATTGCAGAAGAAAGTAAAAATGCCAGTAGAGTGATTCACATAGTTATTAATGCAAACTCCGCTAATGGTAAAACATCACACCAATCATCCTGTCTAGCAGTCGAAAGACAGTGCAAAATTTGCTCCAACGACTGATTGTTCCGCTCAGTCTGTCCATTGGTTTCTGGATGGTATGCGGACGAGAAGGATAACACAACACCCAACCTCTTGCAAAATGCCCTCCAAAACCTGGACACAAACTGCACTCCTCGATCAGACACAACACTCAGGGGCACACCATGCAAGCAGACCACATGCTGCACAAGCAACCTAGACAAGGTCTCAGCAGAGGGTAAAGCTCCCAAGGGTACGAAGTGTGCTTGTTTAGAAAACCTGTCCACCACCACCCATATAACCGTATTACCCTTGAAAGAGGGAAGATTAGTGATAAAATCCATGGACAAATGTGTCCATCGTCTATCAGGAATTGGCAAAGGCACCAATTCCCCTGCCTGCCGGTTATGGGAGCTCTTAGCACGGGCACACACTTCACAGGCAGATACATACTTCCTCACATCCGAAGTGAGCGAGACCCACCAAAAAACCCTCGCAATGGCCCCACGAGTAGCTGAAATCCCTGGATGTCCACCCTACTTTCCAATATGGTGTCACATGTGGAGGTTTCCACTGTTTAGGCACATCAGGGGCTCTCAAAACGCGACATGGCGTCCGATCTCAATTCCAGCCAATTTTGCATTGAAAAGTCAAAAGGCGCTACTTCCATTCCGAGCTCTGCCATGCGCCCAAACAGTGGTTCCCCCCCATATATGGGGTAACAGCGTGCTCAGGACAAATTGTACAATGACTTTTGGGGTCCAATTTCTCCTGTTACCTTTTGGTAAAATAAAACAAATTGGATCTGAAGTAAATGTTTTGTGAAAAAAGTTAAATGTTCATTTTTTTTTAAACATTCCAAAAATTCCTGTGAAGCACCTGAAGGGTTAATAAACTTCTTGAATGTGGTTTTGAGCACCTTGAGGGGTGCAGTTTTTAGAATAGTGTCACTTTTGGGTATTTTCTATCATATAGACCCCTCAAAGTAACTTAAAAAAATTTTGGTTCCAAAATTGTGCTGATGTAAAGTAAACATGTGGGAAATGTTACTTATTAAGTATTTTATGTGACATATCTCTGTGATTTAATGGCATTAACATGCAAACCACCCTTGGGGGTAAAGAGGTTAACACTTACCACAATTCATTATGCACAGAAACAGCAGAGAAATATAGATATAGTACAATGCCAAAGATTTCACTTACTTACATTACATGAGTAATATCTATTGTACATTCTAAAATAGCTGTTAGTATTTATTCTGTTTGACCATCTACCATCTTGTTGTGGTTTCTGGCTACTGGTCTGTTTCCCCCTGGAGCTGGTCTTGTCGTTGGTCAGGTGATTGTATCACCCTTTATAACCCTGCACATGCCTCTCAGTCCTTGCTGGACATCAGTGTTAATTTGCTTGAGTTCTGGCTAGGAGCCTTAATAGCATTGTGCTAGACTTTGTGCAGTTCTGGGATCTCTAGTTCTGCTTGCTTTATCTTTTGTTTTTTCCTTTTGTTTCTGCAGCTTCCTCTGTTTCCCTGCTAGGAGGTTACCAGTGTTTTGTTCCCAGTCCCTAGATCTTTCAGGGATCCCCTTCCCCCACTTTCAGGTCTTCTCTTGAGTTTAGACTAGGATCGTCGGTGGGTCTATTCGCAAGGAATAGGTCGCCCGCTCCATCGTAGGGATCGAGTTTAGTCATAGTGCATGGTCAGATTCGCCCCCTGCTCTATTCCTGAGTTGCAGACCCATAACAATAGCTCAGAAACCAGACAGTATAGTCCTCCATACAGTGTTATGGGTGCCACCTAGCGCTCCATATAGAATAATGAGCCCTATGTATTGCTCCATACAGTATTATGGGCACCATATAGTGCTCCATACAGAATAACGAGCCCCATGTATTGCTCCATACAATATTATAGGCACCACATAGCGCTCCACGCAGAATAATGAGCCCCATATATTTCTTCATACAATATTATGGGCACCATATAGTGCTCCACGGAGAATAATGAGCCCCATATATTGCTTCAAACAGTATTATGGGCACAACATAGCACTACATGCAGAATAATGAACCCCATATATTGCTCTATACAGTATTAAGGGCACCACATAGTGCTCAATACAGAACGATGAGCCCCATATATTGCTCAATACAGAATAATGGACCCACATATAACGCTCCATACAGTATAATGAACCACATATATTGCTCCACACAGTATAATGAACTCCATATATTGTTCCATACAGAATAATGAGCCCCATATATTGCTCCATATAGTATATAATAGGCCCCATATATTGCTCCATACAGTATAATAAGCCCCATGTATTGCTCCATGCAGCATAATCGGCCCCATATAATGCTCCATAAAGAATAATGAGCCCCATATATTGCTCCATACAGTATAATGAGCCCCATATAATGCTTCATACAGTATAATGAGCCCTGTTGTGAACACCTTTAATCTGACTTCTGAGTTTGGGCTCCCTCTGGTGGGTGTTGCTGGTAGTGAAGCTGCCCTGGCTAACAGAAGCCTCCCAGCTGACCGGGATGATTGGCAGTCAGGTGTTGCTGACTGGGGAGATATAAGTGAGCAGCCTTCCCATAATGCTTGCCAGTGATTTGTCTTTCTTCCTGAGCCATTTGGAAGTCTGCTTGCTCCCTGCTTTGTCCTGCAACTTTCAGATTAGTTATTTTGCAGTTTATTTCTGTGGCATTTCTTTATCCTTTTGCCTTGCTCAGTTTTCTGTTTTGTTGGAGTCTGTTCAGCCAGGTTTCCTGCGGGGGCCTGTGCTGGACTCTGTTCTCATTTGCCACAGCTTATGCATTTCTAGTTCCCTGTTATTTCAATATCTGTTGTTTGCAGCCAATTCACACCAGAGTTCTGATCTAGTGGGGGAGAGGTCGTGCGGCCTCAGTATTTTTGTATATCAGACATGTTGGAATTTTTCTTTGGGTTTTTGCCGGATTGCAGACAGTATCTTTCCTGTCCTGTTCTATCTAGACAGTTTGGGCCCCAGCATTTGCTTACTCCATTTTCTGTCTGTGTTTGTGCTTCATCTTACTCACCGTCAATATATGTTTGGGGGCTATCTATTCCTTTGGGGCTCTACTTCGGGGCAGTTAGCTTTCCCCTTTCACTCTTTAGGCTTAGTTAACTCTTTGGCTGTGACGAGGCGTCTATGTCATTGTAGGTACGTCCCACGGCTAATTCTAGTTGTGTTGTCAGTTCAGGGGTCTGCAATCCGCTAAGTTACCAACCCCTCTGGTGTTGTGCTGCCTAGCCTATTTTTCCTGTTATCCTCCTTGGTTACCGAATCATAACAGAGCACCATATATTGCTCCATACATAATAGGTCCCATATAATGTTCCATACAGTATATGATGGGTCCCATATAATGCTCCATACAGAATTGACACCATATAATGCTCCAGTATATGATGGGCCCCATATATTGCTCCCTATATAATGGGCCACATATAATACTCCATACAGTATAGGATGGGCCCCATACAATATAATGAGCCCCATATATTGCTCCATACAGTATGAGTCCCATATAATGCTCCATACAGAATAGGCTCCATATAATGCTCCATATATAAAGTGCCCCATTTGATGCTCCATATTTAATGGGCCCCACATGATGCTCCATATATAATGGGCCCCATATGATGCTCCATATAAAATGGGCCCCATATATTACTCCACAAACATTTTAAAAAAATTACACCTCTCCTTGCCGGCGGCTGCTCTGCTGCGGACTCCTCAGCATTGGCGTCTTCACGCACTCTACACTGTGACTGTTCAGGAAGAGGGCGCACAGTTGTGACGTCAGTGAGTGGACGCGGAAGACACCACAGAGGTGGAGCGGGGAGAGGCTGGTACCTGCCTGTAGAAGGTTTTTTTTTCAGAATGTACAAATATACATTATGTAAACTAGGGGGCAGGTCACTGAGAGATCATTAACCTGTCAGCAGACTGCATCATGAATACCTAATCAGAACACCACATAAAGATCCCCACAGGCCGCCCCAGGGCATGAGCATATCGTTAACTCAAAACTGAAAATAAAGATTACACAACAACCACAAGACAGATTTCATCAACCAAGGTCTCACTGTAATCCTTATAACGGCGCCGACCTGACACTGTCTGTAGGTTACTGTGCACAATCTTGCTGACAGGTTCCCTTTAATGTCTAACTGCAATGTTCCTGATCACAAATAAGTAAATCGTTGTTGAAATTATAAACCAGCCGCAGTGTCATTGTCGCCTATCCACCTGCATCTTCCACCAACATCTATATCGGGCCGCACTCTAGAACATATCGTGTTAGCCTTTAATCATTTGTCTAGCTTTCAAACGTTTCCTAAATTGTACTTTTTTTTTCTTGGCTTCTTGCTCTTATTAAATGTTCGTTTTTTTGTACTTGACTTTTTGTACATCTGACTTTTTGCTGGTGGCTCATTACAGAAACAACAAATCAATCAGCTTTTATCTTGCTTGTAGCTGAAGCAGAGATAGCTCTGGGTCCAATAACAAAGAGAATAATTAGGGAGAAAACAGAACATGTTTTAACTGCAAAAGGGAGATCAAAGTAATGTTTCCATCACGTAAATAAAAAATGTGCACTTCAAGTGGCAGACAGACAAGAGAAGGGGGAAAACACTTCCTATACAAAAATGGTTAAAGGGGCATAGCCACATACAGGTTTACTTTTATCTTAAAGTTAAAGGGGGAATGGCTTTATTATATACTTGTCTTTGGACCTCCATAAGTTTTCTTACAGATAGTTTTGAAGCTGCATGTGAAATTCAGTAATCCTCAAATGTCTATCTATCTAGAAAAAAGAAAAGAAAAGCACCTGAAAAAATAAAAATTGTTGTTGGGTGGAAAGCTTCATAGGATACCAGTCCTTATAGTAGAGAATAAAGGAAGCAGCACACCATAACTTTAGTGCAAAAAGGCTGTTTTTAATGGCCCATTGTGTGACATTTCGCTCTGTGTGTGAGCCTTCTTCAACCCTGCATGCACTATACTGCCCTCTACCTGCACTACATATTCTGTACTGTTTTCTACTTGTACTGCATGCACTATACTGCCCTCTACCTGCACTACATATTCTGTACTGTTTTCTACTTGTACTGCATGCACTATACTGCCCTCTCCCTGCACTACATATTTTGTACTGTTTTACACTTGTACTGCATGCACTATACTGCCCTCTACCTGCACTACATATTCTGTACTGTTTTACACTTGTACTGCATGCACTATACTGCCCTCTACCTGCACTACATATTCTGTACTGTTTTACACTTGTACTGCATGCACTATACTGCCCTCTACCTGCACTACATATTCTGTACTGTTTTCCACTTGTACTGCATGCACTATATGGCCCTCTACCTGCACTACATATTCTGTACTGTTTTACACTTGTACTGCATGCACTATACTGCCCTCTACCTGCACTACATATTCTGTACTGTTTTACACTTGTACTGCATGCACTATACTGCCCTCTCCCTGCACTACATATTCTGTACTGTTTTCTACTTGTACTGCATGCACTATACTGCCCTCTACCTGCACTACATATTCTGTACTGTTTTCTACTTGTACTGCATGCACTATACTGCCCTCTACCTGCACTTAGTACACCTTATCCCAGCACGTTCGCTCATTACTAATCTCAAGTAACAATAGGATGTAACTAACTTGAAGAACGTTTCCCTTTCTTACCTTAACAGTATGACATGTAATATTTCGCAGGGTCTGTTAGCACTGTAGCTTTACTCATCAGATGGTACTAAACTATTGTGTTGGTCAGGGGCGTTCATAGAAATCATGGGGCCCCATAGCAAAAGTCTGAATGGGGCCCCCCCCAAAAAAAAAAAAAAATCAACATGTGCTCTTAACTCCAGGGGACACATTTAACAAAAGAAATCCACCCTGTCCCCCAGCCAGCCGGGCTCACCGTCTTGTGTGTGTGTGCCTCTCCCTGAGTGAGAGAGGCTCATGAATGTTTTTTGCTTCCTGCTTCCTGCAATGCACGTGTGCTGCTCTCTGGCTGCCAGGAGGCGTGGCGTTCTTATGCAAATCCAGCCAGAGACTTCAGCCATCTGCTGACCAGGAAACAAGGAAAGGGGAGCTTCAAGGGGGTATACAGCGGCCGGCGCTTACATTTAATTAAAGAGATAGTACTGTGTCAGCCCAGCACAGCTGCCAAACCGCAGCTGCCATCGCGGGCCCCCTCACCTGTCTGGGCCCCATAGCAGCTGCGTGGTCTGCTACTATTGACGGTACGCCACTGGTGTTGGTAAAAGTCTCCGTAACATGTTGCATATCACTGACAATTTTATTACAGTACGTAAAAATGGGACAATATGGATGACATCCAGTACCTGATTCTAGCATTTGTAAAACTTCAGATGGTGAAATACATATGTGGAATTTCCATTGTTGGAGGAATGGTATTAATATGCTAGAAAATAAAGATATCTGAGGAGGTACAATGTGCCCTGCTGCACGTTCTCCCTGGTTCACTCTATTCTTATAATGCGTTCAGCCCATGAAAATGCAGAAACCTCATCTCTTATTCTGCTATCTCTATTGTTGTTTTCTTATAAATAGTTTCTACATCTGCATTACATTTATAATTCAGTATCTGTGACCAATGCAGTTATTATTTTATGGTCTTTTCTTGACCTTGTCTTATTTACAGCTTGTCCCTGGTATCCTGTGGTAGGAAAACAAATCACACTCGCTGTCTTATCAGCTCAAATTTAACTTAATTCCCGGCATCCTCTACCCTGGCAAATGGCACCATTTAATAAATTCAATTAGAAGGAAAAGGTGATAAAGCCTATATTAAAACTTTCCAGGAGAAAAATAATCAAGCAGAAAAAAAAACTTGCAATTTCAAGGACTTTAATATATTTTCTTTACCTGTTTTTAGTGCAAGTAAGGAATAGATTTTTTTTTTACTAAACATATTCTAAAAAATAAACCAATTAGACCAGCAAAAATATGTAGATTGATATTATAAATATAGAGCTGTAAAAACAACATTGTGTAACAAACATTAGCATAACAGGGCTAGAAGAATTGTCCTTCAGATTCGATTAGTCCTGAATGACATTTATGTGCACAGTTATGTAGCATTGTACAGTAAATTGCTGTTTTTTTTACCTCCTGTTTTTCTGGCTATGAGGTGGTCCCGATTGGTGGTCGTGTAATAGTGAGTCGCACAGCCAGGGCCTGTGGGGTACTCGGCACCGAGCCCGTTCACTTCAATGGGGGATGTCACGGGTAGCACAGATCGGTCCGTTGCCCTGGGCGATCACCATAAAATGTGGGATATTTACAGGGGATTATAGGTTTGTAGAAATGTTCGTGACGCCACCTGTGGTTCCTGGTCAGGGTGACCAGCGCTGCAGGGTAGATCCTCTGAGGGGTTGTTACTGGGCAGCAAGGTGTTAAGCCTTCCACAGGCAAGACTGATCCCTCAGGGTATATGGCGGTGTAGGGGTGCAGGAGCAATAAGGCAGACACACACACGAAAGTCTCTTTCTGTACCTTTACTGATGGTATAGTTGCAGGCACGTCCGGGAAAGCTGTCAGGGTGGAGGATGCACGTCCAGTAATCCCACTGAGTAGGTGTAGGGCCTCCGTTCTCCTGTATGTGTGTGAGTTTCTGACCTGTATGAAACGAAGTCTAACTCTGTCTTCTCGTATACGCCCGGCTGACTTTGTGGTGAAGCCTTCTTGTGGATAGAACAGTGTCTCTGTATGCAGCGTCCTGCTAGACCCCCGTCTTCCTGACCTCGGTTACGTATCAGCACTGCTGGGCCCCTGCGACTTGAAGTCCCACAGGGTCTCCGGTATCTCCTACTAGTCGTGTAGATGCTAGCAAGCTCGGACCCGGTGTCCGGTAGTGCAGAGTAGAGGTAAGCGATCAATGCTGTTTCAACCTCTGTCACTCTCTTCTTTCTTCCACTCGCCTTTCGTCCTACTCTAACCTTTAACATAAGCACACACTAGCAGTAGATGGCAGTTTCTCCTTCTCTTCACCGCTCTCAAAGCGTCTGCATGCTTGCTCACTAACAATACCTCAGTTGACTCAGTTTTGACCAGGCTAAGTGGCAATCTTTCCCACATTACTGGACTCCACAAAATAAACTAAGTTCAAGCTGTAAACTTCAGTCTTACAAACACTGCAGTTCCCTTTCCTTCGCTTCCTTCTGAGGCTCTGTCCGAAGTAGCTATCAGGACCTTCCGTCAGACTGATCTACGCTCACTTTGAGAGCTACTTTCCACTTTTCTAGGGAACTAACAATCTGCACGTTCTGAGGTAACGTTCCTCTCTGCTCGTCTGAGGTAACACCAACAACTAGCTAACTCTCAGCTAGACTGCCTTCATCTGACTGCTGTCTCTCTCCACAACCCTTATATATATGCATACTCTCCAAGGGCTCCCTCTGGTGGCTCCAGGGAAATGTGAAGGTGTGAATGAATATCGGGTGTATTTGTGGGTTTACCTTCTGTGCATCCTCCAGGGTAACATGTGGCCTCAAGCGCAGCTGGGCTACACATCCCCCCTAGTTATCATCAGCACTCCCGGGTTGAAAAGAAATACATTTTTATAACATCAACATTAACAATAAACTCGTCCCTTGTGGGAGGTGAGGACACTTCGAATGTTGCAATAAATACAAGTACAAGTAGAAAATAGCAAATACTTTCAAGTGCAAAATTCACAATGTTTCTTGTGGAGGACCCGTCCAAAACCTCCCACGGTGGTCCTGGGTGGGCTGCAGGACTTCCCTTCTGCAGACCTCACTCTAGGCCACACCATACGGGTTTTTCTTCAGAGGTAGAACGGTTTACGTAAAACTATTTACAAAGAAAGTCTTTGTGCTGCAAGAGTCCTCAGCACCAGTCCATATCAAAAGAGAATCATAGCAAAATCACATTTCTATCATGAATTACATTACTACTCATTACCCAACTGGGGTATACTATGCATCATACTATGCAAACATTCAAATACAGCAGGCACCTGTCTAGGTGCAGCAATACTTCATCAACTATATACAGTACTGAAACCTTGTCCAGGTTAGACATTTACTTAGCTTGGGTGACACCTGGTGGTGGTGCCAGCACAGGACCGTTCCTATTCACGGGCCCAGTGCCTAGCACCAGGATTATCGACTCCACCACCGGATCATCTCCAGCCCCCAGCTGCCGCAGTCTGTGTACAGTACCTCTCGTCTGCCGCATATGCTGCTCCTGGCGACGCTGCTGGGATAGGCGGCGCTCAGCACATACAGGTGCGGGAGCCGGCTCGGATCCTGGTTGGGGAGCCGGCTCGTCCCGGTTCTCCAGGCCGCAGGGCCTGTCTTCCTCCGGCGATGCTGGTGGCAGGCACGGATCTTGTGCAGGCGGCGTGAGAAGACATTCCTCTGTGGGCTCCTCCGTGGAGCCGGGTGCCTCCGCTGTGGTGCCAGCTTCGATGTCGGGATCCTCCTCTGCTCCAGGTACGGTGTCTGGTTCCGGGCCTAGCTGGCGTTCCGGTCCGGGCAAGGCCTCCGCAGCCTCCTCTCCTCCCGCCGCGTCCTCGGCGGGGTCAGGTACAGCTCTTCCAGGATCAGCCTCCGGCCAGATTTCAGCCACTAGCTCAGGTGATGGCGCGGGTGTCAGTCGCGCGCTCTGGGCAGGGAGCGGTCGGCTCTGCTGCAGCCGCAGCTTTAGAGCCCGACAGCTTCGTTCCATTTTCTCCACTTCATCGCTGGGGAGGGTGAGCTCCTTCGTTCCCTCCCGTGACAGCTCACAACCGGCAGCCATCTTTTTCCGGTCACCCGTCCCTTCTTCATCCGGGGGGTCCTGTTTTTTGGTACCAGGGCGAGGTTTCCTTTTCCTCCTCCTCACTCCATTTGGGACCAGGAAGGGGGATTTCCCTTGCTGATGGGCATGTCCGTTTAGTGCGGTAACACTTAGGGTAGGCGGGCATTCCTTTCGCGCCAGTGAGTGAGCGCACGCCCCTGAAAGCACGCCCTTCTTCTTCACCAGCGCCTCAGGGCGCGAATATGGTGGCAAAATGGCGGCAAATGGCGCCAAAAATCACAAAAACAGCAATACAGTCTTTTGCACAAAACAGTCCATTCAGGCACACAGGACTCACATATAGCAAGCTTCGGATCCTGTTCGTGACGCCAAATTAAAAGATGAGTCGCCCGTAGCCAGGGCCTGTGGGGTACTCGGCACCGAGCCCGTTCACTTCAATGGGGGATGTCACGGGTAGCGCAGCTCGGTCCGTTGCCCTGGGGGCTCACCTCAATAAAAGGGGATATTTACAGGGGATTATAGGTTTGTAGAAATGTTCGTGACGCCACCTGTGGTTCCTGGTCAGGGTGACCAGCGCTGCAGGGTAGATCCTCTGAGGGGTTGTTACTGGGCAGCAAGGTGTTAAGTCTTCCACAGGCAAGACTGATCCCTCAGGGTATATGGTGGTGTAGGGGTGCAGGAGCAATAAGGCAGACACACACACGAAAGTCTCTTTCTGTACCTTTACTGATGGTATAGTTGCAGGCACGTCCGGGAAGCTGTCAGGGTGGAGGATGCACGTCCAGTAATCCCACTGAGTAGGTGTAGGGCCTCCGTTCTCCTGTATGTGTGTGAGTTTCTGACCTGTATGAAACGAAGTCTAACTCTGTCTTCTTCGTATACGCCCGGCTGACTTTGTGGTGAAGCCTTCTTGTGGATAGAACAGTATCTCTGTATGCAGCGTCCTGCTAGACCCCCATCTTCCTGACCTCGGTTACGTATCAGCACTGCTGGGCCCCTGCGACTTGAAGTCCCACAGGGTCTCCGGTATCTCCTACTAGTCGTGTAGATGCTAGCAAGCTCGGACCCGGTGTCCGGTAGTGCAGAGTAGAGGTAAGCGATCAATGCTGTTTCAACCTCTGTCACTCTCTTCTATCTTCCACTCGCCTTTCGTCCTACTCTAACCTTTAACATAAGCACACACTAGCAGTAGATGGCAGTTTCTCCTTCTCTTCACCGCTCTCAAAGCGTCGGCATGCTTGCTCACTAACAATACCTCAGTTGACTCAGTTTTGACCAGGCTAAGTGGCAATCTTTCCCACATTACTGGACTCCACAAAATAAACTAAGTTCAAGCTGTAAACTTCAGTCTTACAAACACTGCAGTTCCCTTTCCTTCGCTTCCTTCTGAGGCTCTGTCCGAAGTAGCTATCAGGACCTTCCGTCAGACTGATCTACGCTCACTTCGAGAGCTACTGTCCACTTTTCTAGGGAACTAACAATCTGCACGTTCTGAGGTAACTTTACTCTCTGCTCGTCTGAGGTAACACCAACAACTAGCTAACTCTCAGTTAGACTGCCTTCATCTGACTGCTGTCTCTCTCCACAACCCTTATATATATGCATACTCTCCAAGGGCTCCCTCTGGTGGCTCCAGGGAAATGTGAAGGTGTGAATGAATGTCGGGTGTATTTGTGGGTTTACCTTCTGTGCATCCTCCAGGGTAACATGTGGCCTCAAGCGCAGCTGGGCTACACATCAGCATGTTTCGAAAAGCAGATCGTGCTTCAAATGCACAAAGAACGACTGGTAATAGATCGTTCTGTGAGCATAGGTTGCCATTGTTCTCGGCAGCACATGTACTTTTTACACAGGATGATGTGCTGCTGAGAATGATGATCTTTTAAGAAAGCCAAGAGATCATTTCACCCAATGAACGAGCGTTATGATCATTCAGCTGGTGATCAGCAGCCTGTTTATAGTGCACGATTAGGAAATGAGCGTTCACAATTATCGCACAATATTAGTGTCATGGGGCAGTTGTAGGAATACAGGGGACGAGGAACCTGGGCCCATGAACTGCCCCTAAGGCTAAGGAAGGGCCCTGTCTTTCCTTAACTTGGAGGTACACTTTAAGGTAGTGAGGCCCAAGCCACCGACCTGTCCCTGTCTCCTGTTTAGCCCTGAGCTAAACCCACCAACCCCCTCCCCAGGAGGTGACACAGGGAAAAATGTGAATAACACCAAAACAAAAGGAAAGACAGACACCTAGGGGTTAAATAACTAAATAATAACACTTAGCTTTCTCTTCTGCAATGCACAGCACAGCAGAGTAAAGCCCGCGTCTCACATAGCGATACACCAGCGATCCCAACAACGATCAGGATTGCTGGTGTGTTGCTACATGATCGCTGCTGAGCTGCCAAACAGGCAGCTCAGGCAGCGATCAGCACAGAGACACTGCGGGTAACGTCGCTTAGTTACCCACAGTGTACGTTGGATACCAGCGCCCTGATGCAGGGAGCTGGTAACCAAGGTACACGTCGGGTTTCCAGGTGCTGCGCGGTGCCTGGAAACCCGCTGTGTACCTTGGTTACCAGCTCCCCTGCAGCAGTGCGCTGGTATCCAAGGTACACATTGAGTTTCCAGGCACAGCCCCGCACCTGGAAACCCGCTGTGTACCTTGGTTAACAGCGGATCGCTGGTCTCCCGCCTGTCACACGCAGCGATGCGTGCTGGCCAGCGGGAGACCAGCGATCAAAAAAATGTCCAGGACATTCAGCGATGATCAGCGATTCACAGCAGGTGGGCTGATCGTCGCTGAATGTCACACACAGCGATATCGCTGGGGAGATCGCTGTTGCGTCACAAAACTAGTGACTCAGCAGCGATCTCGCTAGCCAGAACGCTGTGTGAGACGGGGGCTTAAGGCACCAGAACAGGGAAACAGCAGAAGCACCACTGCACTCAGCAAGCCCCTGACTTCAGCTTGGTTGGTCTCCAAAAGGTAGCAATATCACCAACAGTCAGCTGACAACTCAGGTGACCTTTTAAAGGATAGTGGGAGTGGTCGCCACCTCCCCGACAGCAGCAATGTAATTACACCAGCGGCCACCGGGGAAAAGACTGACATTAACCCCCGATCGCCTGAAAGGAAAAAGGTTTCAACATGGAAAGCAAGATCTGTCACAGATCCAAAAGTAGATCGTGACAATTAGTGTACCTTAAAGGGAGCCTGTCATGTCTCCAAACTGTGTTAATCTGCAGGTTAGTAGCATTACAATGCTGTCCAGCTTCCTTACTGAAAGTGCGGCTACTGGGAGAAAATGAACTTCAGTTTTCAGCCATAGAGGAGTGCAAGGAGTGACTACAGTTATCATTTGCAGGATTGTGAGCGACGGCTGTACGCATGCCCTGGCACTTTGATTGACAGCATTCTCTACAGCATATTTGTGCAGAGTGAGCTGTCAATTAAATTGCCAGGCATGCTTATAACCACTGTGTACTGAGCTGTGATTGTAGTCTCTCCGTACGTGCTTTTATGGCCGGAGTCACACTTGCGAGAAACTCGCACGAGTCTTTCACCTTAATACCCAGCACTCGAATCGGAGCGTTCAGCTGCATAGAAATACATGCAGTCGCACACTCCGGTCCCGAGTGCCGACAGCAGTGCTGGGTATTGAGGTGCGAGACTCGTGCGAGTTTCTCGCAAGTGTGACCCCGGCCTAAGACTGAACACTGGCGGCTTCTGAGAGAAATTAAAGTTAATTAGCTCTCAAAAGCTGCACTTTTAGTAAGAGAGCCGGACATCATCAGATTAATGGCATTTGGGGACATGACAGGTTCCCTTAAAGTCTTCACTGTAGTTGTGACATTTGGTTCATGAGCCAAAAATCCCAAGTTGAGTTGGCTTATAAGCTGACCTTGGATGGCGTTACCATTATCACATCGGTCAGGTGGCCACCAAAGCTCAGCCTATTCACCACCATTGTGTAACAGCTTCTATTAAATTTAAAATTATATAACCTATATAAGGCTCGCACTTATATAATAAAGATACAGCTATATGTATCAGGAGTGCCTAAGTATATGAACTCAGTGCAAAACATATATCAGCTCAACCAAAAGAAACTTGCACACAAGGAGTATATTATAAAAATACAAAATATTTTATTGAATAGTTTAAAATGGGAAGAGACAAGAAATATGACAGTGGTAACCCAAAATTGGAGTGGAACCACACAGGTACACAAGTTAGTTATAATCTCATTTTTAGTATTTTCCCTAAAACAGATATGATAAGAGAGGACCATATATATTAGTCTGCCATGAAGTCCGTATTAGGACACCATTTATAAACGCTCTTAGCCCAACAGGACAAGGCAAATAGTAATGCAAAACCCAAAACAGCAGCTGTACGCACATCTGATAGTCAATATAGTCACAATGTAACCATGGTCGAACACATACCTGAGACCCAGTGGTGCCACTCTCCCCTACGCGCGTTTCGGCGCTGTGCCTTCTTCCGGGGGAGTGGCATCAAAGGTAACCAGTGAATATTTATGTGTCAGAGGGCCAATAGTATAGTCAATTGAAAATCACAAAATACCTGCTCCATGTGTGCGGCGCATGTATGTCACGGGTGTGTCGCGGCGGAGATCGTCGCGATTGCACACCCTGACTTCGCACAGCTGAGTTTCTGGTGCTGGGTGTTTTTCAGCACTGAGGGAGTTAATTCTTTCTCTCTCGATGCTGGACAGACCAGCCTCGCCCAGCTGCGATTGATGTTTTGTTAATTAGCTTCCTTCATATACCTGCTGGTCTGCTGGGGAAGTTGCCGGTGAAAGCATTCATTCAGACCAGCAGAGCGGATCGTTTCTGAGAAGACTTAAGCTAAGAGTGCCTGTTGTGGTTTTTCCTCTCCTCGCTTATTGTTTATCTTCTTAACCTTTTGTGTTCCTCTGTAGTGGAAGTTTTGTATGCAAGGCAGTGTTTTCTTTACCCCCTGTCTGTCTCGTTTGTATTTGACTGTGTGTAAGCTGTTGCCTGCCCATTCCCTGTGGTGGTAATCAGGGTCCTTCTCAGGACTAGATTACAGTGGTCAGGGATCTACAGGAGACAGGGTTACGCTGGCAGCCTGGACCTCTGTACCATTAACAGTACCTCCAGGTAGAGGGACTAGTCAGGTCCCCAGTTCAGGGTCAGCATAGACCCCGGTCCACCTCTATCCTGAGACAGCGTTTCACGTGCACAGTATAGACCCACAATACTTTGGATATATTGTCAGGTAAGACATTGCTGGCAGATTCTACGTATACATGTTGATATTTTCTATAATATGAAATATAGAGTGTTGTCTCTTTAGATATTTGTTACTATCATAGAATATATCTGTTATACGTCGTGACATTTTCACCGGCCACTTCTAAAAGATTCTCCCCAGCTACCATGGATCCAGTAGCCCAGTTAGCTCAGCAGTTGCAGAGTTTGTCCATGGAGCTGACGGACGTTAAGTCCAAGGTTTTGTACCCCCGGGAGCAAACCAGATCTGAACCTAAAGTGGCTCTCCCGGACAGGTTCACTGGTGGGCGGGACAAATTTTTTACCTTCCGGGAGGCTTGTAAATTATATTTTCGGCTACGGCCTTGGTCTTCGGGGAGTGAAGACCAGAGGGTGGGAATTGTCATCTCGCTCTTACAAGGGGACCCTCAATCCTGGGCGTTCTCTCTTCCTCCAGACTCCCCGGCTCTCCAGTCAGTAGATCGATTTTTTACAGCCCTGGGTCTGGTATATGATGACCCGGATCGGGTCTCCCTTGCTGAAATGAAGTTACGTAAGATACAGCAGGGAGATCGTCCGGCGGAGGAATTTTCTTCTGAGTTCCGTAGATGGGCCACAGATACTCAGTGGAATGACCCAGCTCTTAGGAGCCAGTTTTGTCAAGGATTATCTGACAAATTAAAAGATGTGTTGGCTCAGTATGATTCTCCCCCGTCACTGGAGGCCGCTATGGCCCTTGCGATTCGCATTGATAGACGGCTTCGAGAGAGGTGCGAGGTAACTCCGCCCCTGTGATGACTCCACCTTCTACTATAGTCCCTCATATTGAGGTTCCCCTGGTTTGTTCTGAGGAGCCTATGCAGTTAGGAGGGACATCGTTTCGAGGGAGGGGATCGGCGGTGCGCCGCAAGACAGGAAAGTGTTACTTCTGCGGGAGAAAGGGACATTTTGTTGGGGGGTGTCCATCCCGTACTTTGCTGAGCAAGGAGTCGCCGGAAAACTGTTGATCCCAGGTTGTGTGGTGGACGACAATCTGGGAGTATGTATTTCGTCCCCAAGTCCGTCTCAGTTTCTCGTACCAGTGGAGGTGGTGGTAGGTACAGGAACTGAGAGGATTTCTGTTCTTCTGGATAGTGGGGCCGCGGCTAAGCTGGTGGACGCTCGGTTTGCCCAGGTGCAAGGTATGTAACTGAGTGTATTGGCCAAACCTATCCCTATATTCTCTATTGACGCCAGGCCTCTCGGTCAAGGTAGCTTTGTGCAAGCCGTGCATAACATAGACCTTCGAGTGGGGGCAATACATAAAGAACTATTGTCTTGTTATGTGTTGGAGGGCCTTCCCACTCCTATTGTGTTGGGACTTCCTTGGTTAACTAAACATAACCCAGTTATTAATTGGCAATCCAGAGAGATAAGCCAGTGGGGTGAATTTTGCCATAGTAACTGCATGAACACGGTCATCGGTGCGGTCGTGCCTAGAACCTTACCTCCTTTTCTGGAGGACTTTGAGGATGTGTTTTCAGAAGAGGGGTGTCAAGAATTACCTCCTCATCGCGCGTATGACTGTGCTATAAAATTGCTTCCTGATGCTATGTTACCTAAATCTAGGTTATATAACCTTTCTGGTCCTGAGAGGCAAGCTATGAAGGATTATATTTCGGAAAGTCTAGCCAAGGGGCATATTAGACCTTCATCTTCCCCAGTGGCCGCGGGGTTCTTCTTTGTGAAGAAAAAAGATGGAGGCCTACGCCCTTGCTTGGATTTCTGTGAGCTTAATCGGATTACGGTCCGAGATCCGTATCCGCTCCCACTTATTCCTGATCTCTTCAATCAGATTGTGGGCGCCAAATGGTTCTCTAAGTTGGATCTCAGGGGAGCGTATAATCTGATTAGGATAAAGGAGGGGGATGAGTGGAAGACGGCGTTTAACACTCCGGAGGGACATTATGAGAACCTTGTCATGCCTTTCGGTCTGACTACTGCCCCGGCGGTGTTTCAACATTTTGTTAATGACATCTTTCGCCACCTAGTGGGACAGTTTGTTGTCATTTATCTAGATGACATCTTAATTTACTCGCCGGATCTTGTGTCTCATCAGGAGCATGTGAGACAGGTGTTGCAGATCTTGCGAGACAATAAACTGTACGCCAAATGGGAGAAGTGTGTATTCGCCGTACAGGAACTTCAGTTTTTAGGATTCCTGGTGTCAGCTTCTGGTTTCCGTATGGACCCTGGGAAAGTGAAGGCAGTGCTTGAATGGGATCGGCCAGAGGATCTTAAGGCACTGCAGCGTTTCCTGGGGTTTGCTAACTACTACCGGAAATTTATTCGTAATTTCTCATCCGTTGTCAAACCTCTCACTGACATGACAAAAAAAGGGACGGATTTTTCTAGGTGGTCTGACAAAGCTTGTCAAGCATTTTCCTCCTTGAAAAAATGTTTTGCTTCAGCACCCATACTCATCCAACCTGATGCATCACAACCGTTCATTGTGGAGGTAGACGCATCAGACGTAGGAGTGGGTGCGGTATTATCTCAAGGTCCGTCCCCTGGTAAATGGCATCCGTGCGCTTTCTTCTCTAAAAAATTGTCTTCCGCCGAGAGGAATTATGATGTCGGCAATAGGGAACTCTTGGCCATTAAGTTGGCTTTTGAAGAGTGGCGTCACTTTTTGGAGGGGGCAGTCCACCCTGTCACCGTCATTACTGATCACAAGAACCTGCTGTATTTAGAGTCTGCAAAACGTCTGAATTCCAGACAAGCTAGATGGTCGTTGTTCTTTACCAGGTTTAATTTTGTCATCACATATCGTCCTGGGTCAAAAAATGTAAAGGCTGATGCCTTGTCTCGTAGTTTCCCGGGGGCCGGGAAGACGGATGACCCGGTTCCTATTCTTCAGGAGGGAGTTGTGGTGTCGGCTGTATGCTCTGAGCTTGAGGAGGAGATATTGGAGGCTCAGGGGGACGCCCCTGTAGGACCTCCAGGGAGACTGTTTGTTCCAGATCAGTTAAGACAAAAGGTTATCGAGGCACATCATAATTCTGCTTTGGCAGGACACCCAGGGAGTAAAGCAACTGTGGATCTCGTTTCTCGCCGGTTTTGGTGGCCTAACTTAAATAAAGAGGTGGTAACTTTTGTCGCGTCCTGTGGGGTATGTGCGCGCTCTAAGACCCCACATACCCGTCCGTCTGGGGCCCTTTTACCGTTGAAAATCCCGGAGCGTCCATGGACCCATCTGTCTATGGACTTCATTACGGACCTCCCTCCGTCTTCAGGTAAAACTGTCATACTAGTTGTAGTTGACAGGTTCAGCAAAATGGCACATTTTATTGCTCTTCCTGCTCTTCCTAATGCTAAAACTCTGGCGCAGGTGTTCATTGGGGAGATTGTGAGACTTCACGGGTTGCCTTCCGATGTGGTGTCGGATCGGGGGTCTCAGTTTGTGTCCAAATTCTGGAGGGCATTTTGTTCTCGTCGGGGGATGCAGTTGTCATTTTCTTCGGCTTTTCATCCGCAGACTAATGGTCAGACAGAGCGTCTGAATCAGAGCTTAGAGACATATCTCCGGTGTTTTGTCTCAGAGAACCAAGAGGACTGGTCTTCTTTCTTGCCTCTGGCAGAGTTCGCTCTTAACAATAGGCGGAGCGAGTCCACTGGTAAGTCCCCGTTTTTTGGGGCATATGGTTTTCACCCCCAGTTTTGTACTTTCAATGGGGGGGCTCTTCTGGGGTTCCTGAGGAGGAACGATTTTCGTCGTCACTTGCTTCAGTGTGGAGAGGAGTGCTTAATAATCTGAGCACTATGGGGAACCGATACAAACGTATGGCTGATAGGAGGAGAGTGTCTGGTCTGGACCTAAGTGTGAACGATCTGGTATGGTTGTCTACCAAGAATATAAAACTTAAGGTTCCCTCCTGGAAACTGGGTCCCAAGTTCATCGGGCCATACAGGATCAGTTCAATAATTAATCCGGTGGCTTTCCGTCTTGACCTCCCTCCTACGTTTAAAATCCACAATGTGTTCCACAAATCGTTGCTTAAGAGGTACGTGGCACCAGTTATACCGTCACCTCTACCTCCTCCTCCAGTGGTGGTCAATGGTAATTTGGAGTTTCAGGTATCGAAGATCATTGACTCACGTCTGAATCGCCGGTCCCTTCAGTACCTTGTTCATTGGAGGGGGTATGGTCCTGAGGAGAGGATGTGGTTTCTGCGTCGGATATTAACGCAGACCGATTGGTTCGGGCCTTCCACACTACTCACCCAGATAGACCAGGCCCTGAGGGTCCAGAGGCCCCTCGTAGAAGGGGGGTACTGTCACGGGTGTGTCGCGGCGGAGATCGTCGCGATTGCACACCCTGACTTCGCACAGCTGAGTTTCTGGTGCTGGGTGTTTTTCAGCACTGAGGGAGTTAATTCTTTCTCTCTCGATGCTGGACAGACCAGCCTCGCCCAGCTGCGATTGATGTTTTGTTAATTAGCTTCCTTCATATACCTGCTGGTCTTCTGGGGAAGTTGCCGGTGAAAGCATTCATTCAGACCAGCAGAGCGGATCGTTTCTGAGAAGACTTAAGCTAAGAGTGCCTGTTGTGGTTTTTCCTCTCCTCGCTTATTGTTTATCTTCTTAACCTTTTGTGTTCCTCTGTAGTGGAAGTTTTGTATGCAAGGCAGTGTTTTCTTTACCCCCTGTCTGTCTCGTTTGTATTTGACTGTGTGTAAGCTGTTGCCTGCCCATTCCCTGTGGTGGTAATCAGGGTCCTTCTCAGGACTAGATTACAGTGGTCAGGGATCTACAGGAGACAGGGTTACGCTGGCGGCCTGGACCTCTGTACCATTAACAGTACCTCCAGGTAGAGGGACTAGTCAGGTCCCCAGTTCAGGGTCAGCATAGACCCCGGTCCACCTCTATCCTGAGACAGCGTTTCACGTGCACAGTATAGACCCACAATACTTTGGATATATTGTCAGGTAAGACATTGCTGGCAGATTCTACGTATACATGTTGATATTTTCTATAATATGAAATATAGAGTGTTGTCTCTTTAGATATTTGTTACTATCATAGAATATATCTGTTATACGTCGTGACATTGTACCGCCGAGCAGACAGGATGCAGCCATTACCAACAGCGTCATCAGTCAGGCCCACCCGCGTCATGAGACGCCGCCCACTGAGATCATGTGAGCGGAGTCCCAGGCGCGAGCAGGACAAGACCGAGGCAAGACGCAGTCCGCAATGCCTAGCAACCGGCCCCCAGCGCACATGCGCACTAACAGGTATCCGACACTTGTACAAAAAATGCATAGATAGTGAGAAACAAGCACGCAGACATTAAAAGAAGATCATATACAAGATGTTAGCTACAGTTTTTAAGTTAATACTGCATTTTATACATCGTATCAATAACATCAACTCAAAAATCGTCATCCTACTATGGAGCACCTACAGATTCTCATAATGATTGCAAAGGATGATCTATCAATACCCTAATAAGGATATTACTCCATACAATTGTTGATATATTAATGTGTTTTGGTGCACCAAAATCAAAATATATATGTGTAGCACAAAGTGCATATTGTCATGATATCAAATAATATTACAATCAATCTGATACTACAGAAATAAATAAATATGCATATACAGTACATAGAGCATAATACTAAACTATAATAATAATTAATAAGGGTGAAAAGAAAGTGGAACAGTATACACCCAATATAGGTATTGGAAAACAAAAATGAACTATCAATCATACAACAGTGATGCAAAAATGCATATACATATAATTCACAATCATAGAGTAGAGAAACAATATAACGGATCATAGTAACAACCGAAATCCATATATCAGATAATTCAATATGTAGGTATCTCTTGAAGGAGGAGAAACTTGAAGGCCCAGACACATATGCCATATTGATGAAAGACTTCCATCAGAATATTGATCAGGACAATACATCAATTGATCTAAAATAGATAAAATATGTCAATAACAAAAACAAACATAAAAATGATGCCATTAAAAATGAAAGTACGGGTGATCAGAGAAATGGTGCGAAGCTTAAGGACTCATTTAAACCATTTGGGTGAAGAGAACGAAGTTTCCAGATCCAAAAGGCTTCTCTCTGTGCTAGAAGCCTACTCATCCTACCCCCCCGTAAATTGGGAACCACACGATCAATCCCTCTAAACTTCAACACAGATGGATCACAAGCAATGATGCGTTTTGAAGTGTCTAGGGATTGTCTTCAAAACATCAAGGTTATCTTCATCTATTGCTGCCAAGATGTCACGAACATGTTCCCTTACGCGAATTTTGAAAGCTCTAGTCGTTAAACCCACATAAATCTTGTTGCAGGGACATGAGGCGTGATATACTACGAACGTTGTTGAACATGTGATGTTATGGGTAATGGTAACATTTTTTCCATCAGATGAAAAGAATTCCCTAGTTTGCAGCACATTAGGACATGCAACGCATCCATCACATGGTTTGCAACCCCATTGTACAGTTGACCGATTGCTATTCATGTTGAAAATAGATGGTTGGGGACGTGGCACAAAATAGCTCCTCACTAGGTGGTCTCTCAGATTACGCGACCTTCTCGCAGTCAAGCATGGTTTATCTGTTATATATTGCTTTAGAATGGGGTCTGCCAAAAGTATAGGCCAATATTTGGCCAAAATTCCACGCATGTTCTCCCACTGAACATTATATTGAGAGACCATTCTCACCTGAGAGCTGTCTTTAATTCTCAGAGAGGAATATAGCAAATCATTTCTTCTTGTGTTTCTCGCCCTATTATAGGCTCTTTTTATACATCTTTTGCTGTATCCTCTATCCAGGAAACGTTCAGACATATCTTTTGCTTGAACTTCAAAATCCTCACTTGATGAGCAGATCCTTTTGATACACAAAAATTGGCCAGTAGGCACAGAGTTAATCACATGGGGTGGGTGTGAGGACCTAGCATGTAATACAGAATTCACAGAAGTATCCTTCCGGAAGACATCAGACACGAGAGCACCGTCCGAGCTTCTCCTCACAGTGACATCTAAGAAATCAATTATGGAAAAATCATATTTGTAAGTTAAATGAATATTTAAATAATTTTTATTCAAATCATGAAAAAATGTTTCCAACTCAGAAGAAGTGCCACGCCAGATCAAAAAAATATCATCAATGTAGAGGGTCCATAGAACGACCCGCTCCATTGACGCATTACGATCAGTCGTGAAAAGGTCCCTCTCCCACAGCCCCAGGAACAGGTTAGCATACGAAGGCGCACAAGCCGCGCCCATCGCTGTACCCTGGAGCTGCAGGTAGAAGGACCCATTGAACAAAAAGAAATTATGAGTCAACAAAAATTTAAGCAATTGAAGCAAAAAATCGATGTCACCGGAGGAGAAGCTCGTCATGGACAAAAAGTGAGATACTGCCCTCAAACCATCCTGGTGGCGAATATTTGTGTAGAGCGACTCCACATCACATGTGACCATAATCATGTCATCATCGATGTGGATCGCATCTATCTTCTTGAGAAAATCAGACGTATCTTTCAAAAAAGATGGAATTGTCTCCACCAGGGCTTAAGAAACATATCAATGTATCTGCCAATGCCCTCCGTAAGTCCACCCAGCCCAGAGATTATTGGCCTACCTGGAGGATTTGTAATACTCTTGTGCACCTTCGGTAAAAGATACAGCGTTGGAATACATGGTTCCTTAATCAGGAGAGTATCACGTATTTGGATGGGTATGATCTCAGTGTCAACTGCCTTCTGTAGGATTTTAGACAATTCAGCCTTAAACGAAATCAAAGGATTGAACGTTAGCTTCTTGTAGCATAATGGATCCCTCAGCATGTGTAAAGCTTCAGCCACATATAATTTCGATGGCCATATTACAATGTTCCCACCCTTGTCAGCTGGTTTTATTACAATATCTTTAAGTTGTTTTAATCTTTTAAGACCATTATTTTCTGCTGGAGTCAAATTCCCATGTTGAGACCTAGATGGAATCTGGTCAAATTCTTGGGAAACCAGCTTAACAAAAATTTCAACATTGGGACACAGTGACAAGGGTGGGAACTTGTTAGATTTAGGGCGCAGAGAGGCTGGTAACCTACCTAAAGCAGAACTAGTATGTTCATTCGCCAACTCCTCCAAATTTTGTAAGGCCATCTGTTCTACAGGTAATGGAAACACACGTTGTATTTCTTCATTGTGGTGCCATTTTTTGAAAATGAGAGATCTGGCGAAGATATGTAGGTCTTTGAGAGCCAAAAAGGGGTCAAAACGCATGCTAGGGGAGAAAGTCAGGCCTTTAGATAAAAGAGATATTTCATCAGGACTAAGGATATGTTCAGACAGATTAATTACCTTAGGTGTATCCCTTTTGTAGGAAGAACCATATTTTTTATTAGGAGCCTTCCTTTCCCATTTTTTCTTGTTATTATTCCCAAACCGTGTCCTCATTGAATGTTGGGATGTATCCGACATTTCACCGGTTGATGATAATGAAGACACTGATGGTGATCTTTGTGCCCCATTAGGAATAGGAGGACGTCTCCATCTATAAACCAGATTTTTCTGGAAGTCCGTACTATCTCTAGATAGTTTCTTAGCTTGAGTGTTTTTGATTTGGGATTCCCACTCAGTGGCATTTTTCTCCAAAGTATTATTAAATGTCGTAATGGTTTCAGAAGAAGCAATTTTTTTAAATTTAGAGAAAAGTTCATCAATCTCATTTTCCAATACATTAACCGATTTTTTATTTAATTCAATTAATAGTTCCATGAACTGAAAGGAGGCTTTAGTACAGACATTTATTTCCAAATGGGAGGATGTCTGTACTAAAGCCTCCTTTCAGTTCATGGAACTATTAATTGAATTAAATAAAAAATCGGTTAATGTATTGGAAAATGAGATTGATGAACTTTTCTCTAAATTTAAAAAAATTGCTTCTTCTGAAACCATTACGACATTTAATAATACTTTGGAGAAAAATGCCACTGAGTGGGAATCCCAAATCAAAAACACTCAAGCTAAGAAACTATCTAGAGATAGTACGGACTTCCAGAAAAATCTGGTTTATAGATGGAGACGTCCTCCTATTCCTAATGGGGCACAAAGATCACCATCAGTGTCTTCATTATCATCAACCGGTGAAATGTCTGATACATCCCAACATTCAATGAGGACACGGTTTGGGAATAATAACAAGAAAAAATGGGAAAGGAAGGCTCCTAATAAAAAATATGGTTCTTCCTACAAAAGGGATACACCTAAGGTAATTAATCTGTCTGAACATATCCTTAGTCCTGATGAAATCTCTCTTTTATCTAAAGGCCTGACTTTCTCCCCTAGCATGCGTTTTGACCCCTTTTTGGCTCTCAAAGGCCTACATATCTTCGCCAGATCTCTCATTTTCAAAAAATGGCACCACAATGAAGAAATACAACGTGTGTTTCCATTACCTGTAGAACAGATGGCCTTACAAAATTTGGAGGAGTTGGCGAATGAACATACTAGTTCTGCTTTAGGTAGGTTACCAGCCTCTCTGCGCCCTAAATCTAACAAGTTCCCACCCTTGTCACTGTGTCCCAATGTTGAAATTTTTGTTAAGCTGGTTTCCCAAGAATTTGACCAGATTCCATCTAGGTCTCAACATGGGAATTTGACTCCAGCAGAAAATAATGGTCTTAAAAGATTAAAACAACTTAAAGATATTGTAATAAAACCAGCTGACAAGGGTGGGAACATTGTAATATGGCCATCGAAATTATATGTGGCTGAAGCTTTACGCATGCTGAGGGATCCATTATGCTACAAGAAGCTAACGTTCAATCCTTTGATTTCGTTTAAGGCTGAATTGTCTAGAATCCTACAGAAGGCAGTTGACACTGAGATCATACCCATCCAAATACGTGATACTCTCCTGATTAAGGAACCATGTATTCCAACGCTGTATCTTTTACCGAAGGTGCACAAGAGTATTACAAATCCTCCAGGTAGGCCAATAATCTCTGGGCTGGGTGGACTTACGGAGGGCATTGGCAGATACATTGATATGTTTCTTAAGCCCCTGGTGGAGACAATTCCATCTTTTTTGAAAGATACGTCTGATTTTCTCAAGAAGATAGATGCGATCCACATCGATGATGACATGATTATGGTCACATGTGATGTGGAGTCGCTCTACACAAATATTCGCCACCAGGATGGTTTGAGGGCAGTATCTCACTTTTTGTCCATGACGAGCTTCTCCTCCGGTGACATCGATTTTTTGCTTCAATTGCTTAAATTTTTGTTGACTCATAATTTCTTTTTGTTCAATGGGTCCTTCTACCTGCAGCTCCAGGGTACAGCGATGGGCGCGGCTTGTGCGCCTTCGTATGCTAACCTGTTCCTGGGGCTGTGGGAGAGGGACCTTTTCACGACTGATCGTAATGCGTCAATGGAGCGGGTCGTTCTATGGACCCTCTACATTGATGATATTTTTTTGATCTGGCGTGGCACTTCTTCTGAGTTGGAAACATTTTTTCATGATTTGAATAAAAATGATTTAAATATTCATTTAACTTACAAATATGATTTTTCCATAATTGATTTCTTAGATGTCACTGTGAGGAGAAGCTCGGACGGTGCTCTCGTGTCTGATGTCTTCCGGAAGGATACTTCTGTGAATTCTGTATTACATGCCAGGTCCTCACACCCACCCCATGTGATTAACTCTGTGCCTACTGGCCAATTTTTGCGTATCAAAAGGATCTGCTCATCAAGTGAGGATTTTGAAGTTCAAGCAAAAGATATGTCTGAACGTTTCCTGGATAGAGGATACAGCAAAAGATGTATAAAAAGAGCCTATAATAGGGCGAGAAACACAAGAAGAAATGATTTGCTATATTCCTCTCTGAGAATTAAAGACAGCTCTCAGGTGAGAATGGTCTCTCAATATAATGTTCAGTGGGAGAACATGCGTGGAATTTTGGCCAAATATTGGCCTATACTTTTGGCAGACCCCATTCTAAAGCAATATATAACAGATAAACCATGCTTGACTGCGAGAAGGTCGCGTAATCTGAGAGACCACCTAGTGAGGAGCTATTTTGTGCCACGTCCCCAACCATCTATTTTCAACATGAATAGCAATCGGTCAACTGTACAATGGGGTTGCAAACCATGTGATGGATGCGTTGCATGTCCTAATGTGCTGCAAACTAGGGAATTCTTTTCATCTGATGGAAAAAATGTTACCATTACCCATAACATCACATGTTCAACAACGTTCGTAGTATATCACGCCTCATGTCCCTGCAACAAGATTTATGTGGGTTTAACGACTAGAGCTTTCAAAATTCGCGTAAGGGAACATGTTCGTGACATCTTAGCAGCAATAGATGAGGATAACCTTGATGTTTTGAAGACAATCCCTAGACACTTCAAAACGCATCATGCTTGTGATCCATCTGTGTTGAAGTTTAGAGGGATTGATCGTGTGGTTCCCAATTTACGGGGGGGTAGGATGAGTAGGCTTCTAGCACAGAGAGAAGCCTTTTGGATCTGGAAACTTCGTTCTCTTCACCCAAATGGTTTAAATGAGTCCTTAAGCTTCGCACCATTTCTCTGATCACCCGTACTTTCATTTTTAATGGCATCATTTTTATGTTTGTTTTTGTTATTGACATATTTTATCTATTTTAGATCAATTGATGTATTGTCCTGATCAATATTCTGATGGAAGTCTTTCATCAATATGGCATATGTATCTGGGCCTTCAAGTTTCTCCTCCTTCAAGAGATACCTACATATTGAATTATCTGATATATGGATTTCGGTTGTTACTATGATGCGTTATATTGTTTCTCTACTCTATGATTGTGAATTATATGTATATGCATTTTTGCATCACTGTTGTATGATTGATAGTTCATTTTTGTTTTCCAATACCTATATTGGGTGTATACTGTTCCACTTTCTTTTCACCCTTATTAATTATTATTATAGTTTAGTATTATGCTCTATGTACTGTATATGCATATTTATTTATTTCTGTAGTATCAGATTGATTGTAATATTATTTGATATCATGACAATATGCACTTTGCGCTACACATATATATTTTGATTTTGGTGCACCAAAACACATTAATATATCAACAATTGTATGGAGTAATATCCTTATTAGGGTATTGATAGATCATCCTTTGCAATCATTATGAGAATCTGTAGGTGCTCCATAGTAGGATGACGATTTTTGAGTTGATGTTATTGATACGATGTATAAAATGCAGTATTAACTTAAAAACTGTAGCTAACATCTTGTATATGATCTTCTTTTAATGTCTGCGTGCTTGTTTCTCACTATCTATGCATTTTTTGTACAAGTGTCGGATACCTGTTAGTGCGCATGTGCGCTGGGGGCCGGTTGCTAGGCATTGCGGACTGCGTCTTGCCTCGGTCTTGTCCTGCTCGCGCCTGGGACTCCGCTCACATGATCTCAGTGGGCGGCGTCTCATGACGCGGGTGGGCCTGACTGATGACGCTGTTGGTAATGGCTGCATCCAGTCTGCTCGGCGGTACATGCGCCGCACACATGGAGCAGGTATTTTGTGATTTTCAATTGACTATTACTATTGGCCCTCTGACACATAAATATTCACTGGTTACCTTTGATGCCACTCCCCCGGAAGAAGGCACAGCGCCGAAACGCGCGTAGGGGAGAGTTGCACCACTGGGTCTCAGGTATGTGTTCGACCATGGTTACATTGTGACTATATGCTATCAGATGGCGTACAGCTGCTGTTGTGTTTTGCATTACTATTTGCCTTGTCCTTGGGCTAAGACGTTATAAATGGTCTCCTAATACGGACTCATGGCAGACTAATATTATGGTCCCTCTTATCATATATGTGTGTAGCCCTGGGTACACAATACCAGGAGGATGAGTGGAGAGGTAATGGTTAAGGGCTCTACATGACATCACATACACTTAGACACACCCACAGGGAGTGTTCAGAGTCAGTCAGTGAGTCTTGCCTGGACCTGTGAGGAGGAAGGAGCAGAGTCCAGCTCGGGTGGCTCAGAACTGAGTTATCCCACTGTTGTGCAGTTCAGAGAAGTGGAGGCCAGTAAAGGTGAGCCAGATTACCTCAGCCTGGTCAGAGCTGTGCCCCACTGATAGACGGACTGAGACAGCTATTGAGAGTGTGAGCAAGTCGAAAGGCACAGTGGAAGGGAATCAGAAGTGCTTTAGGATTGAAGTATCCTGCACGTTGTCACCGGTCACTGGAGACCGAAGCATCACTATAGCTGCACGCATAGTGGTAGAAGATCCAGAGGCTTACTGGACCTTAGGTAACAGCAAGCAGCCCTTGAAGTGTCAGTACGTAACAGGAGTCAGGTGGAATAGGAACTTTGAGCTAGGCCAAGCATATAAGAACCTAGTTTCATCACCGGAAGGCTCCACCACAAAACTGACTGGGCAGTACAGCTTGGAGAAGCTGGAGTTTATAGAGGGAACTACGCTTTATGCTGGTTGGACTCATCATCATTTTGAAAGTAAAGGAGGCCCCTGCCTTGCTCAGCCATTGCCTCAAAACTCATCCTCCATCAACCCCATCAGCCTCCCTGGGACCTGCCTAACCATCTTACAAGTAAAAAGGTATGGAAAGACGCTGACGGTGTGAGACTGAGTTATTTAATTGCATGCCTGCACAACCCCACCATAACCATCGACCTGAGGGAAGAGTCCCACCTGTAGGGGACCCGACATCTAGCTGCCTCACCATCCCCTCAGAGATCTACAGCAGCGCTGGTACAAATTACCAGAGAACTACAGGTGGCGTCACGAACTGTAAATATATCTATCCCCTGTAAATATTCCCCTAACATACGCCAGACCACCAGGGCCACAGACCGAGCCACCGCTACCTGTGACATCCCCATAGACTTCCATGGGCTCGGCTCTGAGTACCCCATTGCCCTGGTAACCCACAATTGTGGTGGCGGGTCGACACATATGTATAGAATATACTAAAATGAGATTATAACTAACCTGTGTACCTGTGTGGTTCCACTCCAATTTTGGGTTACCACTGTCATATTTCTTGTCTCTCCCATTTTAAACTATTCAATAAAATATTTTGTATTTTTATAATATACTCCTTGTGTGCAAGTTTCTTTTGGTTGAGCTAAATTTAAAATTAGTCCACCATAACTTGCCGCCCACTTCCACTTGATTCCACAAACGTAATATCACAGCTGTGACAATAATAGATCAATCTGATTTGATTTAAATTGCTTTTCATTCTGACCTTTATTTTATTTATTTATTTTTAATTTATTAATAAAACCAGGCTAAAATCTATAAAAAGACACTAAACCTCCAACTCGCGAAGAGTCATCCTTCGGCACTCTGGAGAGAAAAAATCCCTTGTGGAGGAAACTTCTAGGATGTAACGGACTGGGTGGTGGAACCACTGTGCTGTGATCCGAGGAGAGCCTGGAGGGCCGTGACTAGGTGCTTCACCAAGTCCAACCTCGGATGCACGGCAGCTGACGATACCACAATCCAAGGAGGAATGAGGGAGACGGAACCAGGTGCTACAACAGGACTGACCTCGGGTAGATGCCAGCTGACTCCCAAAGGACATGCGTCAGGAATAGTCAGGAATGGTAGATTTAGCAAGTATTGGTTGACACGGCTGGTATAGTGACTGTCACAATGGAAACACAGGCAGGTGGTTACTAACGGGCACAAATGGTATCCTGGCAGGCAGGGGCAGGTGAGCATGGCTGATATACAGGTAGGCGGCACGGCTGACAGGCAGGCACAGCTGATAGATAGGCAGGTGGGCAAGGTTGATAGTGTTAGAACTCTCCTCTTAGGTTTTTTCTATCTTGTTGGTCACATGACCTTTTTTGCCTATTTAATCCTGCTCCACCCTTCTGGCTTTGCTGGACTTCATTGTAATTTCTACTCTTAAGCTAGCCGGGTGCTTTGTTACCTTTCTATATTAGTTTTGCCTGGTCTTTTGACCTCTATGTTCTATGTTGTTTGTTTTTCTTTTTACTGCTACAATTTCTGTTAGGAGGTGTCCATCTTTTCTCCCAGTCCCTAGTACTTGTAGGGATCCCTCCCTCGCATCTATAGGTCTTCGTACAGACTAGCTGAGGACTTTAGCGGGTCTGATCGCAGGATCAGGTTCCCCGTTACATCGTAGGGATCAAGCTTAATTCTATTGTAGGGACAGATATCCCTTTCTTTCCTTAGTGTTTGTAGCAGTACATAACAGATAGGCAGGCACGGCTGATAGACAGGGCAGGTATATCTGGATACAGCACTGTGACCTGAGAAACTCTGATCCGAGTGTGATCATAGAGTGATCCGATTCTCTCGGATGAGGAGAAGATGGAGAAAAAAGTTTCTCCATCTTCTCCATTCTGTCATCCAAGTGCAGTGCAAAGGTTTGCATGGACTCACTGACTTGCATGGGCAAGTGTTATGCGAATATGGGATCAATCTTGGACATGCTGCAAAAATTTTCATCGGACCGAGTATGGCACACCTTGTGCTTTTGATACTCCAGTAACGCTGCAACTCTGAAATATGGCAAAACTGGTGGCAAATGGCATCTTGGCAGCTTCATGCTTGATTTTCCTCAATTCATGGGCAGTTATTTTGTCTTTTTTTATCGACACGCTTCTTGCGACCCTGTTGGCTATTTGCCATGAAACGCTTGATTGTTCAGTGATCACGCTACAAAAGTTTGGCAATTTCAAGACTGCTGCATCCCTCTGCAAGACATCTCACAATTTTTGACTTTTCAGAGTCCGTCAAATCTCTCTTCTGACCCATTTTGCCAAAGGAAAGGAAGTTGCCTAATAATTAAGCACACCTTATATAGGGTGTTGATGTCATTAGACCTCACCCCTCCTCATTACAGAGATGCAAATCACCTGATTTACATAATTGGCAGTTGGCTTTCAAGCCTATACAGCTTGGAGTAGGACAACATGTATAAAAAAGATGATGTCATCAAAATACTCATCTGCCGAATAATTCTGCACACAGTGGTGAAAAATTATCTGGTCATCACTTGTTAGAAGAATAAAATACATAGTTTTGGAAGCATACCTATATGTGTCAAGTATAGTGTACAGTTCCTATAGCGTCTTGTGCTTGGGTGCGAGGAAAACACATGAGACATAGGTTGATATGAAATGACTTGTATTACTTCATACAAGCATGGAGAAAAGGTCACACAGTTTGCAGGAACAGAGGCAGGAGAACACAGCAGGCCAGAGTAACTTCAAGCTCTACAATAACTCTCCAAGCAGGTTCAGGATCTCTTCTCTGTACCGTAATTCCTCTGCAAACATGGATTCACTAGACAGCAGGTTTCCAAATTCCAAAAGTGTTCCAAAGTTCCTTAGTAGGAAATAGCTGGAGTCCAAAATCCTAGGTTTCCAGGAGTCATGTCACAGGCTGACTGAGGCTTGATTCAGGAGCACTGATTGTTCAGCTGAGGCTGCTTAAGAAGCAAGAGGGAGAGAATCAGGGCGGGAACATGAAAACTGGAAACTCCATATTAACTGAGGGCAAGAGCTGCAGAAAGACAGAAAGCAAAATGGCCGACGGAAAACTGAGTTTCAAGGAACATGTCAAAAGAGACAAAGAACCTTACATTACTCCCCCCTTAAGGACAACCTCCGGTTGACCTCAGACCAGGCTTGTCAGGGTACCTCAGATGAAACTGGCGGAGCAGGCGAGGAGCATTTACATTATTGACTGGTTCCCATGAGTCGTCCTCCACTGGGTAGCCCTGCCATTTAATCAAATATTGCAACTGATTTCTGTACAACCTGGAATCTAGAATCCTTTCCACCATAAATTCTTCCTGACCATCGACCAGCACTGGGTCAGGGCAAGGAGAAGAGCGTCCAGGAAACGTATTGGGTGTTGCAGCCTTTAGTAGGGATACATGAAAGACAGGGTGGATTCTCATAGTTCTGGGCAGTTGAAGACGACAAGCAACAGCACTTATAATCTTACTGATCTTATAAGGTCCAATGTACTTATGTCCCAATTTAGACGATGGAATCTTTAATTTAAGATTTCTGGTTGACAGCCAGACCAAATCTCCTACCTTGAAAGCTGGTGCAGGTTTACAAACTTTATCTGCTGCTTTCTTGTACCTTTCCTGAGCCAATTCTAGATTTTCCTTTAGAAGATCCATATTCTTTTGTAAAGAAGTGATTCTTTCAGCCACTGCCGGCAAGGGCGTATCTATGGGAAATCGAGGAAGAATGTTAGGATGATAACCTAGATTGGAGTAAAAAGGAGACTGCTTAGTGGAGGCGCTCTGAGAGTTATTATAAGAGAACTCAGCCAGTGGAAGTAGATCCACCCAATCATCTTGTAGGTGGCAGATAAAGCAGCGGAGATACTGCTCCAGGGTCTGATTGGTTCGTTCTGTCTGTCCATTAGTCTGGGGATGAAAAGCAGAAGAAAGGTTTACTTTAATGTCCAATGCGGCACAGAAATTTTGCCAAAACCTTGAAGTGAATTGCACCCCTCTATCCGAAATGACCTCATCCGGTACTCCATGTAAGCGAAACACATTCTTAATCATCAAGTCTGATGTCTGTTTTGCAGTGGGTAAGCCGACACAAGGGATAAAATGAGCTGCCTTTGTTAGACGATCAACCACCACTAGAATGGTGTTCTTCCCTTGAGAGGTTGGTAACTCCACAATGAAGTCCATAGAAATGGATCCCCACGGGCGGGACGGGGTGGGAAGAGGTTGTAACAGACCAGTTGGTGAGGAGCGAGGTGTTTTGCATCTTGCACAAACTTCACATGAAGTGACATAGTTTAAAACATCTTTCCTGTAAGTGGGCCACCAAAAGAAACGAGAAAGAAATTCTTGTGTCTTTAGAATTCCCCTATGCCCGGCTATCTTGGAATCGTGGATGAGTTGCAATACTCTCAATCTGACTGTTTCAGGTATATACAGACGTTGTCCCTGAATCCACACACCATTCTTAAAGACAAGACTTACGTCCCTTGGGGTTGAGCCAACAAAGAATCCGCATGGTATGCTTCCTTGATGTCCTTAAGTAGGTCTTGATTATGAATCACTCCCAGGAATCTAGAGTCAGGAAGAATAGTCTTAGGAGGAGTAAGTGGACGTGTCTCTGCTGAATGAATCCTAGAGAGTGCATCAGCCTTTCCATTGCGCGATCCTGGTCTATAAGAAATGACAAAATTAAATTGGTTTAGGAAAAGATTCCAGCAAGCCTGGCGAGGAGTCAGGCACTTAGCCGACCTGATAAATTCAAGGTTACGATGGTCTGTCAGGACGACTATTTGCTGTGCAGCTCCCTGAAGAAGGTGTCTCCATTCCTTGAAGGCGGCAATAATGGCCAACAATTCTCTATTGCCCACATTGTAGTTCCTCTCAGCCGAAGACAACTGCTGGGAAAAGAAGGCACAGGGATGCAAGACATTCTTCTCACCTGTTCTCTGAGAGAGTATAGCTCCAACGGCACAGTCTGAAGCATCCACCTCTATTATGAAGGCAAGCTCGGGGTTGGGATGTACTAAGATAGGTGCGGTGGTAAATTTATCCTTTAAACAAGAAAATGCTTCCTGAGCTTGCGGGGTCCAGGAGAACCTAGACTGTTTCCGGGTAAGTTGGGTGATAGGTGACACTACCTCAGAGAAATTCCTAATGAAACGTCTATAGAAGTTGGCAAACCCGATGAAGCGCTGCACCTCCTTCACATTTCTAGGAATTGGCCAATCCTTGATGGCTTGGGTCTTGCTTCCATCCATACTAATCCCTTGCGTAGATAGTACATACCCCAGAAATTGAATTTCGGTCCTATGGAATTCACACTTTTCAAGTTTGATGTAGAGATGGTTTTGTCTTAGGCGTTCTAAGACCATTCTCACATGTCCATGATGTTCCTCTGTGGAGTTAGAAAAAATTAGAATATCATCCAGATAAATCACCACAAATGTATCTAGGAGATCCCTGAAGATGTCATTCACCAAGTGTTGGAAAGTGGCTGGGGCGGTACTCAGACCAAAAGGCATAACTAGATATTCAAAGTGTCCATAGCGTGACCTGAATGCAGTCTTCCATTCATCCCCAGGTCTAATACGGACCAAGTTATAGGCCCCACGGAGATCCAGTTTAGAGAAAATTTTGGCGTGCCGCACTCTCTCCAATAACTCAGGGATTAAAGGCAATGGATAACGGTTTCTAATAGTAACCTTATTGAGTTCCCTATAGTCTATGCAGGGTCTCAGAGATCCATCTTGCTTCTTCACAAAGAAGATGGGTGCACCTGCGGGAGATGAAGAGGGGCGTATGAAGCCTTTGGCTAGATTTTCATCTATGTAGTCCTTCAAAGCTTTTAGCTCGGGCCCCGTAGGGGGTAGATCTTACCAAAAGGTATCTCGGCTCCAGGCAATAATTCGATTGGACAATCATATGGACGGTGAGGAGGAAGCTGATCAGCGTTCTTCTTGTCACATAAATCCACATAGTCCTGGTATACAGCTGGTAGTTCAGGGACTGACATGGTTCCTTTAGGAACAGAGCAAGCTGAAACTCCTTGACTCATCTGTTTCTCCGGAAAGTGTAATTCCTTGGTCTCCCAGTTAATCGTAGGATTCTGCACCTGCAGCCATGGTAGCCCTAGAATAATGGAAAGTGGGGAGAAGAGATAAGCATAAAAGACATTTTCTCCTGATGATCTTTACCCATAAGGACCCTCAAAGGCTCTGTTTCCTGATCCACTGGTCCAGAAGTCAGCAGGGAGCCATCCACAGTCTCCATCTGTACTGGAGTAGCCTTCTTCACTGAACGTATCCCCTGTTTCAGAGCAAAGGAGATCTCCATAAAATTTCCACTTGCTCCTGAGTCGATCATAGCAGAGCTAGACACCCAGACTGAGTCCACCTAGAGTTTGATGGAAAGGAAGCAATGAGAATTATTTCTTTTACAACTCAGCTGGGACACCGCTGAGGAAACTTGAAAAATTGCAGCGTTTATACCGTCATTGTCCCCAGAACTAACAGAGTTTAAGTCCGAAAAATCAAGATCTCTTGCAGCAGATCTCTCTGGAGTCTGAGGCTCGGACATGACAGAGCTCCTCTCGCAACACTCACAGTGAATGACTGCTGCAGTAGTCTTACGAGAACGGCTGGGGCAGTTTATAATGAAGTGCCCTGACTTACCACAGTAAAAACATAGATTTTCCTTTATACGATGTTCTTTGCGTGCATCACTAACCCGTCTTTGTAAAGAGTCCACCTGCATGGGTTCAGGTTCTGGTTCCCTTGTGATCCTACTCAAAGGTTCCTTAGCTGAGGAGGGAGGTAGGAAAAGGTTAGTGCGATTATTTTCGAACCATCTCTCTTGTCTGCGTTCAGTCAGACGAGCATCAATACGGATACAATAGTTAATAAAGTCACCTAACGCAGTGGGAGGGTCGGCACGAGCAAGTTCATCCTTAATCAGTGGAGACAACCCTTTCCGAAAAATAGATTTTTTGGCGGAAGTGTCCCAAGTGGTATCAAGAGCCCATCTCCTGAAATCCAAGGCATATTCGGCTACTGAACGCTTACCTTGGCGCAAAGTTAACATGGCTGCTTCAGCTGTTGCACCTCGATTGGGGTCATCAAACACCTGCCCCATGGCTGAAATAAAAGCATCAAGGTGATTCAAACAATCATCCTCAGTCTCAATCAGAGGGTTTGCCCACATCAAAGCCTTATTGGTAAGCAACATGATTATAGTAAGCACTTTGGATCGTTCAGTGGGAAATTGTGAAGCATGTGCAGAGAAAAATAGATTGCATTGGTTAATAAATCCCCTGAAATTTCTCACGTTCACCGCCAAAACGAAAAGGAGGTAACTTGGGGATCCCAGAACTCGGGGTTATGGCAGGAGCCTGACTCGTTCCTCTAGAGCCTCAATCCTGGCTCGTAATTCCTGAGTAGTTTGTCCAAACACTTGCAAATTATGATTAGTGAGGTCCGTAGGCTTGCAAAAGGGTCTTTATAGTCTGTATATCTGCAAGGATTGTATCAGTCACTCGCAAAGCTCCTTTATGGGGGCCTCCATCTTCCAGATCTTTTAAGGCAGAAGTGCGGAAGGAGAAGAGGAAAGGAAAAAAAAAAACAATTGTGTTTACCTGTGGTAACACTCCGGGTAACATTTAAGGGAATGGCTCACCTGGAAGGGTTGTGAGAAGTCAAAACCCCATGTCATCACGAAGGTATTAAACGGACATCTGATGTCCACAGTCACAGCGACACGGCTTTCCAGACCAAGCAGACACTAAACATTGGCTCCTGAATCTTGTCAAGTATAGTGTACAGTTCCTATAGCGTCTTGTGCTTGGGTGCGAGGAAAACACATGAGACATAGGTTGATATTGAAATGACTTGTATTACTTCATACAAGCATGCAGAAAAGGTCACACAGTTTGCAGGAACAGAGGCAGGAGAACACAGAGGCCAGAGTAACTTCAAGCTCTACAAAAACTCTCCAAGCAGGTTCAGGATCTCTTCTCTGTACCGTAATTCCTCTGCAAACATGGATTCACTAGACAGCAGGTTTCCAAATCCAAAAGTGTCCAAAGTTCCTCAGTAGGAAATAGCTGGAGTCCAAAATCCTAGGTTTCCAGGAGTCATGCAAGGCTGACTGGGGCTTGATTCAGGAGCACTGATTGTTCAGCTGGGCTGCTTAAGAAGCAAGAGGGAGAGAATCAGGGCGGGAACATGAAACTGGAAACTCCATATTAACTGAGGGCAAGAGCTGCAGAAAGACAGAAAGCAAAATGGCAGACGGGAAAACTGAGTTTCAAGGAACATGTCAAAAGAGACAAAGAACCTTACAATATGTGTGTTGATTGTAGATTTTTATATATTATGAGATACTTTCAAAACTATACATGCTTGTATATCATGGCAATTAGGAATCCTTTATTTGTACTACATGGCAAATGCGTGAAAAAAAACAATTGTTTTAGGCCACATATCAGAGGGGCACTCTGCTTTCTTTAGGTCCCCACAATAAAATATAGCTGTTGGTTGAACAGTTAAAAATTATTCACCCAACAGCTATCTCTCCCAACTTGCTCACACACAGTTATGTTCGACTCAGCCAAACAAACTTGTGTTTTCGGTGAGAGAGGCACTATTAGACTCTTCTGGCAGTTTATCTCTCCACATAACAAAATGATCTGCCGTTGCGGTTCTAATGGCCAGATCTTTCTCAACCACAACATCTTTGTCAAGAAGAGTAGGGAAGCCACAAATGCACATAGATGATGGGTCGATTCTGCTAAAACTGGCAGGTTCAAACAACTTTTATCTATTGTTATGGGGACTTTAGACGGCAGAAAAAAAAGTGAGACCACAATATCTAGAGTTCATAGCTCTTTAGCATGATGACTCCACTTGGGCCATGGTATATGAAATTGGGGGGAGTGAGAATGTGAGATAAATCGCAGTTCCATATAAATTTTTTAGGGATTGACTTTGATTTTTCTCTCCATATGTCACATCTCCCCCCGAACCTGCTCCTACGACTTCTGCTTCTGTCGCCAATTGCCCCATATTCACACTGAGGCATCACTGGTGATAGAGGAGATATCAGAACCAGAAGCTGTTGAGGCGGGCTTTGTCCAACCACTAAGGTGGGGGCTTGTGGCTGGGAATTGTAGGGCTGTCCAGTCTGGCAGTATGTGTGTTTGTGTGCTGTCCAGGTGAAGTTTCAGCTCCCTGCTCCAGCCAATTAGAGAGCATCACACCCTACACAGGCTTCCAGCTTAGTGCTGGAAGCTGCCAGATATAGTTTTAGTGTTTCCTGGCTAAGTGTGTATCTTTTGATCCTGTTTGGTCTAGTGTATTCTTGTCCTCGGTTTGTTTCTGACTATTCTTACAGATCATGATTTTGTCCTTGGCACGACCTCTCGTCTTAACCCGCTTGGCAATCATTCCTACCTCTGGACGGTAAGCCCTTCCATTGTAGCATTACACGGGGTCTATTCTGTACAGGGGTTAAGGATATTGGGATTCTCTCTGGAGTTTGCCAGACGGACTGGCTTGTGCCAAGTCTGTCCGAGGTGGCCTTTTGAGCCTGTGACCTCAAGCAGACGTTATACCATACAGTTGTAAACAAAAAAAATAATGTAAAACGTAAGTGGTAATGTACAATTCATCTAGACAGATAAGACCGCCAAGAGATCTTGGTTGGAGACTAATGGATACTTCTCCGACTTAATTGATCTAACAAGATGAGCCTCCTGACCTGGTTTATTGCCATAACTTATAAAGCTTTGGGAGGAATGAAGTCATATTAGCGAGCGTGTTAATAATGAAGTGATGTAATATATAATAAACCGCAGAGACTGCCTGCACTCATCTCATTTTCTAACTCTTCGGCTTTTCAAGAAAATTAAGATGTCAATCTCTTAGCAGAATATTAGGCTGTAGATCTGCACCAGACAGGAATCTAACCTGAGGGCGGGGAGCCGCTCATTAGAGATTATGTAGTTACATGAATAGGAGTTATTTATTGCATTTATGAAATAGACAGGTATAAACTGTGATATATTAGCTGACTCATGGACTGATCAAGTTGGAGATTAGGCAGAGAAGACATCTCTATGTAATCACTTATTGCCTGAATAACAGCATAAACTTTGCAATGATGAGCCAGTCAGTGTATTAATTCACGTCCACCTACTAGAGCCATAACTTAAAGCTCCTGGCCCTAATACAAAATTTGATACAGAATCCCTCGTACAATGTGCCATTTTTAAATTAGCGTTGTATAATCTGGCACTATGCGCCCTTGGACTCCAGAATCCAATGGTATCTATTATCTCATTATCTTTTCTCAAGCCAATTTCATAGTATTTATCAATTTTTGTCCTTAGTGACCTTGATTGGATTGCAGTTTTCAGTATTTTTTGTAGGCCATGCCCACCTTAAATCATTTTCTCAAGATTTAATAACTCAGCACTAGGGTCTTCTATGACGTTTAATCCGCTACCAGCAGATGTCAGGGGAAGAAGTACCAAGTGTGATGAATTTCAAACCTTTAAATTTTTATTCAAAGTAGATGATATGCTGCAGTGGGTATTTTTACGAGTTTTATTAGCTTGAAAAATTTCTACTTTTTTTTACATTTTTAAGACAGGTTAGAGATGAGCGACTTTGCTTCGGGAGGGTCGGTTGGGTCGGGTTTCGTGAAACCCACTTTCTCAAAAAGTGAGTCGAATGAAATCGGCGACTATCAGGAAAAGTGGGAGGTCCACTGAAACACGAAACCAATGCAATCAATGGGAACCAAGTCGGCAGAGAGGGGAGGACAGTAAATTACGTGCCATTTAATGCAAAAAATCAA
>JARQOD010000002.1:53328279-53371433 GCA_033576555.1 Oophaga sylvatica
GATCCTGCTGAGCTACAAAAACCTGAAGACCAAGCAAGCAAGAGTCCAGAGGCTGGAATCAAGCCACAAGCCACAAGACCCAAGCCACAAGACCCTGCCTGAAAGTCTGATAGCCCAGCTGAATCCTGCAAACACTTGGTGTGAGTATAGACTGTATAATGCCTTCATATGTGATTGCTGCCATGTTTGAGTATGTGTCCTACATTTTTTTTTCTTTAAACACATTTTTTTAGTTGCAACACATTTAACTTTTCATGCTGTAGTGTTTTTGTGTGTGTGTGTGTGTGTGTGTGTGTGTGTGTGTGTGTGTGTGTATTTTCATGCATTGTATTCATGTATTTTTTTTGCCAGCATGTATTTTTAACTCCTTTTTTTTAAACAACATTACTTTTCTTGATGTAGTGTTATTTTTGTGTGGGTGGGTATTCATGCATGTTTGATAGTGTTTTGTTCATTTAAAATTTTTTTTAAACACAATAGTCATTTTTAATACATTTTACATGCTGTACAATTTTTTTGAAGTGTGTGTGTGCATGCATGTGTAATAAAGTGTTATTTTGACATTACTGTGATTTAATCTTTTAAATAAAGAGTGTTAAAGCTCATACTTTAAAAAAAAAAAAAAAAAAAAATCTCCAACAAAAATGTCCGTAGTATTTTTTCATATATTTTTATAATTGTTATAATGCACAGGGGTGTATTGCTTTTTAAATATTACTCAAAACATAAAATGGTTTTCAAAAAGGTCATGTGATGCAAAGGTATTGTAGTGTATACATAGGTATACAACTGGGGTTACAAAGGTATAGAAAGTACATGGTGTGCATACATAGACAATGGGGTATATAAAAAGTCAATTGGGTGTATACAAAGGTATACAAAGTAAATGGTGTGCATACATAAACAATGTGGTATATAAAAAGTCAATTGGGTGTATACAAAGGTATACAAAGTAAATGGTGTGCATACATAAACAATGTGGTATATAAAAAGTCAATTGGGTGTATACGAAGGTATAGAAAGTACATGGTGTGCATACATAGACAATGGGGTATATAAAAAGTAAATGGAGTATACAAAGGTATATAAATTCCATGGGGTGCATGCAACATTATCTGGGGGTATCAGTGTAATCGTTGAAGAGACAGTGCCAGGTTGACAGTCTGCAGTTGAGTGATAAGTATATTGTCAAATGGTTATCTCTTGTATTGTTGCTGGCCTTTTTCCAGATTCAGTGTGACAGTCTGCCACAGAAGACAAGGACAGGACAGTCGGCCAGTGTTAAACGGAACCAAGTTGAGTGTGATGTAAGTATATTGTCATTTTAGCGGACATAACAAGTATATAGGCTAAAATTGGCTTTATACTTACAGATTTGTTGGGACAGTTTGACAGTTGGACAGAGGACATTCGGCCACTGGAGAGTCTCACGGAACCAAGTTGAGTGTGATGTAAGTATATTGTCATTTTAGCGGACATAACAAGTATATAGGCTAAAATCGGCTTTATACTTACAGATTTGTTGGGACAGTTTGACAGTCGGACAGAGGACATTCGGCCACTGGAGAGTCTCACGGAACCAAGTTGAGTGTGATGTAAGTATATTGTCATTTGAGCGTATATAACTATTATATTGGCTAAAATGGTTTTATCCTTACAGATTTTTTGGGACAGAGGACAGTCGGCCAGAGGACAGTCGCCCACAGGAGAGTCACGGAACCAAGTTGAGTGTGATGTAAGTATATTGTCATTTCAGCGTATCTAACAATTATATTGTCTAAAATGGCTTTATCCTTACAGATTACTTGTAATACAGTCTGCCACCAACAGTTTGAGGACAGTCTGCCACAGAGGACAGTGAGCCACAGGACAGTCATCCAGACGCAAGTTGAGTGTGATGTAAGCATATTGTCAATTGAGCTGTTATCTCTTTTGTATTGTTGCTTAATAGGCTTTATGCTTACAGATTAATTGAAGGACCCAGTCAGGCCCAGTTGTTCAAGTATGTCTTCTTCTGGAAGCCCCCTGCCACAGCGTAGGCGAACAGAGGTAATTATTATTTTTTTGGTCACTGTTGAGAAAATTATTTTCCAAACTATATGTATGTATTATGTCTTCACAGGAAGCTGAAGAAGAGGGGCTTTCAGAAGCAGACGGTCAGGGTGGAGAAATAACTGGAGCGGGTGCGCAGAGTGTAAGTTTTTTATATAGGCAGATCATCACCTAATGTAAACAACCAAAAAAAATAACAGCACACACAATACATACTGTCATTTATAATTTGGATTTTTTTGTTTTTAAATGTTTTCTAGTCTTCAGAATCCAGGTCTCGTAGGAGAGTTCCTCCAAGGACCTCTCATGGTCATCGGCATGAGCGTCGCCGCGGTCAGCAAGTAAGTATTATTTTTTTTTTTGGTGTTTACTTATTTAACGTGATGTAGCTTATTTTTTTTTGGTTTTATACACAGGCTTCACGGCGTGCTCCCGATACAGATGGTGAGGATGGGGGAGGGATCGACGTAGACATCCTCATCGAAGAGGTCCAACATCGGGAGGCGCTGTGGAATATGGCTGACCGCAGGCATTCTGACCAAGTTATTACCCGACGGCTATGGGAGGAAGTATGCAGCCTGGTGATGGAGAACAGGGGGTAACTCAATGATCGAGACAAGGATCTTGCGCGTAAGTATTCACAGTTGAGTAATGAATTTTGAAGAATGTTATGTGTAGGATACAAAAACAATTTTTTTCCTTTTTATTTCCAGGTGACCGGGTTATCACACGGTGGCGGTCACTCAGGGATCGCTTCAAGAGGGAATTTAACAAAGAGATGCAGGCAAGGAGTGGATCATCAGGACGCAAGAGCAGATACAAATACGCCCAAGCCTTGTCGTTCCTGCGATCAACGATGGTCAGCAGAAGGTAAATATTTCACAAAACATTTATGTATGACAAAAGTAAAATGTGTCTAACCATATTTTATAATTTCAGAAAGGTGAATGTAATATAAATATATTTAATGTTTTTTTTTTTATTTGACAGCACTGTCTGCAGCACTCTAGAGCCTGGTTCTCAGTTTGTTCCCTCTGGAGCGATCCCTCTGGAGTCCGCCGCCGGGGACCACGTCGATAGACCTGACCCCTATGCACCTTCCCTCTTGGCAGGTACCTCCGCCCCATCCACCAGCACTAGAGTTGCAGGGCAGACTTCGTCACATGAAGCTGCAGGTGATGAGTTGGAGTTCCCTTTACCTTACCCTGCTGACACTGCCACCACACCTAGACGGCAGCGTCATCGAGGTCAGGAAAGGAGCTATGCATCTGATTTTTTGCATCTGAATGCATCCTATCAAAACACTACACAACTTTTAAAAGATCAATTTAAAGATGGGTTTGCTCTATTGAGCAAAAACATTGCTGAACTCAGCAGTAAAATTGATAGGATGCAGTCAGATGCAAACATGGAGCCGAGACACTGTTTTTTTCAGTCCGTTCTCAAGAACATGGAAAATCTTACTCCTGACCTGCAGATGCATGTGATGCAAGGCTGCCATAATTCTCTAGTGCAGGTAGTATCACGAGCCCATCAAATTACCCACCCAATTCCTACACCTTCCCCACTTCAACCTGCCTCCCATCCAGCAGCAGCAGCCGCCTATCTACCTGCCACTCATTCAGCTGCAGCCTATCCAACTGCTGCACATTCAGCTGGCAGCCAGCAAGCTACAGCCAATCCTCCTAATACTCCTTCCCCATTTCAATATTCCCATTATTTTAATTCCCCCTTTCAGTTTTCACCGTTAACTTCACCGTACCCCATCCCACCAACACCTTCACCATTCCTTCCTCAAACCTCTTCTGCTCCTCAACTGCCTTCCCAACCTAATGTTTTTCCCTCCACTTCTGATCCTATCCAACCTGCTAATCCATCCCCCACTATCGACGTGGTCCATCCTGTCAGCCCCTCGCTAGTATCTCCACCCAACAGTACACCTCTTTGTAAATATGTCTATAGTGCTGCTAATGTATATAGTGCTGTGAATGTATATATTGTATAGAGTGTTGTGTATGTATATATTGTATATAGTGTTGTGTATGTATATATTGTATATAGTGTTGTGTATGTATATATTGTATATAGTGTTGTGTATGTATATATTGTATATAGTGTTGTGTATGTATATATTGTATATAGTGTTGTGTATGTATATATTGTATATAGTGTTGTGTATGTATATATTGTATATAGTGTTGTGAATGTTTATATTGTATAGAGTGTTGTGTATGTATATATTGTAGAGAGTGCTGTAAATGTATGTATATATTTCTGTAAATTTCTGTATATAACTTTTTTGACCAATTCTTTTTGAAAATGTTTGTGAAAATAAAACACATTTTTTTTGAAAAATAAAATTTATTTTGTTGCAAAACATGTCATGTCTTTTTTAATAACTGTTTTCAACATGAAAGGTTATAACACAATCAACATTAGGGTACAGATAAACACACATCACAAAAGTGGTAAAAACATTATACATTACCAAATTCAGTAAGTAAAGCAATGCAGAGTATACCGAAAAAATATTACACCATGTCATCCTGCCAGTCCACCCTTCCATCAGGAGACATAAAATAGTCCGCAAACTTCTCACGCATTTGGGCCACAGATCCTGAACTCCGGAAACTAATGTTCGTGTAGTCCTGCAATGTGGTCCCAGGCAAATCTTCATCCATGTTGACATGTTCTTTTGAGATAACAAAATTGTGCAGGACCACACAAGCCTTCACAACATGGTCCACAGTCTCACTTTGTAATTTGATAGCAGTCAGCAGCACCCTCCATTTGGCGGTTAAGATCCCAAAAGCGCATTCAACAACTCGTCTAGCCCTTGTTAATCTGTAATTAAATATTTTTTTTCTTTGGTTCAATCCATGGCTGCCATAAGGTTTTAATAAATGTGTTGAAAGCTGAAAAGCCTCATCTCCCACACAAACAAAGGGCAATGCAGGGCCACAGGTTCCAGGGAGTGGTCTTGGAGGCGGAAACTGGAAGGTATCCCCATATAGGCGACGTCCCATAGGCGAATTTTTAAATACTTGAGAATCATTTGAACGCCCATATGCACCAATGTCAACAGCAATAAACTGGCATCTGGCGTCCGCAATGCCCATAAGTACTATTGAAAAGAACTTTTTGTAGTTAAAAAAAAGAGATCCAGATCCTGTGGGTTTTACAATCCGGATATGTTTGCCATCCACGGCACCAATACAGTTGGGAAACTGGCATATATCCATGAACTGGTCTGCAATTTCTATCCATCTCTGCTGTGTTGGCTCAGGGAGAAATTCATTGCACAAACAATCCCACAGCGCCTGACAAGTTTCTTTAACAATACCGGAGATAGTAGAAATACCAAGCCGGTACTGAAAGTGCAGAGATGTAAATGATTCCCCTGTAGCCAGAAATCTGCAAAAAAGGAGAAGAAATAAATTAAACCAAAAAGAAACAAACAAAAAAAAAAAATCCCCAAAAAAAAAAAAAAAAACATTGTAAAGGATTTTTAAAAAAAATAACTTACCGGATTGTGACCATCAGCCGCTCTGCTGGAGATATAGCAAACCGAAGGACAGTGTCCTGTCTACAAATTCTGTCTTCAATGCGTGCTACCAAAACCTCGAAATTTTCAGCTCGCATTCTTACATAGTTAAAAAACTTGCTGGGGTTCAGCCGTAACTCCATATACAAGGTGGAATACACCCCACGGGTCATCCGCCTCGCATTTATTGGATGGATCCACATCCGTCTCTGCCGACGACACAGTATCCGACGTCTGGCTTCCTCCTTCTTCTGAACAATCCTTGCCAAACGATTGCCCTCCACTCTAAAATCCTCGCAAATCTTCTCCATATTCTCAAAAATAATCCCCATCTCCATCTCCATCGCTGCCACTAGCTCAAAACCCTTTCAAATAATCTGGTGTAAATACACCCTATTTATACGTTTCCACATAGTAACAGTAGCCAATCACAGTACATATTATTTATTTTAGCCAATCATGATGGAGATACTCCCTTCTGAATAACGGATCCGCCAAAAAAGCGGATGGAAAAACGGATGAAACTGAGTCAACGGATCCGTTATTTAGGCGGAATCGTTAACGGATCCGTCAAAATAGCGGATCCGTTGACTCAGTTTTTCACTATTTTTGGCGGATCCGTCAATCCGCCACGATGTCGGACAGTGACTGACGTCGCACGACTGAAGTGTGAAAGAGGCCTAAGGGGGGAGTAATGTAAGGTTCTTTGTCTCTGTTGACATGTTCCTTGAAACTCAGTTTTCCGTCGGCCATTTTGCTTTCTGTCTTTCTGCAGCTCTTGCCCTCAGTTAATATGGAGTTTCCAGTTTTCATGTTCCCGCCCTGATTCTTCCCTCTTGCTTCTTAAGCAGCCTCAGCTGAACAATAAGTGCTCCTGAATCAAGCCTCAGTCAGTCTGTGACCTGACTCCTGGAAGCCTTGGACTTGTACTCCAGCTATTCCCTACTGAGGAACTTTGGAACACTTTTGGACTCTGGAAACCTGCTGTTCGGTGAATCCATGTTTGCAGAGGAATTACGGTACAGAGAAGAGATCCTGAACCTGCTTTGGAGATTTATTGTAGTGCTTGAAGTTACTCTGGCCTGCTGTGTCTCCTGTCGCTGTTCCTGCAAACTGTGTGAACTTTTCAGCATGCTTGTATGAAGTAATACAAGTCATTTCATTTCAACCTATGTCTCCTGTGTTTCCTCGCACCCAAGCACAAGACGCTATAGGAACTGTACACTATACATGACACATGCCAACACCAATTCCTGCAACACCCGAACCACAGGGGGGGGGACGATGCGGTGAAACCATTAATCGCGCATACCACTCCCATATTATCGCAATTAAAGCGCACCCGTTGATTACGAAAATCACGCCCCCACAAATGTACAGCCACGAGGATCGGGAAAATCTCCAACAATGTTATGTTGCGTACCAAGCCCACCTCCACCCATTCTTTGGGCCAATGAGATGCGCACCATTGTCCCTTGAAATATGCCCCAAAACCAATCCCGCCAGCCGCATCAGTAAACAAGTCCAAAGCATCATTGTCTACAACCTCAGCCATTACCAAGGAGCGGTCATTGTACCCCTCCAAAAAAGATTCCCAAACTGACAGGTCCGCCTTAAGCTCCGCGGACAACCTGATAAAATGATGAGGGGCTCGAACACCTGAAGTAGCGCTTGCCAGCCAACGTGAAAAAACTCGGCCCATCGGCATCACCCGACAAGCAAAATTCAGCTTCCCCAACAGCGACTGAAGATCACGCAATGACAGTTTTTTCAATCGACGCGCTCTGACCACCTCCGCTCTCAAAGCCGATAGCTTGTCCTCAGTAAGTCTGAACTCCCATTCAACGGTGTCAATAACGATCCCTAGAAAACACAGACACGTACTTGGACCCTCCGTCTTGTCATGCGCCAACGGGACTCCAAACCGCTCAGCCACCCTCTGAACTGCTTTTAAAATCCTAGAACACTGCCATGAATCCGCTGGCCCAACACACAAGAAGTCATCCAAATAATGAATAACCGAATCAAAACCCGAAACGTCACGTACCACCCATTCAAGAAAAGAACTGAAAGCTTCAAAATACAAACAAGATAAGGAACACCCCATGGGTAAGCACCTGTCAACAAAAAACACAACATCCCAATAGCAACCCAGTAGCTTTATGCTATCAGGGTGCACCGGCAACAAGCGAAACGCAGACTCGATGTCTGTCTTGGCCAAACGGGCCCCTCGACCGCACTTTCTCACCCACCGCGCCACCTCATCAAACGAGGAGTAAACTACAGAACAAATCTCAGGATCAATGCCATCATTCACTGACCTGCCCCGCGGGTATGACAAATGTTGGATAAGTCGAAACTTATTCGGCTCCTTTTTTGGAACAACTTCCAAAGGGGAAACAACCAAATCTGCAAAGGGGAGGGGACATAAACGGGCCAGCCATTCTACCCAACAAAACTTCCTTTGCCAGCTTATCCGAAACAACTCTGGGATGTAACAATGCCGACCGCAGGTTTTTCAGTACTCACGGAATATCAAATGGTGGTTGGGGAATGACAAAACCGTCCTTAAAACCCGAGTACAACAATGCCGCTTTTTCCCGGTCCCCATATCTATTTAGATAAGGGACCATCCTTTCCAGTTTCACCGGAGTCTCCCCCTTGCGAATTACCGCTTCCAAATTTTCCTTTCCTAAAACACTTGGATGCTCCGTGAGATACGCCATTGCAGGTGGAGCAGAGGTGTTTGAATTTACAACTCGCCCCAAACTTGCACTGGTCGTCGTTAAATTGCCAGCATACCCCCGACTTATGCCCTCCTGCCTGTCCTTGCCCGTTGCTGCCGGCTGTGCCGGAGGTGTTATTACTCTGGCTGGTGCTCCCAGCCCCCCCATGAAAGGAATGGCTAAATTTGTTTTGCGCTATGACCCGCATCCACAGACCAATATCTTTTTGATCCCAACGAATAGCAGGACGAATTGCCTTCCTCTGCCGGAATTGTTCATCATACCTAAGCCAAGCTTGCCCGCCATATACCCTGTAAGCTTCACCTATGACATCCAAATAGCAAAATAGGGCCGAACAATTATCCGGAGCCTTTTTCCCAATGACACTTGCCAAAATGGCGAAAGCTTGTTGCCAATTAACAAACGTCTGGGGAATCAGGCGCCACCTGCGTTTTTCCTCCTCCTCTTTTTTACTGTCCTCTTTTTTGCTCTTGTCCAAATTAAATTTCCCAAGAGGCAACAACGAGAAAATCTTCACATATTCGTCCTTCCAAATGCTCTCTCTAACTTCCTTCTTTAAAAGCGCCCCCAATGGGCCTTCAAAACATACGTATACCTCCCCGTGTGCCCTATCATCTAAATGCACGCGACACACCTTCTCCTTCTCAGTTTGCACTGATACCGACACCGGCTCACCCATAGGACCCGACAATTCCGCCCCACTCGGCCCGGTATGCCCACCAGCCTGCGACCCAACCCATGCAGCCAACGGAGATGAACCACCCAAACCCCGTTCCAAACGTGACAATAAATCCCGCACACCCACTAACATTTCCCTAACACCCCCAGTTACTTCCCCACTCAACGCAGAACCCCCACTGCCCTGATAATCGCCCACCTGACCCCCCAAACACTGTGTAGAAGACAAATTTGGGTGACAAACGCCAGACAAAAAAGTGTACTCACCGGGCTGCGAGGGTGCTGTGAGCCCTCCAGCCGCAAAACCTGGATCCTCGGATGCCTCCACTCCGTCCTGGCCACCGACGGCGACTCCCGTGGCCTGTTGCTGATGACTAGGACTCCCCTCTAAAACGACTGGCGTAGAGGGCCCAAACGCCAGAGAGGATCCCGCCAGCTGGGTCCCAAATGCCTCCACTACCTGGGTCGCCACGTCCCTAGCACCCGTCGCACAAAGGGCCTGCACAGCGATGGCCCCCCGTGATCCATCTATAATACCCGGATGACTTCTCCCGCCACCCTGTAACGGGGTCAATGGTCCCGGCCCTGCTGCACTGCAGGCCGCTGTCGCGCAAATTAATGGGCTAATCATCGTGCTGCCGGCGGTGAAAGCAGGCCACCCACTCGGGCGACCCCCCGAAAAACCTGGTGCTTCACTGCCTGTGAGGGAAGACTGTACTGGCCCTGCCGCCGAGCAGGCCGCTGCCCCGTCATTACTTAATCGTGACCTGCGTGGAGAGCCAGGCCGCACCGCAGGCCTCCCGCTACCGCAGCCTGCCGACATACCCGCTACCCCACTGTCAGTGGGGGATAAAGTCACAGGCCCTGCCTGAACGCAGGCCGCTGCACCACCGGCGATCGCCTCTGTACTGCAGGGAGAGGCAGGCCGCACAGCGACGGTACCGCTGCCGCGGCCCCCCGCAGATCCCGTACGCCTCTGCTGTCTAGCGCGTGCTGGCTCCGCCCCTCCACTAGCGCGAGGCGGAGGCCTAGACACCGCCGCAGGGCCCCGCCGAGCAACCGGATTCCTCCCAGGCCGGGGCCTGCTAGCCCGAGAACATTGTGGTGCCCGGCCTGGAGGGTCCCTAGAGGGGCTCCTATGCCGACGCGAGGCCCTGGGAGCTGCATCTGGGGATAGCCGCTCAAGGGGCCTCACCCTTCTCGACCGCCGCTCCCTAACCGGAGATGGGGCTGACTGCCTGGAGGTACCAGGAGCAATACCTGCGACCTGTGCCTCTAGCCACCCTGAAGGCTGCGATAAAGCCGTCTCCCTCAGCAGCTCCAGAGCTCTCTCCACCTCGGACATGTTAACAGTTTTTCTAAAGGCGGGAAACTGACCTGAGGCCTGTAACCACCTCCCTATATAGACCCCTTAATCTAAATACTCCTCCCCCCAACTAACCCTTCCAACCCCCCCGTCATGTTGGCCTCCGCCCACGCCTCCTGGGAGGAGGGGGGGAGGCTTTGCTCCGGCTATTTCTTTATCCTAAAAAAGACATGTAAGTAAATTTGCATATAGAGAGAAATATGCCCAGTCTCACCATTTCTTGAATATGTCTAAGGACTTCAATATCTCAGGATACAAAGTCAGCACATTATCGCCACATGCTCGTAAAACTCTCCACAGACTGCATTTAATATGACAACCACAGGGTGGCCACATATGGCACATACAGCATGGACAACTCGCGAAGGAGTATCAGGAAATCACGTTTTGTTTTTTAAGCTGGTAAGGGTGCACTATGTATTACAAGATACGCTGAGACAGGAGATGAAGAACACATTACATATCTATTCAAATATTTTTGAGATTGAAAGTAAGTTTTGCTTTCAAGAACCACTTTTGTAGGATCGTGCAAGTGTAGCCAATAATGTTGATAAAGATGGGACTGGACTGATGCATGACCTAACATAGGTCTCAAACATGACTGGCTTTGGAAACGAGGATGGGATTTAAGGGGTTAAACGACAAAGAGGGATAAATAGGTAGGGGCTTGGTTCCAAGTGAATTGGAGGAGAGGAACACCGATTATAATCATCAATATCATCCAATTCTTCAGCAAAGTCTAAACAATATGAGCTCGAATCTGGCTGCCATAGGCCCCCGCTTATCGTTTGCACTGAGTTTTATTAATTTTTCACACTGCATGTGTCATTAAAATAATAACAAAAGAAACTAAAGGAAAAATGGTGTAAACTATAAAGAGCAAATTTACTACTGACAAATTATTTTTTAGAAGATAATTAGAATGATAAAATATGGCATCCTCCAGCAACCGTATTGCAACTGCTCCTCATATTAATGGGAATATACTGCAGTACCAGCCATCACCCATTAGTAGACATGCTGCTGTTGTCCCTTTCCTAAAGAGAACCATTCCCATTGTACATGTGGTCCTATTAAGGACTAAATGGAGAAGAGCAGGATGAGCTGACAAATATATATACAGTGGGGAAAAAAGTATTTAGTCAGCCACCAATTGTGCAAGTTCTCCCACTTAAAAAGATGAGAGGCCTGTAATTGACATCATAGGTAGACCACAACTATGAGAGTCAAAATGAGAAAACAAATCCAGAAAATCACCTTGTCTGATTTGGGAAGATTTATTTTGCAAATTATGGTGGAAAATAAGTATTTGGTCATTAACAAAAGTTCATCTCAATATTTTGTTATATATCCTTTGTTGGCAATGACAGAGGTCAAACATTTTCTGTAAGGGTAGGTTTCCACGGTCCGGAATCAATGCGCTTTGGACGGAGCGGAAACCCGGCTCCGCCCAAAGCCCCGCCCCCTTCTGAACGCTTGGTGATTCCGGATGTGTTTATCGCCGCACCCCTACATAGGACTGTGTTATTTACCTTGCGGCGACGGAGCATCGCTGCAAGGTAAATTCTAGACATGCTGCGATCTAAAAAGACGCGCCGCATGTCCGGTTTAGCGGGTGTGTCACCCGCTTGATCGGACGCATAGCGGAGACGGGATTTCATAAAATCCCCTCCACTATGTTGGAACATCTGGCCGCTGCGGATTAAACGCTGCGGTAGGACGCAGCGTTCAATACGCAGCTACTACTGAGTGTTTCCTGACCGTGGAAACGTACTCTTCACACGGTTGGCACACACTGTTGCTGGTATGTTGGCCCATTCCTCCATGCAGATCTCCTCTAGAGCAGTGATGTTTTGGGCCTCTATTCTCTATTTATCAGAAAAGATACTAGAAGTATTTTATTAATTGACATTTCTGCATACGAGTAAAGTGGGTGGTCCTACTTAATCTCTGACAGTTATCTAAACATGCTGTCATACACTGATGGCTGTCAGTCACTAATTAGGACTATCCACTGGACCCTTAAGCAGAGATTGAGCAAGGCTGTAAATAAATAAAACATATCAATATTTTCTTACAATCCTATATATCAGAGCTTGGCAAAGTGTGGCCTGTGGGCCACATTCAGCCTACTGGCTGTCTCAGTCTGGCCCACAGATCGAGACAGCTGAAGGGATGAAAACTGGCCAATAGGTGACACCATTCCCTTGCCCGCCCATCACCTGTCCCCACTTTCCAATGTTACCACTGTCCGCATCCTCAAGATATGGAGAGCAGGGAAAATATTGGTGGAGGAGGGGCTGCTGACGTGGGTTCCCCTGTAATTTTGATAACCAGGCAGACAAAACTGACAGATGGGGGCTGCAGCATGGCTGGTTTTCAAGATCAGAGAGGTCCCCAAGCTTTTTTTATTTAAATAAATTATTTAAAAATATGGTGTGAGGTCCCCCCATGTTTGATACTCAGCTAAGCTAAAGCAGACAGCTGAGGGCTGGTATTCCCAGGCTGGAAAGGGCCCTTGAATATTGCCCCCCCCGCCTAAAAATAGCAGCCCGCAGCTGCTCAGAAAAGGAGCATCTGTTAGATGTGCCATTTCTGGTACTTTGCCCAGCTCTACCCACTTGCCTTGTAGTGGTGGCAAGTGGGATTTATATTTATGGGGTTGATGTCACCTTTGTATTGTCTGGTGACATCAATCTATAAGTCACCTATCCATTACTAATCCTATAGTTGTATGGTAAATAAACACACATCCAGTAAAAAGTCTTTTATTTGAAATAAAAACAAAACACACTTTTCATTTTTTATTTAAAAATAACAAACACAGTTATGCTCACCTAATGCTCATTCCATTGAATTCCTTGTTTCCTGTAATAAAACAAAAATAAAAAAAACAACCATATCCCTCAACTGTCCAATGTTCTGTCCAATGCCGCAATCCATGTCTGGGGATAAACAGTTTTCAACCTGGACAGTGCCAAGATGCGACCATCAAGGATGAGAACCACTGGGAGAATGAGCAGCATCAGTGACTAGCGGTGACGTCAACGAGGCTGCCAGGGATGGAGGTATGGCTGGCTATGTGGAGTTATGTCTGAACAGATGGATGGATGAAGAATGGATGGATGGATGAATGAGGGATGGATAGATGGATGAGGGATGGATGAAGAGATAGCTGGAGGAATGGATGAGGGATGATTAGATGAGGAATGGATGGATGAGGGATGGATAGAGGAGTGGCTGGATGGAGGGATGGCTGGAATCCATAGTGTCCAACGCCGTAATACATCTGTGCAACGTGTGCTCTTCAGCATGAACGGTGGCATCATGCAACCGTTCATGCTGAGAAGCAAGGAAGAATGAGCTGCAGCGAGCGGGCCCCTGAACTACGGTAATCACCACTAGTACAATGAGAATAAGTCTCACGATGCAGCTGTGAATTCACCAGGTGAACTGCGGTGAGCTCACAGCTGCCCATGAGACTTTTTCTCACTGTGCGAGAGGTGATCTCACCGAGGTCACCATAGTTCATAGGCCCGGCTTGGAATGCAGCATCAGTGACCGGTGGTAACCTCGATAACATCACTGCTGGTCACTGAGGCTGAGCTAGCAGCAGCTCATTCAGTTGCATCTTGGCACCGTCCAGGTTGAAAACTGTTTAGCCCAAGACATGGATTACGGCATGGGACTGATTGACAGAGAGGTGAGGGACATAGTTGTTCTTTAATCTTCTTTTATTACAGGAGACGTTGGCTTCAACGGAATGGGCGTTAGGTGAGTATAACTGTGTTTGTTATTTTTAAATAAAAAAGTAAAAGTGTGTTTATTTCAAATAAAGGACTCTATTCTTGCTGTGTGTTTATTTACAACATAACTATAGGATTAGTAATGGATAGATGTCTTATATTAGAAAACCGTGGGCTTGATGTCACCGGGCAATACAAAGGTGACATGAACCCCACAAATATGAATCCCACTTGCCACCACTACAGGGCAAGTGGGAAGAGCTGGGCAAAGCACCAGAATTGGCACATCTAAAAGACATGCCTCTTTTGGGCGGATACGGGCTGCTATTTTTTGGGACTAGACCCAAACAAAATTTCGTATGGTGACAGCTTTTCTGGGTCTCTGGGAGTGTGCCTTACGCTAAACAGTGCAATTGGGAGTGTGTCATGCCATGGTTTGCGTGTCTCTTGGGCAATTTTCAGCATCCTATTCTTAAGTGTTCCGTTCAGTCTTTCTACCTTCCTGCTGCTCTGGGGATGGTAAGGAGTGTGTAGGCCTAGGTCTGACCCTACTGCTAATTGGGTCTCGTGTGTCAGATTTGCTGTGAATGCGGGTCCCTGATCACTTTCTATCATTTCTGGAACCCCGTATCTGCACACTATTTTCCGAAAGTAGCTGCTTTGCAGTAGTCTTTGCTGACTTGGAACGCTTCTGTTCATCTTGAAAATACTTCTTTGACCACAATGGCGTATTTGAATCCTTCACTTGGCGATATCTGGATGTGGTCTATCTGGATCCTTTGAAGCTGGTAGAGTGGTCTTTCCAGATGAGGTGAGGGGGACTTTCTTCCATACGTCCAGGCTTGCATTTGCTGCAGGTCAGACAGCTGCTGGTGAATTTGGCTGTTAGGGTGGAGATCCCTGAAGCGAACCAGTAAGCACCAATCAGATCATTCATCTGTGTCTTTGATATGTGGGTGTGGGTCCATGTGCCCATTGGACCACCATAGGGTGCCTACTTTGTGGTAGGCAGAGTTTGAAGTCCATTATTGATAGCCTTCCTTCTTCACGTGTTGCTTTTTTTGCATTCAGCTCTTCTCCTTTTGGAGCTTGGTCTTGCAACTTCTTGAGCATATCCCAGGACGTCTTTTTGTCAGGTTTCTTGTCTTCAGTCGTCATGTAGTAGCCGTCCGGCTCTACGACCTCTCCCACTTCTCCATGTTGTCTTCCTTTGGCCGCTTCTTTGGCTGCCATGTCCGCCATGTTATTGCCTCACGCCTCTTCTGTTCTCAGTTTTCCATGCACTTTGATTTTTCAAATTGCCACCATTTTGGAAGTTGGAGTACACCCAGCAGGTCCCTAAAGGCTCCATAATGCTTCACGGTTGTCCCGTTTGCTGTGATGAAGTCCCTTGTAGCCCAGATGGGCCCAAAGTCGTGTGCTATGCCATGCGAGTACCTGTAGTCAGTGTAGATGTTTGCAGTTTTGCCTTCTGCCATCTGGCAGGCCTTCATCAGCGCTATCAGTTCTGCTTCCTGGGCTGACAGGCTAGGTGACAGACTTCTGGACCACAGGATTTCTTGATTGCTGGTCACTGCACTTCCTGTGTGGAAACTTCTTCATCATCTGCAAATCTGGAGCCATCCAAGTAGAGGATAAATTCTGTAAATTTTGTTCTGGAAAGTCCATATTGTATCCCCCCTTGGGAGTGGGAGTAGAGTAGCCGGGATGAGGACTGTAGGTCTGGAGACGGTGACATTATGAGACAAAGGCGATAGAGGCGCCACAAAGATGCCTGGCGGTGGGGAGATTATTGTTGGTTGAGCTTAATTGAAGATTGCCAAGATGTCGTGTGGAGTGAGAGTTTCCAGTGGCTGTCCAAGAGTGATGTCAGCAACCTTGTCCAGGAAGGTGTGTGCTGCAGATACTGCCATCAGGCAGGAGGGTGCTCCTCTTGCAACTGGATCCAAGCGGGCTGAGAGGCAGCCTAAAAGTCTCTGTTTTCCCCCCTGAATCCATGTCAGGACTCCAATAGCATGACCTTCTTTCTTCCATCAGGTAGACGGAAAGACTTCTCGTAGTCAGGTAGGCCTGGTATTGGCGCTGAGACTGTGGAGTTCTTCCAATCTCCTGAATGGGTTGAAGGCTGCGTCTGATAGAAGGAGCGGGGTTGCGTTGATGCAAGCGCACAGAGGCTGCATTAGGACTGAGGCATCAGGGATCCAGGTTCTGCAATACGACACTAGACCAGGGAAGGCCTGCAGCATTCTTGGAGTTGTTGGGGGAGCCATCTTCTCCACAGTGGTCTTCCAGTCTTTTGACATGTGTTTCGTCTGGTGGGCAATACAGTGTCCCAGGGATGTAACTTGCTTCTGACATCACTGGACTTTGTTCTTCCAGACCTTGCGTTGCTGTTCTTCCAGGTAGAGTAGGAGAGACAAGGAATGGACTGTGCAGGTATCAATGTCAACCACACAAAAGAGAAGGTCATCCACGTGTTGTAGAAGAGTGACTCTTGCATATTCTGCAATCCAGTTGACGAGGATGGAGGACATTGTCTTGGTGAAACTTGAAGGGCTTGTTTTGAGCACCTTGAGGCAACACTGTCCATATGCACTGCACTGGTGCGTGAAGGCAGGCCTCCAGGTGGAGGGGAAACACTGAAGAAGGTACTGGCCAGGCTGATCACCGTGAATACCGTTGCGGTGACTGGGACTTTTGAGAGCAGAGTGTGACGGTTCAGCACTGTTGGGGTTTCAAATACCGTAGCCTCTTTCACGGCCTCCAGGCCTTGCACCATTCTGAACTCAGTGGGGTTTACAGTCTTTTTCTTCACTGTGGAAAGCTGGTATTGATTCCGATGGGCGAGGCAGCCCAGTTTGGCCTTGTCCTTCAGTATGCGGCAGGGGACTCCCATCTGCGGCGCAGAGCTGGCGGGAAAACAAGCCGTCTACTAGGATCCACATCATGAGAGATGACGACCAGCTGGCTTTCTTGTTCTCCACCAAGACAGTCACTGTGTTAGCACCTGCTCTGGTCACAGGGGGTCTTCTTGTTGGGACGTCTCCTTAACCGGCTGCTTTTTTCTCAGCACGGGCCATCAGTAGTTTCTTTTTCTCCAGCTCGGTCTCAGGTCAGTATTTGTGCACAAGTTTGAAGAGCTGAGTGGCCTTTTGCCGGTCTAGGGCCTGGGTGAACTGGTTGATTGCAGGGGGCACCTCCTGGTGCTTGCAAAAGATGAACCTCTGGCGTTGGAGCTGGGAGAGGTGTTGCCATTCCATGAAGCGAGTAGGGTCCTTCTTGAGTTGAATATCCTGGCCAATGTCAAAGTTCTCAGGCTGTCTTCTTAGGCGAGTTCACTTAGACCTTCAGTTGGTCAGAGACATCTTGACTCTGGGTGATGGAGTGGCTTTTCTGGTACTATGTCCAGCACCTCCTGTGATAGGTCTGCAGTGTGGTTGTTCCTGTTTCTTCTTGGGTCAGGGTGAAGAAAAGTGTCATGGTCCCATCTTCCTGGAACACTCTGGTCGCTTTCAGCTTCTGCAGTAAGTCCACTCCCAATAGGTTGAGGGTGCAGGTCTTTGACACAACAAACTGGGACATGATGGAGCGTTCTGGCTGAGTCCACACGCTCAGGGGCTTCATAATCTAGAAATATCTGACTTGACCATCAATTCCCATGCAGGACGCAGAAGATTCTGATAGATAGGTGAGGTTGCGGAGTTCCACAAGAAAAGATCTGACTACGCCATCCACTCTCAGGATATTGGTCCCACTGGTGGGGTTCCCTGTGGACTTGGTGTGCTCCTGTCCTATGGACGGGGTTCATCACTGTTTTCTGTGTTCTTCTTCTTCTGGGCGAAGTCAGTGTTCTGCACTGGTTCCGGAAATGACCAAACTCGCCACAGTTGTAACACTGGACATCCCTTCTGTCCCGGCGGGACTCAATCCTTTTTGCTACTGCAAGCAGGGTATCCATTGCTATTGACGTGTACTCAGGCCTGGCTACTACCAGTGGTTTCCTGATTGGTTCTCTCAGTCCATGCACAAAAGCCTGTGCCAACATCTGTCTGTGTGTCTGATCATGGGTAATGAGGCCCAAATCTTGAAACACTTGCATCGCTCTGTCATGGAACTTCTCCACAGACTCTGTCTTGTCTTGACTCATGTCATGTAGGCTGAGAGTTTGTCCTGTCAGTCTGCTTTTGGCCCATTCTCTGAGCTGCTCAATTAGCTTTGGTCCTGTCTCCCAGGCATATGCATCTAACTCTGCTGGAAGCTTGAAGTGTTCTCTCATAATTGGCCAGAATGCATCACCTGCTTTTATTTCCATTACGGTCCAGAGATCAATCCAGGCTGCTGCATACGTTCGCTGGATCTGCTGCATTTTTTGGCAAAATGGCATGGGGTGTATCTCTGGGTCTGGCAGCATACTGATCACCTGGCTTGGGATGAAAGGCTCATAGGATGGTGCCTCTACCTGTCCCTGCTCTATTGGTGCTTGTGTGTTTTCTTCCCTAGTATTGGGCAGCATGCGTGACGTTGCATCTTTATCTTCATCAGATAAGAAGTGACATGGTGTACTTGGTGCATACACTGGGTGAGATTTGGGCTTAAAAGTTGTCTTGCTGCATGGGGATTTCCCACTTCCTTGCTGAGGCTGCGGTGGATCAGTGTCATGGTTCCATGCTGGCAGCCCTGCTCGGCACTGAGGTTCCTCATTTGTGTCTGTAGCTATACTTCCCCCCTGTGAAGCCATGGCTGTGGGCTCTGATAGTTGTTGTGTCTGGGGGCTACATGCAGCGTTTTGTGTAGGGAGATTTGCACTTTCTTCTCCTGATATAATGACTGGCAATGTTTGTACTGTGCTTGGGATAGACAGGGTGCCCTGTGCTGGAGGCACTGAATACAGGGACACCACATTGCTTTGATTGGGTGTTGACCCAGTTGATAACGAAGTAGAAAAAAGAGGAAGAAAGGGAGGTGTGAGGGAGGAGCGAGAGGAAGAGGAGGGGAGAGAGATGGAGGGGAGAGAGGTGGAGGGAGGGTGAAGAAGAGGAAGAGAATGAAGGAGGGGAGGGAGAGAAGAGTGGAAAGGGAAAAGGAGAGAAAGATGGAGGAGAGAGAGAGGTGGAGATGGAGGGGGAGAAGTAGAAGAAGATGAAGAAGAAGATTTGAGAGTTGGAGAGGAAGAGATAGAAGAAGAAGAAGAGGAAGAAAATGGATGTGTCAGAGATGTGAGGGAGGGAAAGAAGGATAGAGAGGGACGGCAGCGAGGAAAGAGGAGAAAAGTCTGAAGAAGAAAGAGAAAGGGACTGAGAAAAGAAAAAGGAAGGGTGTCCCCCCTTTGGCTCTTGAGAGTCGATCGTTGAAACAAAAATGCCTTCTCCCTGTGGAGAGAGGCGGGGAGCGTTTTTCCCTGTACAAGGCTCCTTATTCAATGAGAGCAGCCTACACCTGTCCCGTGTCTCCACATGATGGACATGTGATGTGTGTGACTCTGAATTCTGCTCTTGTGACATGTCAGTGATCATTTTCTCACAGACGATTTAACACCTTTTCAATCTTATAAAAAAATCACTTCCTGGTACGTTCAAATTAACTTGCTGTACCTTCTACACGATGCACCACTGCTCTTTTATAGCAGACGGTAATCTATAAACAAACTTTCCCGTTACCTTTCAAACAAAAAAACAAGGAAAAAAAAAACATTTCATTATGCAGCGTAAAGTCCGCCTTTCCATTTGCTTCTCACGTACTCTGACCTTCTATTCACATGCCTAGCCCTTCGATTCTTACGTACTGTGTCTATTCCAAAAACCTATTCAACAAAGGTGATTAAAAATCTGAAAACTGCTGCATTCTGGTTCTGTGTGTCTTCGCTGAATGCCTGATGGGAGGGGTGAGTCAAGCCGCGGCACAGCTGTTATTCTCCCTCAGACTGCAGTTTCCTTATCTGTGGAGTGACCTTGGTCTAAAGCAAGCTAGTAGAAAAAAAAAATGGTTGGAGAAAAAAACTCTAAAATAAATTGATTAGAAAAAACCTCTCCAAAATTATTTAAAAATGTACTTAAAAGAAAAAAATTTTAAAAACAAAAGTTAGATTTAGCAAAAAAAACTCTCGGAAAAAAGATTGACCAAAAAGGGGAGGGGGAAAAAAAAAAAAAACATATTAATCATAAAACTCTGAAAAAACAACCCTTGTTACTAAAACAGCTAATTAAAAACAGAAAAGAGGTGGAAAAGCTGATGTAAAATGATAAAAACAAAAAGAAAAAAATACTTTAAAACTTTTTGTCTGGTAGCGTAGGCTGTATCCTCCCGCCCTCTGGGAGAGAAAAAAAAAATAATAAAATAAAATAAAAATCTCACTGCTGCCAGCACTTCCCCCCTCCCTTATATCTCTGCTTGCTGCCTCTACAGGCACTGAAATCACGTATTAAAAAAAAAAAAAAAGATTATCCCTCAGAATAGCAAAAAAAAAACAAAACGAATTTTCACGCTACAGCCTGTAACCAAAAAACTAGCTTAGAAAAATCAAAACCAGGAAACAGATGTGACAACGTGATTAGCAGAGGAGGGGGTCAAAGGGGTTTCTCGCTGCTGCAGCCAGCAGTGAATGAGATAGTGACAGAGCGCACGCTGCTCTGAATGAGATTTAAAGCGACAGTACCTGATACAGACAGTGACACGTACAATGAGACAGACACCGGGAGAATACGAATCCCTCTTTTGATGATCTGTGACACATACAAGCTGCTCTGGTAACTGATAACTCACCAATTGCACTGAGCACGCCAATGCTCCAGGTCTATCACTTCTGAAAGTGCGCCGGTCACAGTAATCTGTAATAGCCTGTACAAAATTCCCACCCTTCACACCTGGAATACTGGGAGTGTCTCCCTCCGATGTGTGAAAGAATTTGTGAGAATTTATCCAAAACAAAGCCCCCACCCTTCACACCTGGAATACTGGGATTGTCTCCCTCCGATGTGTGAAGGAATCTGTGAGAACTTATCCAGCAATTTGGCTTTTTGCTATACAGCTCCCAGAAATCAGCAAGCAAAAACACAGTCACCGTTCCAACTTTCTCCCGGTTCACACAAAACATGAAACATACACAGCACAGCAGCAAACAACTCGGCTTATATCCCAGGGCTTTTGGATAAGGGTATGGACTTTTTACACAACCTGGGAATGCGGTGATGACCACGTCCGACCGGCTAGAAGTGTAGGCTAGGACTAGGCACAGGGAACATTCAGGTAAGATGACAGAGTTTTCTTACCTTACTTATGGAGCTGCAGTCTCCGTCCCGTGTGCCAAGGCCAGGGCCAACACCCCTGTCTCTCCGGTCGGCCGGGTTCTCGTGCGTTTCGTCCAATGCCCCGCGTGCAGGCGCCAACTGTTATGGAAATTTAATTAGGATAAATTTATCCTGAAGTGTTTGCTGGTGCCGTTCCCAATTCTCTATTAAATGTCTTTTTGAGAGCTCAGAACGAAATGAAGACTGTCCACAACGGAAGTGTCAGTATAACAGTTCGTCAAGACCCCTCATTTATTATTCATTCAAGGTTTTATACGTTTACAAAAAGGGGCTGGTTAGTCAATTAACATACAATTAAAAGCTGCTAGATTATTGGCTGTTCTAGTGTAAGTATGATAATTATGATAAAAGGGCTGAAGTTGCAGATTTATTGTTTTATGTTCTTTTGCCCTAGTTTTCTTGCATGACTAGTAAAGTAAACAATAAATATCTTATTAAAACTCTCTGTACTTGTTCCTTATGAAGGCCAGGGTCGTTTAAAACGACTGATTATAGCTGGCATCAGCTTTTGCATAGATATGTGTGAGCACAGGATTTTTAGCAAGTGAGATCTATCTAACTGTGAATGCATATATATGAATATACTTTGAATATATGGAATACATATATATTTCCATGACAATAGGGAGGCTGTGTGAGGGCTTGCGTTGTATATAGAGGGCTGTGTGTAGGCTCATACTGCACATAGGGAGATTGTGTGGAGGCTCACACTGTATATATGGATGCTGTGTGCGGGATCACGCTGTATATAGGGAATATATGAAGAACATGGCACTCAAGTATAATGCAACAAAATAAGTTTAATTGCAATCCACAGTAAAATGACTTGCATAGGCACCTTACCTACCGTGGGATTCCACTATCACATCTTTTTTTGTCACATCCTCTTTGGCCAATCTGTTTGTCTTATGAAAGTCTACAATAGACTGAAATGTCATATACAGGTCCTTCTCAAAAAATTAGCATATAGTGCAAAATTTCATTATTTTCCATAATGTAATGATTACAATTAAACTTTCATATATTTTAGAATCATTACACACAAACTGAAATTTGTCAGGTCTTTTATTGTTTTAATACTGATGATTTTGGCATACAACTCCTGATAACCCAAAAAACCTGTCTCAAAAAATTAACATATTTCAACCGTCCAATAAAATAAAAGTGTTTTTTAAAAACAAACAAAAAAACCATCAAATAATAAAGTTCAGTTATGCACTCAATACTTGGTCGGGAATCCTTTTGCAGAAATGACTGCTTCAATGTGGCGTGGCATGGAGGCAATCAGCCTGTGACACTGCTGAGGTGTTATGGAGGCCCAGGATGCTTCGATAGCGGCCTTAAGCTCATCCAGAGTGTTGGGTCTTGCGTCTCTCAACTTTCTCTTCACAATATCCCACAGATTCTCTATGGGGTTCAGGTCAGGAGAGTTGGCAGGCCAATTGAGCACAGTAATACCATGGTCAGTAAACCATTTACCAGTGGTTTTGGCACTGTGAGCAGGTGCCAGGTCGTGCTGAAAAATTAAATCTTCATCTCCATAAAGCATTTCAGCCGATGGAAGCATGAAGTGCTCCAAAATCTCCTGATAGCTAGCTGCATTGACCCTGCCCTTGATGAAACACAGTGGACCAACACCAGCAGCTGACATGGCACCCCACACCATCACTGACTGTGGGTACTTGACACTGGACTTCAGGCATTTTGGCATTTCCTTCTCCCCAGTCTTCCTCCAGACTCTGGCACCTTGATTTCCGAATGACATGCAAAATTTGCTTTCATCAGAAAAAAGTACTTGGGACCACTTAGCAACAGTCCAGTGCTGCTTCTCTGTAGCCCAGGTCAGGCGCTTCTGCTGCTGTTTATGGTTCAAAAGTGGCTTTACCTGGGGAATGCGGCACCTGTAGCCCATTTCCTGCACACGCCTGTGTACGGTGGCTCTGGATGTTTCTACACCAGACTCAGTCCACTGCTTCCTCAGGTCCCCCAAGGTCTGGAATCGGTCCTTCTCCACAATCTTCCTCAGGGTCCGGTCACCTCTTCTTGTTGTACAGCGTTTTCTGCCACATTGTTTCCTTCCAACAGACTTCCCATTGAGGTGCTACAGCACTCTGGGAACAGCCTATTTGTTGAGAAATTTCTTTCTGGGTCTTACCCTCTTGCTTGAGGGTGTCAATGATGGCCTTCTTGACATCAGTAAGGTCGCTAGTCTTACCCATGATGGGGGTTTTGAGTAATGAACCAGGCAGGGAGTTTTTAAAAGCCTCAGGAATCTTTTGCATGTGTTTAGAGTTAATTAGTTGATTCAGAAGATTAGGGTAATAGGTCGTTTAGAGAACCTTTTCTTGATATGCTAATTTTTTGAGACAGGTTTTTTGGGTTTTCATGAGCTGTATGCCAAAATCATCAGTATTAAAACAATAAAAGACCTGACAAATTTCAGTTGGTGTGTAATGAATCTAAAATATATGAAAGTTTAATTGTAATCATTACATTATGGAAAATAATGAAATTTAGCACTATATGCTAATTTTTTGAGAAGGACCTGTATATAGGGGGATGTCAGCGTACTTAATTCTGCTCAATATTAAGTGATAATTATAATTCTTTTACATTTATATTAACATGTTAATATTAATATTGAGCAGAATTAAATTCAGCCTATTGGTTCGGCCTCGACAACAGTCACGGTCTCTCCTCTGGCCCCTCAGGGAAATCAATTGCCCGCCCCTGCTATATAATAATAATCTTTATTTTTATATAGCGCTAACATATTCCGCAGCGCTTTACAGTTTGCACACATTATCATCGCTGTCGCCGATGGGGCTCACAATCTAAATTCCCTATCAGTATGTCTTTGGAACGTGGGAGTAAATCGGAGTGCCTAGAGGAAACCGGAGTGCCTGGAGGAAACCCACGCAAACACGGGGAGAACATACAAACTCCTTGCAGATGTCCTTGGTGGGATTTGAACCCAGGACTCCAGCGCAGCGCTAACCACTGAGCCACCGTGCTGCTCAAGTTCTCCTGCTCCATGTTACAGATTTCCATTAGGTTTCTTAGTGGATTCTTACCTTGACTTCCTTTGAATGACATAAAAAACCTGGTGAATATATACTGTATTATTATGAATCATTCCAATGCTTGATACTCCCTACCTCCCGGCACACACCCCAGTGCTTGCTGTGGATGTTTCTGACACTCCAATTTCCACAAGGACATGAGGAGCTAGATGTGTTTTCCATGTGCTGCAGCTTTTGTTTCTGAGTATAGTTATTCTATAGCTTGAGAAACAATTAGGTCAGAGAGTTAGATCTTAAAATACAAAATAAAATCTTTTAAAAACTCACTGTTTTTTATTTCATTTTCATATTAAAAATGTTTTGTTTTGCCTTTTGCCTCTGCAGACCACATGGTGCCATTGTACTCGGCTGGCCAGGACGAGGGGTTACAGAGATTAGTGACAGAGACCACAGTCCAAATAGTAAAGTTCTTGTTACTGTACATTAACATAGTGAGAACTATGTACAGCAGATAGTAGGTACAAAGCTTCAGGAACGTTTCTTTAGCAATAGGCAGAATTGTACCCTTTTCCTACACATGGGATCTTATGCTGCCTCTCTAGATTCCTCTTTCTGTTCTCATTACAGCCCAGTAAACTATCTTGGGAGCTTTCGTCTTCCTCTGTGGGGAACGCACAGATCGAGGTGTAACACTGGGGCCCCTCACTGCTACTCTCAGTTTCCAGTTGACCAATGAGGACCCACGCCACGGGGTGGGGTTCATCGGTGCGACTCCTCAAATAGGAGTTCCAAAGTCCAGCCCACAAGAGTCATAGACTCCATCCTGTAGCAATGTGTTTTTCTTTATCCATAGGACAGGATGTGTCCCAATATGGCGACTACAAGACTTCCTTTACTATAGATGCCTAGTAGCTACAATGCTTTATATATTCTCTTTCTCTTGCTTCCCTTTACTTTCCCTTTCCCTTTCGTTACGTGTCAGTTAAAACTCCACACCATCCCGATGGCTTCCTGGTCCAATCCTCAGTCATCTATCTTTCCTTTCACTTCTTTTAAGTCTCCTGTCTGCAATTTGACTCCCCTTTGATTCTTTCCTCTCCTCAGAATCTTTCTATCTGGGTCTTTAGTTTCCTTCTTGCCACATGAACACTCAATAACATGCGGATCTGCCAATTATCAGACCTTAGGTCTGGTGCTCCTGGATACTGGACCCTATCTGCCTCACTACCAGGAAGTCATGTGCTGTGTCCCCATGTAGCTCCTCCCATTCTAGGCTAGTCCCAACTATTAACTGTGTCTATCCCTACTAACTACCTGTTTCTGGGCAGAACACAACCTGATCACATGACAATGCAGTGTACTAAACATGCAATACAGAAAAAGTGCAAAACAACAAAATGCATTATTACAGCACAGATTCTTCGAGGGGTTTGTACAGAATCTTGCCCTCCTTACACATGTAGGCAGCCCATCATGAGACATCTCCATAATACTCCTTCTTGACTTCTGTCCTTTATATACTGCAGATATCGTGAGAAGTGGGTGGACACGGGGTCCCCAATCTCACAGTCCCTATAGCGTTCATGTGGTTTGCAGTGGCACACTAGTGATTATCACTCATGGAGGCTCTTCATTATGTCAGTGTATTTGTTGTAAGAGAACACTCAAAAAACAAACATGGACTGTGAACCCTTTCCAATAAGTAACAAAGTAAGCCAATAACCACTTGTCACATATCATTTATAGTAGCGGTCTCTTCTTATTTTGCAGAGAGATCTTTTGGTCCTCTCCAGGCTTCCATTACCATAATGGGCATGTACTCACTTTTTAGTTACTAATATGGCTGCATCATTTATTAGGAGGTCATCTTAAATGAGAGTATTACAGCCTAGTCTAAATCATAGGTCTCACAGTCTCAAGAAATCCATAAAATTCACAGCAAAGACTTGATGATCATGTAATGTGTATTTCTGCTGCAGTGTGCCAGTAATCTACTCATGTGCCTGACAGCAAATTATATGTTCAGTATCCAGTTAAAAGCATGTAATTTCTCCAGCAAGCAAGCGAATCAGGTACAATTTATCATATATAATTTGTTGTGGCTACACGGGTGTAAATACGGCGCCGGCTCAGAGAAAACTCTATTATTCTACTGTTTAACCCCTCATAGAAAAGATAGAGCTGGAAGTCACGTGCCGCAGAGATACCGGCTCTTCCCTTCTGTGTTTATTCAACCTACATTAAAGAGGGTTACAGAACATCTCTCCATAAAACAGAAAAACGTCATTAACCCCTTTATATTATTTAGCTATTTTGGACTTTTCTTTTGTCCCTTTAAATTCCTTAAATATCATTTTGAATATTTTTTTCCTTGCTTACAATGAACTAGTTTACATAATGATGGTTACCCTAATTTACCGTACACGGGTATAACTTTGGATAACACAGTCTATTTAGCATTAAAGCGTAACAGTTGTTTAAAATTTTATTTCATAAATGAATATAAAGCGTAAAAACGATTTGTAAACTTTCTTAGAGAAATCTCCTTCTTTCTTCCTTTAGATTGAGCTTCCACTCTCAATTCATGGATAAAATCTATATTCAGTAAAAAAATAATTTTCCCATTACTGATAAAGGAGATGACGGCGCTTTTAAAATTCTATGGAGAGAAGGCAGTAACATTCTGCTGTAAGTTCTCTGAAATGACAGTTACAGTTCACCATAGAACTTTATGAGCACCAATTGTCATCTCCTATCTCAGTAATGGGGAAATCTGTATTCACTGAATGCAAATTTTACCCCTGAATTAAGAATTAATGATCAGACCAAGAGGAGAAAGATGCGATTACCTCTGATCAGATATATGAGAAAGTTTCTTATTTTCACATGTACAGTCATGGCCAAAAGTTTTGAGAATGACACAAATATTAATTTTTACAAAGTCTACTGCTTCACTTTTTCTAATGGCAATTTGCATATACTCCAGAATGTTATAAAGAGTGATCAGCTTAACAGCAATTACTTGCAAAGTCAATATTTGGCTAGAAAATGAACTTTATCCCCCAAAACACATTTCAACATCATTGCAGCCCTGCCTTAAAAGGACCAGCTAACCTCTTTTCAGTGATTGCTCCATTAACACAGGTGTGGGTGTTGATGAGGACATGGCTGGAGATCAATCTGTCATGATTAAGTAAGAATGACACCACTGGACACTTTAAAAGGAGGCTGGTGCTTGGCATCATTGTTTCTCTTCTGTTAACCATGGTTATCTCTAAAGAAACACATGCAGTCATCATTGCAATGCACAAAAATGGCCTAACAGGGAAGAGTATCGCAGCTAGAAAGATTGCACCTCAGTCAACAATCTATCGCATCATCAAGAACTTCAAGGAGAGAGGTTCCATTGTTGCCAAAAAGGCTCCAGGGCGCCCAAGAAAGACCAGCAAGCGCCAGGACCGTCTCTTAAAAGTGTTTCAGCTGCGGGATCAGGCTACCAGCAGTGCAGAGCTTGCTCAGGAATGGCAGCAGGCAGGTATGAGTGCATCTGCACGCACTGTGAGGCGGAGACTCTTGGAGCAAGGCCTGGTCTCAAGGAGGGCAGCAAAGAAGCCACTTCTCTCCAGAAAAAACATCATGGACAGACTGATATTCTGCAAAAGGTACAGGCAGTGGACTGCTGAGGACTGGGATAAAGTTATTTTCTCTGATGAATCCCCTTTTCGATTGTTTGGGACATCAGGAAAACGCCTCATTCGGAGAAGACAAGGTGAGCGCTACCACCAGTCTTGTCTCATGCCATCTGTTAAGCATCCTGAAACCATTCATGTGTGGGGTTGCTTCTCAGCCAAGGGAATCAGCTCTCTCACAGTCTTGCCTAAAAACACAGCCATGAATAAAGAATGGTACCAGAATGTCCTCCAAGAGCAACTTCTCCCAACCCTCCAAGAGCAGTTTGGCGATCAACAATGCCTTTTCCAGCATGATGGAGCACCTTGCCATAAAGCAAAGGTGATAACTAAATGGCTCAGGGAACAAAACATAGAGATTTTGGGTCCATGGCCTGGAAACTCCCCAGATCTTAATCCCATTGAGAACTTGTGGTCAATCATCAAGAGACGGGTGGACAAACAAAAACCTAAAAATTCTGACAAAATGAAAGCATTGATTGTGCAAGAATGGACTGCTATCAGTCAGGATTTGGTCCAGAAGTTGATTGAGAGCATGCCAGGGAGAATTGCAGAGGTCCTGAAGAAGAAGGGTCAACACTGCAAATATTGATTTGCTGCATTAACTCATTCTAACTGTCAATATAAGCTTTTGTTACTCATATGTTTGCAATTATTATATTTCTATCTGTGATAAAAACATGTGTCAAACACACATAAAAACCAGAGGGCAGCAGATCATGTGAAAATATAATATTTGTGTCATTCTCAAAACTTTTGGCCATGACTGTACTGTTGCTTTATGAAAACAAAATGGTGGTTACTCTTATATACTTAGGCAGTACAGATAAGGCATTGATAGTGATCTGGGGACTTGGGCATTGAGTGTTATTAACACTCTTTTTTTGCAGGACTAATTTTGAACTATAAATCCTCTTTTTAACACCATGTTATTTTGGGGGGCTAATTTCTGTGCTAGTTTCCTACTATATTTTTAAAGCAGTCAGAGTTCTGTTTCTCTGATGTATTGCTCTAATGGCTCGTACAGGCGAGCGTATTTTCGATTCACATGCTGCCTGTGTGCAAAACAGATGGCACACAGACCAACGCAAGGGAGACAGTGTAGTTCAGAGAAAAATTTTTATATGTGGGCCAATAATCGGCCATAAAAAAAATCACAGAATATACTACTCTGCTCCATTTTTTGGATCAGTCTTCACTCACTAAAATTTAATGTTTTTTTATGGATCCATTGTAATTATTAACATATTGGGTCTTATAACATTTTGTAATTCTCGATATATAAAAAACGAATATACGGATGATATATGGAAATCATCTTAAGTGAAAATTTGAACATTGTGTTTGCATGATGCCTATATTCAGAGATATATATTTATATGTTCTACTGCTCCACATCAACAGAGCAGCTCTTTTTCTTCCAGGCTGCTCTGCCAACGTCATGCTGTTTGACAACCGGCTCCCGCAGTTAGGCAGCAGGGAGCCAGCTGTCAATCAGCAAGACATCATCAGCAGGGTTGCCACTAGGAATTTCAGGGCCCCATACTAGCAAAATTTTTGGGCCGCTTTGAGACTCCGCCCAGGCACCACACCAGCTCCGCTTCCACCCCTTGAACCTTCCACAGTCCCACCACCGACTCTGGGAAAAACTCCACCAATTACACATTAACAGTTCCCATCGAACACCATGTCACACTCATAGCCATCAACCTCTCTGGGTGTTCGGCTGCCTTGGCTGTTTTTTGCTCCTGTCCTCCTCAGCTACCAAATCATAACAGAATCACAGGCCTTACTGAAAATTCTAAGATACTCAACAGAAGGGAAAAATAGTAAAAAAAAAACAAAAGTTGTCAGAATTTTTTATATATTTTTTCCTCTTTTTCTCTGGGGCTGAGGAGGCGTTTTTTTTTCTCTCCAATGGAAATCAAGCATTTGTCCGATCGTGTGGAGCAGCTTGCTGCTGAAGTTCGGAGTATTGCAATCTATCTCACTCGGATGCCGGCTGTAGAACCTAGGATTCCTACTCCAGATTTGTTTTTTGGGGATCGGTCTAAATTTTTGAATTTTAAAAATAACTGTAAGTTGTTTTTTGCCTTGAAACCTACATCCTCGGGGAACGCAGCACAGCAGGTTCAAATTGTCATCTCCCTGTTGCGCGGCGACCCTCAGGATTGAGCCTTTTCCCTGACACCTGGGGATCCTGTTTTGACTGATATTGATGTGTTTTTTCAGGCTCTGGGGTTGTTGTATGATAAACCTAATGTTACTGATCAAGTTGAGAAAACCTTGTTGGCATTGAATCAGGGTTAGGAAGCTGCAGAGCTACATTGTCAGAAATTCTGAAAGTGGGCAGTCCTTACTAAATGGAATGATGATGCCCTGGCAGCTCTTTTTCGGAACGTCTGGCAGAGACTGTAAAGGACGTTATTGTGGGATTTCCTGTTCCCTCTGGTCTCAATGACTCTATGTCATTAGATATTCAAATTGACAGATGTTTACGTGAGCGTAGAAATATGCGATAGGTGGTGATGCCTTGCGAGCCAGCCCCTGAGCCCATGCAGTGTGATGGAGTGGTTTCTGGGGCTCAGCGTCGAGAGTTTCGAAAGCGTAATAAGTTGTGCTTCTATTGTGGTGACGCTTCTCATACTATTTCCGTCTGCCCTAAGCGGGGAAGACGTTTTGCGCGCTCAGTTGTTTTGGGTAATGTTCAGACTAAATTTCTTTTGACTGTTACCTTGATTTGCTCCGTGTCCACATTTTCGACTCAGGCTTTTGTTGATTCAGGAGCAGCTCTAAACCTGATGGATTTTGATTTTGCCAAACGTTGTGGTTTTCCCATGGTACTCCTGCGGAGGTCTATTCCTTTGATGGGTATTGACTCTACCACTTTGGCGAAGAATAAAACCCAGTTTTCGACCCAGGTGAAAATGCTGGCTGACCCGTACCACCAAGAGAATTGCAAATTTTTGGTGTTACATAATTTACATGACATTATTGTACTGGGTTTTCCTTGGTTACAGACTCATAATCCTGTTTTGGATTGGAAGTCTGTGTCTGTGGTCAGTTGGGGTTGTCAATGTGTTCGTAGTGACACTCCTGTTTTTTTCTACCTCTCCCCAGTCTCAAGATGTCCCTGACTATTTGGCTGATTTTTCTGATGTGTTTAGTGAGAGTAAAGTCTGCATCCTTACCTCCTCGTAGGAGTTATGATTGCGCGATTGAGTTGGTACCCGGTTGTAAATTTCCCAAGGGTCGGCTCTTCAATTTATTGGTACCCGAGCATGATGTTATGTGATCTTATATCAAAGAATCTTTGGAGAAGGGTCATATCAGACCATCCTCTTCACCCTTGGGCGCCGGCTTTTTCTTTGTGGCCAAAAAGGATGATTCATTGAGGCCATGTATTGACTATCGTCTCCTTAATAAGATCACTGTTAAATATCAGTATCCGTTACCCCTGATTTCTGATTTATTTTCCAGAGTGAAAGGTGCCAGTTGGTTTACCAAGCTTGACCTTAGGGGGCGTATAATCTTATCCGCATCAAGCACGGAGATGAATGGAAGATGGCGTTTAATACCCCTGAGGGGCATTTTGAGTACCTAGTGATGCCTTTTGGGCTCACTAATGCCCCTTCCGTCTTCCAGTCTTTCATGAACGATATTTTCTGGGATTTGGTGGATAAGTTTCTGATCGTTTATTTGGACGATATTTTGATATTTTCCAATGACTGGGATTCTCATGTGGAACATGTTCAGATGGTATTCCGGATTTTGAGACAGAATGCTTTGTATGTTAAGGGATCGAAATGTCTCTTTGGCATACAGAAGGTTTGGTTTTTGGGATTCATTTTGTCTCCATCTGCTAATGAAATGGACCCGGTCAAGGTTCAGGCCATTTGTGATTGGGTTCAGCCCACTTTATTGAAGGCTCTTCAGAGATTTTTGGGTTTTGCTAATTTCTACAGTAAATGTATAAGCAATTTCTCTGGTATTGTGAAACCACTGACTGATTTGACCAAAAAAGGTTCTGATGTGGTGAATTGGTCTCCTGAGGCAGTTTCTGCGTTTCAGGAGCTCAAGCGAAGATTCACTTCTGCTCCTGTTCTACGGCAACCTGATGTTTCTCTACCATTTCAGGTGGAGATAGATGCTTCTGAGATTGGTGCAGGAGCCATTTTGTCCCAAAGGGATCCTGTAACCTCTAAGATTAACCTTTGTGCCTTCTTCTCCCGAAAGTTTTCCCCAGCTGAACGTAATTATGATGTGGGGAATCGGGAATTATTGGCTATGAAGTGGGCGTTTGAAGAGTGGAGACATTGGTTGGAGGGAGCCAAACATCAAGTTGTGGTCCTCACTGACCACAAAAACTTGATCTATCTCGAATCAGCCAAGCGATTGAATCCCAGACAGGCCAGGTGGGCCTTGTTTTTCACGCGTTTTAACTTTGTGGTCTCCTTCCTCCCGGGTACTAAGAATGTTAAGGCGGATGCCCTCTCTAGGAGTTTCCTTGCGGATTCTATTGATGTGACTGAGCCTACGGCCATTCTGAAGAAGGGTGTCATTCTTTCTGCTATCTCACCCGATTTGAGACTGGCTCTGGAACAATTTCAGGGGGATAAACCTGAACGTTGCCGTGCGGGGAAATTGTATGTTCCAGACCAATGGAGAGAAAAAATTATGTCTGAAGTCCATTGCTCTGCGTTGGCTGGTCATCCCTGTATTTTTGGTACTAGAGATTTGGTGAGTCGGTCCTTTTGATGGCCTACTTTACCTCGTGACGTCAGGAACTTTGTGCAGTCCTGTGGGACTTGTTCTCGGTCCAAACCTTGCTCTCGCTCTAGTGGATTGTTAATGCCATTGCCTGTGCCCAAGAGGCCAGGGCCCCATATCTCTATGGATTTTATATCCGACCTCCCTGTCTCTCAGAGAATGACCGTTATCTGGGTGATCTGTGATAGGTTTTCCAAGATGTTCCATCTTGTGCCACTGCCGAAGTTGCCATCCTCTTCCGAGTTGGTGCCCTTGTTTTTTCAGCAAGTGGTTCGGTTGCACGGCATTCCAGAGAACATTGTGTCTGACAGAGGAGTCCAATTTGTTTCCAGATTTTGGAGGACATTTTCTTCTAAACTGGGAGTTCAGCTGTCTTTCTCCTTTGCGTTTCACCCTCAGACCAATGGGCAGACGGAGAGAACAAACCAGATCTTGGAGACTTATTTGAGATGTTTTGTGTCTGCTGATCAGGATGACTGGGTCTCTTTTTTGCCTTTGGCTGAATTTGCTCTGAATAATAGGGCTAGTTCTGCCACCTTGATGTCTCCTTTTTTCTGCAGTTTTGGGTTTCATCCTCGGTTTTCTTCGGGGCAGGTGGAGGCTTCTGTCTGTCCGGGTGTTGACTCTATGGTGGAGAGAATGCAGCAGATTTGGGATCAAGTAGTTGATAAATTGTCTCTCTCTCAGGAGAGGGCCCAGCGGTTTGCCAACCGGCATAGGACTGATGGTCCTCGGTTTAAAGTGGATGACTTGGTTTGGTTGTCCTCAAAGAATATCCCTATGAAGGTTGCGTCTCCAAAGTTAAAGCCAAGGTTCATTGGACCTTATAGGATCTTGGAAGTCCTTAATCCAGTTTCTTTCCATTTAGCTCTTCCAGGGACGTTTAAGATTCACAACGTCTTCCACAAATCTTTATTGAAAAGGTTTGTTGAGCCAGTGGTTCCTATGGCTGCGCCCCCTGAGCCTGTTTTGGTTGAGGGCAATCTGGAGTATGAAGTGGAGAAGATATTGGATTCTCGTCTGGCTAGAAGGAGACTCCAGTACTTGGTTAAGTGGAAAGGTTATGGTCAGGAGGACAATTCTTGGGTGTTTGCTTCTGACATCCATGCGAGAAGATTGGTTCGCGCCTTTCACCGGGCTCACCCTGATGGGCCTGGTGGCACCGGTGAGGGTTCGGTGACCCCTCCTCAAGGGGGGGTACTGTTGTGAGCATGTTGGAAATGACTCCTGAGCTGAGGCTCCCTCTGGTGGTTGCTGATGGTATGGAAGCTGTATTGAATGACAAGGCTTTATCACCTGTAAGCGATGACTGCCAATCAGGAGAGACGGACTGGGCTGATATAAGTGAGCTGCCTTCCCATGATCCTCGCCGGTGATCAATTGTTGTTTCCTGGTTCATTTGGAAGTCAGCTGGTGTCTTGCCTTCGTCTGCTACTTTCAGATAAGCTATTTGCTGCTTGTTGCTATCGTGTTTGCTATTTCCATTTTTTGTCTGCACTTTTGTGGGAGGTTAGCCGGGTTCCCTCCAGGGGCCTGTGCTACTCTCTGTTTTTCAGTAGCCACTGTTTATTTGTTCAATTGCTGTCCCTGCTATTTGTGTGGCTGTGGGTTAGCCTCTTGTTCACACCAGAGATCTGATTTAGCGGGTGGTGAGATCGTGTGATCTCAGCATTTTTGAAATCAGAAGTGTTGGAAGTTTTTCTAGGGTTTTGCTGGGTTGCAGATAGTATTCTGTCCTATCCGGTCCTGTCTAGATAGTGTTTGGCCCCAGCGTTTGCTCACTCTATTTTCTGCCTGCGTTTGTATTTCGTCTTGTCTAACCGCCATTATATGTGTGGGGGCTACCTATTCCTTTGGGGCTCTACTCTGGGGCAGTTAGCTTTCCTGTTTCTATCTTTAGGTGTAGCCAGCTCTCCGGCTGTGCCGAGGCGTCTAGGTCACCGTAGGTACGTCCCACGGCTGCTTCTAGTTGTTCGGTTAGTTTAGGGTTCTGCAACCCATTAGTTCCCAACCTCTCTGGGTGTTCGGCTGCCTTGGCTGTTTTTTGCTCCTGTCCTCCTCAGCTACCAAATCATAACAGTAATAACTCTGAGAATGAATGTGCTGAAGGAGATGGGGCAACTTTTGATTAATGAGCAGCAGGAACCTTTCTTGAACCAATGGAGCCCATGAACCTCTCTACGGAAGGTGTTCCAGAAGTTAATCTGAACAGCTCAAGCACAGGAGACGTTGGGAGACGGACGAGTCTTGGGGAAAGTGATGGTACCGGTGGCTGCAAAGATTACCTTACCGCCCGGCCAGACAGTGCTCACATTGCCAGTGCGAGCTTGTACCCCTCTGGAGGGAGAGGAAGTGCAAATAGAGCAAACAGCGATGGATCAAATACCCCCTGGATTGATCGTCGCTCGGACACTAGCCACAGTTCAAGATGGCAATGTTGTAGTGTGGTGTGTCAACCTGGGGACTGAAAGTCTCACCCTTCTTCCTAAGAGCGAAGTGCCCCAAATCCTGGGCATGCCGGAAAAGCTAATGCCACCCGAAGTAGTTCAACTGGCTGTTGTGCGAGGGTATCTGTGGCACCCCAGGAGTCTGGTTGCCACAATGGCCTTGCCTCCCTTCAGGGGGGAGTGATGTCATGCCTGGAAGCAAAGAAGGAATCCCCTTACCAGGTAGTTCCAGCATACAACACAGTTCCTGCTCAAGGCCAGCAGGGGGGCTCTAAACCCGACTTCAGGGGAGCTGCTCTCTCTGGTCAGGAGGAGGAAGTTAGTAAAGAGTTGAGAGAGGACAAGGTTGAGAGAGGACGTGTGGAGAGGACCTGGGAGCAGAGCTGTAGCTGAGCTCACCCCAGGCTTGAGCGCCAGTGACCGGGCACCGGAGCCCGAGGCTGTGTGGGTGCTAAAGCCCCGGCAGCAGAATCCGGAGGGCAGAAGACCGCAGATCCTCTGTCCCCAACTGATACTCGATGATACAGCAGCACGTGTGAGCCGGAGACGCCAGACAGGAGAGACCCCTGATGCAGGCTCCAGCCGCCTGTCATGCGAGTGGAGTTCTACCTAAGCATCAGACAGAAAGAGGAACTTGAATAGATTTTACAGCAGCAAGTACCTCAGAGAATAGTGCTAGAAAGGAGGCCTGACAATCCACCTGACTAAGGAAGTTCCCAAATTGCTTCCAGGCTGACCGGCTCCAGAACCATCTGTAACCTGAGCCCCGGACTGTACCTGCACTGATCAGTAAAAGGTAAAGGAAACTGCACCCTGCTGTGACCTCTAAGTCATTCACGCATCACCTGCCCTGCACCACACTCACCACCAACATCACATTTAATATCCTAACTGCCCTGGGACACAGCTCTAACCGTGGAGAGCTTAACCATCCTTGCTGCCCTATAATCATCCCAGACGATCTGCATTACAGTGTCGGTCCCTGACCGAATACCACGGGTGGTGTCACGAACACTTTATTACAAATTTCATTATCCCTTTTCCACTATCCCTTTTATTGGATGCCCAGGGCCATGGACCGGGTCACTGCTGCTGTGACACTTCCCCTTTAAGAAGCCACCCGGTACCGAGTATCCCCACTGCCCTGGCGGGCTATCCATATCCCTGGACTCTAGCAGTTACAGCAACACCGGAGACCCCGTCTGGTAACAGGATAGAGGGTCGTAGGATCTTAGAGCGGATGCGGGCGGAACTGACGGGACTGTCACCTCAGCAAGTGCAGCAAGTAGAGGATGTACTTGAGCGTTATCAAGAGGTTTTTGCCCGCCATGAAGATGACTTCGGTTGCACTCAGACCATTGCTCATGAAATTCCTACCGGTTATGCAGCACCAATCCGAGAAAGATACCATCAAATACCTCCTCAGATGTAAAAAGAGGTGAAAGAGATGTTGGCCTTTATGTTGCAAAGTGGGGTTATATGAGACAGTCAGAGTCCGTGGGCAGCCCCCATTGTGCTGGTTCGATAAAAAGATAGGACTCTGCAGTTCTGTGTTGATTATAGGCGGCTGAACGCCCTCACCGTTCTAGACTCTTATCTGTTGCCCCGAATTGAAGAATGCCTCTCTGCCTTAGGACTGGCAAAGTATTTTTCCACCCTTGATTTGGCCAGTGGATACTGACAGGTGCCGATGGCAGAACACGATCGGCTGAAAACAGCATTTGTATTGCCCAAGGGACTGTTTGAGTTCAATCGCATGCCCTTTTGCCTAATGCCCCAGGGACGTTCCAGCGCTTGATGGAGAGATGTCTGGGAGATTTGAATTTTGAGGCTACCTTGATTTACCTTGATGACATCTTCGTCTACGCGTGCACCTATGAAGAGCACCTACAGCGGCTCGAACAAGTGCTGAGCCGATTACAGAGTCATGGCCTGAAGGTGAAGCCACAGAAGTGCCATCTCTTCCGTAAGCAAACTTAGTATTTGGGGCATATTGTGTCTAGTGAAGGAGTAAAGACCTGCACAAAAGAAAGTGGCAGTAGAGCAAGAATGGCCCACCGCTACTACGGTGAAACATGTACAGGCTTTCATAGGGCTTACTGGCTACTATCGAAGATTTATGAAAAACTTCACTCGTATAGCGAACCCTTTGTTTCAACTGTTAAAGGGTGTGTCAGCTGGCTCGAAGAACCAAACCATCCAGTTGGGAGACAGTCAAGAGGAAGCCTTTCGAGCCTTAAAAATGGCCCTCACTTGCTTATGTCGATTTTTCACAGCCATTTATCCTTCACACTGATGGAAGTCTACACTGCCTGGGGCAGTCCTGTTGCAGGTGCAAGGAGGAAAAGAACGGGTGATAGCCTACGCGAGCCGGTCCCTGCATGATTCAGAGTGAAACCCAGACAATTATAGCTCTTTCAAGTAGGAGCTGCTGGCCCTGGTATAGGCCATAATTGATAAGTTCGGGGAGTACATATCCAGATCAGAGGTTTTGGTGAGGACGGATAACAATCCCTTAGCCCACCTCGAGAATGCAAAGCTAGGAGCCCTGGAGTGATGGTGGGTGGCCCACGTGGCGAAGTATCCGTACAAGATTGCCTACCAGGCCAAGGCCGAGAATACTCATGCCGATGCCCTCTCCAGAGTGACACACGAACATCCTGGCTGTGATCGTGATGAAGAGCTGGAAGCAGAGGAGATTGCTGGATTCCGGAACCTGTTCACATCGGTGGTGACGCAGGGACAGATCGAAGAGGAGGTCTGAAGAACAGGTGCTAGGGCGGTCTCGGGATGACTGGATCCAACTCCGGCAGATGGACAAGGATACTGCGCATTTGCAACAGTGGGTGGCGTTGAAGCAACTCCCTAGTCAGAGGGAGAGGAATGCGTTGTCCTCTGGCGCTCTGCAGATTATGGGACAATGGGAAAGACTCTGCTTGAGAGATGGATTGTTGTATTGGAAAGTGCAGCTGTTGTGAGAAGAGGAGTCACTTGGCAAGTAGTGCTCCAGGAGAAGTCGTTCAAGCTGGTGGCCACCGAGGCTCATGAGCGAGGGGCTCAATTCGGTGAAGAGAAAACGTTCCAGTGGCTACAGAGATTGATGTATCACCCATGACTGAGCCATGTGGTGTAAGATGCTTGAAGCTGTGAGCTGGCTAAGCCCTCAAAATAGCGGGCCCCAACACAGATTATTGTGACCTCTGCCCCTTTGGAAGTCTTGATGATCGACTACCTGACTGTAAAACCACCGCATCTTGGCTACGAACATTGTCTGGTGATGACTGACCACTTCAACAAGTTTGCTGTGGTAACTCCAACTAGAGATCAGACCTCCGAATCAGCCACACAGGCCATCTGTCGAGATTTCATCCTCGTGTACGGCTCCCCGAAAAGGATCCACTCCAATAAAGGCGCCTGCTTTTAAGGGAAAGTTATGGAAGAATTTCACCATTTGTACCGAATTGGGAAGTCTAGAACAAATCCGAATCACCCTCAAGGTAATGGGGCCTGTGAACGCTTCAATCGAACATTGATCCAGATGATACGCACTTTGGAAGAAGTCTGGAAGATACGGTGGCCTGAGTTTTTGGCAGAACTGGTGTGGGTGTACAATAACTGAGTGCACAGCACGACAGAGTTTACGCCGCACACCTTGTTGTTCGGACGAAAAGGTTGAGAGATTACAGAGCTGGAGCTGGACCTGGAGGAGGACTACCCACGGACCGGGGTGTCCTCTTGGGTTAAGGAACACCGGCACCAATTGCAGACTCTCCGTCGACTGGTGCAGACTAACTTTCAGGAACTTAAGCACTATGAAGCGCCACCTATTCGCGGGACAGCTCTGAAACCCGGGGACCGAGTTTTGGTCCGGAATAAGCGGCCCTGGGAAAAATTGGAAAGCCGTGGGGAGATGACTTCACACTGAGTGACACGACGGGTTGGACCCAATGGGCCGGTATATGAAGTTCAGCCTGAACTGGAGGCGGGAGCAACCACTAGAGTAGTCCATCGTAGCATGTTGTGGCCCTGCTTGTCCAAAGAACCCAAAAGTGGAGAAGAGTTGCCAAGAACTGGGGAGGTGCCTGACTTCGATGGAGAGAAGGTAGTGTTAGCCCCGTGCTCGAACTCCAATGATGTGCCACCTACCCCTCCTGAGATTAACACTGAGTCACCAATGCTGGAAGTTGGTAAAGCAGCAGACTCACCGCATCTGAGCATCCCTTTACCGCCCATGCGTCAGCCAGAATTATGCCGGTCAGAGCGAACCACAGCTGGAGTGCCTCCCACTCACTACAAGCAAGATCAGTTTATTTGCCAGAGAATTATCCAAGAAGTCGAGAATTGTGAACATCTAGTGAAAGAGCTCTCGCCCATGGAATGCGGGGTGTAGAAGAGAGGACCAGGCTGTCAAGGCTGCTGAAGTGCCGGGTCTGGAACTGCTGGGGCCGCACCTCCTGTTGCTGGAGGGAATGCAATTGCAGCTGGAGTGAGCCGGTAACCTGGGTGAAGGTGGCGTGGCCAGGGACAGTGAGCCAAAAGGGGCTGTGCGGGAACGGAGGGAAGCTTCCCACCAGAACACTGAGCAGGTGCAGATTGCAGCTGCTATGAGGAGAGCGATAGTCCGTAGCATGCAGAGACAGGGCGGCAGAGTGAGAGATGCACACATACCGGCAGGTGCCCAGGGGAACGTGCGTCGGACACAACATCGCAGTACGGACGTCCGGATGTTGGCTGATATCCAGGGAGGCGCCCGCTGGGCAGAGCATTGCAGCGTAGCCTTTCGGGAGACGGAGGCTGCTCAGAGAGACACTCGCCGAGTGGAACCTTGAGGAGAGCTCGATCCTATCGCTCCGCAGTTACATGGACTAGAGGCTCAGTTGGCAAAACCGGAGACCGCCCGCTGCTGCCAGAAGCAGGACTGTATGTTGGGCCTGTGCGTTGGGCGGAGACACCAACGGCATTCTACGACCCACGGGAGCTTCAGAGAGTGACGGGCTGTGGAGCCACGATAAGTGAACTGTTATCAAAAGACTGTCTATTTCAACTACTGTTATTCAGTTTAGTTTTTGCACCCCTTTTCCCTTGCTATCTCTCTACAGGGAGTTTATTGCTGTTGGATAATTAAATATAGTCAATTGATGCTCTGCAGCATTTGTGTTACTGCATCCCAGTACCTGCTTATTACACTGCGGGACACAGAACCCCCAAAGAAGCCTCCCCTGCTTAATACAGACTCTCTTTAGCAGAGTGTACATTAATGAGAAAAAATTGAACTTTTTTGCATTTACCAAATGGCTGCAATGAAACAAAGAGTGAAAAATGTAAAGGGGTCTGGATACTTTCCGAAACCACTGTACACAGGAGCTCTGTATATAGTGTGTAGTGTACAGGCAATACAGAGCTCACCAGTGACATTATACTGAGGAACTCTGTATATAGTGTATAGTGTACAGGCACTACAGTGATCACCAGTAACATTATACACAGGAGCCCTGTATATAGTATAACGTGTACAGTATAAGTGTACAGGTAACACACTGACTTATCAGAGACGTCTCTAGTTTAAGTCCTTCATCTACGCTTTTCTTCATCCAGCGCAGAAAATAACACAGTTATGTAGAGCACCACTTCCAGAGCACATTCCCCACCTTCTCCCCAACTTCTACACTATGGCAGATGAAGAAAAAAGTTACATACTACCACCCTGTACAGTAACAGGACCCCCTGTTAGGGTGATCTCTTAAGGTGAAGTCTTAGTTATTGCCTGCCCCTGACCTGATAAATATGCGCCAAGTGCATGCATAAAAGAGAGACACCGGACACAAAGTCAGATGTGTCCTCCTTCCTCGGCAACAGCTGTCACAGAACTGATTTTGTTAGTACAAAGAAAAGATCATGTAGCAGGCAGGAAGAGGGCATCGCACAGCTTCTGAGTAGTCATCATGTCAGTCTGTGATTGGTCCATGCTAGGTCTGTTCCATATATAGTCTTCAGTGTATCTACTTCATATTACATAGGTTTCTTTCCAGGGCATAGTTCCAGGATGCAGACGCCATCTTGCCACACCACATTTGAACTAGCTTATGTAAGATTAATAATTGATTTCATTAGCCATTCTCTCCTTCACAGTCCCCCCTAAATCCAATAATTAACCTGATGTCACAATGTGACACGACACAACGGGTGGTCGGTCAGCGAATGGCGCAACACACACGCAACGGATGGAAAATGAGGAGAGGAAGGCCCTACTGATAGGAAAATGGGAAATGATCACCACCTGAGCTCAAATCTGAGCCTGTCCCTGCACTCCTCTAATGCCCTAAGTGGGTCCTTCCCCCACTGCCATCAGGAACCTCGTCCCTCGTCACCTATTACTGCCTGGCTATTGCACTGGCCGGCAAGGGGCGCTAGCCTCACCACTGCAGATAATACCACACAGGGGACAGTGACAAACATCAAAGGGACAAGGAGAAAACCCAGCACTTAGCTTCCAGACACTGCTGCCAAGCTACACACCACAGATAGCACAGCAACAGGACTCCAATCACCAGAAGTGGCTGACACCAGAGAGCTGATCCTGCAAACATGGATCGTGACACCTGAGCTGTCCGTTAGATGGGCAATGCTAAGCCTTTACCCCCCCCTTGGTGCAGTCTTTACACATGTGGAAGTCAGATGTATTTATCCCTATCTAATAAATCGAACAGTGTTAGGTAGATAATGGCAAGGATATGTATTACTTGTGCGGTTGGTCCACTTTCTTGCAATGTGAGGCTTAGATCCATATTGGTCTCTCTTCGTGGTTCACTGAGGTAGGTGTTGCCAGTTCTTAGTACAGCCCCTCATATCTGGTCTCGAGCGGTGATTTCCCCTCGTCTTGGTCATGATTTAGAATGGAAGACAGAACCTTTGCATGTGTTACTGACAGTTCTTTGGTGAATGCAATAACAAAATTAACCAACCCATCATGCCATGCACTAAGCTGTTGAGGGAAATAGCATCCTAACTTGGGTGGGCCGCTAAAAAGAATCTCATAGGGTGTCAGTCTGTGTACCCCCCGGGGTGTGTTTCGGACAGAATATAGGGCAATTGTGAGAATTTCTGGCCAGGGTAAAGACACTTCCTGGCTAATTTTGAGGATTTTATTTTTGAGGGTGCCATTGAGTCGCTCAACCTTACCGCTTCTTTGCAGGTGATATGGTGTGTGTAAGCCCAGTCCCGCCCCGACCATGTCCCAAAGCTCTTTTGTGATTGCTGCTGTGCAGGCCGGACCTTCACCGCTCTCCACAACTTCGGGGATACCATCTGCAAACCACTTGTCATAAGTCTTTTTGCCGTGGTCATGTTGGCTACTGGGTAGGCCTCTGCTCATCCTGAGAACATGTCCTTCGCCACCAAGGCATATTTGTATCTTCTGGCCTTAGGAGGCATCTGGATATGGTCTACCTCAATCCCCTGAAAGGGGTACAGGGACTTTTCCAAATGTTTCTGGGGTCTTCTTGCTATTTTCCCTGTGTTGCAGAAGGCACAGACCAGATAGGACTTGGTGTAGGCTTGTATTGGCGTAGTTATGCCCTCTGCCACATAATACTTGTTGATCGTGTCATGTATCTTTTTCTTTCCTCTGCGGGCCACCACGTGGGCCCATGATATAACTGAGGAGTATAGGTTTCAGGGAAGGCATAATTTGGTATCTAACCGTCACAATCCAGTTTGACTTTTTACTGCCTTCTTGCTGATCCATTGTTCTATTTCCTCAGGCTCCATTTGGTCCTGATGTATCTTTAA
>JARQOD010000002.1:53371533-53440486 GCA_033576555.1 Oophaga sylvatica
AATGGGGCCTGTGAACGCTTCAATCGAACATTGATCCAGATGATACGCACTTTGGAAGAAGTCTGGAAGATACGGTGGCCTGAGTTTTTGGCAGAACTGGTGTGGGTGTACAATAACTGAGTGCACAGCACGACAGAGTTTACGCCGCACACCTTGTTGTTCGGACGAAAAGGTTGAGAGATTACAGAGCTGGAGCTGGACCTGGAGGAGGACTACCCACGGACCGGGGTGTCCTCTTGGGTTAAGGAACACCGGCACCAATTGCAGACTCTCCGTCGACTGGTGCAGACTAACTTTCAGGAACTTAAGCACTATGAAGCGCCACCTATTCGCGGGACAGCTCTGAAACCCGGGGACCGAGTTTTGGTCCGGAATAAGCGGCCCTGGGAAAAATTGGAAAGCCGTGGGGAGATGACTTCACACTGAGTGACACGACGGGTTGGACCCAATGGGCCGGTATATGAAGTTCAGCCTGAACTGGAGGCGGGAGCAACCACTAGAGTAGTCCATCGTAGCATGTTGTGGCCCTGCTTGTCCAAAGAACCCAAAAGTGGAGAAGAGTTGCCAAGAACTGGGGAGGTGCCTGACTTCGATGGAGAGAAGGTAGTGTTAGCCCCGTGCTCGAACTCCAATGATGTGCCACCTACCCCTCCTGAGATTAACACTGAGTCACCAATGCTGGAAGTTGGTAAAGCAGCAGACTCACCGCATCTGAGCATCCCTTTACCGCCCATGCGTCAGCCAGAATTATGCCGGTCAGAGCGAACCACAGCTGGAGTGCCTCCCACTCACTACAAGCAAGATCAGTTTATTTGCCAGAGAATTATCCAAGAAGTCGAGAATTGTGAACATCTAGTGAAAGAGCTCTCGCCCATGGAATGCGGGGTGTAGAAGAGAGGACCAGGCTGTCAAGGCTGCTGAAGTGCCGGGTCTGGAACTGCTGGGGCCGCACCTCCTGTTGCTGGAGGGAATGCAATTGCAGCTGGAGTGAGCCGGTAACCTGGGTGAAGGTGGCGTGGCCAGGGACAGTGAGCCAAAAGGGGCTGTGCGGGAACGGAGGGAAGCTTCCCACCAGAACACTGAGCAGGTGCAGATTGCAGCTGCTATGAGGAGAGCGATAGTCCGTAGCATGCAGAGACAGGGCGGCAGAGTGAGAGATGCACACATACCGGCAGGTGCCCAGGGGAACGTGCGTCGGACACAACATCGCAGTACGGACGTCCGGATGTTGGCTGATATCCAGGGAGGCGCCCGCTGGGCAGAGCATTGCAGCGTAGCCTTTCGGGAGACGGAGGCTGCTCAGAGAGACACTCGCCGAGTGGAACCTTGAGGAGAGCTCGATCCTATCGCTCCGCAGTTACATGGACTAGAGGCTCAGTTGGCAAAACCGGAGACGCCCGCTGCTGCCAGAAGCAGGACTGTATGTTGGGCCTGTGCGTTGGGCGGAGACACCAACGGCATTCTACGACCCACGGGAGCTTCAGAGAGTGACGGGCTGTGGAGCCACGATAAGTGAACTGTTATCAAAAGACTGTCTATTTCAACTACTGTTATTCAGTTTAGTTTTTGCACCCCTTTTCCCTTGCTATCTCTCTACAGGGAGTTTATTGCTGTTGGATAATTAAATATAGTCAATTGATGCTCTGCAGCATTTGTGTTACTGCATCCCAGTACCTGCTTATTACACTGCGGGACACAGAACCCCCAAAGAAGCCTCCCCCTGCTTAATACAGACTCTCTTTAGCAGAGTGTACATTAATGAGAAAAAATTGAACTTTTTTGCATTTACCAAATGGCTGCAATGAAACAAAGAGTGAAAAATGTAAAGGGGTCTGGATACTTTCCGAAACCACTGTACACAGGAGCTCTGTATATAGTGTGTAGTGTACAGGCAATACAGAGCTCACCAGTGACATTATACTGAGGAACTCTGTATATAGTGTATAGTGTACAGGCACTACAGTGATCACCAGTAACATTATACACAGGAGCCCTGTATATAGTATAACGTGTACAGTATAAGTGTACAGGTAACACACTGACTTATCAGAGACGTCTCTAGTTTAAGTCCTTCATCTACGCTTTTCTTCATCCAGCGCAGAAAATAACACAGTTATGTAGAGCACCACTTCCAGAGCACATTCCCCACCTTCTCCCCAACTTCTACACTATGGCAGATGAAGAAAAAAGTTACATACTACCACCCTGTACAGTAACAGGACCCCCTGTTAGGGTGATCTCTTAAGGTGAAGTCTTAGTTATTGCCTGCCCCTGACCTGATAAATATGCGCCAAGTGCATGCATAAAAGAGAGACACCGGACACAAAGTCAGATGTGTCCTCCTTCCTCGGCAACAGCTGTCACAGAACTGATTTTGTTAGTACAAAGAAAAGATCATGTAGCAGGCAGGAAGAGGGCATCGCACAGCTTCTGAGTAGTCATCATGTCAGTCTGTGATTGGTCCATGCTAGGTCTGTTCCATATATAGTCTTCAGTGTATCTACTTCATATTACATAGGTTTCTTTCCAGGGCATAGTTCCAGGATGCAGACGCCATCTTGCCACACCACATTTGAACTAGCTTATGTAAGATTAATAATTGATTTCATTAGCCATTCTCTCCTTCACAGTCCCCCCTAAATCCAATAATTAACCTGATGTCACAATGTGACACGACACAACGGGTGGTCGGTCAGCGAATGGCGCAACACACACGCAACGGGATGGAAAATGAGGAGAGGAAGGCCCTACTGATAGGAAAATGGGAAATGATCACCACCTGAGCTCAAATCTGAGCCTGTCCCTGCACTCCTCTAATGCCCTAAGTGGGTCCTTCCCCCCACTGCCATCAGGAACCTCGTCCCTCGTCACCTATTACTGCCCTGGCTATTGCACTGGCCGGCAAGGGGCGCTAGCCTCACCACTGCAGATAATACCACACAGGGGACAGTGACAAACATCAAAGGGACAAGGAGAAAACCCAGCACTTAGCTTCCAGACACTGCTGCCAAGCTACACACCACAGATAGCACAGCAACAGGACTCCAATCACCAGAAGTGGCTGACACCAGAGAGCTGATCCTGCAAACATGGATCGTGACACCTGAGCTGTCCGTTAGATGGGCAATGCTAAGCCTTTACCCCCCCCTTGGTGCAGTCTTTACACATGTGGAAGTCAGATGTATTTATCCCTATCTAATAAATCGAACAGTGTTAGGTAGATAATGGCAAGGATATGTATTACTTGTGCGGTTGGTCCACTTTCTTGCAATGTGAGGCTTAGATCCATATTGGTCTCTCTTCGTGGTTCACTGAGGTAGGTGTTGCCAGTTCTTAGTACAGCCCCTCATATCTGGTCTCGAGCGGTGATTTCCCCTCGTCTTGGTCATGATTTAGAATGGAAGACAGAACCTTTGCATGTGTTACTGACAGTTCTTTGGTGAATGCAATAACAAAATTAACCAACCCATCATGCCATGCACTAAGCTGTTGAGGGAAATAGCATCCTAACTTGGGTGGGCCGCTAAAAAGAATCTCATAGGGTGTCAGTCTGTGTACCCCCCGGGTGTGTTTCGGACAGAATATAGGGCAATTGTGAGAATTTCTGGCCAGGGTAAAGACACTTCCTGGCTAATTTTGAGGATTTTATTTTTGAGGGTGCCATTGAGTCGCTCAACCTTACCGCTTCTTTGCAGGTGATATGGTGTGTGTAAGCCCAGTCCCGCCCCGACCATGTCCCAAAGCTCTTTTGTGATTGCTGCTGTGCAGGCCGGACCTTCACCGCTCTCCACAACTTCGGGGATACCATCTGCAAACCACTTGTCATAAGTCTTTTTGCCGTGGTCATGTTGGCTACTGGGTAGGCCTCTGCTCATCCTGAGAACATGTCCTTCGCCACCAAGGCATATTTGTATCTTCTGGCCTTAGGAGGCATCTGGATATGGTCTACCTCAATCCCCTGAAAGGGGTACAGGGACTTTTCCAAATGTTTCTGGGGTCTTCTTGCTATTTTCCCTGTGTTGCAGAAGGCACAGACCAGATAGGACTTGGTGTAGGCTTGTATTGGCGTAGTTATGCCCTCTGCCACATAATACTTGTTGATCGTGTCATGTATCTTTTTCTTTCCTCTGCGGGCCACCACGTGGGCCCATGATATAACTGAGGAGTATAGGTTTCAGGGAAGGCATAATTTGGTATCTAACCGTCACAATCCAGTTTGACTTTTTACTGCCTTCTTGCTGATCCATTGTTCTATTTCCTCAGGCTCCATTTGGTCCTGATGTATCTTTAACTTGGTCACAGGAGGTAGCTGTGGTTCTTCATCTTCCCGCATATCCTTGTTTTTACTCCTCGCGACCACATACAGTCCCTGACAGAAGTTATGTCGCTTATCCATGTTATGTAAATCAAAGCTTATAACCTGACGTTAAATTCATCCATTGGTTTTATAAATTACTCTTTTGAAAGCTGAAACCCTCCCAAATTTGCCTTTAGACAAACAAAAAGAGACTGAGTGTTCTCAGATCCCAACCCAGATCTGTGCACAGTGCAGAGGTTCGGAGAGGTGTCTGCCTGTCTTCTTGCGCACTCGCGGTTTGACCACGCTGTGCCTCTGCACTTGGAATGCATCGACAATCTGGGAGCACACAGAACCCGTGCTCACTAGGCCACAGACTACCTCCCCTTTCCTTGCTGTCACAGGCGGGACGGGTAATCCTGGAAGAGAGACAACATCTCAGACACACATAATCAAACTGAGCATCCTCTGTAACTGGGATTTCCGTCTCAGACCTTGTGCGCAGTGCTAGGGTTCGAAAAGGTACCTGCTCATTTCTTGATCTATTGCGTGTGCAGTGGTATTAAAGAGGCCCCAGAAACCAAATCAATAGAAGCGTGGTAATACCCAAGTGAGGTGTGACTATCACGTCAATACCCTCGCTACTCAGTCACCAGGTCATGAACCCTATGTACTCTTACCCAAAGCTGTCAGAAGTACCACACGCTGCGCCCCGACGCGCGTTTCGCGTGGGCTTCTTCCGGGGCTGTCATGGTGCGGATCTTTTCTTCTACTTTTTCTACTGACTGAGGAAAGTCTTTGTCTTCAATCCTTTCCTTTAGTTGGTCAGGACATGGTTTTAGGTGATCCCTTGACACTGCTGCTGAGGTTTCTACTCCATCCTTGCTGATAAGGCACACCTTGGTATTGTCAAACTCTGAAGGCATGACGGTGTACGGTTCAGCTTCCTACTGATCATCAAGTTTGAGTAGTCATCTTTTTCTTTTGAGTACCTGTTCTCCAGGCGACAAGGGAAATGCAGGTGCATGCTGATTGTAATTTCTTTCTTGCTTCTGTCTTGCTTGAGACAAACTCTTCTCTACGCATTCTTGCACTTTGCAGTACTGCTGCTGCCGCTCTGTATCCCAGTTTGCGTCTTGTGATGTCACCACAGGTGTTAGGACTCCCATGCCCAAGTCAATGGGCAACTTGCCATGTCTTTTTCTCATTAGGTAGGCCGATGTTGGTAGAATTCACCGGAATGTGGTTGTAGAGATCCACCAGATCTGGCAACTTCTCTGGCCACAGGTTTCTATCTTCCAAGAGCAAGGTCTTCAATAGGTCAATTACCACTTGGTTCATTTTCTCACACATGCCATTTGTCTGTGGATGGTACGGTGTTGTCCTGACCAGAAATCTGGAGTAGTGGTCCACTATGGTGAGGGCGCAGACATAGCCTGAATGGCTTGGGGTCAGCTTCACGTGGTCCAAGGCTACCAGTTTAAGTGGCTGTTTGGTGATTATTGGCTGTTACGATCCTTCCTGCACAAGTTGCATGGTGCACATTCCGGCACCAATCTTCAATGGCCTTCCTCATACCAACCCAGTAGAATCTCTCACAAAGTAGGACTTCCAACTTCTTCCATCCAAAGTGTCCTGCTCCATCTTGGTATGCTTCCAGGACCATTGACGCATCTCAATTTGGGACTACCACCTGCCAGACCAGTTCGTGAGTTCGGGCACTGACACTCCTCCGACACAGCTTTCCCTCGTAGATGAATAGCCTGCCCTTTTCCATCCACAACTGTTGGGTCTCTTGTGGAGCATCTGGACCGGGACGTGAGTCAGCTTGCGTCAGTAGCTCCTTTACCAGGCGGACTCCTGGGTCGCTATCCTGGGTCTCTGCCCATTCATGGTGAGGCAATAGGTTTAATGTGGCCTCTTTCGTGATGTAGCGCTTGTTTCTCACCCCTTGGGAGCGTTGGGCTGCAACTGGGCATTGGAAGCTGGTAAATCAATTTCTTTGACTGCTTCCGGATCTTCCCCACATCTGGTAAGTTGGGCATTCTGGACAGAGCATCAGCATTGGCGTTCTTATGTCCCGCTCGGTACATGATGGTGAACTCGTAGTTGGACAGTCGAACCATACATCGCTGCTCCTGGGCACCTAGCTTTGCAGTTTCCAAGTGAGTCAGCGGATTGTTGTCCATGAAGATGGTAAACTGTTATGTTTCGGTAGCTGAGGAGTGCAGGTAAAAAAGGCAATACACCAGAGCAGTTGGAATCTATGAGATTGCAGTACCCTGACTAACCACCACAACTAGAGGCAGCCGTGGAGCGTTCCTACGTTGGTCCTAGACGCCTCGTCACAGCCTGAGAAACTAACTACACCTAAAGACAGAAACAGGAAAGCTATCTGCCCCGGAGCAGAACCCCAAAGATAATAGAAAGCCCCCAAACATGTAATGGCGGTTAGACAAGAGGAAATACTGACACAGAAAGAAAATAGTATGAGCAAACGCTGGGGCCCAAACTATCTAAATAGAAAAGGATAGGAAGGGTACTTACTGCAATCCCAGAAAACCCTGAAAAACACCAACTCTACTAATTTCAAAATCACCTGAGATCACACGACCTCCACCACCTAAATTAGTTCTCTGGTGTAACAAAATCAAAACAGCAGCCACTGAAAAAACTGGAAAAAGCAAAAGAACAAAACTCAGTGGCTGAACTAAACTGAGAGGGCAAGCCCCCGGAGGGGACCCAGAAGGCCCCCAAAGAAGTGCAGGACAAAATGCAAAAATATAGCACAAACACAAAAGAAGCAAAAGTCTTATCTGTAAGCAGGAGATGCAGACACGACACAGCAGGCTACAAAGGAAACTGGAATGAAGGATTCAAACCAGAACAATTGATCACCGGCAACCCTGATGGGAAAATGACTCCCTTATATAAGACCAGTCAGTAACACCTGATTCCCAGTCCTCACAATCTTCACTAGCACCGCTTGTAACCACCAGAGGGAGCCTCTGCTCAGAACTCATCTCAAACCCATTCACAACAGTACCCCCCCCCTTGAGGAGGGGTCACCGAACCCTCATTTGAGCAACCAGGTCGGTCAGGATGAGTTCTATGATACGCACGGATAAGTTTCTATGATTCTATGATTCTATGATTCTAAGTCTCCTAGCATGGATGTCCGAAGCAAACACCCAAGAATTGTCTTCCTGACCATAACCTCTCCATTTAACCAAATACTGGAGTTTCCGTCTAGAAAAACGAGAATCCAATATTTTCTCAACCACATACTCCAGATTGCCCTCAACCAAAACAGGGTCAGGAGGCACAGCAGCAGGAACCACTGGCTCAACAAACCTCTTCAACAAGGACTTGTGGAACACGTTATGGATCTTAAAAGTCCCTGGAAGAAGCAAACGAAAAGAAACAGGATTAATAATCTCCATGATCTTATAAGGTCCAATGAACCTAGGCTTAAATTTAGGAGATGCTACTCTCATAGGAATATTCTTTGAGGACAACCAGACCAAGTCCCCCACTTTAAACCGAGGACCATCAGTCCTATGCCGGTTAGCAAACCGCTGGGCCTTCTCCTGAGAGAGGGACAACCTCTCCACTACCTGGTCCCAAATCTGTTGCATACGCTCCACAACAGAGTCAACACCTGGACAGACAGAAGCCTCCGTCTGTCCTGAAGAAAATCGAGGGTGAAACCCAGAATTACAGAAAAACGGAGACATCAAAGTGGCAGAGCTAGCCCTATTATTAAGAGCAAATTCAGCCAAAGGCAAAAAAGAGACCCAGTCATCCTGATCAGCAGACACAAAGCATCTTAGATAAGTCTCCAATGTCTGGTTTGTTCTCTCAGTTTGACCATTGGTCTGAGGATGAAATGCCGAGGAGAAAGACAATTGAACACCCAGTTTAGAACAAAAAGTCCTCCAAAATCTGGAAACAAACTGGACTCCTCTGTCAGACACAATGTTCTCAGGAATGCCGTGTAAACGAACCACGTGCTGAAGGAACAACGGCACCAATTCAGAGGAGGAAGGCAACTTAGGTAATGGCACAAGATGTATCATTTTGGAAAACCTATCACAAATTACCCAGATGGTGGTCATTCTCTGAGAAACAGGAAGATCGGAAATGAAATCCATAGAGATATGGGTCCATGGTCTCTTGGGCACAGGCAATGGCATCAACAAACCACTAGAGCGAGAGCAAGGCTTGGAGCGAGAGCAAGTCCCGCAGGACTGCACAAATTCCCTGACATCACGAGACAAGGTAGGCCACCAAAAGGACCGACTAACCAAGTCTCTGGTACCAAAAATTCCGGGATGCCCAGCCAATGCGGAACAATGAATCTCAGACATCACACTCTTTTTCCATTGGTCCGGGACAAACAATTTTCCAACAGGGCAGCGCTCGGGCCTATCCTCCTGACACCCCTCCAGAGCAAGTCTTAAATTGGGCGAGATGGCGGAAAGAACTACACCCTCTTTCAAAATAACAGAAGGATCAGATAACTCAGGAGAGTCCGCAAGGAAACTCCTCGAGAGGGCATCCGCCTTAACATTCTTAGTGCCAGGAAGAAAGGAAACCACAAAATTAAAACGTGTGAAAAACAAGGCCCACCTGGCCTGTCTAGGATTGAGTCGCTTGGCAGATTCCAGATAGACCAGATTCTTATGGTCCGTAAGGACCACCCCACCTGATGTTTGGCTCCCTCCAGCCAATGTCTCCACTCTTCAAAAGCCCACTTCATGGCCAATAACTCCCGATTACCTACATCATAATTACGTTCAGTAGGAGAAAATTTTCGAGAGAAAAAGGCACAAGGGTTACTTTTAGAGGTCTCTGGATCTTTTTGGGACAAAACGGCACCTGCCCCAATTTCAGAGGCATCAACCTCCACCTGAAATGGCAGAGAAACATCAGGCTGCCGTAGAACGGGAGCAGAAGTGAATCTCTGCTTAAGTTCCTGAAATGCAGAGACTGCCTCAGGAGGCCAATTCACCACATCAGAACCCTTTCTGGTCAAATCAGTTAATGGTTTAACAATAACCGAGAAATTACCAATAAATTTACGATAAAAATTGGCAAAACCCAAAAATCTCTGAAGAGCCTTTAATGAAGTAGGTTGGACCCAATCACAGATGGCCTGAACCTTGACCGGGTCCATTTCAATAACAGATGGGGACAAAATGAATCCCAGAAATGAGATCCTCTGTACGCCAAAAAGACACTTTGATCCCTTCACATACAGAGCATTCTCTCTCAAAATCTGGAATACAGTTCGAACATGTTTCACATGAGAGTCCCAGTCATTAGAAAAAATCAAGATATCATCCAAATAAACAATCAGAAATTTGTCCACAAAATCACTGAAAATGTCATTCATGAAGGACTGGAAGACGGAAGGAGCATTAGTGAGCCCAAAGGGCATCACTAGGTACTCAAAATGCCCTTCAGGGGTATTGAATGCCGTCTTCCATTCATCCCCGTGCTTAATGCAAATAAGGTTATACGCCCCCCTGAGGTCAAGCTTGGTAAACCAAGTAGCGTTTTTCACCCTGGAAAACAGGTCAGAAATCAAGGGTAACGGGTATTGATATTTCACAGTAATATTGTTCAAGAGACGATAATCAATACACGGCCTTAATGAACCATCTTTTTTGGCCACAAAGAAAAAACCGGCACCTAAGGGTGAAGAGGATGGTCTGATATGACCCTTCTCCAATGATTCCTTGATATAAGACCGCATAGCGTCATGTTCAGGTACAGACAAGTTAAAAAGGCGACCTTTAGGGAATTTACTACCCGGCACTAATTCAATAGCGCAGTCATAGCTCCTATGGGGAGGCAAGGATGCAGATTTACTTTCGCTAAACACATCAGAAAAATCAAACAAAAAGTCAGGAACATCCTGAGCCTGGGGGGAGGCAGAAAAAACAGGAGTGTTGGTATTAACACATTGGCAGCCCCAACTGGTTACAGACACAGATTTCCAATCCAAAACAGGATTATGAGACTGTAACCAAGGGAAACCCAGCACGATAATGTCATGCAGATTATATAGAACCAAAAATTTGCAGCACTCCTGGTGATCAGGTTCAACCCTCATTATCACCTGAGTAGAAAACTGGGGTTTATTCTCAGCCAAAGGGTAGAATCGATCCCCAGTAGGGGAATAGGCTTCTGTAGGGGTATCAAGGAAACCCACAACGTTTAGCAAAATCATAATCCATCAGGTTAATAGCTGCTCCAGAATCAACGAAAGCCTGAGCAGAAAATGAGGACAGAGAGCATATCAGAGTGACAGTTAATAAAAACTTAGTCTGAACACTACCCAAGACAACTGAGCGTGCAAAACGTCTTCCCCGCTTAGGGCAGACTGAAATAGCATGAGAGGCATCACCACAGTAGAAACATAACCCATTGCGCATTCGAAACTCATGACGCTGTGCCCCAGACACCAGTCTATCACACTGCATGGGTTCAGAAGCTGGTTCACAAGGCAACACCATTCCACGCATACTTCTCCGCTCACGCAAACGTCTGTCAATTTGAATCGCTAATGACATAGAATCATTGAGACCAGAGGGGACAGGGAATCCCACCATAACATCCTTTACATTATCTGACAGACCCTTCCGGAAAAGGGCCGCCAAAGCGTCGTCATTCCATTTGGTCAGGACTGCCCACCTACGGAATCTCTGACAGTATAACTCAGCGTCATCAAGCCCCTGATTTAATGCCAACAAGGTTTTTTCAGCTTGATCAGTGACATTAGGTTCATCGTACAATAACCCCAAAGCCTGAAAAAACGCATCAACATCACTCAAAACAGGATCCCCAGGTATCAGGGAAAAAGCCCAATCCTGAGGATCGCCGCGCAGGAGAGAGATGATAATTTGAACCTGCTGCGCTGCGTTTCCTGAGGACTTAGATTTTAAGGCAAAAAAACAATTTACAATTATTTTTGAAATTCTGAAACTTAGCTCGATCCCCTAAAAACAAATCTGGCATGGGGATCCTAGGTTCCACAACAGGCAACCTAGCAAGATATGCAGCAATACTCTGAACCTCAGTGGCTAGCTGATCCACACGGCCAGACAACTGTGCAAACTCCATTGGGAGAAAAGATCCTCCCCAGCACCCAGAGATACAGAGGAAAAAAAAAAAAATGCAACAAACAGAAAAATATCTCTGACAACTCTGACAACTTTTTTTCTTTCACAATATTTTTTTCCTTCTGTGAGTACCATACAATTTCAATTTTTAGGCCGGTGATACTGTTATGTTTCGGTAGCTGAGGAGTGCAGGTAAAAAAGGCAATACACCAGAGCAGTTGGAATCTATGAGATTGCAGTACCCTGACTAACCACCACAACTAGAGGCAGCCGTGGAGCGTTCCTACGTTGGTCCTAGACGCCTCGTCACAGCCTGAGAAACTAACTACACCTAAAGACAGAAACAGGAAAGCTATCTGCCCCGGAGCAGAACCCCAAAGATAATAGAAAGCCCCCAAACATGTAATGGCGGTTAGACAAGAGGAAATACTGACACAGAAAGAAAATAGTATGAGCAAACGCTGGGGCCCAAACTATCTAAATAGAAAAGGATAGGAAGGGTACTTACTGCAATCCCAGAAAACCCTGAAAAACACCAACTCTACTAATTTCAAAATCACCTGAGATCACACGACCTCCACCACCTAAATTAGTTCTCTGGTGTAACAAAATCAAAACAGCAGCCACTGAAAAAACTGGAAAAAGCAAAAGAACAAAACTCAGTGGCTGAACTAAACTGAGAGGGCAAGCCCCCGGAGGGGACCCAGAAGGCCCCCAAAGAAGTGCAGGACAAAATGCAAAAATATAGCACAAACACAAAAGAAGCAAAAGTCTTATCTGTAAGCAGGAGATGCAGACACGACACAGCAGGCTACAAAGGAAACTGGAATGAAGGATTCAGACCAGAACAATTGATCACCGGCAACCCTGATGGGAAAATGACTCCCTTATATAAGACCAGTCAGTAACACCTGATTCCCAGTCCTCACAATCTTCACTAGCACCGCTTGTAACCACCAGAGGGAGCCTCTGCTCAGAACTCATCTCAAACCCATTCACAACAGTAAACTTCGCCGCAGCTAGGTAGTGTTTGAACTGCTCGGTCACAGCCCAGACTATGGCGAGGAACTCCAGGTTGAAGGAGCTGTAGTTGTCAGGGTTCCTTTCAGTGGGATGAAGTTTCCTGCTGGCGTAGGAAATTACCCTTTCTTTGCCTTTCTATACTTGTGACAGTACTGCTCCCAGTCCCACGTTGCTAGCATCAGTATAAAGGATGGATGGTTGGTCATAGTCTGGGTAGGCCAGAACTTCATCCCACGTAAGAGTCAACTTTAACCGAGTGAAGGATCTTTCCAGTTCGTCATTCCAATCAAATGTAGAACTCTTCTTCCTGGCTTTCTTGGGTTGGCCCACAAGAAGGTTTTGCAGGGGTGCGGCTATTTCAGTGAAGCCCTTGATGAACCTTCGGTAGTAGCCTACCAACCCGAGGAACTGGCGTATTTCATAGATGTTGCTGTACCTCTGCCAGTCCTGGATAACAGTGACTTTGTCGGGGTCTGGTGCCACGCCTTCCGCGCTCACTACGTGGCCTAGGTAGTGCACCTTGGGCTTCAGGAGGTGAAATTTGGACGACTTCACTTTCAGGCCAAAGTTGGACAGGACTTTGAACACCTCGGCCAGGTGCTCCAAATGGTCTTCGTAGATCTTGGAGAAGATAATGACGTCATCTAGGTACAACAGAACTGTCTCGAAGTTCTTGTGTCCGATGCAGCACTCCATCAACCTCTGGAACGTTCCTGGCGCTCTGCAAAGCCCGAACGGCATGTAGTTGAATTCTGAGAGGCCCATTGGTGTTGCGAAGGTGGTCTTCTCTTTGTCTGCCTCTGCCACGGGAACCTGCCAATACCCACTAGTGAGATCCAAGGTAGAGAAATAGTGGTTCTCAGTGCAGCTAGTGATTCCTCTATCCTAGGTAACGGATAGGCGTCTTTGTGGATAATGCTGTTAATTTTCCTGTAGTCAACACACATCCTCACTGTACCATCTTTCTTTCTAACGAGGACTAGTGGAGCTGCCCTGGGGCTACAACTGTCTCTGATCACCTTAGCCTCCTTCATCTCTCGTAACATACTCTTGGCACATTGGTAGTGAGTTGGGGATACAGGCCGGTACCTTTCTTTAATGGGCGGATGATTTCCAGTGGGGATATGATGTTGGACCCCTTTTACCTGCCCAAAGTCTAAAGGGTAGTGTTGAGCGATATTGCTCGATATCTAAAAATATCATATCGAAATTGTATCGCCGATAGCACTAAATATCGTCGATATCCGATTTCGATACCGGAAGTCCCATGTAAGTCTATGGGAACAAAATATCGCAACAAAAAAAAACCCTTTCTTTCGTTGTAAACACAAAATATACACACATAGAATACATATATATATATACATGTCATTGTGACATATATATATACATATATTTATAGTTTATACACTTCTACATAGTAAAATCGACTCTAATTCAATTGCCGGGTAAAGACGTGACATACCCCATAGAAGTCGACGGGCTCGGTGCCGAGTACCCCGAAAACCTCTGGCTCTGTGCGAATCAACTTGGGCGTCACGAACAGGATTCTGTAGCTCGCTATAAGCGAGTCCTGTGTGCCTGAATTGCACTGGTTTTGTGCTTGAGAATTGCTAAAATCATCAGAGAATGTATTTGCCATTTTTCCGCCATATCTGCGTCACGACGAGGCACTGGTGAAGAAGAAGGGCGTGCTCTTCGTGGGTGTCACTCACTCAGTGGCGTGAAAACGATGGCCGCCCACTGTAAATGGTACTGCAATGTAACATCGTGCCCCACAGCTCTGGAGTTCCGCCTCCTCATCTTCCTCAGTGTGCGGAAACTAACACGAAGGTCCCGCCTCACTACAAAAGAGGGGGCCTCTCCAGATGCTAATGACACATGTGACTTGGCAGAGATGGCTAATGGACACGACGAGCAGAAGTGGGAAGGGATGGAGCAGTCAGAGCTCTCCCCCCACGGAAGCGACCCGATCGCCACAGAATCACCGTTGGGCACCCGGCCTGTAAACCCTCCTACGCTGCAAGAAGCGGAGGATACCCTAAGAGGCCTGGCCCGGCACCGGGAGGAGGTCGCCAGGATGGAAGCCAGCTGGCGTGCCCTAAAAATAAACTTGGAGCGGCGCCAATCCCTCTTAACTGAAGTGTCTGTACCGGAAGGTGAGGCACCCGTTCTAGTAGAGGAGTCCTTGCAATGTGATCCGGTTGACGTTGTCGCAGTGGAGGCACCCGTTCCTGCAAAAACCGCAGCACCGTCAGCAGCACCCCAGATCCCGCTGTCTGCCCCCGTCGCTGAGACAGAAGAAGCGACACCCGTCCTCATGAAGGAGGCCGCGCAGGCACCAGAGCACTACCTGCCTGTACCGGAGCCCCGACTGTCATCTGATTTAGAGCCGTCTGCTTCCTCCGCAGGGGAGCGCCGCCAGGACTGGGGGGCGACAGGAGAGCTGCCGCAAACCGGACACTGTAAGCTGCAGTGGAGTGGTGGAGACATGGAGCAGCTGGTGGAGGAGAATTTCAACCGGCGTCAGGAGGAAGAGTGGAGACGTTGTGAGCGGGAAGCAGAGCGACAAAGGGAGCAGCGAGAAACCCTAAAACTTTGCCAACGTCACCTGGAGAAGGACCGGGCAGATAAGGACCGGATGAGAAAGGATAAAGGAACCCTGAGTGAGCCGCGGCGTAAGGATGCAGTACGGAGCTTTAAATTGAAAGGTGGTTGGGGCTTCATCAAGGAGCCTGGACTTTATTTAGAAGTCTTTGTGACCCGGCGGGACGTGGAGGCTCACCTCCCAGAAGGACACCCGGGGAGGGACCTGTTGCCAGGAGACTTGGTGACTTACACCCGACACTGGGGTTACAATGGGTGGTACGCCCTAAATGTTACCAGGTGCGACCCCTACTCCCCAGTGTGTGAGGAACCTGTGAGACCCTCGAAGCCTTCAGCCTCCCACATCCAGGCCTCTGCAAAAGTGCCCACCCCACGCCGTAAATCTCCCCAGCCTCCCTCAGTGGTCTCCTCAGCAGCCCCAGCTATGGACATGATAAGTATAGCTGGCCCGTACCCGGCGCCTGTTAGGCCCCCTGGGTTCGTACAGTCCGGGACATAGGGCTCCAGACCCGGAGGGGATGAAAGAGGTGGCCACACAGACCCAGATAGCGGGTCACGACATCACTGTACAGGCCACACGACGTCGTCAGGTCCTGGTGGTCCTTGGTGCCTCGGATGTTTGGCAATCTCAAGAAGAGTACCAGGTGGTACCTGGAAGAGGCCAGCCAAAGAAGTCTAAATAACCCGGACAGGGTCCCTGTATGTAAATAGTTAAATTGTTTATGTACCCAGACGGGTGAATGTTCCTAAAAAAGTTTTTTAATTTAATAAAAAAAAAAAAACACAGTTTTCATTTCTTTTATTACTGTCTCATCCTGTGACGCCATCGATCTCCTGTAAAAAAATGAAAAAAAAAAAAAAAAGTATACCACCTGACCGACGCAGTCCATAGTAACGAGTGTCCCACGACGATCCAGCTCTGCTACATCAGAATGACAGGCAGAGCCTGTCATCCCGGCGCAGCACAGCTGATTACCTGCTTCCCCGGCGGTGACGTCATCGGACTGACTGCTTTACGGCCGGTATTACCCAGCAGTCACTGCAGTTATCGCGAGAAACTGCATGTGACCGCCGGGGAAAGATGATGGCGGCCATGAAGCAGTCCAGCCCGTGACCGCCGGAGATCTTCTGGCAGGTAAGTGCCGCTGACTCCTGACAGACCCGACCGACGGACACTCACAGTGACAGTGACAAATCCGATTTCGGTATTCGATAAGACGAAAATATCGAAACGAATTATCGAAAGGCCGATAGAGCTAATATCGGCCGATAGCCGATATTTGCATTATCGTATCGCTCAACACTACTAAAGGGTGTTTGCTGAATACCGGTTCAAACTCTTGGACTACTCGGTAAACCCCATTCTTTGGTGTGGAAGGGTGGAGTCAGTGCCTACGTGCAGCTGCTGACACCAATCCTCCAGCTGTTTTGCAGAGCCATTGTCCTCCGCCTGGTTGGACGAGACCAAGGGCTCTGCTGTCTGAATTGCATTGTGATTGACAGTGAACAGCTTACCAACGGTGGCATACCGAGGTAGTTTGGCCTCCTCCTCCCCACAATTTAAGATGCATACTGGAACCCTCCCCTTGTGGACTTCGACTACCTCTCTGGCTGTCAGGACAGTGAGCCTACTATCAGAGTACACTGGTTCTACCAGGGCTTGGTAATCTCTTCCCCTGAGGCCTATGGCTGCCCGACACCAAATAATTCACTCCTTGGGGGTATTGCAATGGGGAATGAATCACTCACTCTGACACTGCCGACTTCTCCGCCAGATAGCTCTACCTGTTGTCTTTGCATCAGGGCCTTGATCTCCTATTTGCAGGACCCGTTGCTCACTGGAACCAGCAGTTTTAGCTACCTGTTACAACAAAACATTAACCTTGGCAAGACAATTTTCTATCACATTAGTACCTAAGGTCATCATTGGGTTACATTCTCGTCAATCAATGTCTACAATTATCATACTTTGAGATTATAATTCTACTCGCCCCACCTTAATGGTCACCTCCTTATACCCCACCTGTGGCAAAGGCTGACCATTGCTGGCAACCACCGTCAGCACATGATCTGGGCCACGAGTAAGATCAGAGTCAGCCCAGTACCGTTTGTAAATAATATATGGCATAGTCGTCACCTGACAGTCGGTGTCCAGTAAAGCGTTTATTGGGATGCCGTCAATCACAACTGGGAGGACCTGTCGTCCTCCGATGTACTTGGCTCGCCAGTTCTGTACGCCTGATCGTCTTACTCCTGGGGGTTGGCCCTCTGCCCCAGGGGTTTCTCGTTTAAATGGCAGAATCTTGTGATGTGCCCCGCTTTGCTGCAGCGGCGGCAAATAGGTCGTCCGTTCTGGTCGTAGCGATCGTTGTCTCTCCCTCTGGTCGGTGGGATCCTCTTCCGCCGTCGCCACGGGACGTCTTCTGGACTGGAGGCCAACTCTATCTTTTCCTTCGGGGGCACTTGCAAGGACTGCACGGTTTTGGCTAGCGCAGCCACACTTTTGGTCAGCTCCTGGACCTGAAGACGTAGTTCTGCAGATGGATCATTATCCAGGGTCTGTGCATCGGCCTCAACAGGGGCCTGAGAAATGATGCCACCTCCTGGTGGTATATGTCCTGTGGATGCTGGACAGGAGTCCCTCAATAAATTGATCCTTTAACAATCTGTCTCCATCCTGCACACTGTCTGGGTCAATCTGCTTTATGGCCCGCAGCACCTCCTGAAGGTTAAGAGCATAGTCCCGTATACTGTTCTGCACCCTTTGTTTGCACCCAAAGAACCTCATTTTTATTTCTGCTGCAGTGCGGGTGTCAAAGGTGCTCCTCAGCTGGTGCTGGTTTTCAGACAAGGGGTACACATCAAATAAACTGCACAGTCTCTCCTTGAAATCGCTCAGGGTATTCGACTCCCCTGAGTATTGCGGTAGCCAGGCGGCTCCCGGTATATATGGCATTGATAGCGGCATTATAGGGGCTGCAGCGGTGGTTGCCAGATCTGGCTGCACTGTGGGGACTGTGGCTGCATCGGCTGCCGGATTCTGCTGTACTATGGGGGCTGCGGCGGCACCTGCTCCCATATCTTGCGGCGCCACGGGGGCTGCGGCGGCATCCGCCGCTAGATTTTCTCCTGCATTAGACATTCTCTTCCCCCCATAGTTAATGTTAGCCAGGCTCTGAATTTCCACTGGCATATCAGGCTATTGCTCTGCCGGCGGGATGAACGGTGCGCGCCAGGATTCCAGGCCTCAGCTCCCTGTGCTCTGCCAGCTGCTGTCTCCGCACGCAGCACTTCTCTTTTCACTTGCTCTCCCTGGCTCCGCCCACGATGGCACACTCCTTCTTCTGCGCGCCTCGTGGAGCTGTAATGGCGGCAATCACACAACTCAATACTGTTATGTTTCGGTAGCTGAGGAGAGTAAGCAAAAAACGGCAATACACCAGAGAGGCTGGAACCTATTGGATTGATCTGCCCAGGAGCAGATCCCCAAAGAAAATAGGAAGCCCCCAAACATGTATTGGCGGTTAGACAAGAGGAAGCACGGACACAGACAGAAAATAGAATGAGCAAACGCTGGGGCCCAATCTGTCTAGACAGAAAAGTACAGGAAAGGATACTCACTGCAATCCAAAAAAACCCTAAAAAATACCAGCTCTACTGATTGCAAAAACACCTGAGATCACACGACCTCTACCACCTAAATCAGTTCTCTGGTGTAACAAAACTAAACTGCAGCCACTGAAAAAACAGGAAAAAGCTAATGAACAAACAACAGTGGTTCCAGACAAACTGAGAGGAGCACAAGCCCCCCGGAGGGGACCTGGCTGACCTCCACAGAAGTGCAGGGAACAATGCAAAAAGCAAGCACAAAAACAAAAGCAGAAAATATATTATCTGATAGCAGAAGATGCAGGCAAGACTCAGCAAGCTTCCAAATGAACCAGGAACCACAATTGAGACAAGAACAATTGATCGCCGGCAACCATCATGGGAGAGAACCTCCCTTATATCAGACCAGTCCGTGATCCCAGATTGCCAATCCTCGCTGAAAGGTTCAGTACTGTCAGTAACCACCAGAGGGAGCCTCTGCTCAGAAACCATTTTTAGCACATTCACAACAGTACCCTCCCTTGAGGAGGGGTCACCGAACCCTCACTTGTGCAACCAGGTCGATCAGGATGAGCTCGGTGATAGGCACGGATCAGTCTCCTAGCATGGATGTCCGAAGCAAACACCCAAGAATTGTCCTCCTGACCATAACCTCTCCACTTAACCAAATACAGAAGTTTCCGTCTAGAAAAACGAGAATCCAATATTTTCTCAACCACATACTCCAGATTGCCCTCAACCAAAACAGGGTCAGGAGGCGCAGCCACAGGAACCACTGGCTCGACAAACCTCTTCAATAAGGACTTGTGGAACACGTTATGGATCTTAAATGTCCCTGGAAGAAGCAAACGGAAGAAAACAGGATTAAGAATCTCCATGATCTTATAAGGTTTAATGAACCTAGGCTTAAACTTTGGAGATGCAACCCTCATAGGGATATTTCTTGAGGACAAACAAACCAAGTCCCCCACTTTAAACCGAGGACCATCAGTCCTATGCCGGTTGGCAAACCGTTGGGCCTTCTCCTGAGAGAGAGACAACCTCTCCACTAACTGGTCCCAAATCTGCTGCATTCGCTCCACAACAGAGTCAACACCCGGATAGACAGAAGCCTCCGCCTGTCCCGAAGAAAATCTAGGGTGAAACCCGAAATTGCAGAAAAATGGAGACATCAAGGTGGCAGAGCTAGCCCTATTATTAAGAGCAAACTCAGCCAAAGGCAAAAAAGAGACCCAGTCATCTTGATCAGCAGACACAAAACATCTCAAATAAGTCTCCAAGGTCTGGTTTGTTCTCTCGGTTTGTCCATTGGTCTGAGGATGAAAAGCAGAGGAGAAAGATAATTGAACACCAAGTTTAGAGCAAACTGTCCTCCAAAATCTGGAAACAAACTGGACTCCTCTGTCAGACACAATGTTCTCCGGAATGCCATGTAACCGAACCACGTGCTGAAGGAACAAAGGCACCAATTTGGAGGAGGAAGGTAACTTAGGTAATGGCACAAGATGTATCATCTTGGAAAACCTATCACAGATTACCCAGATAATGGTCATTCTCTGAGAAACAGGGAGGTCGGAAATAAAATCCATAGAGATATGGGTCCATGGCCTCTTGGGCACAGGTAATGGCATTAACAAACCACTAGAGTGAGAGCAAGGCTTGGAGCGAGAGCAAGTTCCACAGGACTGCACAAATTCCCTGACGTCACGAGACAAAGTAGGCCACCAAAAGGACCGACTACCAAGTCTCTGGTACCAAAAATCCCGGGATGACCAGCCAACGCGGAACAATGAATCTCAGACATCACACTCTTCTTCCACTGGTCTGGGACAAACAATTTATCCTCCTGACACCCTTCTAGAGCCAGTCTCAAATTGGGCGAGATGGCGGAAAGAACTACACCCTCTTTCAAAATAACAGTAGGATCAGATAACTCAGGAGAGTCCGCAAGGAAACTCCTCGAGAGGGCATCCGCCTTAACATTCTTAGTGCCAGGAAGAAAAGAAACCACAAAATTAAAACGTGTGAAAAACAAGCCCACCTGGCCTGTCTAGGATTAAGTCGCTTGGCTGATTCGAGATAAACCAGATTCTTATGGTCCGTGAGGACCACCACCTGATGTTTGGCTCCTTCCAGCCAATGTCTCCACTCTTCAAAGGCCCACTTCATGGCCAATAACTCCTGATTACCCACGTCATAATTACGTTCAGTTGGAGAAAATTTTCGAGAGAAAAAGGCACAAGGGTTACTCTTAGAGGTCTCTGGATCTCTTTGGGACAAAACGGCATCTGCCCCAATTTCAGAGGCATCAACCTCCACTTGAAACGGTAGAGAAACATCAGGCTGCCGTAGAACAGGAGCAGAAGTGAATCTCTTCTTAAGTTCCTGAAACGCAGAGACTGCCTCAGCAGGCCAATTCACCACATCAGAACCCTTTTTGGTCAAATCAGTCAATGGTTTAACAATACCGAGAAATTACCAATAAATTTACGATAAAAATTGGCAAAACTCAAAAATCTCTGAAGAGCCTTTAATGAAGTAGGTTGGACCCAATCACAGATGGCCTGAACCTTGACCGGGTCCATTTCAATAACAGACGGAGACAAAATGAATCCCAGAAATTAGACCTTCTGTACGCCAAAAAGACACTTTGATCCCTTCACATACAGTGCATTCTCTCTCAAAATCTGGAACACAGTCCGAACATGTTTCACATGAGAATCTCGGTCATTGGAAAAAATCAAGATATCATCCAAATAAACAATCAGAAATTTATCCACAAAATCCCTGAAAATATCATTCATGAAGGATTGGAAGATGGGAAGGAGCATTAGTGAGCCCAAAGGGCATCACTAGGTACTCAAAATGCCCCTCTGGGTATTAAACGCCGTCTTCCATTCATCCCCGTGCTTAATGCGAATAAGGTTATACGCCCCCCTGAGGTCAAGCTTGTTAAAAAACTAGCACTTTTCACCCTGGAAAACAGGTCAGAAATCAAGGGTAACGGATATTGATACTTCACAGTGATCTTATTCAAGAGACGATAATCAATACACGGCCTCAATGAACCATCCTTTTTGGCCACAAAGAAAAAAACGGCACCCAAGGGTGAAGAGGATGATCTGATATGACCCTTCTCCAATGACTTCTTGATATAAGATCGCATAGCATCGTGTTCAGGTACAGACAAGTTAAAAAGGTGACCTTTAGGAAATTTACCACCAGGCACTAATTCAATAGCGCAATCATAGCTCCTATGAGGGGGCAAGGATGCAGATTTACTTTCGCTAAATACATCCGAAAAATCAGTCAAAAAGTCAGGAACATCCTGAGACTGGGGAGAGGCAGAAAAAACAGGAGTGTCGGCATTAACACATTGGCAGCCCCAACTGGTCACAGTCACAGATTTCCAATCCAAAACAGGATTATGAGACTGTAACCAAGGGAAACCTAGTACAATAATGTCATGCAGATTATACAGCACCAGAAATTTGCAACTCTCCTGATGATCTGGTTCAACCCTCATTATAACCAGAGTAGAAAACTGGGGTTTATTCTCCGCCAAAGGGGTAGAATTCAATGCCCAGTAGGGGAATAGACTTCCGCAGGGGTATCATGGGAAACCCACAACGTTTGGTAAAGTCAAAATCCATCAGGTTAATAGCTGCTCCTGAATCAACAAAAGCCTGAGCAGAAAATGTGGACAGGGAGCAAATCAGGGTAACAGTCAACAGAAATTTAGTCTGAACACTACCCCAAAACAACTGAGCGTGCAAAACGTCTTCCCCGTTTAGGGCAGACTGAAATAGCATGAGAGGCGTCACCACAGTAGAAACATAACCTATTGCGCTTTCGAAACTCATGACGCTGTGCCCCAGAAGTCACTCTGTCACACTGCATGGGCTCAGAAGCTGACTCACAAGGCAACACTATCTCACGCATACCTCTGCGCTCACGCAAACGTCTGTCAATTTGAATAGCCAATGACATAGAATCATTGAGACCAGAGGGAGCAGGGAATCCCACCATAACATTCTTTACATTCTCTGACAGCCCCTTCTGAAAAAGGGCTGCCAAAGCATCATCATTCCATCTGGTCAGGACTGCCCACTTTCGGAATTTCTGACAGTACAACTCAACGTCTTCAAGACCCTGATTTAATGCCAACAAGGTTTTTTCAGCTTGATCAGTGACATTAGGTTCATCGTGCAATAACCCCAAAGCCAGAAAAAATGCATCAATATCATTCAAAACAGGATCCCCAGGTGTCAGGGAAAAAGCCCAATCCTGAGGATCGCCGCGCAGGAGAGAGATGACAATTTGAACCTGCTGTGCTGCATTCCCTGAGGACTTAGGCTTCAAGGCAAAAAACACTTACAGTTATTTTTGAAATTCAGAAATTTAGCCCGATCCCCCAAAAGCAAATCTGGCATGGGAATCCTAGGTTCCACAACCGGCAACCTAGCAAGATAGGTAGCAATACTCCGAACCTCAGTGGCAAGCTGATCCACACGGCCAGACAACTGTGCAAACTCCATTGAGAAAAAAAAAATCCTCCTCAGCACCCAGAGAGAAAGAGGGAAAAAATGCAACAAACAGGAAAAAAAAATCTTGACAACTCTGACAACTTTTTTTTTTTTCACACTATTTTTACATTCTGTGAGTACCATATAATTTTCAGTTTTTGGACGGTGATACTGTTATGTTTCGGTAGCTGAGGAGAGTAAGCAAAAAACGGCAATACACCAGAGAGGCTGGAAACTATTGGAATGCAGTAACCTGAACTAACCACACAACTAGAGGTAGCCGTGGAGTGTTCCTACGTTGATCCTAGACGCCTCGCCACAGCCTGAGAGATAACTACACCTAAAGGCAGAAAGATGAAAGTTATCTGCCCCGGAGCAGATCCCCAAAGAAAATAGGAAGCCCCCAAACATGTAATGGCGGTTAGACAAGAGGAAGCACGGACACAGACAGAAAATAGAATGAGCAAACGCTGGGGCCCAATCTGTCTAGACAGAAAAGTACAGGAAAGGATACTCACTGCAATCCAAAAAAAAACCCTAAAAAATACCAGCTCTACTGATTGCAAAAACACCTGAGATCACACGACCTCTACCACCTAAATCAGTTCTCTGGTGTAACAAAACTAAGCCGCAGCAACTGAAAAAACAGGAAAAAGCAAATGAACAAACAACAGTGGCTCCAGGCAAACTAAGAGAAGCACAAGCCCCCCGGAGGGGACCTGGCTGACCTCCACAGAAGTGCAGGGAACAATGCAAAAAGCAAGCACAAAAACAAAAGCAGAAAATATCTTATCTGATAGCAGAAGATGCAGGCAAAGCTTCCAAATGAACCAGGAACCACAATTGAGACAAGAACAATTGATCACCGGTAACCATCATGGGAGAGAACCTCCCTTATATCAGACCAGTCCGTGATCCCAGATGGCCAATCCTCGCTGAAAGGTTCAGTACTGTCAGTAACCACCAGAGGGAGCCTCTGCTCAGAAACCATTTTTAGCACATTCACAACACAATACAGTCTATGGTACACAGTACTCGGCTATGCCGGGTAAAGATCCTGTTCATGACACCAAGTTGGATCGCCCACCAGGGCAGTGGGGTACTTGGTACTAGGCCGCTTCTTAAAGGGGAAGTGTCACAGTGGCAGTGACCCAGTTCGTGGCCCTGGGCGTCCAATAAAAGGGGATATTTACAAGGGATAATAGAGTTTGTAATAAAGTGTTTGTGACGCCACCTGTGGTACTCGGCAATAAAGATGTTAGCCGACGCTGCAGTCCTCTGGGACAGTTGGTGATGCAGCAGAGTTGGTGAAGCTCCCTGCAGGTGGAGATGAGTCCTAGGGCAGATGTAATATAAGATGGATGGTAAAGATGCAGTATTTGGCAAGGGATGTAGCAGTATTGAGTGGGTGTTGTAGGAAGAACTTAAGAAGACACAGTCAGATGCATTCTCCAAAGCTTTACTCAAAGTTCTGCAGGCAGAGCGTCCAGGGCACTGGTTACAGATGGTTCTGGAGTAGGTCAGCCTGAAAGCAATTTGGGAATCTCCTTATTCAGGTGGGTTGTGAGGCCTCCTTTCTAGCGCTATTCTCTGAGGTACTTGCTGTTGTAAACTCTGTTCAAGTTCCTCTCTCTGTCTGCTACTTAAGTAGAACTCCACTCGCATGTCAGGCAGCTGTAGCCTGCTTCAGGGATCGCTCCTCTCTGGCATCTCCAGCTCACATGTGCTGCTGTGTCGTCAAGTATCAGTTGGGACAGAGGATCTGCGGTCTTCTGCCCTCCGGATTCTGCTGCTGAGGCTTTAGCACCCACTCAGCCTCGGACTCCGGAGTCCGGTCTCTGGCGCTCAGGACTAGGGGTGAGCTCAGCTATAGCTCCTGTCCCCCAGCTCCTAGCCACACGTCCTCTCTCAACTCTGTCTACAGACAGACTCCTCTAACTCCTCCCCAAGCCAGAATGTTCCAAGGAAGCTCCCCTGAAATCAGGTGTTAGAGCTCCCCCTTCTGGTCTGGAGTAGGAAAAGTGTTGTATGCTGTGTGTTACCTGTTAAGGGGATCCCTTCTTGCTTCCAGGTATGACATCACTCCCCCCTGGGGAGAGGCAATGTCACTGTGGCAACCGAACTCTTAGGATGCCACATATTCACATGGTGATCTTCAGAGTCATCATTGTCTGGATTGGTGGGCGTTCCAGAGGTCAGACTCCCAGGGATCGAGAACTTATCCCCTAACTAATGAATAGAGCATAACTTCCAAGCTTGAGGACATGCATTTAATGAAATATTATAAGATACATTGTAAGAATCACATTACCCTTTGTGTCTTAAAATATTACATTTTGTACTCTTCACCACATACTGCACAATTTGCTGTTTGTTCAGGAGAGGTAGAATGTAAGCAAATCAGTTGACCAAGTCTCAGAGCTCAGGCTTGTCCTTTATCCACAATGTTTGTACTATGTTAAACATAAACATTGAAAGGAACACAATATAGCCATTGGCAAAATTCAGCATTATCCTATTTTTAGTGTATATAGAAAATGAATGGTTCTGCGCGACCTCACTTCAATAGAGTCATCAAGTTATTTAAGTTTGCTGCACATTTATTCTGAGCAGCCTCCTTCTTCATTCACTGATTTCACTGATTATACAATCTCTTGTTGCTGTACTGAGACATCTGAAGAAGTTACAGCATTCTTGAGAATTCCTGTCTCCCAAAAATTTTGTGAGGCTCCCAGAAATGGGGGGGATTTTTCAGATTCCAGGCTGCAAGACCGTCTGACTTATTTTCTGAAGTTGAAGCAAAACTCAGACCACATTTAGGCTAGTTTCACATGTGGGTTTCCACACCCAACTGTGAAAACCTTGGGGCATCCACTAACCAGTATATGGAGATTTGCTGAACCAGGTCTGTACACTGTTTACATGCATCCGGATGACTCTGGAGCAGATAATATCTCATGGATGGGGGTGTTGGGTTTAGAACCCCCATTGATTTAATATACTAAGAGCGGGTGCAGACAAGCGTGTATTCTCTCATCCAATTAAACAAATAACACTCTGATCAAACTATGATCAGAGTTTGATCTGAGTGTGAGCATAGCATGATCTGATTCTCTCAGATGAGGAGCATTTCTACATCTTCTCTATTGGAAGAAGACCGGAAGATATGGTGGCCTGGGTTTGTGGCAGAACTAGTGTGGGTGTACAATAACCGAGTGCACAGCACGACAGGGTTTACGCCATACACCTTGTTGTTCGAGCGAAAAGGACGAGAGATTACAGAGCTGGAGCTGAACCCGGAGGAGGACTACACACGGACGAGCATGTCCTCTTGGGTTAAGGAACACCGGCACAGATTGCAGACTCTCCGTCGACTGGTGCAGCCGAAGTTTCAGGAACTTAAGCACCATGAAGCGCCACCTATTCGCGGGACAGCTCTGAAACCCGGGGACTGAGTCTTAGTCCGGAATAAGCGGGGAAAATTGGAAAGCCGGTGGGAGAGGACTCCACACTGAGTGACAGGACGGGTTGGCCCCATGGGCTGGTGTATTAAGTTCAGCCTGAACAGGGGGACGGAGCACCCACTAGAGTAGTCCATCGTAGCATGTTGCGGCCCTGCTTGTCCAAAGAACCCTAAAGTGGAGAAGAGTTGCCAAGAACTGGGGAGGTGCCCCCAGTTCCAGTTCCTGACTTCGATGAAGAGAAGGTAGTGTTAGCTCTCTGCTCGAACCCCAATGATGTGCCACCTACCCCTCCCGAGGAGATGAACACTGAGTCGCCAATGCTGGAAGTCGCTAAAGCAGCAGACTCACCGCATCAGAGTATCCCTTTACCGCCCACGAGTCAGCCCGAATTACGCCGGTCAGGACGAACCACAGCTGGAGTGCCTCCCGCTTGCTACGAGCAAGATCAGTTTATTTTGCAGAGAATTGTCCAAGAAGTCGAGAATTATGAACATCTAGTGAAAGAGCTCTTGCCTGTGGAATGGCGAGCCAAAGGAAGGCGGGGGTGTAGAAGGGAGGACCAGGCTGCCAGGTCTGCTGAAGTGCCAGGTCCGGAACTGCTTGGGTCGCACCTCCTGTTGCTGGAAGGAATGCAATTGCAGCCGGAGCGAGCCGGTAACCTGGGTGAAGTGGGCGTGGCTATGGACAGAAAGCAAAAAGGGGCTGCGCGGGAATGGAGGGAAACTTTCCCCCAGAACGCTCTGCATGTGCGGATCGCAGTCGCAGTGAGGAGAGCAATAGGCCGCAGCGTGCAGAGACAGGGCGTCAGCGTGAGAGATGCACCCATACCGGTGGGTGCACAGGGAAAAATGCGTTGGACAGAGCATTGCAGTACAGACGTCGGGGTGTCGGCTGATGTCCAGGGAGGTGCTCGCCGGGCAGAGCATTGCAGAGCAGCTATTCGGGTGACGGCGGCTGCTCAGAGAGACATTCGCCGAGTGGAACCTTGCGGAGAGCTTGATCCTATCGCTCTGCAGTTACATGGACTAGGGGTCCAGTAGGCAAAACCGGAGACAGCCTGCTGCCACCAGAATCAGGACCGTGTGTTGGGCAGGGACGCCTGAAGATGCTGCACCGACTGAATTCAGAGATTGATGGGCTGCGGAGCCACGATTAGTGAACTGTTATCAAAAGACTGTCTACAGTCATGGCCAAAAGTTTTGAGAATGACACAAATATTAATTTTTACAAAGTCTACTGCTTCACTTTTTCTAATGGCAATTTGCATATACTCCAGAATGTTATAAAGAGTGATCAGCTTAACAGCAATTACTTGCAAAGTTAATATTTGGCTAGAAAATGAACTTTATCCCCCAAAACACATTTCAACATCATTGCAGCCCTGCCTTAAAAGGACCAGCTAACCTCTTTTCAGTGATTGCTCCATTAACACAGGTGTGGGTGTTGATGAGGACATGGCTGGAGATCAGTCTGTCATGATTAAGTAAGAATGACACTACTGGACACTTTAAAAGGAGGCTGGTGCTTGGCATCATTGTTTCTCTTCTGTTAACCATGGTTATCTCTAAAGAAACACGTGAAGTCATCATTGCAATGCACAAAAATGGCCTAACAGGGAAGTGTATCGCAGCTAGAAAGATTGCACCTCAGTCAACAATCTATCGCATCATCAAGAACTGCAAGGAGAGAGGTTCCATTGTTGCCAAAAAGGCTCCAGAGCGCCCAAGAAAGACCAGCAAGCGCCAGGACCGTCTCTTAAAAGTGTTTCAGCTGCGGGATCGGGCTACCAGCAGTGCAGAGCTTGCTCAGGAATGGCAGCAGGCAGGTGTGAGTGCATCTGCACGCACTGTGAGGCGGAGACTCTTGGAGCAAGACCTGGTCTCAAGGAGGGCAGCAAAGAAGCCACTTCTCTCCAGAAAAAACATCATGGACAGACTAATATTCTGCAAAAGGTACAGGCAGTGGACTGCTGAGGACTGGGGTAAAGTTATTTTCTCTGATGAATCCCCTTTTCGATTGTTTGGGACATCAGGAAAACGCCTCATTCGGAGAAGACAAGGTGAGCGCTACCACCAGTCTTGTCTCATGCCAACTGTTAAGCATCCTGAAACCATTCATGTGTGGGGTTGCTTCTCAGCCAAGGGAATCTACTCTCTCACAGTCTTGCCTAAAAACACAGCCATGAATAAAGAATGGTACCAGAATGTCCTCCAAGAGCAACTTCTCCCAACCCTCCAAGAGCAGTTTGGCGATCAACAATGCCTTTTCCAGCATGATGGAGCACCTTGCCATAAAGCAAAGGTGATAACTAAATGGCTCAGGGAACAAAACATAGAGATTTTGGGTCCATGGCCTGGAAACTCCCCAGATCTTAATCCCATTGAGAACTTGTGGTCAATCATCAAGAGACGGGTGGACAAACAAAAACCTAAAAATTCGGACAAAATGAAAGCATTGATTGTGCAAGAATGGACTGCTATCAGTCAGGATTTGGTCCAGAAGTTGATTGAGAGCATGCCAGGGAGAATTGCAGAGGTCCTGAAGAAGAAGGGTCAACACTGCAAATATTGACTTGCTGCATTAACTCATTCTAACTGTCAATATAAGCTTTTGTTACTCATATGTTTGCAATTATTATATTTCTGCCTGTGATAAAAACATCTGTCAAACACACATAAAAACCAGAGGGCATCAGATCATGTGAAAATATAATATTTGTGTCATTCTCAAAACTTTTGGCCATGACTGTAGTTCAACAATGGTTATTCAGTTTAGTTTTTGTACCCCTTTTCCCCTGCTATCTCCCTGAGAGGAATTATATTGCTGTTGGATAATTAAATACAGTTAATCCATGCTCTGCAGCAATTGTGTTACTGCATCCCAGTACCTGCTTATTGCACTGCAGGATACAGAATCCCCTCAGAAGCCTCCTCCTGCGCAATGCAGACTCCCTTTAGCAGCCTCCCCCTGTGGGACACAAAATTCCCTCAGAAGCCTGCCCTGCGGAATGCAGACTCCCCCCAGTAGCCTCCACCATCCACCTGCGGGACACAGACTTCCCTCAGCAGCCTCCCCCTATGGGACGCAGACTCCCTTTAGCAGCCTCCCCCTGCGGGATGCAGAATCCCCTCACTTGCCTTACCGTGTGGAACACAGACCCCCTGTCCCCTCACTTGCCTCCCCCTGTTGGACGCAGCACCCCAGTCCCCTTACTTGCCTCCCTGTTATGATTCGGCAGCCGAGGAGGACAGTAGCCAAAATAGCAAGGCAGCCTGTCACCCAGAGAGGTTGGTAACTAGCGGACTACAGACCCCTAAACTAACCGCACAACTAGAAGTAGCCGTGGGACGTACCTACGATGACCTACACGCCTCGACACAGCCGGAAAGTTAACCAAGCCTAAAGATAGAAAGGGGAAAGCTACCTGCCCCGGATAAAGCGCCCCAAAGGAATAGGTAGCCCCCACACATATATTGGCAGTGAGACAAGATGAAATACAATTGCAGGCAGAAAACAGAGTAAGCAAACGCTGGGGCCCAAAACTAGATAGGACAGTACAGGAAAGAAAACTGTCTGCAATCCGCAAAAAACCCTAGGAAAAATTCCAACATTTCTGATTTCCAAAAATACTGAAACCACACGATCTCTCCCCCGCTAGATCAGAGCTCTGGTGTGAACAGGTAGCTAAGCAGCAGATACTGAAAACAGGGACTGAACAAATAAACAGAGGTAGCTGAGAAACAGAGACCAGCGCAGGCTCCAGATGGGGAACCTGGCTGCACTCAGAAGGGCAGTAAAAGCAAAAGGAAAACAAAAGCCACAAAAATAAGCAGAAAACAACTTATCTGAAGGTTGCAGGAGACAGCAGAAAGCAAGCTGACTTCCAAATGGGACCAGGAAGAAAAAATCACTGGCGAGGATCATGGGAAGGTTACACCCTTATATCTCCCCAGTCAGAGCTACCTGATTGCCAATCGTCCCCAGCTGATGGACCTCTGCCAGCTAAATCAGCTTCACTACTATCAGCAGCCACCAGAGGGAGTCCAGACTCAGAATTCAGATTCAATGCGTTCACAACACCTCCCCTTGTCAGACACAGCACCCCTGTCCCATCACTAGCCTCCCTCTGTCATACGCAGCACCCCAGTCCCCTCACTAGCCTCCCCCTGTCGGACGCAGCACCCCAATCCCCTCACTAGCCTCCCCCTGTCGGACGCAGCACCCCAGTCCCCTCAATAGCCTCACCTCAGCAGCCACACACTGCCAGTCTCCCCTCAGCGGACACAGTCTCCTTGCACACAGTGGGAACCTGGAAGGAGCCAATACATTTTAGTGCTTTCAGCAGTGAACCAGCGAGACTGTATGGGCTGCTGACAGGACCTGGAAGGAGCCCATACAGTCTAGCGCATTTACTACTGAGACAACTAGAACGTATGTACTGCAGTCAGGACCTGGAAGGAACCCATACATTCTAGCTACAACCCACTGTCCACCGACAACACACATGGCACACTGCTCTGCTCCAGAATGAGGAAGGACAATGATGCACCCGGGCATCTGCAGCATAAAGGTACAGCGCCCTTATCCATCCACTGGGTGCATTAACAACACTATAGGTGTTTCTTTAAATCACCACAGTGTTGTTATGCATCTGGCATGCAGCGGCTTTGAACTGCTGTCCCTGGGGCCCAATGAGCGAAGCAAATAAAGGGGGGCCCGCCCGGGACGGGCTGCCAGCATGTCCAGGCCTTCCTTTTTGCTTCTGCTCATCGGACCACATACTACTAGTAGTAAGGGCAGTAATGCCCTGATGGTGGCCCTGTATAGTGTACAGGTAACACACTGATCATGGGTGACATTATACACAGGAGCTCTGTATATAGTGTCAGTGTACACCAGTAATCACCAGTGACATTGTACACACGAGCTCTCTATATAGTGTCAGTGTACAGGTAATACAGTAATCACCAGTGACATTATGCACAGAAGCTCTGTATATAGTATATAGTGTACAGGTAATACAGAGCTCACCAGTGACATTATACAGAAGAACTCTGTATATAGTGTATAGTGTACAGGCAATATAGTGATCACCGATGACATTATACACAGAAGCTCTGTATATAGTGTTAGTGTACAGGTAATAGAGTGATCACCAGAGACATTATACACAGGAGCCCTGAATATAGTATATCGGGTACAGTGTAAGTGTACAGGTAACACACTGACTCATCAGTGATGTCTCTAGTTTATGTGCTTCATCTTCGCTTTTCTTCATCCAGCGCAGAAAATAACAGTTATGTAGAGCACCACTTCCAGAGCAGATTCCCCACCTTTTCCCCAACTTCTACACTATTTCAGATGAAGAAAAAAGTTACATACTGCTGCCCTGCACAGTAACAGGACTCCCCTCAATTCATCATATGCCCTCCTCACCCTCAAATCATCACTATTTGCTGTATCCAGCCCCTAGTCTCAATTCATAATCATTTGCTGTCCCCATTCACACGTCTCAATTCATAATCATTTGCTGTACCCTACCCCCAGTCTCAATTTATAATTATTTGCTGTACCCCATCCACTAGTCTCAATTCATAATCTTTTTGTTGTCCCCCACCCTCAGTCTCAATTCATAATCATTTTCTTTACCCCATCCCCCAGTCTCAATTCATAATCATTTCCTGACTGTCCCCCATCACGAGTCTCAATTCATCCTCATTTGTTCCCCTCCCCTGCACCCATTTAATTCATTTTATTAAAAAAATGCTTTTCATACTTGCCTCTTAAACGATCCCCAGCAGGAGCAACTCCACTTCTGCTATCCTGGCGAGTGGCACGCATGCATGCCGACGTGTACGAGATGACATCATCGTGTAGGCACTAGTGTTGAGCGATACTGCCCGATATCCCGAAATATCGGATCGGATTGGATCGGCCCGATACTCAAAAAGTATCGGGTATCGCCGATCCGATACCGGAAACCCAATGCAAGTCAATGGAAATATCGGAACTAAAAAAAACTTCTTTCTTTCCTTGTAAACACTAGATATACACACATAGAAGACATATATATATATATATATATATATATATATATATATATATACAGTATGTCATTGTGACATATATACAGTACAGACCAAAAGTTTGGACACACCTTCTCATTCAACGATTTTTCTGTATTTTCATGACCATGAAATTGTAGAATCACACTGAAGGCATCAAAACTATGAATTAACACATGTGGAATTATACATTAGACTTTACAAAAAAGCGTGAAACAACTGAAAATATGTCTTATATTCTAGGTTCTTCAAAGTAGCCACCTTTTGCTTTGATTACTGCTTTGCACGCAGAAAAGGTGAACGGATGGACTCTACATGCCTGGTTCCCACCGTGAAGCATGGAGGAGGAGGTGTGATGGTGTGGGGGTGCTTTGCTGGTGACACTGTTGGGGATTTATTCAAAATTGAAGGCATACTGAACCAGCATGGCTACCACAGCATCTTGCAGCAGCATGCTATTCCATCCGGTTTGCGTTTAGTTGGACCATCATTTATTTTTCAACAGGACAATGACCCCAAACACACCTCCAGGCTGTGTAAGGGCTATTTGACCAAGAAGGAGAGTGTTGGGGTGCTACGCCAGATGACCTGGCCTCCACAGTCACCAGACCTGAACCCAATCGAGTTGGTTTGGGGTGAGCTGGACCGCTCACCGCTTCAATTTTGAATAAATCCCCAACAGTGTCACCAGCAAAGCACCCCCACACCATCACACCACCTCCTCCATGCTTCACAGTGGGAACTAGGCATGTAGAGTCCATCCGTTCACCTTTTCTGCGTGCAAAGCAGTAATCAAAGCAAAAGGTGGCTACTTTGAAGAACCTAGAATATAAGACATATTTTCACTGTTTCACACTTTTTTGTAAAGTGTAATGTATAATTCCACATGTGTTACTTCATAGTTTTGATGCCTTCAGTGTGATTCTACAATTTTCATAGTCTTGAAAATACAGAAAAATCTTTGAATGAGAAGGTGTGTCCAAACTTTTGGTCTGTACTGTATATACATATTGTGAGACAGTAAAGGGGTGCGTACTGGACGGGGTGTATATCTCGCCCAGGTTTCTTAGCTGGGTCGCATAAGGAATATAGGAGTGAAGGTAGGATGGCAGTACGACGTTCACTCCACTCCCCATCCAGTACAGGCTTGCAGCTCAACCCTGAGTACACACAGCTGCCTAATTAAGCAGCCAGAAATAGGTGGTAGAGTTACACAGACAGAGCTCTCAGTCTGAATCTGGCTTCAGATGCTGCTGGAGTCTCCTGGAAGCCAAGCTCTGGTAATTATAAATCTGTGTTGTTGTGGCCAGGCTGTTAGAGTCTAGACCACGGTAGTGAGGGAACTAACTGTGTCTAGTTAGCAGCCTGCCAGGCTTAGGATTTTGTTTTATGGTTTTTGTTTTATGTTTTGTTTCTGTGGACTTTAATAAAAGCTGGTTGACGCCAGTTTGCACCAGTGCTACTGTCGGTGATTGGACTCTTTATGCCACTCTGTCTACCCGAGACGGCGATCCCAGAGCTATATACCCCCCTGAACTGGTTACAATTGGTGCTCGAATGCGGGCAGCACAGTGGCTAAAAAACAGCAGCAAAGAAACGTTTGTCAAAGCAGCCTTAAAGAGACAGTAGCCCTAATAGTGTCTGCACAGCAAAGCTGAACTGGCTGTGGTAAAGACTGTGGAGTGTGCATGTCCTGTGTAAAGGCTGCCGTTGCCGGGACAGACAAGTCTGACAGTATGGAGGAGCTGCTCAAACATATGGTGAGAGCTAGTGTGCAACAGCAGGAGACTAACCGACTATTAATGGAGCAGGTTGCAGCACTACGCAGGCTCTCAGCACCTCGTCCCAGAGTGATGACGCAAGGTCACCTGCGTTGTCCGCGGTAAAGAAGGCGGTAAAACAGACTCTGCAAAAGATGACGCCTCATGATGATGTGGAGGCTTATTTAGTCATATTTGAAAGATTGGCAGAGAAGGAGAATCTGCCACCATCTGAATGGGCCATGGTGGTCGCATCCTATCTGACTGGGGAACCTCAAAAGGCCTATTTTGACCTTAGCGAGCAGGACAGCAGAGACTATGCCAAGCTGAAAGCGGAGATTCTTGCCCGCCTGGGTGTTACGGTTGCAGTCCGTGCCAGGAGAGTCCATAACTGGTGATACAGTTGGGACAAGCCTGCTCGCTCACAAATGTATGACCTGATTTCTCTAGTAAAGAAGTGGCTGGAGCCTCACGTCAGCACCCCTGCCCAAATGGTCGAGAAGGTAGTGGTGGACCGGTACATCTGGGCCCTTCCTCCTGAGGTGCAGCTCTGGGTTGGACAGGGAGACCCCAAAGACGCCAATCAACTGGTCAGCCTGATTGAGAGGTACTCCGCCACCAAAGGCTACCTCCGTGACAGCCGTCCGAGCCGTCGTCACTTCGGAGTTCCCGGCCTCCAACGTCTCCCGGTAAGAGGGTTCCAGCTGGTGGGGCCAGGGGGACTGCTGATAGACGGGGTCAGCCCCGAGGGGACATGTGTGAGGCAAGGGCCGATGCTTCCCTGTCAGGAGTTCCCAGGCCTAGAAAGGTCTCCACGTCTGAACCACCCGACCTGAGACAGTGTTGGAGATGCCGTGAAAGGGGTCATATTTCAGCCAACTGTCCACTAGTGGGGGAACCTATGGACTGTTATGCTGGATGATTTCTCTCTCTCCTCGCGGAACCAGTGTGCGTGGCCACCCCAACCAAGGAGAATGGCCCACAGGTGTCCCAGGTGGTTATAAATGGCTGCCCCGTACAAGCCCTCCTAGACTCAGGGAGTCGAGTGACTCTGATACATGCCAGCCTGGCTGATAGGGACTTCATCCCCGATAAACACCTGAGCGTGGTGGGCATCCATGGAGACACCAAAGTCTACCCGGTAACTTCCGTGGACTTCGTCACAAAACTCGGGGAGATCTCGTATGAAGTGGGGGTAGTGAAGAACCTGATGCACCCCGTCATATTGGGTCGTGACTTTCCCCTGTTTTGGGGTCTTTGGGGAAAAAACGGTTCTACCGGACAGTGTGATGAAGCTCCTACTAAGGTTGCACGGTCCATAGGGGCGGAACACAATGTTAGTGTGTTGTTGAACGTAGGGGATGATAATGATAATGATGATGATAATGATAACGATAACGATAATGATAATGATGATGATAATGATGAATTTCCATTTCAAGTCATGTTGGGGGAGGGGGATAATGGTTCTCTGGAACAGAATGTCCCTGACCTACCTGTGTCCCGTGGCAATTTTGGGAGTGAGCAATTGCGAGACCCCACTCTGAAACATGCCAAGGAAAATATAACTGTTCTGAATGAGATCCCACAAGAGCCCGGCTCTGATGAAAGATTTCCCCATTTTGCCATGAACAATGACCTGCTATATAGGGTCACTAAGGTCAAGGGAGAGGCCGTGAGTCAGCTCCTGGTACCTAAGCCATATAGAAGTATGGTGCTAGGTTTGTCACATAACCACGTTCTTGGTGGGCACCTGGGGATGGACAAGACCCAGGAAAGAATCCTCCAGAGGTTTTACTGGCCAGTGGTTTATCGAGATGTGGAGGATTATTGCAAAACCTGCCCCATGTGTCAGATAAATGCTCTGGTTTCCCACTTCCGCAGTCCATTAGTCCCGCTTCCGGTTATAGAGATACCATTTGAAAGGGTAGCGATGGACTTGGTAGGTCCTATTGTGAAATCAGCCAGGGGGCACCAATACATACTAGTGGTACTTGATTATGCAACCCGGTACCCCGAGGCTGTCCCTTTAAGAAATATGGCGTCCAAAAATATTGCACGGGAACTCTTTCATATGTTTTCCAGGACAGGAATCCCTAAAGAGATCCTCATGGACCAAGGCACACCTTTTATGTCCAAGGTGATGAAGGAGCTGTGTAAGTTGCTTAAAATCTCGCACATTCGAACATCCGTGTATCACCCAAAGACGGATGGGCTGGTTGAACGTTTTAATAAAACGTTAAAACATATGTTAAAGAAAGCAGTGGAGAAAGATGGTCCGAACTGGGACTACCTGTTACCCTACCTAATGTTTTCGGTCAGAGAGGTGCCCCAAGCCTCTACGGGGTTTTCTCCCTTTGAGTTGGTATATGGTCGGCACCTGCGGGGCTTGCTAGATATAGCCAAGGAAGTGTGGGAGACCGAGGCAACCCCATACAAGAGTGTTATAGAGCATATTGCCCAGATGCAAGATAGAATTGCTAAGATTATTCCATTGGTTAAGGATCATCTGCAGAGAGCCCAAGAAGCTCAAAGCAGGATATATAATCGGTCAGCAAAAATTAGGACTTTCAACCCTGGGGATCGAGTCCTAATCCTAATTCCCACGGTGGAAAGTAAGTTTTTGGCCAAGTGGCATGGCCCATACGAGATAGTACAGAACGTGAGTGAGGTCACCTACAAAGTACACCAACCCGGGAGACGGAAGCCCTACCAGGTCTATCATATCAACCTGATCAAGCCCTGGAGGGACAGAGAGTCATTATTGGCCTTGGGTGAAGTAGAGAAAGGGTTAAAACCACCTCTACCTCCTGTGATAATTGGTGAGACATTGTCCATACACCAAAAACAGGAAGTACGGGAGTTTCTGCAGAAAAATCAGCAGAGGTTTTCAGACTTTCCCGGCTGGACTTCTCTCGTGAAGCACCATATCGAGACCGAGCCCGGTACTAAGGTCAAGCTGAAGCCATACAGGATACCGGAAGCCCACAGAGAGATAGTCTCTACTGAGATCAAACGGATGCTAGCAGTCGGCGTCATTGAGGAGGTCCAAAGCGAGTGGTGTAGCCCGATTGTCCTGATCCCAAAACCTAATGGAACCTGGAGGTTCTGCAATGATTTTAGAAAGTTGAACAACGTGTCAAAGTTTGACGCATACCCGATGCCACGGGTAGACGAGCTAATCGAGAGGTTAGGGGGCGCCCGTTATATTACAACCCTCGATCTGACAAAAGGGTACTGGCAGATACCCCTGTCTGATGAGACAAAAGAAAAAACGGCCTTTGCAACCCCTGACGGCTTGTTTCAGTATCTTGTGATGCCATTCGGGTTGCATGGAGCCCCGGCTACCTTTCAGAGGCTTATGGACTTGATCCTGCGCCAGCTTCAAGCCTATGCGGCTGCCTACCTGGATGATGTGGTAATTTTCAGTTCCGATTCGAAGAGCCACCTCGCTAAGGTGCAGGCCGTCTTAGACTCGATAGGCGGAGCTGGGCTGAACATAAACCCAGAGAAATGTGCCATTGGCCTAGAAGAGGCCAAGTACCTGGGCTACGTCATTGGCATGGGGTTGATTGAGCCACAAGACAATAAGGTAGAGGCGATTCAGAACTGGCCTACACCCCTCACAAAACGACAGATCAAAGCGTTTCTGGGCATCACTGGGTACTATCGCAGATTTGTACAAGATTTTGCCTCCATTGCTGCCCCGTTGACCGACCTGACAAAGGGTGGGAAGTCAAAAATGGTAGTTTGGAACCCGGAGGCAGAAAAAGCATTTCAGTCTTTGAAAAAGGCTTTATGTCAAAGCCAAGTTCTGGTCACCCCTAATTTCAGCGAGGAGTTTCTTGTTCAAACTGATGCCTCTAATGTGGGGTTAGGGGCGGTTTTGTCGCAGGTCGTGAAGGGTGAAGAGCACCCGGTCATGTATTTGAGTTGGAAACTTACACCGGCTGAACAAAATTATGCCATTCTGGAGCGAGAGTGCCTCGCAATCAAATGGGCGCTGGACTCGCTACGTTATTACCTCTTGGGCAGGAAATTTAAGTTACAGTCAGACCATGCTCCTCTGGCATGGATGCAGCAGAACAAGGAAAGGAATGCCAGGGTGACAAGGTGGTTCCTTTCGCTTCAAGAATTCAATTTCTCGGTAGAGCATAGGCCTGGGAAGTTACAAGGTAATGCCGATGCATTGTCCAGAGTTCACTGTCTCTTTGGAGTTATTAACCAGCCCTCCGGTCCAGAGTTAACCATGTCATTTCATGTAGTTTGATATATGGTTTTCACTAACAATTACATGAGTGTATGTGTGCAAAATTTGACACATGTAGGGGTTAATTAAAGGTGTAAATTCGTTGTAAAAAAAAACGCATTTTTTTGCTACGAATTTACACCTTTAATTACCGTATATACTCGTGTATAAGCCGACCCGTGTATAAGCCGACCCCCCTAATTTTGCCACAAACAACTGGGAAAAATTATTGACTCATGCATAAGCCGGGTGTATAAACTGCCCTCCTGCTCTGTGCTGCCCCCGTCCTGCTCCTTGCTCCCCCATCCAGCTCTGTGCTCCCCCATTCTCCTCTGTACTCCCCCCCTCCTGCTCCGTCCTCCGCTGTGCTCCCCCATTCCTTCTCTGTCCTCCTGTGCCCCCCGTCTTGCTCCGTGCTCCTCTGTGCCCTCCATCCTCTCCCCCGGTCCTGCTCCGTGCTCCTATGTGCCCTCCATCCTCCCTGTCCTGCTCCATGCTTCCCCCGTCCTCCTCCACGCTTCCCCCGTCCACCGATCTCCCCCCCCATCCTTCTCCATGCTTCCCCCGTCCTCTGTTCTCCCCCCTCCTCCATGCTTCCCCCGTCCTGCTCCAGCTTCCCCCGTCCTCCTCTATGCTTCCCCCGTCCACCGTTCTCCCCCCGTCCTGTTCCGTGCTCCTTGTCCTCTCCTCCATCATACTCACCCCTCCCCGTGCCATCGCTGAGCGTCCCTGCAATCCTGCGTTCTCCCCGTCTTCCTACAGCTCTTCAGCACTGAGCGGTGATGTAATACCGCTCATTAAGGCCATGAATATGGAGGCCACGCCCATGGGAGTGGCGTCGCGTCCATATTACATGACCTTAATGAGCGGGTATTACATCACCGCTCAGTGCTGAAGAGCTGTAGGAAGACGGGGAGAACGCAGGATTGCAGGGACGCTCAGCGATGGCACGGGGAGGGGTGAGTATGATCCCAGCCACCGGCTCCTGCCGCGGCATCCCCTCCCCCGCTGGATTCTGCCCTATGACTCGTGTATAAGCCGAGGGGGCATTTTCAGCACGAAAAAAGGTGCTGAAAATCTCGGCTTATACACGAGTATATACGGTAACCCCTACATGTGTCAAATTTTGCACACATACACTCATGTAATTGTTAGTGAAAACCATATATCAAACTACATGAAATGACATGGCTAACTCTATGTAAACCATGTGTCAATTCATGTCGGGTTCTGTATTTTCACAAAAGCCGGCAATTGAATTAGCGGCTATTATACTATGTAGAAGTGTATGTACTATAAATATAAATATATATATGTGTCACAAATAGAGTTGAGCGATACTTTCCGATATCCTAAAGTATCGGAATCGGAATGGTATCGCCGATATCACTAAAATATCGGCGATACCCGATACCGATACCGGAAGTCCCATGTAAGTCTATGGGAACAAAATATCGAAATTAAAAAAAACCCATTTTTGCCTTGTTGGTTAATTGTACATGAAGGAAAACAAGAAAGAGTAATGTAGAATGTATTGGGGAAGGTTGAGGAGACATTAAAGGCATAGATGTTTAACCCAATCAAATGGAATAGCATAAATATTTTTTTTTTTAAAGATGTTCGGATTGACGAAGAAATTGACAATGTTAACGTTTTTTATATTTTGGCAAATATGTATATTACACAACTTCCATGCTCTTCATCTTCACCTTTTTAACTTTTCACACACTTTCTCCTTCATAATCTTCTGCAGCATCATCTTTTTCATCAAATTATTCTTCATCTTCACCTTCTTTATCTTCTTCTTAAACTTCTTGCTATTCATCTTTGTTAACATTACTCATATTCTTCTTATTAAACTATTATTCTTATTCATATTCTGCTTCATCTTCTTCATCATATTCTTATTTGTGACAGAGAATCCTGTACTTGTAATCTGTCAAAGTATGAATTTTTCATCCTTCCGTTCTTGCTGTCACAAAAGATTTAAATTACAACAGTATTTGTCCGTGTTCAGTTTAGCCTGCAGCAGCAGGCATTTTCCAGGGGCACCACGAGGAGGAACGGACTCACCCCCATACACTGCTTAGTCTTCTTCTGCTTAGAATTTAGAGCATATATTTTGCTCTTCATTTTGGTCTTATACTTCATGTTCTTCTGCTTTTAGATCTTCTGCTTATTGTTCTTGTGTCTCTTGTTCCGTATCTTGTATTTGTAGCACAATCTTGTACCAGCTGATGTTACTGGGACACGGTTACTAAGCAGGAGGTACCTGTGCTCCAAAGCACTACCAAGGACCAGCAGACGTTGCTGGAACTCGGATACCGAGATGGAGGCACCTAGGCCAAAGGCACTGCGGAGAACCAGTTGACGGTACTGGAACCCGGAGGGGCAGCAGAAGGAAAAGAGCCAATGGCACAACCGAGGACCAGCTGACGTTACTGGGACACGGTTACTAAGCAGGAGGTACCTGTGCTCCAAAGCACTACCAAGGACCAGCAGACGTTGCTGGAACTCGGATACCGAGATGGAGGCACCTAGGCCAAAGGCACTGCGGAGAACCAGTTGACGGTACTGGAACCCGGACGGGTAGCAGAAGGTACAAGAGCCAATGCAAGTAACGAGGACCAGATGACTGTGCTGGAACCCGGAGGGGCAGCAGAAGGAAAAGAGCCAATGGCACAACCGAGGACCAGCTGACGTTACTGAACCCCAGTAACACAGGAGCAAGTGTTGACTGTGCTAACAGCACTTCCGAGCAACAACTGGCGGTGTTGGAGCCCAGGGTCAAGGAGGATGTTTAAATACTAGATCAAGTAATTTCCTTGTTACCTGTCAATTTTAAATGTCTATACTTCAAACAAGAGAAAGATAACCTTTACTACCATAAGATGATGATTTCATTTAAACTAATATCTAGATAAATAAAGAATTGACAAACATAAACACATACATTAACATGTTGAACAGCAATGCAAACCACAAAATAAATTAGTTAAGGAATTTGCTATACGGTTGTACATAAAAGCATACAAGTACATATCTGAATCCATTAATGATGGATAAGTAACAGTATGTACACCATTTTTATTGTATAGACAATGAATGTCTGACTTCAAAACATCATCAGCATTACAAGTTATCTGTGATATTACTAAAAAGTTCCATTTGCTGAATAATGTCACTAAATATTTTATACAAAATTATACAATTTCCATCATGTAATACTCATAATATGTGGCAATAATCATTTTTATTAACAAACATAACCTTTCAAAAGTGCATAGTGCATAGTGAAAATTGCTATTTATGGCTGACTGTGACTGTCGACTTGGAAGCATGACAACAGATAGATAAGGTATATATAGATGAGACTGCATAGCCACAGATGGTGAATTGCGATGTAATACTGTACCTCAATAAAGTGTGCGTCACTACTACATAATTTTTTTTATATAGCTTTATAAACAGGGTACATGGATGTATGCTTGTGCCTTTGTTTTGACGCACAGACTGCCTTCCTGCTGAGACGCATTGGGTAGTGAACAGTTGTGTGCAGTGTTCACTGCAGTCTCTGCGGAATAACCACACTTAGACCTTATAACTTTTCAGAGTTTCTTTATCAATCTACCAAGATGAAGAAGGCAGGGAGTAAGGCACGTGGTCGTGGAGTTTCTTCAGGGAGAGGACGTGGGGATTCTGTGGCTGCTGCGGCCCCCAGTGACACAGCATCCACCAGTTTTCCCCGTGAGCGTTCCTTTATGCGCACTTTTGTAGGAGCTCGGAGTACCCCCCTGCTGCGGGAAGAACAAATTGAAGCCGTTGTTGTTTGGATGTCAGCCAATGCATCGACTTCAATTGCTTCCACCTCCTCTCAGGACCACAGCACTGTTGGGCAACCATCTGTCTCTTCACCGCCTGGCAAATTGCCCAGGCAGTCAGAGAGTTCTGTACAGGAGCCAGCTGAGTGTCTGCTTCTGTTCTCAGAATCTATTGGCTTGCAAACAGGGGCCCAGCCAAGCAGCATTCTGTAATGTGAAGAGGGAGTATGCAGTGATGCGCAACAGCTGTGTCTCTCTGAATCTGAAGAGGCGGGTGAGACAGTGCCGATGGTCAGCACACCGCAGAACGCATCTGATGATGATGAGACCCAGGTGCCAGTTTCTGTTGAGCATGGTGCTGGCCAGACCACCCAACAGCAGGTGTTGGAAGAGGGTAGTGGAGATGATGAGGTCCAAGACCCAACATGGCATGAGGAACAGGAAGGTGGTGGGAGCAGCTCAGAGGAATAATAATAATATTTATTTATATAGCGCCATCATATTCCGCAGCGCTTTACAGTTTAGCCGTTTCAGAACACAAGTCATAAGTAACAACGTTAACAATACAATAATTTAAGCTAAATAAGTCGCCCCTGCTCGTGACAGCTTACAATGTACAATGAGATGGGGGAGATACAAAGTATAGGTGTTTATATACAATGGTGCATTTACAATGATGTTCCAGCCATCTTAAGGGACTGAGGGATGGAGATAGTGAATGGGCTAGAGACACACACACACTTACACAGAATACATAGAATGACTTTGATTAGTGAATGTGATAGGCCGCTCTGAACAAATGTGTTTTGAGGGAGCGCCTGAAACCATGCAAATTGTGGATAGTCCTAATTTCTTGGGGTACAGCATTCCAGAGGATTGGCGTAGAGCAGGAGAAGTCTTGGAGTCGGGAGTGGGAGGTACGTATTAGTGCAGAGGTTAGTCGAAAGTCGTTTGCAGAGCGCAGCAGTCGGTTAGGCCGATAGATAGAAATGAGGGAGGAGATGTAGGAGGGGTGCTGCACTGTGGAGAGCTTTGTGGGTGAGAACCAGTACTTTGGTTGAAAGCTGGGAGAGGCCTAGAGAAATGGTTAGTGATAGAAGGAAGATAGAGGAAGACATTGCCCCAACGGTACAAACAGGAGGGAGAGTTAGGCTGCAGACTCGGTTGCCTGTAGCCTCCAGTTTGGCACCTGTTCGGAGCAGTTGTCTTCCAAAAGTCAAAACGTGCGCTCCCAGGACTTGCACTGCGTGGTCCTTTTTTCACACACTTGCACATGATATTTGCTATGTGAAATGCAAGCTGTGTAATTAAAAATTAAAAATAGCTAAAAGTGTCAGTCACCTCAATACCACAAATATGTGGAAACATGTGCGGACAAAGCACGTAGTTGAGTTACAAAGACACACTAGAGATGTAGGCCAACCTACAGCAGCACCTACATCTTCAGGTTGTGTTGAAGCCTCTTCATCGAGCTCACACACAGCTGGTTATGCTTCCTCACAGGATCGCCATGGAAGAACCTCGGCCACTGTTGTCCAGAGACAAACTGTTATTCCACACACAGCAGCAAGTTCCCTGTCATCCTCACACTCCCAGGCCACAAAACAGCCAGCGGTAGCACAGGCATGGGATAAAAAACGGCCATACTCCGCAAACCATGCACGAGCACAGGCTCTGAATGCTGGCATTGCAAAACTCCTGTCCCTTGAAATGCTGTGATTCAGGCTGGTGGAGACAGACAGTTTCCGTAACTGAATATCATTGTCAATCCCACAATACAATGTGCCAAGCCGATTTCATTTCAGCAGGCAAGCCGTCCCTGGTCTGCAAAAGCATGTTGAGGGAAAAATTAAACATGCGCTACTAAAAGCCCTCAGTAGCAAGGTCCACCTGACCACCGATGCGTGGACCAGTACCCATTGTTATGATCTGCTACAACCAGTAAGGAAAGAAGGGAATTCTGTCCCTACAATACAACTAAGCTGAATCCCTACGATGTAACGGGGAACCTGATCCTGCGACCAGACCCGCTAAAGTCCTCATCTAGTGTGAACGAAGACCTATAGTTGCGAGGGAGTAATCCCTACAAGATCTAGGGACTGTGAGAAAAGGTGGACACCTCCTAACATAAATTGTAGCATGGATAATTAAACAGAAAAATAAATACTTTGTGATCCTAACATCAAGCAAAACTGACAGATTAAGGCACCTAAGCACCCGGCTAGCTTAACAGTAGATAATACAATGAAGTCAAGCAAAGCCAGAAGGGCGGAGCCAGACTAAATAGGGAAAAAAGGTCATGTGACCAGCAAACTGAAACAAAACCTAACAAGAGGGTTCTAACACCCATGGCCAGGGACAATACCTTTCCCTCACTGCCCATTGGGTCAATGTTGTGCAGCCGGGTACTGATCTTGCGAGTGGCGCTGTACGTGTTCTGCCAACTCCAAGGATTGCAGGAATCAAGTCTGTACACATTGATTCCTCCTCCTATTCCAGTTCCTCAGAATCATCGCTGCAGGAGCCGTCACGGTCTACCTCCACATGGACCCGTGAACGTTACCTGTTGCGACCGATATGAGCACAGCCGTGTCCAAATGTCAACAGGCCATCCTGAAATTAATTTCCATGGGGAATCTTAGCCACACAGCGCAGGAGCTCTGTAATGCCATAAAGCAGGAGAGCGACGTGTGGTTTTTGGAAGAGAATCTACAGGCAGGCTTGGTAGTGTGTGACAATGGCCGAAATCTGGTGTCAGCTCTGGGCCTTGGCAACCTCACTCACATACCATGTCTGTCATATGTGCTCAACTTGGTCGTGCAGAGTTTTTTGAGGGACTATCCGGATCTTGATGCACTGCTGCACAAGGTCCGCCTAGAGTGCGCTCACTTGCGACGTTCCAGCATGGCCAGATCGCTGATTGCAGCTCTGCAACGCAGATTTCACCTTCATGAACATCGCATCATATGTGACGTACCCACCAGGTGGAATTCCTCGTTACATATGTTGGAGCGGTTGTGTGAGCAGCAGCCAACAGTAATGGAGTATCAGCTGCATCAGGCGCAGTCAACTCGCAATTTGCGCCGTTCACACTTCACCACTACTGAGTGGGCCTCTATAATAAGAATAATAATATTATTTATTTATATAGCGCCATAATATTCCGCAGTGCTTTACAGTTTAACAGTTTCAAAACACGAGTCATAAGTAACAACGTTAACAATACAATAATTAAAGCAAAATCAGCCGCCCCTGCTGGTGAAAGCTTACAATCTACAATGAGGTGTGGGAGATACAAAGTACAGGTGTTTATATACAATGGTGTTTTTACAATGATGGTCCAGCCATTTTAAGGAAGTGAGGGATGCATGGAGATAGTGAATGGGCTACACACACAGAATTACACATAGAATGACTTTGATTAGTGAATGTGATAGGCCACTGTGAACAAATGTGTTTTGAGGGAGCGCCTGAAACCATCCAAATTGCGGATAGTCCTAATTTCTTGGGGTAGAGCATTCCAGAGGATTGGCGCAGCGCGGGTGAAGTCTTGGAGTTGGGAGTGGGAGGTACGGATTAGTGCAGAGGTTAGTCGAAGGTCGTTTGCAGAGTGCAGCAGTCGGTTAGGCCGATAAATATAAATAAGGGAGGAGATGTAGGGGGTGCTGCGCTGTGGAGAGCTTTGTTGGTGAGAACCAGTAATTAGAATTGGATCCTATAATGAATGGGCAGCCACTGCCAGTGTAATGAGTGGCGAATAACTCTATGAAGGATATCTGCCACGTTTTGCGTGCGTTTGATGAGTCAACGCGGATGGCGAGTGCAGATAATGCACTAGTCAGCCTGACTGTCCCCCTTATCTGCCTGCTTCAAAAAACACTGCAAGCACTAAGGCATGAGGTTTTGGAAGAGGTGGAGGATGAGGAGTCACAAATTCCATCACCTTCTGGACAGTCAGCGCAACGTGGTTCCTCACAAAGGGCTGGAGGACTTTCAAAGTACCATGCTGTATCAACAATTGAACCTCCAGAGTCGCTGTCTATATTTTCATAACCATTACAAACTTTTAATGTATTTACAAAGCACATAATGTACATTTTTTGTCTATCCTTTTGTAATGCTATTGTGTTTCCATAAACTGATGTTACAGAATTATGATACAAAGTTTTTAAATTTTGAGTTTTAAATTTTGTAAATTTATATGTATTTGAAGGACTTTGTGAGGAGGATGAGGAGGAGTCAATGGAGGAGGAAGACATCGCTCCAGAGGGAGGTAGACAATGCTCTAGTCAGTATGTAGACCAAGGGTGGGGTGATGCACAGCAGGCGGAGATGACGCCTCTTGCAGGGGACAACGTTTCTTGGCCAGTTGGGAGTCTGCAGCACATGGTTGATTTCATGCTGCAGTGGCTGAGAAACGACCGCCGCATCGAACACATTCACACCACGTCTGATTATTGGGTGTACACCCTCCTAGACCCTCGCTTACCGGGACAACTTACAAAGCCTCATCACACCGTTGAACCGGGAGCGTAAAATGCGGAAGTACCAAGACACACTGGTGCAATCCATAATGTTCTCCATTCCAGCCGAGAGCACTGCTGCTGCTACTGATTTACAAAGCAGCTCTGTGCGTCGAGGCAGTGGAGACAGCTCTGCAACAAGAGGGAGCACAAGCAGCGCCTCTGCACAGGGCAAGAACAGTATGTTCCAAATGTGTCGAAGTTTTGTGGCAGCGCCACCAATGTCTACACCATCCGAGACGGCTCCAGTCAGCAGGAGGCAACATTTCCGTAAGATGGTTACAGACTACATGTCTTGCCCTCTCAGTGTACTCTCAGATGGCTCTTCCCCATTCAAGTTTTGTGTCTCTAAGCTGGATACATGGCCAGAGCTTAGCCAGTATGCATTGGAGGTGCTGGCTTGATCTGCTGCCAGTGTATTATCGGAGCGCGTCTTTACTGCTGCAGGTGGTGTACTAACAGACCGTTGCATGCGACTATCCTACGATAATGTAGAACGGCTTACTTTTCTGAAAATGAACTAGGCATGGATCTCGCCTGAATTTGCCTGTCCGGTTTCAGATTAACTAACTGGTTGGCAACGTTTTCCATGTCTCCTGTTATGTTCATCTTTCTACCACCTGAGCTATACTCCCTGGGCTACAACACTGCCAGTTGCTGCTCAGAAGTGTCGTGTCCACAGACCAATACACAAGCTATAGTAATAGTGGGGTTCAGTAACGCCTGCTGTTCCCCTGCTGTGTGTCCGGCAAAAATTACTGCTACCTAGCTACACATGTTTAACATGACATGTTAAAGTGGCTAGTGCTACACATAGATATCAGGCTACACCCTTATTTCTAAGCTGTAAACAAGTGAAACGTCAAATTTAAAACCATTCAATGATTAGTGTTGGTAACAAATCTGTAACTAAATAATTGTGACATATTATGGCAGATATCCACATGTCTAACACAAATGCTAACACAAAAGCATACTTATGCTATAGGGTACTGATGGTGAACCTTCTCACTCCATAACTTTGACCAATCCAACTCACATCATGCCTCAAATGCTGCAATGTTGGAAGTGCATAATGTGGGTTGAACTTTGACAACAGCTGCAGTGCGAAGGTTATCCTTCTGTGTTCTTGGCTTTTAAATAAAAGCATACAAGTAAATATAATAATACATTGTTGATTAAGGGACATGATGTACACCTGTAATATTGTGCAAACAATGGATGTAGGACTATTCCTCTTCAACATTACTTATATTTGTGTCATTTGAAAAAATACATATTTTAGTTAAAAATTAAAAACCCATGTTCAGTAGCTGTGAAAGGCCCGTTTGTGTACTTCTATATTGTTTGCAACCAATGTATTGTATACGGATGGAAGCGCGTCACACTAATAGATTAGATTTATTTTAAATGGAATGTAGCAGAACCAATTGGAGATAAATGAAAAGGATGAGCCACTGAGACACGCTCAGCAGAGTACAAGCAGCAGTGCTTGAACAAGTAACTGGAGCGTGATCTGCACTCAAAAAAGTAAAAAACACAGACTGAAGTGAACACTGAAACACAACTGTCCACAATCTGTGAAAAGCTCCTTTCTGTACTTCTATAGTGTTTGCAACCAATGTATTGTATACGGATGGAAGCGCGTCACACTAATAGATTAGATTTATTTTAAATGGAATGTAGCAGAACCAATTGGAGATAAATGAAAAGGATGAGCCACTGAGACACGCTCAGCAGAGTACAAGCAGCAGTGCTTGAACAAGTAACTGGAGCGTGATCTGCACTCAAAAAAGTAAAAAACACAGACTGAAGTGAACACTGAAACACAACTGTCCACAATCTGTGAAAAGCTCCTTTCTGTACTTCTATAGTGTTTGCAACCAATGTATTGTATACGGATGGAAGCGCGTCACACTAATAGATTAGATTTATTTTAAATGGAATGTAGCAGAACCAATTGGAGATAAATGAAAAGGATGAGCCACTGAGACACGCTCAGCAGAGTACAAGCAGCAGTGCTTGAACAAGTAACTGGAGCGTGATCTGCACTCAAAAAAGTAAAAAACACAGACTGAAGTGAACACTGAAACACAACTGTCCACAATCTGTGAAAAGCTCCTTTCTGTACTTCTATAGTGTTTGCAACCAATGTATTGTATACGGATGGAAGCACGTCACACTAATAGATTTGATTTTTTTCTAATATAATGGAGCTGCACCAATTCCACTAAATAAAATAAAAAAAAAAAAAAAAAAGTGACACGTGCAGATGCCTACAAACAGCGGTGGATGCAGAGCAAACTGCAGCGTCACCTGCACTGTCACACACACACCTTGCACAGAGCTGTTAAAACAACACTGGCAAAATGAAGCTTTACACAGCGGTTGGTAAACTAGCCTGCCTCAAGCACAGTAGTACACAAAATCGCAATATCTAACTGTCCCTCAGAGTCAGCACAGCAGCGTTCTGTCCCTAACTGAGTTCACAGCACAGTGACGCTAAAATGGCTGCGGCGCCTTTTATAGTGCATTCTGACATCATTTCAGCAGCCAATCACAGCCATGCCATTAGTTAAGATGACCGCATCATTACAGGATGTGCCCACACTTCGTAGGATTCCTCATTGGCTGACTAAAATCACATTGCCTCTCAAAGAATTATGGGAACTTCCGATTCCGGTATACGATATTGAAAAAGTATCGGAATTAAGTATCGGAATTCCGATAACGCGAATATCGGCCGATACCCGATACTTGCGGTATCGGAATGCTCAACACTAGTCACAAATTCAATAACATGTACAGTACAGACCAAAAGTTTGGACACACCTTCTCATTCAAAGATTTTTCTGTATTTTCATGACTGTGAAAATTGTAGAATCACCCTGAAGGCATCAAAACTATGAATTAACACATGTGGAATTATACATTACACTTTACAAAAAAGTGTGAAACAACTGAAAATATGTCTTGTATTCTAGGTTCTTCAAAGTAGCCACCTTTTGCTTTGATTACTGCTTTGCACGCAGAAAAGGTGAACGGATGGACTCTACATGCCTGGTTCCCACAGTGAAGCATGGAGGAGGAGGTGTGATGGTGTGGTGGTGCTTTGCTGGTGACACTGTTGGCGATTTATTCAAAATTGAAGGCATAGTGAACCAGCATGGCTACCACAGCATCTTGCAGCGGCATGCTATTCCATCCGGTTTGCGTTTAGTTGGACCATCGTTTATTTTTCAACAGGACAATGACCCCAAACACACCTCCAGGCTGTGTAAGGGCTATGTGACAGGGAAGGAGAGTGATGGGGTGCTACACCAGATGAACTGGCCTCCACAGTCACCAGACCTGAACCCAATCGAGATGGTTTGGGGTGAGCTGGACCGCTCACCGCTTCAATTTTGAATAAATCCCCAACAGTGTCACCAGCAAAGCACCCCCACACCATCACACCTCCTCCTCCATGCTTCACGGTGGGAACCAAGCATGTAGAGTCCATCCGTTCACCTTTTCTGCGTGCAAAGCAGTAATCAAAGCAAAAGGTGGCTACTTTGAAGAACCTAGAATATAAGACATATTTTCAGTTGTTACACACTTTTTTGTAAAGTGTAATGTATAATTACACATGTGTTAATTCATAGTTTTGATGCCTTCAGTGTGAATGTACAATTTTCATAGTGATGAAAATACAGAAAATTCTTTGAATGAGAAGGTGTCCAAACTTTTGGTCTGTACTGTATATATATATATATATATATATATATATGAGGTGTAAAATTGTTGAAAAAAATTGCGTGGGCTCCCGCCCTATTTTCTCAACCAGACAGACAAAGCCAGCGAGTGGGGGCAGATAATAATAGCCCAGAGAGGGACCATTATTTTTGCCCCCCCTGGCTACTAACATCTGCCCCAGACACCCCAGAAAAGGCAAATCTATAATTAGATTCACCCTTTCTGGCACTTTGCCCATCTATTCCCATTGCCCTGTAGTGGTGGCGAATGGGTTAATAAGGGGTTAAAGCCATCTTGCTATTGAAAGGTGACTTTAAGCCAGGTTAATAATTGAGATCTGTCAATTAGACAACTATCAATTATTAATCCTATTGTATGAAATAAAAATAAAACACACACACTTTAATTAAAAATCATTTTAATGAAATAAACACAGTTTTTGACCATATTTTATTTTACTGCCATTCCTTGCGAAGCCCTTGTTCACCTGTAATAAAAATAAAATAAAATAATAAAGCAACATTATTCTTAGCTATCCGATGTTCAGTCAGGTCCCCCGATGTAATTCTTCTGAAAGGGTTAATGTTTACTGCAGAGACCGCAGCTAATGCTGACAGTCTCACAGTAAACCCCCGACTGAATCATCTCCTCTCCTGGCTGACAGGAGAGGAAGTGGTTAGCATAATTGATTGCTTCCCACTTTCACTTCAGGTCCTGACCTGAAGTGAACTGATTAACAAAAATAGGGGATCCCCTCGAAAAAAAAAATGGCGTGGGGTCCCCCCTATTTTTGTTAACCAGCCTGATAAAGCAGACTACTGAGGCCTGGTTTTTCAGGCTGTTAAGGAGCCAATATCCATGGACCTTGCAAGCCTGATAATACCAGGCCACAGTAGTCTGCTTATCTTGGCTGGTTAACAAAAATAGGGGATCCCCTCGAAAAAAAAAATGGCGTGGGGTCCCCCTATTTTTGTTAACCAGCCAGATGAAGCATACTGCTGAGGCCTGGTTTTTCAGGCTGGTAAGGATCCAATATCCATGAACCTTGCAAGCCTGATAATACCAGGCCACAGCAGTCTGCTTAGCTTGGCTGGTTAACGAAAATAGGGGATCCCCTCGAAAAAAAAATGGCGTGGGGGTCCCCCTATTTTTGTTAACCAGCCAAGTAAAAAGCAGACTGCTGCGGCCTGGTATTAAAAGACTGTCAAGGCCCATGGATTTTGGCCCTCAACAGCCTAAAAATACCAGGCTGCAGCAGCCCCACAATTGGTTCATCCAAAGATGCGCCAATTGTGGCACTTTACCCGGCTCTTCCCACTTGCCCTGTAGCGGTGGCAAGCGGGGTAATAAGGGGTTAATGTCACCTTTGATTGAAAGGCGACAATAAGCCCGGTTAATAATGGAGAGGCGTCAATAAGACACCGATCCATTATTAATCATAGTTTGTACATTTTTAAAAAAATACACAGCCAGAAAAAAGTCTTTTAATGAAATAAAACACCACACAGTTTTCATTATTTTTATTGCATGCTCATCCTGCCACGCCATCGTTCTCCTGTAAAAAAACAAAAATAACAATCCAACACAAATACTCCCTGTCCGACGCAGTCCAAAATCACGAGTGTCCCACGAAGAGTCCAGCTCTGCTACATCTGCATGCCAGGCTGAGCCTGACATCCACATAGAGCAGAGCTGCTTACCATTGCTGCTTCCCCGGCGGTGACGTCATCCGGACTGGTTTACGGCCAGCTGTCGCGAGAGTACAGCTGGCCGACATTACCCAGTACCCGGCAGCCCGTGCAGTTATCGCGAGATGCTGCACGTGACCGCCAGGGAGAGGGTAATGGCCGGCCTGGATGGACGGATGGACGTGACCGCCGGGGATCTTCTGCCAGGTAAGTGCTGCTGACACCTGACAGACCCGACCGACACTGACAGTGACAGTTTCGGGAAGTTCCTGTGTCACGTACTTCGTTCTGTGACACAGGAACTCCCCATAGACTTAGAGGAAAACTCCGATTCCGGTATCCGATATAACAAAAATATTGGAACTCAGAATCGGAATTCCGATACAGCGAATATCGGCCGATAACCGATATTTGCAGTATCGGAATGCTCAACACTAGTAGGCACCGTCACCAGCGTGTAACAGAAGAGGCGGAGGGAGCCCTGGAGCTGCACAGCTATTCTGTTTTGACGGCTGTGCAGCACCAGGAAAGCTGGGTCTGGGCCCCACCTCTTCTGCTCAGCAGGCCACATACAGTAGTAAGAGCAGTAATGCTCTGATGGCGGCCCGTTCCGTCAGTAACAAGCCTTCAACAGACCAGAACAAAAGAGAAACTGCTGCTCTGTCGACATGGTGTGAGTGAAAGTCACTGAATCACCAGCAGGAGTGGTCTGTGCCAACCGAAATTGGCGCTGCGCACAACTGGCAGGAAGCGCCTGCTTTTTTGGAATTCACATGGTGATCTTCAGAGTCATCATTGTCTAGATCGGTGGGCGTTCCAGAGGTCAGACTCCCAGGGATCGAGAACTTATCCTCTAACTAATGAAAAGGGAATAACTTCCAAGCTTAAGGACATCCATTTAATGAAATTTTATAAGATACATTGTAAGAATCACATTACCCTTTGTGTCTTAAAATATTACATTTTGTACTATTCACCACATACTGCACAATTTGCCGTTTGTTCAGGAGAGGTAGAACGTAAGCAAATCAGTTGATCAAGTCTCAGAGCTCAGGCTTGTCCTTTATCCACAATACTTGAGCTATGTCAAACACAACCATTGGAAGGAACACAATATAGCCATTGGCAAAATTCAGTATTATCCTATTTTTAGTGGACATAGAAAATTAATGTTTCTGCGCAGCCTCACCTCAATAGTCATCAAGTTATTTAACAGTTTGCTGCACATTTATTCTGAGTGGCCTCCTTTGTCATTCACTGATTTCACTGATTATACCATCTCTTGCTGCTGTACTGAGACATCTGAAGAAGTTAAAGCATACTTGAGAACTCATGCCTCCCAAAAATTCTGTGAGGCTCCCAGAAATGGGGGAGATTTTTCAGACTCCAGGCTGCAAGACCGGGTGCAAGACAATGCTCATCCAAAATGTTCTTCACTGTGATGCCAAATCTTAGAATTGAAACACACATTCAAGGGTCAGGATTGGGACACGAATTGGTTGTGTTGGCTAAAAAGAATCTATGGTCTGTAAATGGCAGGCATATTTATCAAAAAATTTATAGTGAACGCTGTTTGAAAGAATCAGGTTTGCCTTGCACAATTTATAAAAGTTTTCAAGTATGATATACACTATATGATAAACAAAATGTGGGCACCATTCCTGTTTGAGTGTTTCAGTCACACATATTGCAAATTGGTATGTAAAATCCAGCACACAGCCTTGCAATTTCGACAAACATTCCTGGGTCATAGTATGAGTCATTACTGAAGACAGTTGACTTATTTTCTGAAGTTGAAGCAAAACTCAGACCACATTGAGGCCAGTTTCACATGTGGGTCTGACACAAATGTGATAGCCTCGGCCGCATCCACTAATCAGTATATGGACATTTGATGTACCAGATCTGTACACTGTTTACATCCATCCGTATCTGGAACTGATAATATCTCATGGATGGGGGTATTGGGTTTAGAACCCCCATTGATTTAATATTGATGACCTATACTAAGAGCTGGTGCAGACAAGCGTGTATTCTCTCATCCAATTATACAAATAACACTCTGATCAAACTATGATCAGAGTTTGATCTGAGTGTGAGCATAGCGTGATCTGATTCTCTCAGATGAGGAGCATTTCTACATTTTCTCTATTGTGTACCTGTTGTGAATGGGTTTGAGATGAGTTCTGAGCAGAGGCTTCCTCTGGTGGTTACAAGCGGATAGGCCCGAGTGCTGCCCTGTTGGAAAATTGTTTGTCCCGGACCAGTGGAAAAAGAGTGTGATGTCTGAGATTCATTGTTCCGCATTGGCTGGGCATTCCGGAATTTTTGGTACCAGAGACTTGGTTAGTCGGTCCTTTTGGTGGCCTACCTTGTCTCGTGATGTCAGGGAATTTGTGCAGTCCTGCGGGACTTGCTCTCGCTCCAAGCCTTGCTCTCGCTCTAGTGGTTTGTTGATGCCATTGCCTGTGCCCAAGAGACCATGGACCCATATCTCTATGGATTTCATTTCCGACCTTCCTGTTTCTCAGAGAATGACCACCATCTGGGTAATTTGTGATAGGTTTTCCAAAATGATACATCTTGTGCCATTACCTAAGTTGCCTTCCTCCTCTGATTTGGTGCCGTTGTTCCTTCAGCACGTGGTTCGTTTACACGGCATTCCTGAGAACATTGTGTCTGACAGAGGAGTCCAGTTTGTTTCCAGATTTTGGAGGACTTTTTGTTCTAAACTGGGTGTTCAATTGTCTTTCTCCTCGGCATTTCATCCTCAGACCAATGGTCAAACTGAGAGAACAAACCAGACATTGGAGACTTATCTTAGATGCTTTGTGTCTGCTGATCAGGATGACTGGGTCTCTTTTTTACCTTTGGCTGAGTTTGCTCTTAATAATAGGGCTAGCTCTGCCACTTTGATGTCTCCGTTTTTCTGTAATTCTGGGTTTCACCCTCGATTTTCTTCAGGACAGACGGAGGCTTCTGTCTGTCCAGGTGTTGACTCTGTTGTGGAGCGTATGCAGCAGATTTGGGACCAGGTAGTGGAGAGGTTGTCCCTCTCTCAGGAGAAGGCCCAGCGGTTTGCTAACCGGCATAGGACTGATGGTCCTCGGTTTAAAGTGGGGGACTTGGTCTGGTTGTCCTCAAAGAATATTCCTATGAGAGTAGCATCTCCTAAATTTAAGCCTAGGTTCATTGGACCTTATAAGATCATTGAGATTCTTAATCCTGTTTCTTTTCGTTTGCTTCTTCCAGGGACATTTAAGATCCATAACGTGTTCCACAAGTCCTTGTTGAAGAGGTTTGTTGAGCCAGTGGTTCCTGCTGCTGTGCCTCCTGACCCTGTTTTGGTTGAGGGCAATCTGGAGTATGTGGTTGAGAAAATATTAGATTCTCGTTTTTCTAGACGGAAACTCCAGTATTTGGTTAAGTGGAGAGGTTATGGTCAGGAAGACAATTCTTGGGTGTTTGCTTCGGACATCCATGCTAGGAGACTTATCCGTGCGTATCATAGAACTCATCCTGACCGACCTGGTTGCTCAAATGAGGGTTCGGTGACCCCTCCTCAAGGGGGGGGTACTGTTGTGAATGGGTTTGAGATGAGTTCTGAGCAGAGACTCCCTCTGGTGGTTACAAGCGGTGCTGGTCTGTTCAGTGAAGATTGTGAGGAGTGGGAATCAGGTGTTACTGACTGGTCTTATATAAAGGAGTCACTTTCCCATCAGGGTTGCCGGTGATCAATTGTTCTGGTCTGAATCCTTTATTCCAGTTTCCCTTGTAGCCTGCTGTGTCGTGTCTGCATCTCCTGCTAACAGATAAGACATTTTCTTCTTTTGTGTTTGTGCTATATTTTTGCATTTTGTCCTGCACTTCTGTGGGGCCTTCAGGGTCCCCTCCGGGGGCTTCTGCCCTCTCGGTTTTGTTCAGCCACTGATGTTTGTGCTTTTGCTTTTTCCAGTTTTTTCAGTGGCTGCTGTTTTGATTTTGTTACACCAGAGAACTAATTTAGGTGGTAGAGGTCGTGTGATCTCAGGTATTTTTGAAATTAGTAGAGTTGGCGCTTTTCAGGGTTTTCTGGGATTGCAGTAAGTACCCTTCCTATCCTTTTCTATTTAGTTAGTTTGGGCCCCAGCGTTTGCTCATACTATTTTCTTTCTGTGTCAGTATTTCATCTTGTCTAACCGCCATTACATGTTTGGGGGCTTTCTAGTGTCTTTGGGGTTCTGCTCCGGGGCAGATAGCTTTCCTATATCTATCTTTAGGTGTAGTTAGTTTCTCAGGCTGTGACGAGGCGTCTAGGACCAACGTAGGAACGCTCCACGGCTGCCTCTAGTTGTGGTGGTTAGTCAGGGTACTGCAATCTCATAGATTCCAACTGCTCTGGTGTATTTCCTTTTTTACCTGCACTCCTCAGCTACCGAAACATAACAGTACCTCCGTGGAAATCAGACTACACTCTGATATTATCCAAGTGCTGTCCGATGATTTCCACTGACTCAGTAGCTTGCATTGCAGAGTGCCATCTGAATATTTGTTGGCAGCGGATTACTCACGATACTCTCCAAGCGTGTGACAACAGAACTTGTTTATTCAGGAACAATCAGGAACAATATATGATAAGCTTTATAGATCAGTAATAAATCATTTGTGTGTTTCTATCTGTGCAGTATCTACAGCAGGCTGCTTCTCTCATACACAGACACAGGAAAAACAGGTGTGGCGCCCCTGAGGGTCCAGTCGCCACAGAAGTACTGCTCCTCAGCCAGAGGTGTGGTACTCCGCTCTCGGGTAAGGAGGGGGCACTACCCGTTACTCGCATATGTGTATCCAACACCACACTTCTCCTAGAAAAGGGGAGGAGCCTCAGTTCTGGCAGGAAGAGAGTGTGACAGTTGGATGGAAAGTCAGTGAGTTGTTGAGGAGGAGTTGAGAGGAGCAGAGCCACGGATTGGGTCACGGCCCCGTGACTTCCCCTGAAGAACTGTCCGACCCGGACAAAGTACCCCACGGCCCTGTCGGGCGCTACACAGGAAATACAGTCACATGCTCTTCCTGTGTGAGCCTCTGGGAGTTTTTTTTCTTGTTCCAACTTCATAGACAGCATTCAAATCTAGCAACTAAACACTCATAGACAGGAATGGAATTGTTGCACCAAACATATTCCAACAATATTGGAACAAACTCGGACATGCAATGATTTTTTTCCTTGGACTTGCCCAGTCTAAGGAAAAAATGCTGACATGTGCACGGCACTGTAGAATAACAGGTCCGGGTGTAATCTGATGTTTTGTCAGATCACACTCGGGCTGATAATACGGTCATCTGTATGAGCCCTAAGGAAAAGTCATCCATGTCAATGTAGTGGTGTTGGAATATATTTGGTGGAACAACTTCTTTCCTATCTATGAATGTTTAGTTGCTAGATTTGTATGCTGTTTATAAAGTTGTCACAAAAAAAATCCCAGAGGTTCACACAGGAAGAGCATGGCATGTGACTGTATTTCCTGTTTTTCCTGTGTCTGTGTATGAGAGAAGCAGCCTGCTGTAGATGATGCACAGGTAGGGACACACAAATGATTTATTCCTGATCTATTAAGCTTATCATATATTGTTCCTGTTTGTTCCTGAATAAATAACCCAAAAAGAAGGCAAAGTATGAATATACTCATCCATATATTGAACAAAACCCAAAAAAATCATGGACTAGGAGTCATAATGAAAAATTGTAAACTTTATTTAAATACAAATCAAAAAAATAGATAAAACCAGTGAGGTGAAGTAAAAGTCAGAATAACAAATACAAGGGAGAAAACAGCATCCGAATCTTAATCAGCAAGTCAGTTATAATGATGATATAACAAATTTGTACAGCAATGTAAACAATCCATATAATCAGAGTGGATCTCTGATTTTTGTATATATGTAGATATAAATATATGCATCTGAGTACCTCCACTGAAAATCTATATACAACAATAAGTATTTATCAAATATATATACATAGGTAGAATATGGTCAGTATAGACAAAGAAATAGCTAGTGCATAAGGTGTAGAGAGAGTATATATGCAGCAAAATCATCAGAGGGGCAGGAGAGGATCAACAGTATGGAGGCAAAAATTGCCTTCCTGCCATAATAGCAGACATCCTGTCACTGATGATACAGATGCATAAATAAAGATACAAAAGACAAAGAGCTGAAAATATTCAATATGGAGGTGAAACCACCTTCCTGCTCTAATGAATAATTAATTACACTGTCACTAATGGTGCATATGTATAGGCATAACTAAAAAAAAAAAAAAAAAAACAGGTGGTAGAAGGAGATAATCAATATAGAGGTAAACCTACATAGCGCCCCCCGAGGAAGCTACATAGCGAAACGCGCGTTGGGGTCTTCCAGCTCTTTCTCAGTAAGTCAGTATGTCCTCTCTGTCCTGGTTATATATGCCTATGTGTATGCATTGTTATTGGTAGCACTTCAGCTCTATGTAGCAGGAAGGTGGATTTACTCTGCGCTGTTAGCATTTGCTTCATTGTACCATGAAGGTAGCTTTACCTCTATATTGATTATCTCCTTCTACCACCTGTTTTTTTTTTTTTTTTTTTTTTTTTAGCGGCGATGTGGCCCCCGCTGCGATGTCGCTGATCGCTCATGAATGTTCTGAGCCGTTTTTTTGTCAATGGTGTCCCGCTGGTGAGCCTGAATCGCTGAGTGTGACACCCTTTATGAACGACTTTACCAGCGTCGCATGCGGGACAAGTTTTTCCCAACGATCACCGAGGTCGTTATACAGATCGCTGATTTCTGATGAGATCTTTGTGTTTGGAAGCTAACTAGCGATCATATAGCGATCGCACCAACGATCTCGCCAGGTCGTGTCGTTGTCATGATCGCTGGTGAGATCGCTAAGTGTGACAGTGCCTTTACTGCAAAGGAGATATGGGATGAGCTACAGAAAGTGTATGAAAGATCAGATCTCAGCAATAGGCTTTATCTCATGAGAAAGCTGTATCAGTCTAAGCTAAGTGATGGACAGAATATGCAGGACTATATAAGAAACACCCTAGAGATTGTGGAGCGTCTCAGGGGTATTGGAGAAGAAATTAAAGATTTTCATGTTACTGAACTTCTATTAAGTGGTTGTAATGCTTCTGCAGTGCAGTATAGCGCAACCTCCACCAGGGGATGCTGCTGAGGGAAGAGAGGTTGCATATACAGCGTAACACCACTGAGAAGCAGCACAAGTGCCACCCGGTGGCGAAAGAGTTCTCAGACGAGCCGAGTCAGAAACAGTCAGGAAAAGAAGTACCAGAGGTCACAGCAATAAACGTGATCAAATGCAAGCCAAAAGTCAGAGCCAGATGGGAGCAAAGATAACCGAGACGAGAGACAGTAAACAGGTCAGAAAACAAGCCGGGTCACATACCAAGGGTCCAAGCACAGGGAGCGAACACTAAGACCAGCAGGGTGGCAGGAAAGAGAAGTCATGGGAACAGAGTAAACAGGCAGAGGACAAAACATGGTATCAAGGGGTCAGCTTTGCTGGCCTGGAAGCATGAACTATCACTGATATTAGCCTGCGGGCCACAGCAGATTGAAATAACCCCACAGAACCCAAAACGAGGCAGAGAAGGTTAACCCCAGCATGACCAAACCGGGGAAAGAATAACTTAAAACAAACTCTGGCCTGTATCATGACAGTACCCCTCTTTCAATGGGGGCCACCGGACCCTCAGGTTTACCTGGATAATGAGCTTGAAAGGCCCGGACCAATCGATCCGCATGGACCGAACGCGCCGGCACCCACGACCGGTCCTCAGAACTCTAACCCTTCCAATGGACCAAATACTGAAGAGAACGGTGCAGCATACGAGAATCCACAACCCGTTCCACCTCATACTCGGTCTGGCCATCTACCACAACAGGTGGCGGGTGCGAGGGAGACTTATCTGATGAAGACACCAACGGCTTCAGAAGCGCCTTATGGAACACATTGGGGATCTGCAATGACGAAGGCAGGCACATGCGAAAGGCCACCGGATTAACCATCTCTAAAATTTCATAAAGACCAATAAACTTTGGACCCAACTTAGCCGAAGGAATCCTCAACCTTATATTCTTGGTGGATAACCATACCTTAGCCCCCACCTGGAATGCAGGCCCCACCAAATGTCGTTTGTCCGCAAAAAATTTGTACTTGACCTGAGCCTCCCCAATGTTTCTCTGAACCTCCCTCCAGACCTCCCCCAACCTCTGAAAGGCTGAATCCGCCCCTGGACACCCTGAATCCAGCTGGGAAAACTCACTAAAGTGAGGGTGAAACCCATAGTTGCAAAAGAACCGGGAAGTACCAGTGGATTGATTAACACGATTATTGAAAGCGAATTCTGCCATGGGTACCGAAGAGCACTAATCATCCTGTGTAGACGTGGCAAGACAGCGCAATATCTGCTCCAAAGGCTGATTGGTCCTTTCAGTCTGACTGTTGGTCTCGGGATTATAGGCTGACGAAAAGGTTAGACTGATACCCAGCCTTTTACAAAAAGCCCTCCAGAATTTCGACACAAATTGCATCCCTCTATCAGACACCACACTGACAGGCACACCATGCAATCGGACCACATGCTCAATGAATAGTTTTGATAGAGTTTCAGCATTAGGAAGACCCGCCAATGGTACAAAATGCGCCTGTTTACTGAACCTATCAACAACTACCCAGATCACGGTTTTGCCATTAGAGGGGGGAAGATCGGTGATAAAATCCATGGACAGATGGGTCCACGGTCTATCTGGAATTGGCTGTGGCACCAATTCCCCGGCTGGTTATGGGAGGTTTTAGCGCGGGCACAAATTTCGCATGAGGACACAAACCCAGTGATGTCAGAAGCCAATGAGGGCCATCCAAACAGCCTAGCGATGGCTTTACGCGTGGCTGAGGTTCCAGGATGTCCACTCAGAGCCGAGTCATGAAACTCCCAAAGCACCCTCAACCGATACTGGACAGGCACAAGGAACTTATTATTAGGTACGGACGGAGGAGCAAGAGATTTGGCCTCACGAACCACCCGCTCAAATGCCGAGGAAACAGCAGCCACCACCACTCCGTGCTGAAGAATGGAGGAAGGAGGTTCAGGAGGTGATATTGGATCCAGGCTGCGAGTTAAGGCATCAGCCTTCACATTCTTGGACCCCGGCCTGAAAGTGATTGAAAACTGAAATCGAGAAAAAAAAAAGTGACCATCTTGCCTGTCTTGGGGTTAAACATTTGACTGACTCGATGTAAGACAGGTTCTTGTGGTCCGTAATGACAGTGATACGATGGACAGCCCCCTCCAAAAAATGCCTCCATTCTTCAAATGCCAATTTAATGGCCAATAGCTCCCGGTTACCCATGTAATTCCTTTCAGCAGAGGAAATTTTTTTGAAAAGAAGGTACAGGGTCTCAAATTAGTCAACGTGTTGGGCCCCTGGGACAACACCGCTCCCACTCCCACCTACGAGGTGTCCACCGCCACGATGAACGGTTTAGACAAATCAGGTTGAATCAGCATGGGGCGGACAAGAAGCAGTTTTCCACTCTCCCCCCCGCATACGGATAAGATTATATGCTCCCCTGAGGTCCAACTTAGAAAACCACCTACCCCCGCCAATTGATTGTACAAATCAGGTATAAGTGGGAGGGGATAAGTGTTCCTTACAGTGATTTTATTCAATTCTCGAAAATGGAGGCATGGGCATATACCACTATCCTTTTTCTTAACAAAAAAGAACCCTGTCACCATGGAATAAACAGATGGCCAAATGTGCCCTTTACGAAGGCTATCAGAGATATACTCCCTCATAGCAGCCCGATCAGGGCCGGAGAGATTGTACAGACGGGTCTTGGGCAATTTGACATGAAATGGGCGGTCTGGTGGTAGAACCTCAGCCTCCTTTTCGGAGAACACATCCTCAAAGTCCTTCAGGTACTCCGGAATACCCTCCAGACTGACGGATGACACAGATACAGAAGCAAGACATTTCTTAAAACAATTGGGACCCTCAGTTCACAATGTTCCGAGCTTCCAAGTCAATGACCGGGTTATGTACAAGTAACCAGGGGAACCCCAACACCAATCCCACCAGCAGATTGTCCAGAACAAGACATGTAATATGTTCTTGATGACAAGACCCCACCTTGAGGATAAACTCCTCGGAGACAAACTTAACTACATTCTTAGAAAGAGGAGTTTTATCAATGGCCACAATATTATTAGGAGTTTCCAACCTTATTGTCCCTTACTTACATTTGGCCACCAAATCAGAGTCAACCAGGTTCAGCTAGGTCCCACAGTCCACAAAAGCTGAAGTGGGAGTACAACAGTTTTCAACAAAAAGTTCAACTTCCAATTGTAATTTAAGTAGCGAGGAAAAAGGTACCTGAGAATCTGGGCAACCTCTTTAATAGTTACCCCGACACCTTGGGAATAGGAGGACAGGAAGGAGGATTACCACAATAGAAGCAAAGTCTCCCTTCCTGTCGTCGTCTCCTCTCCCTTTCCTTGACGGTGGTGGTCCCCACTTCCATGGGCTCGGAATGAGGTGTGGCGTCGGGATTATTCGAAAGATGAGGGATTTCTCGCTGCATGACACCCCTCTCCCATAGTCTACGATCCATATGGATGGCCTGAGTCATAGCCTCCTCCAAGGAACTAGGTGGTGGATGGAGAGCCAGAGCATCCTTCAGATGATCAGACAGTCCCCTCGGGAACTGACATCTGAGTGCTGAGTCATTCCGAGATACCTCAGGGGACCATCACCTGAACTCCGAGCAATACCACTCAGCTGAGCGCTTCCCCTGAACCAAACCCATGATAGTGTCCTCTGCCACCCAAACACGGTCCGGTTCGTCAAGAGTCCTAGAGCTTCAAAGAACCTATGCACCAACATCTGTTCCAGGGCAGTGGGGGGGGGAATAGCGAGAAAGCCCAAGATTAAGGAGATTAAAAATACCCACCCGCTGAATCTCATTCCCAGATGATCGAGATCTGAGAGAAAACAAAAATTTACAACTCTTCTTGAACGTACAAAATGTATCTTTCTCTTCAGAAAAGGTGTCAGGAAGCTTAACCAAGGGTTCAGGAGAGTGCAAAGCGACATCTACAGAATCACCAGGTCGACTAACAGCATGAAGGGTCCGTCCCTGCACGGTCTTAACAGTCTCTTATGAAGCGGATCCATGACCAGAGAAAAAAAAATGCAAAATCCTCCTTTAAAAGTATGTGTCAGTGATAATGTAATGCTGCTGCAGTGTAGTATGATTCTATGATTCTAGATTCTATGAACCTCCACCGGGGGATGCTGATGAGCGAAAAGAGGTTGCACACACAGCATAACACCACTGAGCAGCAGCACAAGCGCCACCAGGTGGCGAAAGAGTGGTCAGACGAGCAGAGTCAGAAACAGTCAGGACAAGAAGTACCAGAGGTCACAGCAATAATCGTGATTAAATACAAGCCGGAAGTCAGAGCCAGACGGGAGTAGAGATAACCGAGACGAGAGACAGTAAACAGGTCAGAAGACAAGCCGGGTCACATACTAAGGGTCCAAGCACAGGGAGCGAACACTAAGACAAGCGGGGTGGCAGGAAAGGGAATTCACAGGAACAGAGTAAACGGGCAGAGGACAAAACACGGTATCAAGGGGTCGGCTGCTCTAGCCTGGAAGCATGAACTATCACTGACATTGGTCTGCAGGCCAAAGCAGACTGAAATAACCCCACAGAACCTGAAACGAGGCACAGAAAGTTAACCCCCGCATGACCAGACCGGGGAGAGAATAACATGAAACAAACCCTGGCCTGCATCATGACAGTGGTCTTCCAGAGAGTTATGACACACTTGTGAATGCACTAGATGCACGGCCAGATGATGAGCTGACACTAGAGTATGTTAAAGGCAAACTTGTGGATGAATTCAAGAGAAAAATGCAGCATGTCAACAGCAGTAATGAATCCAGAAACAGCATTAAAGACACAGGATTTCCCTAAATTTAAGAACAATCTAAGAGAAACGCGTGAATGTTTTGTCTGTAAAAAGCCTGGCCACCTGAAGGAGACTGCAGAATTTGGAAAGCAAGAATGAGTCAGCTTAAAAATCAGAACAGTAATCAAAGGGGTAAGGGTATGTGCACACGTTGCAGATTAGCCTGCGGAATTTTCTGCACAGAATCCGCACCTCTTGGCAGAAAACGCAGGTGCGTTTTTGATGCGTTTTTCATGCGGATTTGTATGCATTTTTGTAAGCTAAATAAAGATATGTTATTTAACAAAAAAAAAGATTTGTGATGTCATTGCTTGTCCAACCTCCTCTTTTACATTTGTCCAATCCATACTCCATTACACACAGATAGATAGATGATAATAGATAGATAGATGATAATAGATAGATAGATAGAGGATAGATAGATAGATAGATAGACAGATAGATATGGGATAGATAGATAGATATGGGATAGATAGATAGATAGATAGATAGATAGATAGATAGATAGATAATAGATAGATATGGGAGAGATAATAGACAGCAACTAACAGAATGGTTTTTAACAGGGAAAAATGCAAAGTACTACATCTGGGCAATAAAAATTAAAAAAGCATAAACAAAATGGGAGGAATAGGGCTAAGTAACAGCACATGTGAAAAAGACTTGGGTATACTAATTGATCACAGACTGAACATGAGTCAACAGGGTGATGTAGCAGCAAAAAAGGCAAATACAATTCTAGGATGTATCAACAGAAGCATACAGTCTAGATCACGCGAGGTCATTATTGCCCTCTACTCCTCTTTGGTCAGACCTCATCTGGAATACTGTGTACAGTTTTGGGCACCACATTTTAAAAAAGACATCAACAAACTGGAGCAAGTTCAGAGAAGAGCCACCAGAATGGTGACCGGTCTGCAAACCATGTCCTATGAGGAACGGTTGCAGGATTTGGGAATGTATAGCTTGCAAAAAAGAAGACTGAGAGGAGACTTAATAGCTGTCTACAAATATCTCAAGGGCTGTCACATTGTAGAAGGATCATCTTTATTCTCATTTGCACAAGGAAAGACTAGAAGCTTCGGGATGAAACTGAATGGAGGAGACACAGATTAGATATTAGAAAAAACCTTTTGACAGTAAGGGTGATCAATGAGTGGAACAGGCTGCCACGAGAGGTGGTGAGTTCTCTTCAATGGAAGTCTTCAAACAGCGGCTGGACAGACATCTGTCTGGGATGATTTAGAGAATCCTGCTTTGAGCAGGGGGTTGGACCAGATGACCCAGGAGGTCCCTTCCAACTCTACCATTCTATGATTCTATGATTCTAGATAGATCGATATGGGATAGATAGATAGATAGATAGATAGATAGATAGATATGGGATAGATGGATAGATAGATAGATATGGGATAGATAGATGATAATAGATAGATAGATAGATAGATAGATAGATAGATAGATAGATAGATAGATAGATAGATAGATAGATAGATAGATACGGGATATATAGATAGATAGATAATAGATATGGGATGTAGATAGATAATAGATATGGGATAGATAATAGGTAGATATGGGATAGATAATAGATAGATATGGGATAGATAGATATGGGATAGAAAGATAGATACTAGATAGATAGATAGATATGCTACATAAAGACACACAACACAAAAAAGGATAGATAGATAATAGATAGATAGATATGGTACATAAATAAAGACACACAACACAAAAAAAAGTGGGAAAAAAATGGCGTGGGCTCCCGCGCAATTTTCTGCGCCAGAGGGGGAAAGCCGATGGCTGGGGCAAAATATTTCTAGCCTGGGAAGGGTTTAATACCAATGGAGCTTCCCAGGCTATGAATATGCAGCTAGCCTTTACTGGCTATAAAAATAGGGGGACCCAAAAAACAAATGATGTGGGGTCCCCTTAAATTTATAGCCAGAAAGGCTACGCAGACAGCTGCGGGCTGATATTCATAGTCTAGGAAGGGGCCATGGATATTGGTGCCCCCCCGGCTAAAAATACCAGCACCCAGCCGCCCCAGAATTGGCGCATCTGTACGATGCGCCAATTCAGGCACTTAGCCCTCTCTTCCCACTGCCATGTAGCAGTGGCATATGGTTTAATAAAGGGATAATGTCACCTTGCTATTGTAAGGTGACATTAAAGGGAATCTGTAGGAGCGCCAGCCAGGTGTAAGTGTTGTAAGCAATTAAGAAATCTGTTGCTGCTCCAGCCGGGTACCTCGAGTGGGATTACTATTGAGAAAGATTCTTGAAAACCCGGTCAACAGGCGCAAAAGACAGGAATCTTCTTAGTAAATGACAATCTTCATTTACTAAAAATTATTAAAAATTATGGTAAAACAATGAATCCACAACGCATTTCAACGGAGTGAGTCCGTCTTCCTCAGGTGGCGTTGAAACGCGTTGTGGATTCATTGTTTTACCATAATTTTTAATAAATGAAGATTGTCATTTACTAAGAAGATTCCTGTCTTTTGCGCCCTGCTGACCGGGTTTTCAAGAATCTTTCTCATTAAAGGGAATCTGTCACCCCCAAAATTGCCATATCAGATAAAGATATGGCTGAATAGTGCGTCACATAACAAAGCTAACGGTATGTATCATATATTTGTAAAGTTGGTTATTTTAGGTGTCAATCACGGTGGTCAGGTCAGGAGGGCGGCGTTTTTTCTCTCGTCTCCCCCCCCCCGCTCCTCGTCATCAGTTGCGTATCGCCGTCTGTGAATCCCACAGACGGCGTTCGGCTTCCTGCAATTGCACAATTCAAAATCCGGCCCGGCGCATGCGCAGTGTGCTTTGCCCAACAGTGGGCAAAGCATAAAATCGTTACAACGCATGCGCTACTCTTTCATTGCCCCGGAAATGACTGCTTGCCTTGGACGACTTCCACACTGCGCATGCGCCGGGCCGGATTTTGAATTGCGCAATTGCTGTGCATTACACTGCGGATCTGATGCATTTCCACTCGTCAAAAATGCTGCGGAAACGCATCTAAATCCACAACGTGTGCAGATACCCCAAAACAGCAATAAAGGAAGATTCTGCATGTGCTGAAGCTGCATTTTATGCCAGTACAGGCCCATCTGCAAAGCATATATGGTGTAAGATTTTGATGTAAGCAGTCATATGACAAATAACAAGGATTTCTTCACTGACCTTAATGAAAGCAAGTCTGAAAAGGTCATCTTAGCTAATGGTCACGACTCACTATATGACTTCAGAAGGAGTAGGAGAAGCTACCTCCACTGTCCAGTTTCCTCAGCACAAAGCAGAAAGATCCCAATAAAGGATGTTCTCTATGTTCCCAGCCTTGAAAGTAATCTTCTGTCAGAAAAAAGCTCACGCAAAAGGGTAATGTAGTTACTTTTAGAGATAACAGCTGCATCATCTCAAAGAAGGATGACACTCTTGCAGAAGGAAAAATCCAAGATGAACTTTATCAGCTAAAATGCAAAGAAAGAGTGTACAGTGCTAGACAAGATCTGCATAAGAACTGTATCCATGTATGGCACACACGTCTTGGGCACAGAGACCCAGAAGCAGTAAGGAAGCTAGCTCAACTTGCAAATGGTATTGAAATCAACCAGTGTAGTCAAATGATAAAGTGCACTAGCGTTCTTAAAGGGACAATGTCCAAAATAAGCACCACTAGATCTGCACAGCCTTTGGATCTGATACATACAGATGTATGTGGTCCAATGAGTGTTCAAACTCCTAGCAAGAAGATATTTTCTCACATTTATTGATGACTACTCCAGATATACAGTCGCCTACCTGCTTCACAGTAAGGATGAAGTTCCACCGAAACTTGAAGAATATCTTGCTGTAGTGTTTAACAAATTTGGAAGAATACCAAAAGCCCTGCGTGCAGATAATGGAACCGAATATACAAGTGGTAAGGTGCAAACCATTTTGAAAAAGGATGGAATCGTGTTCTAGACTACCATTCCATATAACCCAAAACAAAATAGCATTGCAGAGAGATAGAACCGTACTCTCTGTGAACGTGGAAGAAGTGTGTTGTTTGATGTAAATCTACCTACAACGTACTGGGGAGAAGCCATCATGACAGCTTGCTATCTTCAAAACAGAGGCCAGGTAAAGCCACAAATAAACTCCATACACTCCCTGACAGAAGTTATGTCGCTTATTCCATGTTATGTAAATAAAAGCTTATAACCTGACGTTAAATTCATCCATTGGCTGTATAAATTATTCTTTGAAAGATGAAACCCTCTGAAAAAGTGGTTTAGGTTAAGAAAATAAATTGGCATCAATGCAGAATATTGATCATTTAATGGACACAGAATGGTCAGATTTTGGCAAGACAAAAGTTTTGTCGCCTGGTCATATAATGCACCCAATCCTAGTTTACATCCTCACCTGTGCTCAGTAAAT
>JARQOD010000002.1:53440586-53514845 GCA_033576555.1 Oophaga sylvatica
TTGCAGTCGTCCGATTTAGTCGCCAGTGTGACTTCAGCCGAATTCAACAAGTGGTTCTTGTTCATGTTAGGAGAAAATTTCACTTTCTTGGTCCAGCTGAATACAAGTGTCACTCGCTTTATCCACTACAGAAGCAGAATATATGTCTGCCGCTTATACAAGTCAAGAAGTAATTTGGTTGAAACAACTTTTGGAAGATTTCAGCAAGCCATTAGCTCAACCAACAGTTATCTATGAGGACAACCAAGGATGCATTAAACTTGCCAGCAGTGAGAAGATTAGTGCCAGGACTGAGCACATTGATGTAAAACATCACCACTTACGTGACTTAGTGGAACGTGGTGTACTCGAGTTTGTTTATTGCGAGTCTGACAAGATGATAGCTGATGGTATGACAAAGCCATTATCAAGAGTCAAGTTTGTGGATTTCAGAACCGCAATGGGATTAACAGGATAAGTAGTTGTTGAGTGGGGGTGTTGGAATATGTTTGGTGCAACAACTCCATTCCTGCCTATGAGTGTTTAGTTGCTAGATTTGTATGCTGTTTATAAAGTTATCACAAAAAAAAACTCCCAGAGGCTCACACAGGAAGAGCATGTGACTGTTTTCCTATTCTCCTGTGTCTGTGTATGAGAGAAGCAGCCTGCTGTAGATACTGCACAGATAGAGACACACAAATGATTTATTCCTGATCTATTTACCTTATCATACATTGTTCCTAATTGTTCCCGAATAAAGAAGTTCTGTTATCACATGCTTGGAGAGTATCCTGAATAATCCGCTGCCAACAAGTGGCCAATGCTTTAGACAACTGTTAGAATTCAACCTTGTGGCAACATTTTGGAAAGGCTGTTCCATGTTCCAGAATTACATTGCCCTTGTGCACAGAAGGTGAGGCCAATAATGACACAGTGTCACAGGCCAGATTAACCCCCCCCGCCCAGAATATAGCTGGGGTTAAAATGGCCTAGGCCAGTTTATACCCCTCTAGGCCAGAATATACCCCAGCTGCTGTAGATCAGATTTTTCACACTTTTGAGAACCATTGAGTGATATACTTAATAACGGGGTCCAGTCAGTGCACAGGGGCCCCAGGAAGCACATGGGCCCCAGGCAGCGCACAGAGGGGCAGAGACATTGCATGAGGCCCCAGACATCGTACAGGATTGAGTGATATACTCAAGAACGGGGCCCCAGGCAGCGCACAGGGGGCAGAGACAGCGCATGAGGCCCCAGACAGCGCAAGGGGCCCCAGACATGACACAGGTGCCCCAGACATCGCACATGATTGAGTGATATACTCAAGAACGGGGACCCAGGCAGCGCAGAGGGGGGGCAGAGACAGCGCATGAGGCCCCAGACAGCGCAAGGGGCCCCAGACATGACACGGTGCCCCAGACATCACACAGTATTGAGTGATATACTCAAGAACGGGGCCCCAGACGTCGCACAGGGGGTCCCAAACAGTGCACAGGGGGTCCCAAACAGCACACGAGGGGGCAGAGACAGTGCACAGGGGAGCAGAAACAGCGCACAGGGGCCCTGCACACTGTCTCTTCCCCTTGTGCACTCTCTCTGCCCCCTGTGCGCTGTCTGGGGCCCCATGTGCTGCCAGGAGCCCCTGTATGCTGCCTGGGGCCCCTGTGTGCTGTCAGGGGCCCCTATATACTGCCAGGGGCCCCTGTGTGCTGCCTGGGGCCTTGTGCACTGCCTGGGGCCCCTGTGTGCTGCCTGGTGCCCTGTGTGTTGTCTGGGACCCCGTGTGCTGCCTGGGGCCCCGTTCACTGTCTCTGCTCCCGGTGCTGGGTTCACTGCTCTGTGGTGCCCTGCCTGTTCGCTGTGTCTGCCCCCTGTGTCTGCCTGGGGCCCCGTGTGCTGCCTTGGACCCTGTTCACTGTCTCTGCCCCTGTGTGCTGCCTGTGCCTGGGGCCCCTGTGTGCTGCCTGAGGCCCCCGTGTGATGCCTGGGGCCCCGTGTTCTGCCTGGGACCCCATTCGCTGTCTCTGCCCCTCGTGTGCTGCCTGGGACCGTTCGCTGTCTCTGCCCCCCGTGTGCAGCCTGGGGCCCCTGTGCTCTGCCTGGGGCCCCCCGTGTGCTGCCTGGGACCCTGTTTGCTGTTTCTGCCCACCGTGTGCTGCCTGGGACCCCATTCGCTGTCCTGCCCCTCGTGTGCTGCCTGAGACTCCGTTCGCTGTCTCTGCCCCCCGTGTGCAGCCTGGGGCCCCTGTGCTCTGCCTGGGGCCCCCGTGTGCTGCCTGTGACCCCGTTTGCTGTTTCTGCCTGCCTGTGTGCTGCCTGGGGCCCCGTTCGCTGTCTCTGCCCCCCGAGTGCTGCCTGGGTCACACAGAGCACTGCTGCCGTAAGGAGGTAATAGGGATACTGCATTTACACTTTCCCGGTGAGGCGCCCCTTCACCTCGCCCCTTTCAGGGGTTAAAAAGTCATCTTATACGCCGGAAAAAACGGTAAAAGTAAATTATACACAAAGAAATAAACCTCCCAGACAAGTAGAAAATGCAAATGAATCAGGCTGATGCTTACAGATCTGGCTTCTCTTCATTAATAGAAGCCATTGAGAGCACATGATCAAAGCAAATATTGGTCTGGCAAGCATTGCCTAGTGGCACACAGTCAGCAGATATTTTGCAGGCAAACATATACCATAAGACAAAGGGGCTTTGTAGTATAATCATGTGGCATAGATATCCATCTCTTGCCTTGTTAGTAGAATAAACAAAAAAATCGAAAATATTTCACACCAGTTTTGTCCTCCGGAATATCAGATATGGCGAGGACAGGTGGTCATTTTGCTGTGTTTGCCCTAAATTAAGACTTTTATTTTACAGGAAATGCTGATGGAGTGTAACATGGTGAGTAAGCAGCTTGTGATTAATTACCTGCAGATACAAACCTGACAGCAATGCACGGTCTATGAACCGCTGGATTGAGTGGAGCGCCTATAATTACTCGGTAGGCAATGTGATGAATATTACGCATTGTGGAATCATTAAAGGGAAACTAGCAAATTGTGACCGTCTTTCAGAATGTGGTCTCTGGAGTGATCAGATACTTGACCCACTTCCACTTCTAACATCTTCTAGCTGATTTTAGCTGTAGGGAGATGTTGTAACACGTGGTTGCCAATCATATAAATGGCGGTCCTTCTTACAGTACATGGATGGCAGAACCATTGCCACTCAATCAGAGTGAGTCTTCATTTTGGTTCATAGAGTCTACAGCCATCCGGGGAGCTCCATATTATCACAAATAACACTGGTATACTCCACTAAGGCAGGATTCACACACACCGTATAAAAATCGGACCGTATTATACGGCCGTAATAGCAGAAAAGTCCCCTGAAAAGTGATCGTATGTCATCCGTGTGCAATGCGAGGATGCAATTTCCTTGCATCAAAATATCCGTGTGCCATCCGTATGGCATCCGTACGGCAAGATTTTCTTGCCGGCTTGCAAAACCGACATATAATGTATCCAAATGACAGTTTTTAAGTCACAAAAGAAAGAATACATATACACACATAGAATACATATATTATATATATATGTATATATATACAGTACAGACCAAAAGTTTGGACACACTTTCTCATTCAAAGATTCTTCTGTATTTTCATGACTATGAAAATTGTAGAATCACACTGAAGGCATCAAAACTATGAATTAACACATGTGGAATTATAATACTTAACAAAAAAGTGTGAAACAACTGAAAATATGTCTTATATTCTAGGTTCTTCAAAGTAGCCACTTTTTGCTTTGATTACTGCTTTGCATGCAGAAAAGGTGAACGGATGGACTCTACATGCCTGGTTCCCACCGTGAAGCATGGAGGAGGTGGTGTGATGGTGTGGGGGTGCTTTGCTGGTGACACTGTTGGGTATTATTCAAAATTGAAGCGGTGAGCAGTCCAGCTCACCCCAAACCATTTGATTGGGTTCAGGTCTGGTGACTGTGGAGGCCAGGTCATCTGGCGTAGCACCCCAACACTCTCCTTCTTGGTCAAATAGCCCTTACACAGCCTGGAGGTGTGTTTGGGGTCATTGCCCTGTTGAAAAATAAATTATGGTCCAACTAAACACAAACCGGATGAAATAGCATGCTGCTTCAGTATGCCTTCAATTTTGAATAAATCCCCAACAGTGTCACCAGCAAAGCACCCCCACACCATCACACCACCTCCTTCATGCTTCACGGTGGGAACCAGGCATGTAGAGTCCATCCGTTCACCTTTTCGTGTAAAGCAGTAATCAAAGCAAAAGGTGGCTACTTTGAAGAACCTAGAATATAAGATATATTTTCAGTTGTTGCACACTTTTTTGTAAAGTGTAATGTATAATTCCACATGTGGTAAGTCATAGTTTTGATGCCTTCAGTGTGATTCTACAATTTTCACAGTCATGAAAATACAGAAAAATCGTTGAGTGTGAAGTGTGTCCAAACTTTTGATCTGTACTGTATATATACATATATTTATAGTTCATACACTTCTACATAGTATAATAGCTACTAATTCAATTGCCGGCTTCAGTAAAATCATTACAGAACCCGACATGAAATGACACATGGTTTACATACAGTAAACCATTTCATGTAGTTTGATATATGGTTTTCACTAACAATTACATGAGTGTATGTGTGCAAAATTTCATACATGTACAGTACAGACCAAAAGTTTGGACACACCTTCTCATTTTAAGATTTTTCTGTATTTTCATGACTATGAAAATTGTAAACTCACACTGAAGGCATCAAAACTATGAATTAACACATATGGAATTATATACTTCACAAAAAAGTGTGTAACAACTGAAACCTTATATTCTAGGTTCTTCATAGTAGTCACCTTTTGCTTTGATGGCTGCTTTGCACACTCTTGGCATTCTCTTGATGAGCTTCAAGAGGTAGTCACCGGAAATGGTCTTCCAACAACCTTGAAGGAGTTCCCAGAGATGCTTGGCACTTGTTGGCCCTTTTGCCTTCACTCTGCGGTCCAGCTCACCCCAAACCATCTCGATTGGGTTCAGGTCTGGTGACTGTGGAGGCCAGGTCATCTGCTGTAGCACCCCATCACTCTCCTTCTTGGTCAAATAGCCCTTACACAGCCTGGAGGTGTGTTTGGGGTCATTGTCCTGTTGAAAAATAAATGATGGTCCAACTAAACGCAAATCGGATGAATACCATGCCGCTGCAAGATGCTGTGGTAGCCATGCTGGTTCAGTTTGCCTTCAATTTGAATAAATCCCCAACAGTGTCACCAGCAAAGCACCCCCACACCATCACACCTCCTCCATGCTTCACGGTGGAAACCAGGCATGTAGAGTCCACCGTTCACCTTTTCTGCGTCGCACAAAGACACGGTGGTTGGAACCAAAGATCTCAAATTTGGACTCATCAGACCAAAGCACAGATTTCCACTGGTCTAATGTCCATTCCTTGGGTTCTTCAGCCCAAATAAGTCTCTTCTGTTTGTTGCCTGTCCTTAGCAGTGGTTTCCTAGCAGCTATTTTACCATGAAGGCCTGCTGCACAAAGTCTCCTCTTAACAGTTGTTGTAGAGATGTGTCTGCTGCTAGAACTCTGTGTGGCATTGACCTGGTCTCTAATCTGAGCTGCTGTAAACCTGCGATTTCTTAGGCTGGTGACTTGGATAAACTTATCCTCAGAAGCAGAGGTGACTCTTGGTCTTCCTTTCCTAGGGCGGTCCTCATGTGAGCCAGTTTCTTTGTAATGCTTGATGGTTTTTGCAACTGCACTTGGGGACACTTTCAAAGTTTTCCTAATCTTTTGAACTGACTGACCTTCATTTCTTAAAGTAATGATGGCCAATCGTTTTTCTTTACTTAGCTGCTTTTTTCTTGCCATAATACAAATTCTAACAGTCTATTCAGTAGGACTATCAGCTGTGTATCCACCAGACTTCTGCACAACACAACTGATGGTCCCAATCCCATTTATAAGGCCAGGAATCCCACTTATTAAACCTGACAGGGCACACCTGTGAAGTGAACTGAAAACCATTTCCCGTGACTACTTCTTGAAGCTCATCAAGAGAATGCCAGAGTGTGCAAAGCAGTCATCAAAGCAAAAGGTGGCTACTTTGAGGAACCTATAATATAAGACATAATTTCAGTTGTTTCACACTTTTTGTTAAGTATATGATTCCCTCTGACGTCACTGATGCTGTGCAGAATCCCCAGCTGACCTGAAGTGAACTGAATACATGGAAAACAATCAATTAAGCTTCCCACACTAATCAGCTCATCTCCTGTGAGCCGGGAGATGAACTCATTCATTCGGGGGTTTACAGCAAGGCTGCCAGCATTAGCAGCGGTCCCTGCTGTAAACCTGTTAACCCTTTCAAAAGGATTGCAGCGTGGGACCTGACTGAGCGCCGTAGAGGTAAGAATATGGTTGCTTTTTTATTTTATTTTTATTACAGGAGAACAAGGGATTCGGAAGGATTACCAGTACAATAAAATTTGGTCAAAAACTGTGTATTTATTTCATTAAAATAATTTTTAATTAATGTGTGTTTTTTTTTAAACCATTTAATGCAATAGAATTAATAATGGAGAGTTGTCTAATTGACAACTCTCCATTATTAACCCGGCTTAATGTCACCTTCCAATAGCAAGGTGGCCTTAACCCAATATTAACCCATTAGCCACAGCTACAGGGCAATGGGAATAGACAGGCTAAGTGCCAGAAAAGGCGCATCTAATAATAGATGTGCCTTTTCTGGAGTGGCTGGGGCCAGATGTTAGTAGCCAGGGGGGCACAAAAAAATGATCCTTCTCAGGGCTACTAATATCTGTCTTCGGTCGCTGGCTTTCCCTGTCTGGTGGAGAAAATACCACGGGAGCCCACACATTTTTTTTCAATGAATTTACACATTTAATTAACCCCTACATGAAAATTTGCACACATACACTCATGTAATTGTTAATCAAAACCATATATCAAACCACATGAAATGAAATGGTTTACTGTATGTAAACCATGTGTCATTTCATGTCGGGTTCTGTAATGATTTTACAGAAGCCGGCAATTTAATTAGCGGCTATTCTGCTATGTAGAAGTGTATGAATTATAAATATATGTATATATATATATGTCACAATGACATGTATAATATATATATATATATGTATTCTATGTGTACATATCTATTCTTTCCATTCTTTATTAAACCTGTCAGTGTGATTTTACAGTATAGCCAGGGATGAATTGCCGGCTTTTCTAAAGGACACCGGTGCGTATTTCTCGCAAGTCACACGTGTGGTCCGTGTGTAATCCGATGTTTTCACGCACCCATTGACTTGCATTGGCGAGTCTCGGCCGATGTACGGTGCAAATTGCAGCATGCTGCGATTTCACTCGCACGTATAAAATGGCCGAGAAAGAATCGGCTGATGGGAGCTGCCCCATAGATTAACATTGGTCAGAGTGCAATGCGATTTTTTCTCGCATTGCACTCGTCCGTATTTCTCGCTAGTGTGACTCCGGCCTTAAAGTTATGCTCTCATGGAGTTTTTGATGTGGATTGTAAAGCGGATCTGTGTCAAAATCCATGCAAAAAAACCCCAAAAGCTTCTGTGAGATACCTTAAGGTGCAGGAAGTGATTATAGAGGCCCAATGAGAACAGAAAACAACCGCACTCTCAGGAGGTTTTGGAATTTTTTTGAACTTGCAATTTATTTGTGCCGAAAAATCACATGGTATCAAATATGGTGACTGGGGACATATGCAAAAAATAAAGCAGATGTTTTGATCTATCTTGGGTCTTTATCGTTGAGTTGCTGCCTATTTCCAAAAGCCGTTAGGTGATATGAATGTGATACAGAGGCTTGTGTTTGTCGGGGAAGATTGCAGCACACAGCACTGGGAGACATGGATGGGTACATACTAGTCTATCCTGGATGATACATACATGGAAAAAGCCTGAGGGCTAACTGCAAAGTCTTCCTCATAAATTTCTCTTTGACAAGTCTATAGTTCAAATATAAATTAACATTACAGAATGGCACAGATTAGAGAAAGAGCAAATATGGGCAGAGCAAAGGATACGGGACATCCGCAATAAAGTGCCAAATAATGCGCATTTGTACTAAGCATCTCACAAAACACGTTACATGAGATGAAGCCTGCATATTTTATCCTATCTTAGCTGTACATTTCAATGTTTAGCAAACCAACAAAAACTGCAATGCTGGGGATGAATGTTACGTGACCAATACAGTGGCCTGCAATAGTATTCACACCCCTTGGCATTTTTTACGTTTTGCTACCTCCCAACCAGGAATTTCACTGCTTTTTTGAGGGTTTGCATCAGTTCATGTAAAGAACATGCCTACAGCTGTGAACATTCAGTTTTGCTTTTATTGTGACGCAAACAACAAATAGGACAAAATAACTGAAAACTTCAGTGTGAATAAATATTCAGCTCCTAAAGTCAGTACTTTGTAGAGCCTCCTTCTGCAGCAATTACAGCTGTAAGTCACTTTGGATAAGTCTCTATGAGCTTTCCACAACTTGCCACGGAGATTTTTGCCCATTCCACAAGGCAAAACTGCTCCAGATCCTTCAAGTAAGGCCAGTCCAGATAATTCCGGTACAGGAAGAAACGGTACCGAAGGTACCGGAGATATCTGTGTCCGTGTGTGCATGTGGCACATCCGTGTGCTGTCCGTGTGCTGTCCATGTGAATATGTATCACACCCAAAGAGTTTTATGTCCAAATGAGTGGTTAAGTCATTAATTAAAGGCTTTGAAATGGCAAAGGTGTGATCCATTAGTGATTAGGGCTTAAAACAGTGTCTAAAATGTTTCGAACAATGACATATCATCTTAGGGGTGTGTGTTAGGACTCCTTTGACGTCACAAATATGTCTATTGCCAAAGAGGCATTGTTGTGGTTGGCATGGCTTGTGTCACGTCGCTTTGGGGTTTACCAACATATGTTTGTTGAGGAACCACAGCTGCAAAAGAGGCTATGGGTTCACCCTCTACTCTTGCTACATGGGGCATATGGTTGTTTTCAAAACTTGTATCATGAACTTCGCAAATACCCGTTGAAGTTTGTTGCTTTTTCTCGTCTCTCCATTAGCGGTTTTGACACCAAACTTCAGTTTTTGCGTCCTTACCTTCTCAGATAAGACACCTGCATGCGACTAAGCATTTCTCATGAGGAGCGTTTGCTAGTAACCTTGAGGTAATTTTTTTGCACAACACATTATTTTCATTATTTAATATTCTATTGTGTAATGTTAGAGTTCACTAGCTTAGGCAATGACCATAATCGTAACCGCCATGCATGTCTTTGGTTACCATTGGCCTAGAACTAAAGGCCACCATACACTTTGGATATGTATTATTACAAACAATCAAATAGTACGCCACACAAACAAACACACAACATGCCCACTTTGTAAGCTGTATATTATAAGTGACACCTGTGTGTTTCCTTCATGGGTGTGGTTTATATTGGGGAAAACATATATATTATGTTGATATGTGCTGTCTAACCTCCACTATGTAATTATTGTTTTAATTATCAACATATTCCGCAATTGGTGGTGATGTTTATACAACCAAACTATGGTTTTGTGAACAGATTCCTGGCTACTGGCAACTGATATACTTCACTTCATTTTGAGTTCCTCCTTGGAACGTCAACCATATCCGGGATTGTGCGCTCAACCTGTGATCTGATTTGGGACAAGCTGAAGAGCCGCTTCATGCCACAGCCAACTACACAAGACTGGGTGAGGATTACCCAGGGATTCAAGGAAGCCACAGAGTTCCCAAATTGCATTGGTGCCCTGGATGGTAAACACATTCGTGTCAAGAAGCCGCCAAACTCTGGGTCTCATTATTTTAATTACAAAAGTTTTTTTTCCATAGTGCTTCTGGCTGTAGCTGACAGCAACTACTGTTTTGTGATTGCTGACATTGGGGCATATAGGAGTGCCTCTGATGCTCGCATCTTTAGATCTTCAAGATTAGCTAGGCGACTTGCTGACACTAATTTAAATGTTCCTCAACCATGTGTGCTTCCAGGAGCCTTGGGCCCACCTGCACCATTTATTATGGTTGCTAATGAGGGTTTTGCGATCTCAAGGCATGTTCTTTGCCCATTTCCATGTCGATGTTTGTACACCCATAGGCGAATTTTTAACATTCGACTGATGAAAGCCCGTCTATTGGTTGAGTGTGTTTTAGGGATCTTGACTTCAAAATGGCGTATCTTTGAGACACAAATCCAGGTGCATCCAGACAATGTCCAGGCAGTCATAAAGGCTGCAGTTATTTTTCATAATTTCTGCCAACAAGAAGCATCCTTGGATGATGTTGATGACGGGAGAGTGTTTAATGTGCCATTAGCAGAGGAAAGTCAGCGTGCTCCCCGAGTTGCTCACTCTGCCCTTCTAGTCAGGAATATTTTTGCTGATTATTTTTTGACACCAAAGGGTAGTGTGCCATGGCAAATGGAAGAGGCTAAATAATGTTAACATTAAATATGTATTCTGTAACAAAGTGTTATTGTTTTTGTTTAATACTATTTTTTGGTTGGCTTTTATAACAATTTGGTTAGGGACTCGCAAGGCAATGAGGACCCTTGACGTGGGTTGCGAGCTTACACTTGATGTGGGTAACTGATACATGGCCGTCTCAAAGGCTTATTGTCCCCATAACAACTAAATAATACCTCATTATAATGTGTTTACTTTGGGTATGCTAAATATGACATGTATTCAAGTATGTATTTGGTATGATAATTGTCGCCTATCACCGAATACCTAAGACCCTGTGTGAGGTCGGGACCGCCACCATTTTGTATAGGGCCTGTACCAGCCTCCATTTTGTCAGTTCACACAGCCACAGACTTTTAACTACACAGGGCCTATTAGCATATTCAGTACGACCAGCTTTGATGTCCACTATGAATCAATAGGCCTTTACATGCTAATTGGTTTAGGCCAGGGTCTGAATAAGATGGTCAGTCGTATGGTAAATAGCTCAAGCTCAAGCCATTGTTTCCTGCTCCATATGAATTGCAGGCCAGTTAATATGCGGGCTTCAAAGCAAAAGGGGAGGGGCCTAGCAGGGTTAAGAGCTGTAGTCAGGTACCCCTGTGATCATTCCATTTCACACACAGAAGCACAAGGGACAGACTTGCCAAATGGAGCTGCAGCACATGCATTGGGGACTGTCCAGCAACTGAAGACTTTCACCTGGGGAACGCAGAGCTCCATGCCTCCCATGACCATACAACCCGGTAATATTGATCTATAGCTTATACCTTTTAGCCTTGTACATTATCGTTGTATTGTTTCTCTGACTGCCATTCCATTGTAATTACGTTGTATAGCTTTACTGTATATTTCTGTAATTATCTAGTGCGCCCTTAAGGCAAATTAAACCATAAAATTAATCTTGGGCTGATGCTTTTACTCTGATCACGAATCTTAGAATACCCAGTGGGTAACAGGACACCCTCCCCGGCGGCCATTTGCTCTAGGTGCAGCTCCCTTGCTGACCTGAGAGACAAAGGGGGCGCCGGAGAGCTGTACCTGTGGAGTTACGTCCCATTGGTGACGTGGGAGGAAGGGGATCGTCCCCCACATTTGGTAGCAGAGGTGGGATCAGAAGCTGTGATACCCAGGCTACCGTGGGGCGGTCGGCTTAGTTCCTCACAAATTGGTGGCAGCAGTGGGATCAGAGTAATAGTGTGCGTGGGACCCCTACTCCCAGACACTAGAGACTACCAGCAGTACTTTCACTGCTGGGGTGTTAAGGTCAGCCCAGCACTAGACGGTCAGAGTGTAAATATAACAAGTTGTGTGCAAGGTCAGGGTTGCAGCTGTGTTTCAGTAACCAAAGGTTCCCAAGATGGCGGAAGGCACCAGGAGTAGGGCAAAGGGGGAGGCCAATGCTGTGGCCTATGAGGGGTTCGATACCGATGAGGGGGAGCTTAGCCAGGGCTCCCCAAGGAGCCCGACCCCCGTGCTCAGTCTCACAGTGGACTGTCCACCCCTGCCCGTCCCAGCCTGTCCAGATCGGAGGCCATTTTCCAAGCGGCTATGGCACAGCTCGAGGCTGGTAATGACGCCGCCTATGACAGACTCCTGGTGGCGGCAGAGAAAGCAGCAGAGCGTGAGCGAGCAGAACGCCGTGAAGCTGCGGAGCGTGAGCAAGCAGAACGCCGTGAAGCTGCGGAGCGTGAGCAAGCAGCGGCAGAGAGAGCAGTGGAGCGGGAGCATGCAGCGGCAGAGAGAGCAGAGAGAGCAGCGGAGCGGGAGCATACAGAACGCGTGAAGCTGCGGAGCACCGGCACCGACTGGAGATGGCTCAGCACGGGCCCCACTGGACGCACCAGGCCCACTGGAGACAAGGGCTTCCAAGGTCCGGGCGGAGGACTTTCCCTTGCTTGAAAAGGATGGAGACCTGGATTCCTTTTTGCTGGCTTTTGAGAGGACATGCCTCCAACATCATCTGGCCCAGATCAGTGGGCAAGGTACCTGACCCCCCGTTTGAGGGGTAAGTCCCTGGAAGTTTTGGGGGACTTACCTGCCGGGGAGGAGCAGGACTACAACAGCATCAAGCGGGCCCTGATCCAGCACTACAACCTCACCCCGGAGTCGTACCGCAGGAAGTTCAGGAGCCTGCAGCGGGGTTCAAAGGACACCTGGACCGACCACATACGGGCCCTGTTGAGAGCTGCGGAGCACTGGACCTCGGGTCTAGAGCTCACTACCCGTCAGGAGGTCCAGGAACTGTTTGTCGTGGAGCAATTCTTGTGGAACTGCCCAGAGGACCTCCAGCAGTTCCTCCGTGACCGGAAACCAAAGGGGGCTTCTGCTACAGCCGCCCTGGCAGACGAGTATGCCAACAACAGGGCGCCGCAGCCAAAGAAGCCTGCCAGCAGCACCTGGAGAGGGGGTAAGCCCAATCCTGCCCCAGCCCCCAGAGTGCAAGGGGTGTACCCCCCTGCTGCCCTCTCCAGGCCAGGAACAAAACCCAGACGTTGTCACAATTGCAATCAGCCAGGACACTTTAAGGCTGCGTGTCCCCAGCGCCAGAAGGCCCCATCCATGTCCCAGAGACCGACCACTGTTTTGTGTGTGGGAGGGGGTGGTGGGAGGTCCCTAGACAATTACCAACCCGTCACCATCGGCCGCTCAGCGGTCATGGGACTGCGGGACACAGGCGCTGAACGAACCCTGGTACGCCCTGAGGTGGTGTCCCCTCAAGACTTGGTACCTGGGAAAACCCTTTCCGTCTCCGGAATTGGAGGAGTTGAACCGGCGCTGCCCGTTGCCAAGGTGTATTTGGACTGGGGCGCCGGGAGGGGGATGCGGGAGGTGGGAGTAACGCCAAATATTCCTGCAAATGTGTTGCTTGGGACCGATTTGGGGCGGCTAGTGTCCCAGTATGTGGCCACTGAACCCCCAAGTTCGGCTCCCCAAGAATGTCATGACTCTACTGTGAATGCTAATGTTAATGTATTCAAAGGGGCCTCCAACAGTGGAGGAGGGAGTGAAACCTGATGGTAAGCCATGCACTGACACTACACACACAGGGCTCACAGTGAGGACAGGTGAGGAGGCTGTAGGGGAGAGCTCAGAGGTGGAGGGAGGGGCTGCTATGAGCAGTGTAGGGCCCCTAAGTGAACCCAGCCTGCTGAGTCTAGGGCCCCTGCAGGAAGAGGAACAGGCCATGGGGGGAGGGGTGTCCCGGGAGAGGAGCCACCAGGTAGGACCCCAGGTCAGGAGTTCCCCACATCCGGGATGTCAGGAAGTCAGGGAAGTCTGCCTGACCCGGCGACTTGGTCAGAGGATGAGGGAAAGCAGGCGCTACCCGTGGTCTCAGCGGTCGTGGCCGCTGTTACCAGGAGTGGGAGCGCTGAAGCCCAAGGAGCCTCGCGGAGGTCCGACGGTTTCCCCCTCTCTGACCAAGTGGCTGCCGAGTCAGACAGTAGCCAGGAGACAGATCCCGGGGAACTGACAGAGGACAGGGCAGTTTCATCAATTCTTGCCATATCTAGTCAGGGATTTCAGGCAGCGTTGGAAGCTGACCCTAGCCTGAAGACTCTCAAGGAACAGGCGGCACAGCCTCCCCTGGAGTCCGACCGCGAGCGAGTGGTCTGGGACCAGGGACGGCTGTACCGGGTAACGGTCCAGCAGGGTTCACCGGAGGCGTGGCCCAGGGACCGACAGTTAGTGGTGCCCCATCCGTTCAGGGCGGAATTGTTGCGGATCGCACACGAGATTCCAATGGCCGGACACTTAGGGATCACTAAAACCAGGGCCAGGCTAGCTCAGCATTTCTACTGGCCTGGAATGAGGACCGAGGTGATAGCCTACTGCCGTTCGTGTGACACCTGTCAGAGGGTGGGGAAGGCGGGGCCGTGCCCCAAAGCCCCACTGGTAACTCTGCCCATCATCGAAGAGCCTTTCTCGAGGGTGGCTGTGGATCTCATTGGACCTCTGTCCACTCCCAGCCGCTCCGGGAAATGCTTCATACTAACGGTAGTGGACTATGCCACCCGGTACCCGGAGGCGGTAGCTTTGTCGTCCATTCGGGCCGACAAAGTGGCCACTGCCTTACTGGAGATTTTCTCCAGAGTGGGGTTTCCCAAGGAAATGCTCACCGACCGAGGGACCCAGTTCATGTCGCAGCTGATGGAGTCTCTCTGTAAGCAGGTACAGGTGCAACATCTGGTGGCCAGCCCGTATCACCCACAGACCAATGGCTTGTGTGAGCGGTTCAATGGCACCTTAAAGCAGATGCTGAAGATGTTGGTCGACTCCCACGGGAGAGACTGGGAGCGGTATCTCCCACACCTGCTGTTTGCCTACCGGGAGGTTCCACAGGCCTCAACGGGGTTCTCCCCCTTTGAGCTCCTGTACGGGCGACGTGTACGGGGGGCCCCTTGCTCTGGTGAAGGAAGCATGGGAAGGGGATTTAGCCACCCCTGGAGTGTCGGTCATTGAGTATGTCGTGCGCTTCCGGGACCGAATGATGGCCTTGACGCGGCTGGTGCATGACAATATGGCCCAAGCTCAGGCTGACCAGAAGCGATGGTACGACCAGAATGCTTGTGAGCGGACCTACCAGGTGGGTCAAAAGGTGTGGGTACTGGTCCCCGTACCACAAAACAAGCTTCAGGCGGCCTGGGAGGGTCCATACCTCGTGCACGAGCAGCTCAACGCCGTCACCTACCTCGTCACCCTGGACCACGCCCGTGGAAGGAGGAGGGCCTTCCATGTGAACATGATGAAGGCCCATCATGAGCGGGAGGCTTATGCTCACCCAGTGTACAACCTTCCAGAGGAAGGAGAGGCAGAAACCCTCCTCGATCTGCTCACCCAAGCCAAGGCGGGTGGATCCATCGAGGATGTGGGGGTTGGCCACCAGCTCTCGGAGGACCAATGTTCCCAGCTGGGGGCCACCCTACACCCCTTCTGGGAGCTGTTCAGCAGCCTGCCCGGAAGGACTGAGGCAGCAGTCCATGACGTGGACACTGGCAACCACCCCCCAATCCGGCGTTCAGCATATCGGGTCTCTCTTGAGGTGCAGCAGCAGATGCGCCAAGAGATAGACGAGATGCTGAGGCTGGGGGTGATCCAAGCGTCCAACAGCGCGTGGGCTTCGCCTGTAGTCCTCGTCCCTAAAAAGGACCGAACTACGCGGTTCTGCGTGGACTACAGGGGGCTCAACGCTGTGACGGTCACCGATGCGTACCCAATGCCGCGCATCGATGACCTGCTCGACCAGCTGGCCGGGGCCAAGTACCTGACCATCATGGATCTGAGCAGGGGGTATTGGCAGATTCCCCTGACCCCTAGAGCACGGGAACGCTCTGCCTTTATCACCCCATTTGGACTGTACGAGTCCACGGTGATGCCTTTCGGCATGAAGAATGCCCCTGCCACTTTTCAGCGGATGGTCAACACGCTGCTCGAGGGACTGGAAGGGTATGCGACCGCGTACCTGGATGACATTGCCATCTTCAGTCCCACCTGGGAGGATCACCTAGAGCACCTGGCGCAGGTGCTCGGGCGGATCCAGCGAGCAGGCTTGACCATTAAGCCGGAAAAATGCCAGCTGGGTATGAGTGAGGTCCACTACCTGGGACACCGGGTAGGTGGGGGAGCTGTGAAGCCAGAGCCCGGGAAGGTGGATGCCATCGCATCCAGGCCCACCCCCAGGACCAAGAAGCAGGTGATGTCCTTTTTGGGTACTGCTGGGTACTATAGGAGGTTTGTTCCACACTATAGTGCCCTGGCCAAGCCCCTGACGGACCTCACCAAGAAAAGGCTGCCCGTCGCAGTCGACTGGACAGTCGCCTGCGAGACAGCTTTCCAGGCGCTCAAGACCGCCCTTTCTAGTTCTCCTGTACTACAGGCAGCCGACTTCACGCAGCAATTCTTAGTGCAGACCGACGCCAGCGACTTCGGCCTCGGTGCTGTGCTCAGCCAGGTTGACACTACGGGCCATGAACACCCCATTTTGTACCTGAGCAGGAAGCTCCTGCCGAGGGAAGTGGCCTATTCCACGATGGAGAAGGAATGTCTGGCAATTGTGTGGGCCCTGCAGCGTCTGCAGCCATACTTGTACGGACGCCAATTCACCGTGGAAACAGACCACAACCCCCTCAGCTGGTTACACACGGTCTCTGGGACGAATGGGAGGTTGCTACGCTGGAGCCTCGCTCTCCAACAGTACCACTTCACCATTCGCCACAAAAGAGGCAGTGACCATGGTAACGCTGATGGGTTGTCCCGGCAAGGAGAGGGTGCGGTAGGGCGCACGGGGGAACACAGGAATGTGATACCCCCTAGCGCCGTCAAAAGCAGGGAGGTGTGAGGTCGGGACCGCCACCATTTTGTATAGGGCCTGTACCAGCCTCCATTTTGTCAGTTCACACAGTCACAGACTTTTAGCTACACAGGGCCTATTAGCATATTCAGTACAACCAGCTTTGATGTCCACTATGAATCAATAGGCCTTTACATGCTAATTGGTTTAGGCCAGGGTCTGAATAAGATGGTCAGTCGTATGGTAAATAGCTCAAGCTCAAGCCATTGTTTCCTGCTCCATATGAATTGCAGGCCAGTTAATATGCGGGCTTCAAAGCAAAAGGGGAGGGGCCTATCAGGGTTAAGAGCTGTAGCCAGGTACCCCTGTGATCATTCCATTTCACACACAGAAGCACAAGGGACAGACTTGCCAAATGGAGCTGCAGCACATGCATTGGGGACTGTCCAGCAACTGAAGACTTTCACCTGGGGAACGCAGAGCTCCATGCCTCCCCATGACCATACAACCCGGTAATATTGATCTATAGCTTATACCTTTTAGCCTTGTACATTATCGTTGTATTGTTTCTCTGACTGCCATTCCATTGTAATTACGTTGTATAGCTTTACAGGATATTTCTGTAATTATCTAGTGCGCCCTTAAGGCAAATTAAACCATAAAATTAATCTTGGGCTGATGCTTTTACTCTGATCACGAATCTTAGAATACCCAGTGGGTAACAGGACACCCTCCCCGGCGGCCATTTGCTCTAGGTGCAGCTCCCTTGCTGACCTGAGAGACAAAGGGGGCGCCGGAGAGCTGTACCTGTGGAGTTACGTCCCATTGGTGACATGGGAGGAAGGGGATCGTCCCCCACATTTGGTAGCAGAGGTGGGATCAGAAGCTGTGATACCCAGGCTACCGTGGGGCGGTCGGCTTAGTTCCTCACACCCTGATTCATTGTCTGTGGTCTTGAAGGAGAGTGGGTCACCTGGCGATCATCTTGTTCAGACATGCTGACCTTGAAGTGTCCAATTTCACTGGTATTTTACCATGGTCAATAGTTCAACGCAGTTCAGGCTGTGAGGGGGCGCAGCTTCAGTGACCTCACCGCTAGTCAATGAAGCTGCATGCGCCACCACCATCTCCTCATTTCCCATTAGTTTACAGCCAGGACGGATGAATATTAGCACCATCCTGGTTGTAAAGTGTCTATGGCCCAGATATGGATTACTGCGTGGGGCATAACGTTGGACAGGTATGGTATATTGATGATTATTTTTTTATGTTTGTTCTTTAGGACATATATAGGACATATTTAGAAAATTACATTGCCATTTTCCAACAACACATATGAACACTTAACCAAAGTGTTTTATTTTGATTACAACACATGTATTCATCCGATTGTGTAGCAAACCAAACAAAAAATTATTAAGCACATCATGAAGGTATCCTATTTATCTAGGTTCTTCATAAATCAACAAAGTCACCATGACTGGAGAAAGAGTGATCGGTGGTATTTTCTGCGCTTCTATGTTCAGGGCTGGAGGAGTGTGTGCCCATTTGTCCTCTAGGAATTGTGGCCTGGAGTGTGGTTGATTGAGGAGGTGGAGCTGGCAAAATTGATGGTGTAACAGATGGAGATGGGGGATAAGGTTGTTTTGAAAGACTCACCCAAAAAGGTTGGGGAAACACTTTGTGGCTGAGAAAAGTAGTTTCGGAGTCACCAATCTGGTTCAGATATGATTGAGAACTACTATAGTTCTCACCTCTTGGCAGTTGCCTGTGCAGACCAAATTGGCTCACCACAGTTGTCTGGTGCCTTGATGGCAGTATAGGCTGTGGCTGAGCAAAATTACCACCACTACTATCCCCCCCAGACATGCTGGACGAGATGGTTTCATAATATTGGCTGTAGGTGGTGCTGGGAGCAGACATTTGCCAATATTGCTGGCTGCTGGCACGGGCATGAGGCACTGAGGAATGAGCAGACATTTGCCCATATTGCTGGCTGCTGGCACGGGCATGAGGCACTGAGGAAGGAGCAGACATTTGCCCATATTGCTGGCACGGGCATGAGGCACTGAGGAAGGAGAAGACTTTGCCCGTAATCATGGAGGAACCCAAACAGGAGCATACATTTGGGGATAAGGATGTCTGGAGGCAGGAGGTGGAGGCATGGAAGAGGGTGCAGGCATGTGCTGTGATCGTTGTGTGGCTGGTACAGGGTCGGCCCCTGAAGATAGTGTACCAACATTTTGGGCATGTGTGATGTTGGTATCAGATGGCATCTGTATTGGATGCTGGGCAGCTCGCCATTGTTCAATGGGCCCTAGCACCTGGTTTGGTTCCTGCTCTCCTTGGCTTGCAGCAATGAGGGTCAATGCTGCACCCCGTACACGTTTCTGCCGTTCATCAGGAACTTGGTAAGGCAGGGAGAGAGGGACCTACAAAACCTCTCTGCAGAATTTTCGGGTATCAGGGAATTGATTATGGCTAAAATTCGAGCATCAATGAGCTCAGGCAACATACGTGTGTCTTCATGTCGCCTGGTTTGTCTATCTCGGAGAGTGTGTGCAAGATACCAAGGTAGATTGGATGTTGATGATGCCTGTGGTGCTGGGGCTGCTGCTTGGGATGTTGTTTGTGCCGTTGTTTGTGTGCTTCCCTGACCAGCATCAATGGAGGGTTCAGCAGCATCAGACACCTGTTCAGGCTGTGTTGGTGGAGTCGGGTCCGCTGGGGCTTCGGTCTCAGATGCAGAGGTACATGGCACTGATCTTGCTGTTCTTGGGGATTCATCCAGGTTGTCATCAGTCCTAGGAGAAAAACCATTGACACATAAACGTTTTATTTTGTCTAGATTATGACAGCACAAAACTGGTTAAATGTGACTAATTTGTGATAACATATGAAGCTATGTATAGAACATGGGGCTTTTTGGTACTTCTAACATATACACTTGTGTATAGGTTAAAACACAAATGTATTTATGAAAGATAAGTATTGATTGCAGATTTTCATGAAGGTTTACAAATGTTTGTGATATTGAAATGTGGTAAAATACAGTGTTGTAATGTTAATATGTTAGCAAAAACATACTGAGTCACCAGTGGCGTACCGTCAATTGTAGCAGACCACGCAGCTGCTATGGGGCCTGGACAGGTGAGGGGGCCCACGACGGCCGCTGCGGTTTGGCAGCTGTGCTGACACAGTACTACCAGGGCAGGGGGAGGCGGGGAGGCGAAGCGCAGCTGTGTGCTTTATACTCACCTCCTCCTAGCGCGGTCTCTGCCCTGCTCTTCTCCCACGGTCTCCGGCTCCTGTGTTCAGCGGTCAGGTGGTACCGCTCATTAAAGTCATGAATATGCACATATTCATGACTTTAATGAGCGGTACCACGTGACCGCTGAACACAGGCGCCGGAGACCACAGGAGAAGAGCAGGGGAGAGACCGCGCCGATGGGAGGGTGAGTATAAGGGATATTTACCTGTCCCGTTCCACCGCTGCGCTGCTGTGTGCTCACATCCTCTCTTGCTGTGAATGTTCAGGCAGAGGGCGCGATGACGTAGTTTGTGCGCGCCGCGCCCTCTGCCTGAGCATTCACTGTGGAGGACCCAGAAGACAGCGGCGGTCAGCGGTGCACAGGGTGACAGGTAAATATCACAATCACAGGTGCGGGGAGGTATGTCTTTTTTTTTTTTTTGGTTTCAGCAGCTGCGGCAGTATAAGGGACCTATACTATGGGGTACAATCTATGGAGCATCTATGGGGGCATTATCTATGGAGCATGATGCATCTATGGGGGCATTATCTATGGAGCATCTATGGGGGTATTATCTATGGAGCATCTATGGGGGCACAATCTATGGAGCATCTATGGGGGCATAATCTATGGAGCATCTATGGGGGCATAATATATGGAGCATCTATGGGGGCATTATCTATGGGGCAGCATCTATGGGGGCATAATCTATGGAGAATCTATGGGGCAGCATATATGGGGGCACAATCTATGGAGCATCTATGGGGGCACAATCTATGGAGCATCTATGGGGCACAATCTATGGAGCATCTATGGGGGCACAATCTATGGAGCATCTATGGGGGCATAATCTATGGAGCATCTATGGGGCAGCATCTATGGGGGCACAATCTATGGAGCATCTATGGGGGCACAATCTATGGAGCATCTATGGGGTCACAATCTATTGAGCATCTATGGGGGCATTATCTATGGAGCATCTATGGGGGCACAATCTATGGAGCAGCATCTATGGGGGCATAATCTATGGAGAATCTATGGGGCAGCATATATGGGGGCACAATCTATGGAGCATCTATGGGGGCACAATCTATGGAGCATCTATGGGGGCACAATCTATGGAGCATCTATGGGGGCACAATCTATGGAGCATCTATGGGGGCATAATCTATGGAGCATCTATGGGGCAGCATCTATGGGGGCACAATCTATGGAGCATCTATGGGGGCATAATACATTTTTTTTGTTAAATGTGTCTCCTCACTGTGCTGGCACTTTACATTTACAATGGCTCTGGCTTTTTTTTTTTTGGGGGGGGGGCCCCATTCAGACTTTTGCTATGGGGCCCCATGATTTCTATGTACGCCCCTGTGAGTCACACTGACGGATTGAGCTCCATGATTGGCCGGAGAAAGGCTAAGTTTCTGTAGTAGACATATTGACACTTTTTGGAAGCACCTGACGTGGAGGGGAGGCGATTAAATTCCCGCCTAAACTGGTCCCTCGCTGAGCGCCATCGCCGTTTAACCAAATCAACTGTTGGGAAAGTGTAAAAACAACAACAAAGTCACATTTACCTAAAAACAAAAAGATTAATTAACCCCTTAATGTCCACTGACGTGCAGAGTCCGTCATGGCAAGGTGCCAGTTCCGGCACCAGGACGGACTCTGCACGTCATGCCTTTGATCTACCACTGCGTGTAAACACGCAGTGGTAGATCAGTGCCGACAGCTGTCATAGACAGCTGACAGGCACGGCAAGCGGTGCGGGGACCTTTGCCGTCGGTCCCCGCACTCACAGCGCTGTGATTGGTCAGTCAATCTGACTGACCAAACACAGCAGCGATCGCGCAGGAGAAGCTGAAATTTCAGCTTCCCCAGCGCGATCAGTGCAGGAGCCGGCGCTGCAGTGGCCAGGCTTCCTGCACTGACAGCCAGGAGCGGAGCCCCCACCGCCCCTGGCTGTTAACCCCCTGACTGCTGCGATCCAGCGCGATCGCAGAGCTCAGGGGGGGAGGCAGAGGGTCGGGAGCTCCCTCTGCCTCAGATCAGCGCCACCGCAATGTATTTGCAGGGGCCGATCTCTGTCTTGATGACCCGGGGGTTGTCATGACAACCTCCGGGTCATCTAGCTACGGGAAGCTGCTGTGATCATGTCACTGCAGCTTCCACTATAGTTGCAATGCATTGCAATGCCAGAGCATTGCAATGCATTGTAACTGCAATCAAAAGTAAAAAAAGTGAAAGTCCCATAAAGGGACAAGTTGAAAAAAATCATTTTTTAAAAAAAATTGTAAAAAAAATATTAAAAAATAATTTAAAAAAAATCCCCTAAAAAATACACATTTTTATGTAATAAAAAAAATAAAAAACAAAAAAATACACATGTTAGGTATCGCCATGTCCGTAAAAATCCCATCTATAAAAGCATAACCCTAGTTAACCCCTTCAGTGAAAAAAAGTAGTAAATTATACTTTTTCCAAGCGGTATCATTATACCGCTTGGAAAAAGTGCAATAACACGCGATCAAAAAGTCAGATATAAATAATCATGGTACCGCTGAAAACGTCATCTTGTCCCGCAAAAAACAAGCCACTATACAGCATCATCAGCGAAAAAATAAAAAAGTTATAGCTCGCGGAATAAACTGATGCAAAAATAATTATTTTTTCTATAAAATTCTTTATTGTGTAAAAAACGCCAAAACATAAAAAAAAAATATAAATGAGGTATCGCCGTAATCGTAGTGACCCGAAGAATGAAGCTGCTTTATCAATTTTACCACACGCGGAACGGGGGAAAAAAAACAACAAAAAAAAACAATTCCTGAATTGCTGGTTTTTGTTCTTTCTGCTTCCACAAAAATCGGAATAGGAAGCGAACAAAAAACGTTATGTGCCCGAATATGGTACCAATAAATACGTCAGCTCGTCCCGCAAAAAATAAGCTCACAGATAACTCTGTCGGCCGAAATATGGAAAAATTATAGCTCTCAAAATACGGCGATGCAAAAAATTCTTACAAAAAATTATTCCAAAAAAAAGCATCTTTTAGAGTGTGACAGAAGCTAAACATGAAAAAAGAGTATAAATCTGGTATCGCTGTAATCGCACCGATCCGAGGAATAAAGTTGCCTAATCACTAATACCGCACGAGGAACGGCGTAAAAAAGAAAACCAATTCTTCACCTTTGGTAGATTTGTTCATTGTGCCTCCCAAAGATCGCAGTAAGGCGATCACAGTGGTTCCCCCCCGCATATGGGGTATCAGCGTACTCAGGACAAAATGCACAATAGCTTTTGGGGTCCTATTTCTCCTGTTACCCTTATAAAAATAAAAATTTGGGGGCAAAAAGGTCATTTTTGTGGAAAAAAATATGATTTTTTTTTATTTTCACGGCTCTACGTTATAAACTTCTGTGAAGCCCTTGGGGGTTCAAAGTGCTGACCACACATCTAGATAAGTTCCTTGGGGGGTCTAGTTTGCAAAATGGGGTCATTTGTGGGGGGTTTCTACTGTTTAGGCACATCAGGGGCTCTCCAAGCGCGACATGACACCCGCAGACCATTCCATCAAAGTCTGCATTTAAAAACGGTGCTCCTTCCCTTCCGATCTCTGCCATGCGTCAAAATAGTGGTTCCCCCCACATATGGGATATCAGCGTACTCAGGACAAATTGCACAATAGCTTTTGGGGTCCTATTTCTCCTGTTACCATTATAAAAATAAAAATTTGGGGCAAAAAGTTTATTTTTGTGGAAAAAAATATGATTTTTTTATTTTCACGGCTCTATGTTATAAACTTCTGTGAAGCACTTGGGGGTTCAAAGTGCTCACCACACATCTAGAAAAGTTCCTTGGGGGGTCTAGTTTCCAAAATGGAGTCACTTGTGGGGGGTTTCTACTGTTTAGGCACATCAGGGGCTATCCAAACGTGACATGACACCCACAGACCATTCCATCAAAGTCTGCATTTGAAAAAGGCGCTACTTCCCTTTCGAGCTCTGCCATGCGTCAAAATAGTGGTTTCCCCCCACATATGGGTATCAGCGTACTCAGGACAAATTGCACAATAACTTTTGGGGTCCTGTTACCCTTTGGAAAATAACAATTTGGGGTGGAAAGATCATTTTTGTGGAAAAGATATGATTTTTTAATTTTACTGCTCTACGTTATAACCTTCTGTGAAGCCCTTGGGGGTTCAAAGCTCTCACTACACATCTAGATAAGTTCCTTAGGGGGTCTAATTTCCAAAATGGGGTCACTTGTGGGGGGTTTCCACTGTTTAGGCACACAGGGACTCTCCAAATACGACATGGCATCCAATCTCAATTCCAGCCAAAAAAGTCAAATGGCGCTGCTTCCCTTCCGAGCTCTGCCATGCGCCAAATAGTGGTTTACCCCCACCTATGGGGTATCAGCGTACTCAGGACTAATTGCACAATAAATTTTGGGGTCCTTTTATCCTTTGGAAAATAAAAATTGGGATGAAAAGATCATTTTTGTGGAAAAAAATATGATTTTTTTAATTTACGGCTCTACGTTATAACCTTCTGTGAAGCGCTTGGGGGTTAAAAGCTCTCACAACACATTTAGATAAGTTCCTTGGGGGGTCTAGTTTCCAAAATGGGGTCACTTGTGGGGGGTTTCCACTGTTTAGGCACACAGGGACTCTCCAAATGCGACATGGCGTCCAATCTCAATTCCAGCCAAAAAAGTCAAATGGCGCTGCTTCCCTTCCGAGCTCTGCCATGCGCCCAAATAGTGGTTTACCCCCACATATGGGGTATCAGCGTACTCAGGACTAATTGCCCAATAACTTTTGGGGTCATTTTATCCTTTGGAAAATAATAATTGGGATGAAAATATCATTTTTGTGGAAAAAAATATGATTTTTTAATTTTACGGCTCTACGTTATAACCTTCTGTGAAGCCCTTGGGGGTTAAAAGCTCTCACAACACATTTAGATGAGTTCGTTGAGGGGTCCAGTTTCCAAAATGGGGTCACTTGTGGGGGGTTTCCACTGTTTAGGCACACAGGGACTCTCCAAATGCGACATGGCGTCCAATCTCAATTCCAGCCAAAAAAGTCAAATGGCGCTGCTTCCATTCCGAGCTCTGCCATGCGCCCAAATAGTGGTTTACCCCCACACATGGTATATCGGTGTACTCTGGAGAAATTGTACAACAAATATTATGGTTCATTTTCTCCTGATACCCTTGACAAAATTTAAAAAAATTGTGTCGAAAGAAAAATTTTGGGAAAAAAAGTTAAATGTTCATTTTTTCCTTCCACATTGCTTCAATTCTTGTGAAGTACCTAAAGGGTTAATAAACTTCTTGAATGTGGCTTTGAACACGTTGAGGGGTGCAGTTTTTAGAATGGTGTGACTTTTGGGTATTTTCTGTCATATTGACCCCTCAAATTCACTTCAAATGTGAGGTGGTCCCTAAAAAAATGGTTTTGTAAATTTTGTTGGAAAAATGAGAAATTGCTGGTCAACTTTTAACACTTATAACAAAAAAAAATTTTGGTTCCAAAATTGTGCTGATGTAAAGTAGACATGTGGGAAATGTTATTTATTAACTAATTTTTGTGACATATCTCTCTGATTTAATGGCATAAAAATTAAAAGTTTGAAAATTGCAAAATTTTCAAAATTTTTGCCATATTTCCATTTTTTTCATAAAAAAACGCAAGTTATATTGAAGAAATTTTACCACTATCATGAAGTACAATATGTCACGAGAAAACAATCTCAGAATCGCCAAGATCCGTTGAAGCGTTCCAGAGTTATAACCTCATAAAGAGACAGTGGTCAGAATTGTAAAAATTGGCCTGGTCTTTAACCTACAAAATGGCTTGGTCATTAAGGGGTTAAACAACAACACAGTAGGTTCAGCTATGTTATATTTCCAAAGTAATTTTGTTATTATCATAATGCCTGGCCAAAACAAACGTATGATAAAACTAGTTTTGTCCTTGTCATTAAGACAAGGACATTCCCACAATTAACAATGAGCATTAGCCATATGTAAGGGCTTGCCATGTGTGAAAAATGTTGTCTGATGTAATAATGAAGTCTAAACATTGGATTTACCACACTCATACACAAACAGTGGTGTGGCCAGCAATAAATGTGAAAAGCAAACACTCCAAGGGGCTACTATGTTTGAATATTTTGTGTATGTTGGATTAAGACTAGCAGGCAGCATAACATGATCCTTACATGGTAAAAATTGTACTACTCACAAACTTTTGTTTTAACAATGTCTGAGACACTTTCGTTGCAAACCTTTTTGCATATATTACATTAGTCAATTAACGAGAGGGATCATACTGTAAACTACTAATAATATTGTAAAGTGTATATGATAAGGTGCTTTTACCTACAAAGGTTAATAACACATCAGCCTAATGTGTATGTTGGTTAGACATGTAAGGCCTCTTTCACACTTCAGTCGTACGATGTCAGTCAGAATCCGACATCGTGGCGGATTAGCGGATCCACCAAAAATAGTGAATAACGGAGTCAACGGATCCGTTATTTTGGTGGGTCCGTTAACGGTTCCACCAAAATAGCGGATCCGTTGACTCCGTTTCATCCGTTTTTTGACGGATCCGTTATTCACAAGGGAGGATCTCCATCATGATTGGCTAATAATGGAAACTACTCAGTACTGTGATTGGCTACTGGTAACTATGTGGAAAGTATAAATAGGGTGTTTTTACACCATATTATTTGAAAGGTTTTTGAGCACGTGGCAGCGATGGAGATTATTTTGGAAAATATGAAGAAGATTTGCGAGGATTTTAGAGTGGAGGGTAATCGTTTGGCAAGGATTGTTCAGGAGAAGGAGGAAGCCAGACGGCGGATCCTGCGTTGTCATAGTAACATAGTTATTAAGGTTGAAGGAAGACTTTAAGTCCATCTAGTTCAACCCATATCCTATCCTAACCTGCCCTAACATGTTGATCCAGAGGACGGCAAAAAAACCCCAAGTGGCAAACAGTAAGCTTCACATTAGGGAAAAAAATTCCTTCCCGACTCCACATACGGCAATCAGACTAGCTCCCTGGATCAACGCTGTATCTAGGAAACTAGTGAATATAGCCTGTAATATTATACTTTTCAAGAAAGGCATCCAGGCCCTTCTTAAATTTTAGTAAGGAATCACTCATTACAACATTAGACGGCAGAGAGTTCCATAGTCTCACTGCTCTTACAGTAAAGAATCTGCATCTGTGATTATGGCTAAACCTTCTTTCCTCCAGACGTAGAGGATGCCCCCTCGTCCCCGTCACAGGTCTAAGAGTAAAAAGATCATTAGAAAGGTCTTTGTACTGTCCCCTCATATATTTATACATTGTAATAAGATCACCCCTAAGCCTTCGTTTTTCCAAACTAAATAACCCCAAGTGTAATAACCTGTCTTGGTATTGCAGACCCCCCAGTTCTCTAATAACCTTGGTCGCTCTTCTCTGCACCCGCTCCGTTCAGCTATGTCTTTCTTATACACCGGAGACCAGAACTGCACACAGTATTCTAAGTGTGGTCACACCAGTGACTTGTATAGAGGTAAAGACGGATGTGGATGTGGATCAGAGACGGATGTGGATCAATCCCATAAATGTGAGGCGGATGACCCGTGGGGTGTATTCCACCTTGTACATGGAGTTACGGCTGAACCCCAGCAAGTTTTTTAACTATGTAAGAATACGTGCAGAAAATTTCGAGTTTTTGGTTGCACGCATTGAAGATAGAATTCAGAGACAGGACACTGTCCTTCAATTTGCTATATCTCCAGCAGAGCGGCTGATGGTGACAATTAGGTAAGTTTTTTTTACAAAATAATTCTTCACAATGTCGCAAAATGTTTTTTATTTTTATTTTTTTACTTGCTTTTTTTTTTTTTTTTTTTGGTTCTTTTTTTGGTTTGTTGCTGGGTATTTTTTTTGATGGTTTATTTCTTTTTTGTTGCTGTTTGTTTTTTTTTTTTTTGCTGGGGTTTTTAATTAATTATTATCTTCTCCTTTTTTTGCAGGTTTCTTGCTACAGGGGAATTCTTTTCCTCTCTGCATTTTCAGTACCGGCTTGGCATTTCCACAATATCCGGTATTGTGAAAGAAACTTGCCAGGCATTGTGGGATTGTTTGCACAATGAATTCCTCCCAGAGCCAACACAGCAGAGATGGCTAGAAATTGCAGATAATTTCATGGATATCTGCCAGTTCCCCAACTGTCTTGGTGCCATGGATGGCAAACACATCAGAATTGTCAAACCCACTGGATCCGGATCTTTTTTTTAACTATAAGAAGTTTTTCTCTATAGTACTTATGGGCATTGCTGACGCCAAATGCAAGTTTATTGCTGTGGATATTGGTGCATATGGACGTTCAAACGACTCCCAGGTGTTCAAGAATTCGCCTATGGGACGTCGCTTATATGGCGATACTTTTCAGTTTCCACCTCCAAGAGCACTCCCTGGAACCTCTGGCCCTGCATTGCCCTTTGTCTGTGTGGGAGATGAGGCCTTTCAGCTGTCACCACATTTATTGAAACCCTATGGCAGCCATGGATTAACACAAAGGAAAAAAATTTTCAATTACCGTTTAACAAAGGCTAGAAGAGTACTTGAATGCGCTTTTGGAATTTTAACAGCGAAATGGAGGGTGCTGCTGACTGCTATCAAATTACAAAGTGAGACTGTGGACCATATTGTCAAGGCTTGTGTGGTCCTGCACAATTTTGTTTTCTCAAAGGAAAATTTGCCCATGGATGAAGATATGCCTGGGACCACATTGCAGGACTACAGGAACATAAGTTTCCAGAGTACCGGCTCTGTGGCAAGAATGCGTGACAAGTTTGCGGACTATTTTATGTCTCCGGAAGGAAGGGTGGACTGGATTTTATTTTTATTATTTTTTTCTACTATACTCTGCTTTGCTTTTTTAACACAATTCTGTATTGTATCTGTAACAGAATGTTATTACCCCTTTTGTGATGTTTATCTGTACCCTATTCTTGGTACATTTTCACCAAGTTGTTTGTGTTATAACCTTGTAATGTTTTAACACTTTTATTAAAAAAAAGACATTACATTTTTGGAACCAAAATAAATTTTATCATTCAAAAAAATGTTTCATTTTTATTTTCAAAAACATTTTCCAAAAGACCTTTTCAAAAAGTTATATATAGATAAATTTACAGCACTATATACAATATATACATACATTCACAGCACTCTATACAATATATACATACATTCACAGCACTCTATACAATATATACATACATTCCCAGCACTCTATACAATATATACATACATTCCCAGCACTCTATACAATATATACATACATTCACAGCACTATATACAATAAATACATACATTTACAGCATCTTATACAATATATACATACATTCACAGCACTCTATACAATATATACATACATTCCCAGCACTCTATACAATATATATATACATTCACAGCACTCTATACAATATATACATACATTCACAGCACTCTATACAATATATACATACATTCACAGCACTCTATACAATATATACACACATTCACAGCACTATATACAATATATACATACATTCACAGCACTATATATAATATCTACATACATTCACAGCACTATAAACAATATATACATACATTCACAGCACTATATACAATATATACTTACATCCCCAGCACTCTATACAATATATGCATACAGTCACAGCACTATATACAATATATACATACATTCACAGCACTATATACAATATATACATACATCCCCAGCACTCTATACAATATATGCATACAGTCACAGCACTATATAGAATATATACATACATTCACAGCACTATATACAATATATTCATACATTCACAGCACTATATACAATATATACATAACAGCAGTATATATGAGTCGCACGTAGCCAGGGCCTGTGGGGTACTCGGCACCGAGCCCGTTCACTTCACTGGGGGATGTCACGGGTAGCACAGCTCGGACCGTTGCCCTGGGCGCTCACTAAAAAGGGGATATTTACAGGGGATTATAAATTTGTAGAAATGTTCGTGACGCCACCTGTGGTTCCTGGTCAGGATGACCAGCGCTGCAGGGTAGATCCTCTGAGGGGTTGTTACTGGGCAGCAAGGTGTTAAGTCTCCCACAAGCGAGACTGATCCCTCAGGGTATATGGCGGTGTAATATAGGGGTGCAGGAGCAATAAGGCAGACACACACAAGAAAGTCTCTTTCTGTACCTTTACTGATGGTGAAGTTGTAGGCACGAGCGGGAAGCTGCCAGGGTGGAGGATGCTTGTCCAGTAATCCCACTGAGTAGGTGTAGGGCCTCCTTACTCCTTTAAGTGTGTGAGTTTCTGACTTGCATAAAACAAAGCCTAACTCAGCTACGCCTGGCTGACCTTGTAGTGAGGCCTTCTTGTGGACAGAACTAAGTCTCTATATGGCTGATCAGGCCAGACTCCTTTTATTCCTGACCCCGGTTACGTATCAGCACTGTTGGGCCCCTTTATAACATGAACAAATAACATAATTATAACTCTTCCCTTGCGGGAGGTAAGGACACTTTGAACGTTTCATAATACAAGTAACATATATACAAATATTTACACAAATCTTATTTACATTTTTACACTTGGATATTGGTTCACTGGCTTAATTTGCTAGGCCTACTCTTGGTACCTAACAGGTAACCTGCCTTTTGTCGTGCGTACTGACCTACGTGGTGTTGCGTCAGGTATAGTAGCATCTGGCCTATCTGTCCTGTGTGCCGGCAAACTGTAATACTGCCTTAACCTCTCTAGGGATCCGGCAAGCATACTTGTGGCTGGGCGATGCAGTTCTATTTTGCTAGGGGATTCTTCTGGTACTTCCACGTCTTGAGGTTCCACTTCTCGAGACTCCACTTCTGGAGATGCTACGGGAGCAGGTTCCTCTTGAACTATTTCTTCTGCTGCGGCAACTGGCTCAACTGGACGTTGAAGCGCTTCTTGTGGTTGGTAAAATTGAAGTACTGGAATAATCACAGCATCCCCGATACAAGGCCAATCTGCAGGAAAATCTCCTAGGTCCGTGTGTATGACTTCACCTGGTTTCTCTTTTTCCATAACAGGTTCTTCTTCGTGAAGTTTTAACATGTCTGGACACAGTTTTAGGTGGTCTCTTGATACAGTGGTGGTCGTCTTTCCTCCATCTTTGCTAATGGTACAGGTTTTCCTATTGTCAAACTTGGAATTTTGCACGACATATGGCTCTTTTTCCCACTGATCGTCTAGTTTGTGCATTCTTCTTTTTCTTTTTAGCACAATCTCTCCAGGTGCAAAAGGTTCAGCTGGCACACTTTTGTTGTAGTTCTCCTCTTGCTTTTCCCTTACTTTATTGAGACTATCTTCCACGCAGGCTTGTACTCTCCTGTACTGTTCCTGTAGATTCGTGTCCCAATCTTCAGTAGTAACATCAGCTTCTGGTTCTACAACACCAAGTTCCAAATCCATGGGCAGCTTTCCTGGTCTTGCTCGCATAAGGTAGGCTGGGGTGCAATTGGTGGAACTCACAGGTATGTGATTGTACAGATCTACCAGGTCAGGTAGTAGGTCTGGCCACCGATTCCTCTCCTCCAGTGGTACCGTCTTCAGCAGATCAATGGCTATGTGATTCATCTTTTCACAAAGCCCATTTGTTTGGGGGTGTACGGTGTGGTTCTTATCTTCTTGCATCCGTACAAATGACAGAATTCCTTAAACAACTCGGCTTCAAAGGCAGGACCCTGATCAGTTAACACTTGCTCTGGATATCCATGGGGTCTGCAGAAATACGCTTGAAACGTCTTTGCTGCTGTTTCAGCTGTCAGATCTTTGACAGGGGCGACCACCAGGAACCTGGAATAGTGATCCACCATCGTCAGGGCATATGAGTATCCTGACTGACTGGGTGACAACTTTACATGGTCCAAGGCCACGATCTCCAAGGGACGAGTCGTCTTGATGGGCTGCAGGGGTGCTTTCTGGCTGCTGTAGTCTTTTCTTCAGAGGCTACAGGACGCACAGTTTTTACACCACTTCTCAATGGAACTACGCATTCCCACCCAGTAGAAACGACACTTCAATAGTGTTTCCAGTTTCTTCCAACCAAAGTGCCCCGCTCGATCGTGGTAGGCTTCCAACACCATCTGGATGTCCGTTCTTGGGACGACAATCTGCCATACCATCTCATGGGTTTTTGGGTTGACGTACCTTCGGCACAGCTTCTCACGGTAGATAAACAGCCGGCTTCTCTCATTCCACAGCTGCTTTGCTTGCTGAGACGCTTCTTTCTCCAAGGAGGAACCTTCCTGAGTTATCAGCTCCTTGATGCGGCTGACAACCGGGTCACTGTTCTGGGTCTCCTTCCAGCTGTGGTGAGGTAAAGGGTTTAACGTCTTACCACGCTGCCTCCTGTAGAATGCAGGTAGCTCAATCTCTTCTAGGTCATCCAATTCCTCTTCCGTGTCGGACTCATGCGGCATTCTGGACAAGGCATCAGCGTTGGCATTCTTACGGCCTGCCCTGTACTTGATTGTGAATTGATAGTTCGACAGCCGAGCCATCCAACGTTGCTCCATGGCTCCCAGCTTGGCTGTTTCAAGATGTGTCAAGGGGTTATTGTCAGTGTAAGCAGTGAACTTGCTGGAGGCCAAGTAATGCTTGAATCTTTCTGTAATGGCCCAGAGCAGCGCCAGGAACTCCAACTTGAAGCTACTATAGTTCTCTGGGTTTCTCTCGGTCGGCCGGAGCTTCCTGCTTGCATACGCGATGACTTTTTCTTGGCCATTTTGCTTCTGACTGAGGACAGCTCCCAATCCTTCGTTGCTGGCATCAGTGTACAGCAGGAACGGCTGGCTGTAGTCAGGGTAGGCTAGGATTTCATTGCCTGTCAGGATCTCCTTCATCTCCTTGAATGCCTCAGCTTGTTCTTTACCCCAGTGGAATGGAGGATTTCTGCTCTTGAGGGATTGTCCTACCAGGAGGTCCTCCAGAGGCGCTGCTTTCTTGGTGTAGTCCTTTACAAACCTCCGGTAGTAACCTGTCAGTCCCAGGAACTGGCGCACCTCCTTGAGATTCCTTGGTTCTGGCCATTTCTGGATTGCGGTGACCTTCTCGGGGTCTGGCGCTACTCCTTCTGAGCTGACAATATGTCCCAAGTACTGTACCTTTTGTTTGAGCAGATGGCACTTTGAAGGCTTCAGTTTCATCCCGTACTTGGACAGTGACTCGAATACCTCTGCCAGGTGCTTCAGATGATCCTTAAACGTCTTGGAGTACACAATTACGTCGTCCAGGTACAGCAACACGGTTTCAAAGTTGAGATGTCCCAGGCAACTCTCCATCACTCTCTGGAACGTTCCCGGGGCATTGCTGAGTCCAAACGGCATCCTGTCAAGCTCACAGAGTCCCATCGGGGTGGTGAAAGCCGTCTTCTCCCGATCCTCCTCAGCCTCAGCTACTTGCCAGTACCCACTAGTGAGGTCAAGGGTGGAAAAGTAGTTAGCAGTTTTTAAAGCAGCTAAGGATTCCTCAATGCGTGGTAAAGGGTATGCATCTTTATGTGTTATGCGATTCACTTGTCTGTAATCTACACACATTCTCATGCTTCCATCCTTTTTCCTAACTAGGACTAGAGGTGCTGCCCAGGGACTACAACTATCCCTTATCACCCCTGCTTCCTTCATGTCACGCAACATCTCCTTAGCTTTCTGGTAGTGAGCTGGAGGTATAGGCCTGTACCGCTCTTTGATGGGAGGATGGCTGCCTGTAGGGATATGATGTTGTACTCCCTTGATTGTCCCAAAGTCAAGTGGGTGTTTCTAAATACCTGTGTGTACTCTTGTACCACTCGTAGTACTCCCTGTTTCTGGTGGGCGGGAGTGGTGTCTGTCCCGACATGGAGCTGCTGACACCAATCCTCCACCTGGGTTGCTGGGTCATTATCCTCCACTGGTTGGTGGGAGGCTAAGGACTCCGTCGTGAGAATGGAGTTATTACCTACAGTATGTAATTTAGCAACAGTAGCATAACGTGGTAAATTCACTTCATCTTCTCCCCAGTTGAGAAGACGTACTGGTACTCTCCCATTTCGTACTTCCACTACCCCTCTAGCAGTTAAGAGTGTAGGTCTGTGCTCTGAACAATGGGGCTCTACTACTGCTTGGTAGTTCTGTCCTCTCAGACCTATTGCTGCTCTACACCATATAAGCATTTCACTCATTGGGGTTATCACAATGGGATTCGGGTCTGTTACCCGTACATTACCAATTTCACCATCTCTCAGTTTCGCTTGCTGCTGGCACATCAGGGCCCGGATCTCCCTCTGGATCACTCACTTTTGCTTTGGCCTGGCAACTTCGGCGAGCTGTTGGAGCAAAAACACAACTTCTCCCAGACAGTTACTGATAATGTTTGTACCTAAAACCACGTTTAAGCCATTTTCCTCATTTACAGTTTTTACTACTAAGAGTCCCTGGTCCCTCAGCTCCACTCTGCCCACCTTTACGTCCACGTTTTTGGCTCCGAGTATTTCAACAGGGAGACCATTAGAGGCGTACACAGCAAAGTCAGGGCTCGGGGGCTGGAGACTGTCCATGGACCAAAACTTATTATACAGGACATCAGGTATGATGGTCACCTGAGATCCAGTGTCCAGCAGGGCAGGGATTGCGATCCCGTCCAGGATGATGGACAGGTAGGGTCTTCCTCCCACAAACTTGCGGTTCCAGTCTGAGGGGCCTGAAAGGGCTATTCCTGGGTGTTGGCCCTCGGACCCAGGATCTGCTCGTTTAAAGGACACTGTCTGGCTAGATGACCTTCTCTGTTGCAACGGTAGCAGATGATCTCTCGGCGAGGATGGTGTTGATCAGGGGTCGCTCCTGGGGGTGGCGCTGTCCTCCTCCGATGGGGCGACGTCCTCCTTCTCCTCCAGTTCATCCAAGGGACATCCTCTGGGCAGTCAAATAGCAGGATCTTTCCTCCTTCCTCCTTCCGCAGTTGCAGGGCACTCATTACAGCGGCCAGGTTTTTAGTCAGCTGGCGCACTTCTGAGCGCAGACAGTCCAACTCAGTAGGGGGCGCCACCTGCGTTTTGGCTTCCGCCACCAGCGGGGAAAAGGTGGATGCTGCTGGCTTTAGAGTGGCTTCACCCGGGTGACACTGGGTGGCCACCTCGGACTTCTCCAGGGGTCGCAGTCCTTTTATAGCCATATCCTTTAGGGCATCAAAGGTAGCGTCAGGATGATCCAAGGACCACCAGTGCACAGTTCTGCTTTCAGCTTGGGACCTCAGTCCCCGTACAAATTGTTCCTTCAACATTTTGCTTTCATTAATGGCACTTATAGGGTTGACCTGTATGAGAGCTCGCAGGGCCCCCTGTAGTCGGCAGGCGTAGTCCCTAATACTGTCATCTGGTCTCTGGGAGCATTGGTAAAACCTCATCCGGAGATCTGTTTCAGTGCGGTCCTCAAAATAGTCTGTAGCTTTAAGAATATTGAAAGCACTGATTCCTGGTCTGCAGCTGTCCAAGTCTCTACCTCCCTCTCTGCAGCACCAGTCAATTGTCCTACTACCACTGCAGCTCTTTGTTTCTCTGTCATAGGGTACATGTCCATTATGCTGCATATTTTACGCTTAAACCCTGAGAGGGTGTCTGGCTTACCGCTATACTGAGGGAGCCACTTTGCTCCAGGCAGGTATGGCAGCGTCAGCGGTACTATCGGGGCCACAGGACCAGGTGAGGGGCCAGCGTTCCCATCCTGCGCGGCAGCGCCGGTGGGTAAGTTATTGGAGCGGTCGCCCTCGGCCGCGCTGTCAGCTTGTGGCTGCGACATATCTGCGCCCCCCTAGTTAAGCATGGCCTACCTTCTCCTGAAGGCTGCAGCTCTGCAGGGTACAGCGATGTAGAAGGACCTGCGTCGCCGGCGCTCTGACGTCAGAGCGATCACTGAAGCTCTCCACAGGACCTGCCGCTGCGTCAGCGTTGGGGGCGTGTCCGGGACTCCGTGCGCTTTCTGCAGGTACGCCCTTCTCTTTGCGCTGTAGCGCTGTACTTTGGCGGGCAATGGCGGACAATTGGCGCCAAAAATCACAGCAACAGTAACACAGTCTCTTGCACAAAAACAGTCCACTTCAGGCACACAGGACTCACATATAGCGAGCTTCATATCCTGTTTGTAACGCCAAAATTAGATGAGTCGCACGTAGCCAGGGCCTGTGGGGTACTCGGCACCGAGCCCGTTCACTTCACTGGGGGATGTCACGGGTAGCACAGCTCGGACCGTTGCCCTGGGCGCTCACTAAAAAGGGGATATTTACAGGGGATTATAAGTTTGTAGAAATGTTCGTGACGCCACCTGTGGTTCCTGGTCAGGATGACCAGCGCTGCAGGGTAGATCCTCTGAGGGGTTGTTACTGGGCAGCAAGGTGTTAAGTCTCCCACAGGCGAGACTGATCCCTCAGGGTATATGGCGGTGTAATATAGGGGTGCAGGAGCAATAAGGCAGACACACACAAGAAAGTCTCTTTCTGTACCTTTACTGATGGTGAAGTTGTAGGCACGACCCGGGAAGCTGTCAGGGTGGAGGATGCACGTCCAGTAATCCCACTGAGTAAGTGTAGGGCCTCCTTACTCCTTTAAGTGTGTGAGTTTCTGACTTGCATAAAACAAAGCCTAACTCCGTCTTCTCAGCTACGCCTGGCTGCCCTTGTAGTGAGGCCTTCTTGTGGACAGGACTAAGTCTCTATATGGCTGATCAGGCCAGACTCCTGTTCTTCCTGACCCTGGTTACGTATCAGCACTGTTGGGCCCCTGCGACCTGTAGTCCAGAAGGGTCTCCGGTGTCTCCTACCAGTCAAGCAGATGCTGGCAAGCGCAGACCCGGTGTCCGGTGGTGCAGAGTGGAGGTAAGCTATCAATGCTGGTTAACCTCTGTCACTTTCTCTCTTCTTTCTTCCACCTGTCTTTCGTCCTACTCTCACAACTATCATAAGCACAAGCTAGCAGCAGATGTCAGCTTTCTTTATCTTCATCGCTCTCCAAGCGTCGGCACGCTTACTCACTAAAACGCTCACTGAAGGTCTCTCAGTAAACTCAATTTTGACCAGGCTAAGTGGTAATCTTTCCCACTACTACTGGACTCCACTCCTAAACTGAGTGTTTGCTGAAGTCTTCAGGCTTTCTCTTTCTGGCTAGTCTTTCCCTCTCAGCTCATCTGAGGTAACTGCCATTCTGACTGGAATCTCTCACAGTCTCCTCTAATCTCCTCTGCTGAGGTAGAACCAACACTCTGAGGTAAAACCAACGACTAGCTAACTCTCAGCTAGACTGCCTTCATCTCCCTGCTGTCGTCTCCAAGGGCTCCCTCTGGTGGCACCAGGAAAATGTGAAGTGTTGTGTGCTTATGGGTTGTTGTGGGTTTACCTTTCGTGCATCTTCCAGGGTAACATGTGGCTCCAGTCACAGCTGGGCTACACATATACATTATTTACTAAGAGGTGTACTGTTGGGTGGAGATACTAGCGGAGGGGCTGACAGGGTGGACCACGTCGATAGTGGGGGACGGAACAGCAGGTTGGGTAGGATCAGAAGTGGAGGGAAAAAACATGAGGTTGGGAAGGGAGTTGAGGAACAGATGAGGTTTGTGGGAGGAACGGTCAAGGTGTTGGTGGGATGGGGTACGGTGAAGTTAAGGGTGAAAACGGAAAGGGGGAACTAAAATACTGGGAATATTGAAATGGGGAAGAGTGGTAGGAGGATGGGCGGCAGCTTGCTGGCCGGCAGCTAGATGTGCGGCAGCTGAATGTGTGGCAGCTGGATAGCCAGCAGCTGGATGGGTGGCAGGTTGAAGTGGGGAAGGTGTTTGAATTTGGTGGGTAGGTGGATTGGCTCGGGACATTGCCTGTACTAGAGAAGTGTGGCAGCCTTGCATCACATGCATCTGCAGGTCAGGAGTTAGATTTTCCATGTGCTTGAGTACTGACTGAAAAAAGCAGTCTCGGCGACAAGTTTGCATCTGACTGCATCCTATCAATTTTACTGCTGAGTTCAAGTATGTTTTTGCTCAACAGACCGAACCCAGCAGTAACTTGATCTTTTAAAAGTCTAGTTGTGTTTTGAAAGGATGTATTCAGATGCAAAATATCTCCTTTCCTGACCTCTGTGGCGCTGCCGTCTAGGTGTGATGGCAGTGTCAGCAGGGTAAGGTAAAGGGAACTATGACTCATCACCTGCAGCTTCATGTGACGAAGTCTGCCGTGCTACTCCAGTGCTGGTGGATGGGGGAGGTACCTGACAAGAGGGAAGGTGCAGAGGGGTCAGGTCTATCGATGTGGTCCCCGGTGGCAGACTCCTGAGGGATCGCTCCAGAGGGACCAAACTCAGAAACAGGCTCCCGAGTGCTGCAGACAGTGCTGTCAAAGAAAAACAAAAAAATTTTTAATATATTTATATTACATTGCCCTTGCTGAAATAATAAAATATGGTTAGACACGTTAAACATTTTTCATACATAAATGGGGTGTGAAATATTTACCTTCTGCTGACCATCGTTGATCATATGCTCTGGCATATTTATATCTGCTCCTGCGTCCTGATGATCCACTTGCAGCCTGCATCTCCTTGTTAAATTCCCTCTTGAAGCGATCCCTGAGTGACCGCCACCATGTGATAACCCAATCACCTGGAAATTAAAAGAAAAAAATTGGTTTTAGTATCCAACACATAACATTCTGCAACCTTCATTACTGAACTGTGAATACTTACGCGCAACATCCTTGTCTCGAGCATCGAGTTCCCCCCAGTTGTCCATCACCAGGCTGCATACTTCCTCCCATAGCCGTCGGGTGATGACTTGGTCTGAATGGCTGCGGTCAGCCATATTCCACAGCGCCTCCCGATCTTGGACCTCTTGGATGAGGGTGTCAACGTCGATCCCTCCCCCATCCTCACCATCTGTATCGAGAGCACGCCGTGAAGCCTGTGGAGAAAAGAAAAAAAAAATGTTAAGCTACATGAAGTAAAATAATTTAGCAAACACAAAACAAAAAAAAGTATGCTTACTTGCTGACCGCGGCGACGATCATGCCGATGACCATGGGAGGTCCTTGGAGGAACTCTCCTAAGAGACCTGGATTGTGAAGACTATAAAACATAAAAAAAAACAAAAAAAAATTAAGTACATGGAATAGCGGTATGTCTTGTGTGTGCTGTGAACAGTTTGTGTTGGGTAATGTAATGTGAGGCTCTGCCTGTGAAAAACTTACACTCTGCGCGCCCACTCCTGGTATTTCTCCACCCTGACCGTCTCCTTCTGAAAGCCCCTCTGCTTCAGCTTCCTGTCAAAAAAGAATACATGCATTTAGGTTTGCAAATAATGTTATCATCAGAGAAAAAAAAATAATTACCTCTGTTCGCCTACGCTGTGGCGGGGGGCTCCCAGAAGAAGACATTACTGGTTAAACTGGAAACTGGGCCTGACTGTCGTCCAAGTCATCTGCAAGTATAAAGACAATTTAGCAACTATACAAAAGATATAAAAGCTCAATTGCCAATATACTTACATTACTGTAAACTTGGGCCTAGCAGACTGTCTTGTCAGAGTAGCAGACTGTCTTGTCAGCGTAGCAGACTGTCCTCCCGGTGTGTTCCAACGGTGTTCTCACAGTATCTGCAAGTATAAAGCCAATTTAGCAAATATACTACAGTTATAAAAGCTCAAATGACAATATACTTACATCTTTTTAAACTTGGGACTAATAATAACAGGTGAGACCAAGACTCATGGTAGCAATTAGTAATAATATATTTAAGTTTCCATGTGTCTAATTGGATATAGAGGTCAATCATCAGTTCATTACAGAAACAGGCTCACAAAAATGATGATAAAACGACCAAAGACTAACAGATACAAATACAAATTTTATTATAGACATTAAAATACAAACTTCTGAAAGGAGTTGATAGACACATAGGTAACCGTGCAATTAAAAAGACGCCATCATCCAGGCATTATACATAACAGCTGTGCATAAAATATTTGCCAAAATCATCAATTAGACGGGATTAATTATCATAGGATACAGAGAAACAAGGATATGCAATATACATATACATAGAGTAAGGTACATACATCAAATACGCACCCCGATTATATCCCACCAGTAGGCTACAATGCACAGCTATTTATCTCCAGGGTTTACAGGGTGCCTGCTACTGTACCAAGACACAATATCATAGATACCAATAAGTATGTTCTACAATTACTATCCCACCATTGGGCACAGTGCCCTACTCTCAGTCTCCAATGTACATATACATGGAGTAAGGTACATAGATCAAATAAACACCCTGATTATATTCCACAGTGGGCTACAATGCACCACTATTTATCTCCAGGGTTTACAGAGTGCCAGATAATGTACCAAAACACAATGTCATAGGTACCGATATGTATATTCAACAATTACTATCCCACCACTGGGCACCGTGCCCTACTCACTGTCTCCAATGTACATATATCGCCTTATATTAAGCTGTGATATGTGTTCCCAATCCCATAACTATCGCACATGGTACTGCATAACTGTCACCACTCATAATGATAACTGCCTAAATAGGGCTAAATGGTTGTCCCAAAAAGTGACCAGCAGACCGCACAGTATGTACATACCTAGATGAGCGCGTCCGGACTGGGCTTTGACTAGGCCACTCCAAATCATTTACACGTTTCTCCTTAAACCACTTAAGTGTTGCTTTAGCAGTATGCTTTGGGTCATTGTCTTATTGGAAAGTGAACTTTTTTGCTCAAGTTTTCACATCATTCATCTTCCACTCGACTCGGACCATTTTCCCAGTCCCTACTGCTGAAAAATATAGTGTTAGTGTTCTTGAGGTGATGAACTGTGTAGATTTGGTGCCAGACATAGCGTTTACCTTGGCCAAAAAGTTCAATTTTGATCTCATCTGGCGACAGCACCTTCCTCCTTACATTTGGGGAGTCTCCCACGTCTTTTGACAAACTCAAATCGAGCCTCACAATTTTTGTAAGTAAAGGCTTTTTTCTTCCCACTCTTCCATAAAGGCCACCTCTATGGATTGTATGGCTTATTGTGGTCATATGGGCAGATACTCCAGTCTCTGCTTGGGAACTCTACAGCTCCTTCAGGTTACCTTTGGTCTCTGTTCTGCCTCTCTGATTAATGCCCTCCTTCCCCAGGCTGAGAGTTTTGGTGGGGGCCCGCTCTTGGCAGGTTTGTTGTGGTACCATGTTCTTTCCATTTGATGATAATGGATTTGATGGTGCTTCGGGGGATTATCAGAGGATATTTTTTTTTTATATCTCAGCCCTGACTTTTACTATAAGACGCACCCCAAATTTTGAGGAGAAAAATAGGATTTTTTTTTTAATAAAATGGTGGTGCTTCTTATAATCCATGCGTCTTATCGCTTACCGGGGTGGTGTCGGCGGTGAAGCAGGTTCCCAGGGTTGCTGCTGGAAGATGAGGCAGGAGTTGGGTGATACTGCAGGCAGCAGGCTGGGATGAGGGGGTGTTTCGATGTGTGTGGTGCTGCTGCGGGTGTCCGGCGCTGCTGCGGGTGTCCGGCAGTGCTGCCCGATGCTGCTGCAGGTGTCTCCAGTGCTGTGGGTGCCCGGCGGTGCTGCTCGATGCATCTGCTGGTGTCTCTGGTGCTGCGGGTGCCCGGCGGTTCTACGGGGTTGTCCTGCGCTGCAGGGTGTCCAGCTGTGCTGCTGCTGGTGTCCGGTGGAACTGCTGGTGTCTCCGGTGCTGAGGGTGTCTCTGCCGACATTTTGCGAAAGGCCAGAGCCCCCCTCAGTTCCATGGTTTCCTGTAGGGTGGACTCCGGGAAAATGGCCGCCGGGAGCGGCGCATTGCACAGATGGACTGCTCAGCACCAAGATCTCGGGAGATGAGATCTCAGTGCTGAAATCATGCCCATTTTCCCGGAGTCTACCGCACAGGAAACCATGGAACTGCAGGGAGCTCTGGCCTTTCGCAAAATGTCGGCAGAGCCCCCCGCAGCACCGGAGACACCAGCAGCACGCTGGGCACCACAGCAGCACCGCCAGACACCCCCATAGCTCAGGACACCCCGTAGCGCCGCAGGGCACGCACAGCACAGCTGGACACCCCCTCATCCCAGCCTGCGGCCTGCAGCAACGGTACCGGTAAGGTATATGCGCATTATAAGACGCAACCCCCATTTTCCCCCCACATTTGTGGGAAAAAAAGTGCATCTTATAATCCGAAAAATACTGTATTTGATCCCATAAATTGAATTTATGCCTATATTTTTCTCATATCACTTCACCAACTTAGACTATTTAGTTCTGATGCATCACACATGAATCAGATTACAAAAATATTTAGATACAGGTTGAAATGTAACAACATAGGTAAAAAGCCAAGGGGTTAAATACTTTGGCAAGCCATTGTATGCTCATATAGCAGTAACAATCAACTGTTGCAAGAAGAGAAGACAACTCTCTGTATACACTGTCATGGCATGCTGGGAGTTGTTGTTTTGCCAGCTAGAGAGCCATACGTTGTTTAATCACTTTAGTGGAGAAATCACAGTACCTGGGCTGCGCTTGCGGAAATGAAGAATCCTGGATGGTATAAAAATTAAGGATTTTATTAACCAACGCATTTCAGCAGAGGACTGCCACCTATTATATTTTTTTTAAAAAAAAAACCTTTATTTTATACCATTGATGATTCTTCATTTCCGCAAGCGCAGCCCAGGTACTGTGATTTCTCCACTAAAGAGAATTGCTATCTGGAAGAATTTTTCCTCCAGGCACAGGGCTGCAGCAACGGATTCTAAGGATCTTATTGGCAATGTGTCCATACATAATCCCCCAGGTGAGCACCACCATCACTCTCACCTACTCTCATTTATCTTGCAGTATTGTCCTAACCAGACCTCATAAGTTGTTCACTGTGACAGATACCTCCATGTAGAGCTTTAGAGAGTTGAGACACGTTTTTCAATGTTAGTTCACATTTTTTGAGATGTTATGTTTACTGCTTCATACATTCATGTCTCCACTGCAAATATATAAGGCAAAAATAATCCCTAGAACATACAATAAATGCAAAAATTTAACATTTTTATTTAAAAATAACAAACACAGTTATACTCACCTTATGCCCATTCCATTTAATTCCACGTCTCCGGTAATAAAACAAAAATAAAAAAACAACAATATCCATCACCTAAAAATCACCATATCACCTCACCTCATAAAAAAGTAAAAGAGTGTTTTATTTTTATTTCAATTAAAGGACTTTATTCTGTCTGTGTCTTTATTTACCATGTACCTATAGGATTAGTAATGGATAGGTGTCTTATAGATGCCTCTCAATTACTGAGCCATGGGCTTAATGTCACCTGACAATACAAAGGTGACATCAACCCCACAAATATTACCCCACTTGTCAAGGCTACAAGGCAAGTGGGAAGAACCGGGCAAAGTGCCAGAATTGGTGCATCTAATAGATGTGCCTTTTCTGGGTCACTGCGGGCTGCTATTTTTAGGCTAAGGGGGGCAATATATATGGCCCCTTACCAGCTTGAGCATACCAGTCCCCTGCTGCCTGTTTTTTGGCTGGTAGTCAAAAATGTGGGGACCCCATGCCGTGTTTTTTTAATTATGTATTTAACTAATTAAAAAACAGTGTGGGGACCCCTCTTTTCTTGATAACCTACCTTGCTAAAGCTGACAGCTGAGGGTTGCAGCCCTCAGCTGTCAGTTTTGCCTGGCTGGTTATCAAAAATACAGGGGAACTCATGCTGTTTTTTAAATTTATTTATATATTTATAGCGCAGGTGCTGGCTGATGAATACTCCCATCAGCTGCCACCTGCTCTCACTGTTATTAGCGGCAGGAGGCGTAGGATGATGGGAGCAATGGTCCCATCAGCTGACGCCAGTGACCGGAGGTAAACTTTTTACTTCCGATCACAGCTGCGGGCTCACGCTGTCATTTGAACTGAACTTTTTTTTAACTGTTCGGCTGAACCCGCCAGACCCTGACATCCAGGGCTCTGCCCATTTCTACTCATCAGTAAAGATTACTATAGCATTTCTGCTATATGCGAACATGGCCTTAAATGGAATCTATCAGCAGGTTTTGCTACCGCACTTGAGAGCATTGCCTAGCAAATACCTGCTGATGGATTCCCCTTAAAGGCATATAACTTGTTCCCGTCATTAGTGAGTGCACAGCGCTGCACATGAATGCAGTCACATTCACAATTTGCTGACCAGAGATTTCAAATATTTATATGAACCTTTTCTTTATGAGCTTTTTTATGATGTATACATTAAACAGATGTCATTTAAGTCTATGGGTCACTGATGTCACATTTAGGGCTCATACCCACTTGCGAGAAATACAGACAAGTGCAATCTGATAAAAAATGTTATTCAATGGGTGACATCTCATTTGCGAGTTTTTTCTCAGCCGAAATCGGACTGAGAAAAAAATCGCAGCATGCTGCGTATTGCTGCGATTCTCGGAAAAGACTCGCCAATGCAAGTCAATGGGTGTAAGCAAAAAAAATCGCACAGCACTCGCACCACGCGGGTGCAGTCCGATTTTTACGCACCGGTGTCCTTTGAAAAGCAGACAATTCATCCCCGGCTACTGTAAAATCATACTGACAGTTGACAAACAATACATATATACACATAGAATACATTATATATATATACAGTACAGACCAAAAGTTTGGACACACCTTCTCATTTAAAGATTTTTCTGTATTTTCATGACTATGAAAATTGTAGAATTCACACTGAAGGCATCAAAACTATGAATTAACACATGTGGAATTATATACTTAACAAAAAAGTGTTTAACAACTGAAATTATGTCTTATATTCTCGGTTCTTCAAAGTAGCCAACTTTTGCTTTGATGAGTGCTTTGCACATTCTTGACATTCTCTTGATGAGCTTCAAGAGGTAGTCACCGGAAATTGTCTTCCAACAATCTTGAAGGAGTTCCCAGAGATGCTTAGCACTTGTTGGCCCTTTTGCATTCACTCTGCGGTCCAGCTCACCCTAAACCATCTCGATTGGGTTCAGGTCTGGTGACTGTGGAGGCCAGGTCATCTGGCGTAGCATCCCATCACTCTCCTTCTTGGTCAAATAGCCCTTACACAGCCTGGAGGTGTGTTTGGGGTCATTGTCCTGTTGAAAAATAAATGATGGTCCAACTAAACGCAAACGGATGGAATAGCATGCCGCTGCAAGATGCTGTGGTAGCCATGCTGGTTCAGGATGCCTTCAATTTTGAATAAATCCCAACAGTGTCACCAGCAAAGCACTCCCACACCCTCACACCTCCACCTCCATGCTTCACTGTGGGAACCAGGCATGTAGAGTCCATCCATTCACCTTTTCTGCGTCGCACAAAGACACGGTGGTTGGTACTAAAGATCTCAAAATTTTGTACACACCTTCTCATTTAAAGATTTTTCTGTATTTTCATGACTATGAAAATTGTAAATTCACACTGAAGGCATCAAAACTATGAATTAACACATGTGGAATTATATACCTAACAAAACAGTGTGAAACTACTGAAAATATGTCCTATATTTTAGGTTCTTCCAAGTAGCCACCTTTTGCTTTGATTACTGCTTTGCACACTCTTGGCATTCTCTTGATGAGCTTCAAGAGGTAGACACCGGGAATGGTTTTCACTTCACAGGTGTGCCCTGTCAGGTTTATTAAGTGGAATTTCTGGCCTTATAAATGGGGTTGGGACCATCAGTTGTGTTGTGCAGAAGTCAGGTAGATACACAGCTGATAGTCCTACTGAATAGACTGTTATTGTTATGTTTCGGTAGCTGTGGAGGACAGGAACAACAGCAGGGCAGCCGAACACCTGAGATGTTGGTAACTGATGGTTGCAGATTCCTAAACTAACGACACAACTAGAGGTAGCCGTGAGTGTTCCTACGTTGATCCTAGACGCCTCGTCACAGCCTGAGAGATAACTACACCTAAAGGCAGAAAGATGAAAGCTATCATAACAGTTATAATTTGTATTATGGCAAGAAAAAAGCAGCAAAGTAAAGAAAAACGAGTGGCCATCATTACTTTAAGAAATGAAGGTCAGTCAGTCCGAAAAATTGGGAAAACTTTGAAAGTGTCCCCAAGTGCAGTTGCAAAAAACATCAAGCGCTACAAAGAAACTGGCTCACATGAGGACCGCCCTAGGAAAGGAAGACCAAGAGTCACCTCTGTTCTGAGGATAATTTTATCCGAGTCACCAGCCTCAGAAATCGCAGGTTTACAGCAGCTCAGATTAGAGACCAGGTCAATGCCACACAGAGTTCTAGCAGCAGACACATCTCTACAACAACTGTTAAGAGGAGACTTTGTGCAGCAGGCCTTCATGGTAAAATAGCTGCTAGGAAACCACTGCTAAGGACAGGCAACAAGCAGAAGAGACTTGCTTGGGCTAAAGAACACAAGGAATGGACATTAGACCAGTGGAAATCTGTGCTTTGGTCTGATGAGTCCAAATTTGAGATCTATGGTTCCAACCACCGTGTCTTTGTGCGACGCAGAAAAGGTGAACGTTTGGACTCTACATGCCTGGTTCCCACCGTGAAGCACGGAGGAGGTGGTGTGATGTGTGGGGGTGCTTTGCTGGTGACACTGTTGGGGATTTATTCAAAATTGAAGGCATACTGAAGCAGCATGGCTACCACAGCATCTTGCAGCGGCATGCTATTCCATCCGGTTTGCGTTTAGTTGGACCATCATTTATTTTTCAACAGGACAATGACCCCAAACACACCTCCAGGCTGTGTATGGGCTATTTGACCAAGAAGGAGAGTGATGGGGTGCTATGCCAGATGACCTGGCCTCCAGTCACCAGACCTGAACCCAATCGAGATGGTTTGGGGTGAGCTGGACCGAAGAGTGAAGGCAAAAGGGCCAACAAGTGCTAAGCATCTCTGGGAAGTCCTTCAAGATTGTTGGAAAACCATTTCTGGTGACTACCTCTTGAAGCTCATCAAGAGAATGCCAAGAGTGTGCAAAGCAGTCATCAAAGCAAAAGGTGGCTACTTTGAAGAACCTAGAATATAAGACATAATTTCAGTTGTTTCACACTTTTTTGTTAAGTATATAATTCCACATGTGTTAATTCATAGTTTTGATGCTTTCAGTGTGAATGTACAATTTTCATAGTCATGAAAATACAGAAAAATCTTTAAATGAGAAGGTGTGTCCAAACTTTTGTCTGTACTGTATGTGTCTACCTGACATATATATTTTATATACATATATATATATATATATATATATATATACACCACACCTATACTATGTGTATATTTCTATTCTATCTTTTCTATTCTAACCTATTCTATTCTATACGTGGCAAGTGCCGGCTTTTATTCTATCTATCTATCTATCTATCTATCTATCTATCTATCTATCTATCTATCTATCTATCTATCTATCTGTGTTTTGGAGATTATTTGTTTTTTAAATGATGTGTACAGTAGTGTTTTACAATGCGATTTTAACATGAGCTTTTACTTAGAGAGAACTGCTGTATGTAAAAGCTCATGTTAAAATCGCATAGCATACGGATGTCATACGGATGTTCCATTGAAAAATGGCACGGAAATCGCATTACACTCGCATGACACTCACATAGCACTCGTCCCTTTTTCGTCGAAATCGGACCGTTTTTTTTTTCTCGCAAATTGGTATGAGCCCTTAATAAACTAATACGTCCAAAGTTTCCATCAATGAAATCCTGCTGATGGAAACCTTGTTGAGAGGTACAAGACCTTCATTGATGGGTTGCCCAGATCACTTTGGTTGAGTCCAGAAAAGCCTTGTGAACCTTATCTCTCTTGTGCAGATCTGTTGTGGTTTTCGCTAAGACTTAGGCTAGGTGCAGACAACCGTAAATTGTCTCATCCAAGATAATCGGGTCAGTTGTGCATAGTGTGATCATAGTGTGATCCGATTCTCTAGAATGAGAAGATGGAGAAAAATTCCCTGTCTTCCATTCTAAAAGGCTGTGGAAATCGGACTGAATTCAGATGTTATCGAGTGCAGTCTGATGGTTTCCATGGACTCATTGACTTGTACAGCTCATTGAGATCCGAATATCGGCTCTGTCCGAGGAAAAAAGTGGACCTCAGCACGGCCCCAGAGATTCACACTGGTTCAGGTGCGATCCGATGTTTTGTTGGATCACAATCAATCGGTCCGAAAATACAGTCATATGCAGGAGCCCATAGATAAAGTGCTAAAGAGTAAGACATCTCAACTGAGTGGATAAGACTTTTATTTATTTAACTCCTCACCAACAATTGATTTTTACTTTTTGCATTTTCATTTTTTTTGTCCCCTTCTTCCAAGAGCCATATTTAGTTTTATTTTTACACTGTCATAGCCATATGACATTTTTATTTATTTACATAATCCATGTAATGTACTGAAAAATAGGAAGAAAGATTTTCACTTTACAGTGTACAAATAGCATCTTCAGAGACAAAGTGGACAGGAACTCCAGTGCTAATGATGAGGGGCGAACACCTTGAAACAAGGATCTGCAAATGGAGTTTCTGGTTTGGCACCTTATCCTAAGGCATATGGTATGGCCCTTTAACTGGAACCTGCTATCCTGTCAGGATTTACACCTAGAGGGTATAAGGAGCGTTTTATCAGACTCCTTTTAATAATTCTTGCATTAGCCCTAAATGTGTTCATGTGTCTGGCATTCATAGGAGACTATGATTTTTGCTATATACAGCAATACTGTGCTATTTAGTACAAGCAATAATAATAAAAAGTTTTTTAAAATATGAAAAAAATAAAAATGTGTATCACCCACCTTTTCCCCATTAAAAATAAAGAAATAAAAATAATTATATGTAGTATCACTATGTCTGTAAAAGCTCAAATTAATTAATTTGAAAAGTAAACGCCATAATAACAAGAATCAATGCCAGAACTGTGGATTTTTGGTGGCCGCAACACCACAGAAAAAATGCAATAAAAAGTGACCAAAATATCGTAAATGCTGTCAATAAAAAAGTCAACCCAGGGCACAAAAATCAAGGCCTCTCACAGATCCATTGACCGAAAATTGAAAATGTTGTTAGTCTTGGGAAAATGGTGACAATAAGCAAAATGTTCTCTTTTTCCAAATTTTTTTTCATCACTGAGACCTTGAAAAACCGTGTATTCATGCGAAATGGTGTTGGACGACTGGGTTTTCATCTGGCCGGCTTTGAAATTTCATGCTTCAATAAAAGTTCAGCACTTTGCTTGGTATTGAGTGCCGCTATTTTTTGCTACCTGGATTACAACATACAGGCGCTTCTCACAAAATTAAAATATCATCAAAAAGTTAATTTATTTCAGCTCTTCAATACAAAAAGTGCAACTCATATATTCTATAGAGTCATTACACACAGAGTGATCTATTTCAAGTGTTTATTTCTGTTCATGTTGATGATTATGGCTTACAGTAATGAAAACCCAAAAGTCATTATCTCAGTAAATTAGAATACTTTATAACATCAGCTTGAAAAAATGATTTTAAAATCCGTAATGTTGTCCTACTGAAATGTATGTTCAGTAAATGTACTCAATACTTGGTCGGGGCTCCTTTGGCATCAATTACTGCATCAATGCAGCGCGGCATGGAGGCGATCAGCCTGTGGCACTGCTGAGGTGTTATGGAAGCCCAGGTTGCTTTGATAGCAGCCTTCAGCTCGGCTGCATTGTGTATGGGTCTGGTGTCTTTCATCTTCCTCTTGACAATACCCCATAGATTCTCTATGGGGTTAAGGTCAGGCAAGTTTGCTGGCCAATCAAGCACAGTGATACTTTTGTGTTTAAACCAGGTATTGGTACTTTTGGCAGTGTGGACAGGTGCCAAGTCCTGCTGAAGAATGAAATGTCCATCTCCAATAAGCTTGTCTGCAGAGGGAAGCATGAAGTGCTCTAAAATTTCCTGGTAGACGGCTGCGCTGACTTTGGTCTTTATAAAACACAGTGGATCTACACCAGCAGATGACATGGCTCCCCAAACCATCACTGATTGTGGAAACTTCACATTAGACCTCAAGCAGCTTGGATTGTGGCCTCTCCACTCTTCCTCCGGAATCTGGGACCTTGATTTCCAAATGAAATGCAAAAGTTACTTTCATCTGAAAAGAACTCCTTGGGCCACTGAGAAACAGTCCAGTTCTTTTTCTTCTTGGCCCAGGTAAGACGCTTCTGGCATTGTCTATTGGTCATGAGTGGCTTGACACAAGGAATGTGACACTTGTAGCCTATGTCCTGGATACGTATGTTTCTGGTGGCTCTTGAAGCAATGACTCCAGCAGAAGTCCACTCCTTGTGAATCTCCCCCAAATTTTTGAATGGCCTCTTCTTAACAATCCTTTCAAGGCTGCGGTTATCCCGGTTGCTTGTGCACCCTTTTCTACCACACTTTTCCCTTCCACTCAACTTTCCATTAATTTGCTTGGATACAGCACTGTGTGAACAGCCAGCTTCTTTAGCAATGATCTTTTGTGGCTTACCCTCCTTGTGGAGTGTGTCAGTGACTGCCTTCTGGACATCTGTCAAGTAAGCAGTCTTCCCCATGATTGTGGAGCCTACCGAAATAGTCTAAGGGACCTTTTTAAATGCTTAGGAAGCCTTTGCAGGTGTTTTTTGTTAATTATTCTAATTTACTGAGATAATGACTTTTGGATTTTCATTGGCTGTAAGCCATAATCATCAACATAAACAGAAATAAACACTTGAAATAGATCACTCTGTTTGTAATGACTCTATATAATATATGAGTTGCACTTTTTGTATTGAAGAACTGAAATACATTAACTTTTTGATGATATTCTAATTTTGTGAGAAGCACCTGTAGTTCTCAATATGAGCTGAGCACCACTATCTGTGTTTCCTTTTCTACCTGCCTTGGATAGTGATTCATAATTCGTGGATGGGTGTTTTGGGCCATTTACACTGCATTCTGTGTCCCTGTTGGGGTATACATACCAAATCCCCTGCAAAATGCGGTCCGGATGTATGAGCCCACTGGGTCATAGACGGTAATGGTGACGGCAGAATGAACGTGAGCTCTGCCGTGCACTTTTTTCGAGAGCGTACGCTTACAGGATGCGGAAGTGTGCATCTCTGTAGGCATACATTCCCGAAAAAAACAGCTGGCTCCTGTGCTGCATATAGCAGGCTCAGGTGCTGAGTCCACTCCATATAGTGATGGCCCACTTTCAATATTCATGTACTGCTCATCACCAAGGGTTAATATTGAGGTTTAGTGGTGGCTGGATTGGGAACTTTGCGTTATACTAATGCAGATAATGCTCATTTTTCCTGACCCTCAATTGAGTAAATAATGAACCTGAATAAACCGAGTATTTTGTATTCTTTCATTCACAGAAAACCATTATCATGGGATGGCTGTGTGTCACCGATCAATCTCTCCTCCCCAGTCTGCCAGCATTTCCAGGTCCATGCTTCCTCTTCTCCCTCAGCATCGTCATCATTCATCACCATTGGGCAATCTGCTTAGTGTGCATGGAAATGAAACGTGTTTTCTCTACACACGAACAAACCATTGTTTTTATTTTTCCATTGTAAGGAAAGTCTCAGGCGATGGAGAGAAATGGGTGCTACATATCGCCATGGAAACCAGAGATGAGTCACAGCAGATACACATCCGTGGTCCTTTTATCTTTAGGAACTAAGGAACATCAGCAAGTAGAGAGATAGTAATAGGATTGAGTCTGTGGACCATCAGTAAGATAAACTAGTGAGCAGAGTGTGTGCAATATGTTCACATGGACTTTAAAGTTTAATTTTACGCACATTACAGTGAGCTCCATTAACACCGGATACACAAGATGTCAGTGATGCATCATCATAATAAAGTCTGTAGCTCTTGATGGAATCTTGTCATAATGAATATTTCTTTGGTCTATGCCTAGATATGATCACCTCAGCATCACAAGGACTAAAGTCCCCCCATAAATATTACATGGCTGTTGGTCTGTGAGGAGGTGGTGGCGTTGCCCCACTCCCCCTTGATGACATGCATATTGTTGCAATGCGTTATGACGTTTGAATGCTTAATAAGCTGCATTGGTAATGATAGTTTGTGTTCTGCCAAGCACTAGGTAGCCTACAGGATTAATAGCTGGGACTAACCCAGGGGGAGGAGCTTAGAATAGCAGATAAGGCCTAGACTGCAGCAGAAGCAGACCTACGCTCTATGAAGTGGACCTGCATGAAGTGGGTGTCCCCGAAGTGAGCGGAGACCGAGGCAACAGATAGCGTGATCCAGAGTAGAATCCAAGAAAAAGTGTTAGAAGGAGTAAGTGATTCTCCGGAGACGAGGTCTGGGGCAGGAAGCCCAATGGGATGGAATGAAGTTATCTGACAGTCAAGTGACTGAGTAGTGCTGAGAAGTAAAGAGGGACAAAGAGAGTGACACATGTGGTAGTTCAAGACGTCGGACAGCAGAGAAGCTAAGTAACGGTCATATTGGCATAAGTAACTCCTCGAAGGGTAAAAGGAAATGGAACCGTGAGCTGAAGAATAAGGACTCTCACTTACTGGTTAGTGGTGCTGTTGTTCGGGACTAGGGAATCTCCCGAAGTGCTATGTTGTGTGGTGGTGAAGCTAGTGTGAGAGGTTTACGGACAGAGCCTCAAGTATGAAGGTATTCTATAATATAAGAGAAACCTCTATGAAGTTATACATCCGCTATCCACTGTACATACTTCCCACTTTATTGTTTAGTAAAAGACAGTTTATTTTTGAGTGGTGATCTCCCTCATTCAACTCTACAACATCTGGTCCTGGTCAGCCGAAGTCAACAGCATCATGAGGTCTGCAAGGGCGTAGTGCCCCCAGCTATAGTCCACACACCCAGCCAGGACCCCCATTTTCAAGCAGCATGCCGGAATTTGAAGCACGAGTACCTTGCCCAAGGCTACCACCTCGCGCTACATTACACTTGGCGTAGTCAGCAGGATTGAGTCTTGCAAAGCCCTGTGCCACGCTGGGTCGGCAACTATTTCCGCTTTCTCTTCTGTAGAGGTACACCTGTGTCCTCCATAAAAGACGTCTGGCAGCGGTTCAAAAGGTTCAGACATGCTGAATCCTTAAACTTCCCCAACATCATTTGTTTGGGGACTCCCATATATATTAGACTGTCAGCCGAACCCGTCGATATTGTTAGTCTAAGGTACATAGGTGCTATTTAAATAACAATGCTTTGAAGCCCAAAAAGCGGAAAATTGAAGCCCCTTCCCCGAGAACGCTCAGAAACACTTCCAAAACGGATACTTGTGAGTAGGGTTTTCATAAGTTACACTTCTTTTCCAATGAGATTGTTCTAGCAAAATCGGTGTTTGATAATTGTTTGGTTACCAACACCACTAAGTGCAGCTGGGAGGGCAACTGGGTCACTTGCCCCAAGTGCTAAGTGTTGAGGAAACTGGAGGGGCAACAACAATAAATTTTGCCTCGGAAGAAGAATTTAAATACAGGGTAAGGGCCATACATTCTACCTACCTTTTTTCCTAAGCGAAGTGAATCCTAGCTCCAGGTCTGTGGTTATGTTCGTGATGCAGTGACGGGGATCAGTTGAAGGATGGATCCATATAGAGCCTGATTACACCAACATACAGTTGGGGTTCAATAGGGTCTGTTGTGATGTCTGTCGATTTGTAAAGCAAGAATAACTGTGGATAAAGATTTATTATTGTAATCAAAAGAATGAAGACTCCAATTGTAGTATAAAAAAAGCCTTATGTTTTTCACACTAATGTTTTAGAGCTAAAAATTGCTCTAAAAAGTTGAAGGACAATGTAGGCTTCTAATTTTCATCAGAAGAATCTCTTTCAAATGTGTAAGAAATGAAGCAAGTGTCCAGACTCGTAGCCCATGTTCACATGTTCAATATTTGGTCAGTATTTTACATCAATGTTTGTAAGCCAAAACCAGGAGTGGGTGATAATACAGGAGTGGTGACGTGTTTCTATTATACTTTTCCTCCTGATTTTGGCGTACATAACTAAGGTAATCCTCACATGATGAGTTTTTTTTGAAGCCTTCAAATTTTTCAAGCTTTAGGAAACACTCCTTTTTCGGGTGTGTTTCAAGAACACCTTAGGCCAGTCTCACACGTCCAGATATTTCTGGTACTGGAAAAATCGGTACCGGAGAGATCCGTGTGCGTGTGTCCGTGTAAAAACGTGGTATGTCCGTGTGGAACACGTGTGCCGCATCAGGACCAAACGGCCAGCACGGACAGCTACAGTAAGCGCTGTCCCACTGCCTGTGGTGCTGAAGCTCCCTGACATAATTCTCCCTGCTCTGCCGGCAACAGCAAGCAGGGAGAATCAATGAAAAACCCGACGTGGGGTCCCCCTTAGGTTTTTAACCAACCTGGCAAAACTATACAGCTGGGGGCTGCTATTCTCAGGCTGGAAAGGGGCCATGATTATGGGCCCCCCCAGCCTAAAAACAGCGGCCCCCATCTGCCCAGAAAAGGCACATCGATTTGATGCGCCTATTCTGGAGCTTTGTCGGGTTCTTCCCACTTGCCCTGTAGCGGTGGCAAGTGGGGTTAATAAAGGGTTAACGCCACCTGTCTATTGTAAAGAGGCGTTAAGCCAGGCTTAGTAATGCATAGGTGTCAATAAGACACTTATTCATTGCTAATCCTATAGTAAAGAAAGGGTTAAATAAACACACACTGTAACAATAAAGTCTTTTAATGAATAAATACACTACACAGGTTTTACATCTTTATTATACTGCCATTCCTTTATGATGCCCTCGTTCTCCTGTAAAAAATATAAAATAAAAAAACAACAATATACCCATACCTGTCCGGCGATCAGTCAGGTCCCACGGCGTAAATCCATCTCAGGGGTTAATCACTTTACAGCATGAGTGACTGCTAATGCGACCGCTCTGGCTGTAAAGCACTGGGGAATGAATGTGAGCAGTGAGCTGAGAGTCAGTGACGTCATTCCCCAGTGCTTTACAGCCAGAGCGGTCGAATTAGCAGTCGTTCCTGCTGTAAAGTGATTAACCCCTGAGATGGATTTACGCCGTGGGACCTGACTGATCGCCGGACAGGTATGGGTATATTGTTTTTTTATTTTATATTTTTTACAGGAGAACAAGGGCATCATAAAGGAATGGCAGCATAATAAAGATGTAAAACCTGTGTAGTGTATTTATTCATTAAAAGACTTTATTGTTACTGTGTGTTTATTTAACCCTTTCTTTACTATAGGATTAGTAATGCATAGGTGTCTTGACACCTATGCATTACTAAGCCTGGCTTAACGCCACTTTACAATAGCAAGGTGGCGTTAACCCTTTATTAACTCCACTTGCCACCGCTACAGGGCAAGTGGGAAGAACCCGACAAAGCTCCAGAATAGGCGCATCTAATAGATGCGCCTTTTCTGGGCAGCTGGGGCTCCTGTTTTTAGGCTGGGGGGAGCCCGTAATCATGGCCTCTTTCCAACCTGAGAATAGCAGTCCCCAGCTGTATAGTTTTTCCAGGTTGGTTGAAAACCTAAGGGGGACCCCACTTCGGGTTTTTCATTGATTCTCCCTGCTTGCTGTTGCCGGCAGAGCAGGGAGAATAATGACAAGGAGCTTCAGCACCACAGGCAGTGGGACAGCGCTTACTGTAGCTGTCCGTGCCGTCCGTGTGCACGGAGGACTGTGTGAACAGTTCTCCGTGTGCACGTATTCAGCATTTTTGCGGACCGTACGCTCCCACAAAAACTGACATGTCTAAGTGTTTTCCACACGGACACACGGTACGTGAAAACACGCTGACATGTGCAGAGACACATTGATTTTAATGTGTCTACGTGTGTCAGTGTCTCCAGTACGTGAGGAAACTGTCACTACTGGAGCCACTGTCGTGTGAAACCGGCCTTAGGGACGGTTTTTTTTTCTGAAACATTTTTGATTTAAACAGTGCCTAGTTGGAGCAGATTCCTTCACAATCCCCTTCAAAGAAATGTCATGCACTTTCTTTTCATCACCAGACATTTTTCCAAACCTCTTCATGAAACTCTCAGAAAAATCAAATGAAAAGCAAAGGTGATATCCCATGGAAACAAATAGGAAATATTTTCTAAGCATTTTTGAAGCAGTTTTTTTTAATGAGGAATTTGGAGACGATCTGCTCTAAAAAAAAACCCTTCTAAAAAAAAAAAACTCCATGTAAATATCACTTTAAGGACAAGGAGAATGTCCAGGTCTGACAATCTCAAAGCCCCCAAAATTCCAATTAATATGAACATTAGCAAAAAATAGCAGACAACTACATATAATATATAAATGAGGTAGAATGTAACTAGGATCCAGTTCATTACAGGAAAAATGGAAACTAATTACCAATCAAAGGTTCCCACGTTGCAAATACATAGTGAATTTTTTTCAATTAATTTATGTATAGAACATCCGATATAGCAGCAACTTTGGGAATAAGATCTCATTAACACCTTGTGCATGAAATCTGCATTTACACATTGAAAACTGTAGCCTGTCCATATAGACTGCAGAAGTCAGTGCGCCTCTCACCTTTTGCCGTGTGCAGAAACTCCACATCTTTTCAACAAAATCAGCAGCGGTGGAGTTTTTTGGTGGATACGACACTTGGAAGTACCCCCACAGAGTAATGAGATGCAGCAGGGACCATGTGCTTCTGAAAACCGCCTCCATATGCAGTGGTCACAGTTTTCAAATTAAGGGTTAATGTCCACATTATTATGCAAAATTTTCAGCAAAAATGTGGTCATTTAAGGGGTTGTCCACTGCTTAGATACTGATGTCCTATCATTAGAATAGGTTATCAATATCAGATCCAGTAAACCTAGTGCAACGAGATTGACCAGCATGGCTCTGTACACTTTCTAGTTGCTGCTCTCAGGTATTGAAGTCCTGTTAAAGGTCATTCCCAACTTCATGCTTGGATATTGTCGGATAGTGCTTGATTTACTTTCTTAATTTACGGCTTAGCAGCCATTCTTGAGATATTAACACTTTTATTTAAAGCTGGTCTAGCTTAAGTCTAGCTTATAAACACTACACCGAAGAAGAAGGCAGGGATAAGGATGGACGTGTACACGAGAAGAAGTGGAATGAAAGGGAGAAGATAGGATTAGATATTAGAAAAAACTTTTTGACAGTTAGAGTGATCAATGAGTGAAACAGGCTGCCACGAGAGGTGGGGAGTTCTCGTTCAATGGAAGTCTTCAAACAGAGTCTGGACAGACATCTGTCTGATATGGTTTAGTGAATCCTGCATTGAGCAGGGGGTTGGACACGATGACCCACAAGGTCCCTTCCAACCCTAGCCCTCTATGATTCTATGAAGGAGGTAGCATCACGTCCCGTCAAATTCGTGCTTATAAACTCAATAGAAAAAAAACTTGTAAACCACCACTGGGTCTCTCAGGAAATGAACTGTAAATTATCAATATATTGAGAACGGCTGTAGATTTTAGATTTTACAAAATTGTTTTAATTTACAAGCACCATCTGACAATATCAACTGACAAAGATAGCAACAACCCTTTAAAGTGAATAGGATCTGCAGTACTCGAGAACGATGACGACATAGTATATAAAGCCATGCTGTTCGGGCTCCTTACATCCGGCAGTGCTGAAAACAGTTGATCAGCGGCGGTTCCGGGTACGTTGATGACTTATCCCAAGGACAGGTTGTGAATATATAAGTCCTGGACAAATGAAAATTGCACATCATAAATACAATATAATCCGTTTCGTTTCCCCAACGCAGAAAGCTCCAATCATGACACCTACCAGAAATGCAGGACACATTTTAATTTAACACAAGATGGAAAACAGACAAATGTCAACTGTGTAACAATCCCTTTAGATTTTATACATTTTCCATGCATGCCACATGAAATAGCATGCCACAGACGAACCGGACATTAGGAAATATTGCACCCCCTCACCATGTTTATTTGCTCGTAGAAACTAATTTACAAGGTTATTTGCACACTACAAGATATGGTGACGCGGAGCACCTCATTACAAGGACCACAGAGAAATAGACATCTTTTATATAACAGCTTTGTACACGATATTATTACATTTCTATAGAAAAAAGTGCATTTGTTTTATTTTATTTTTTTCACAATACTGGTTTTCAGAGCGTAAATCACTTAAAGTGATGCTTTACCTTTGATTATTCGGGACCATATAGTAACAAGTGTACAGTCCAGCATCTGTGTCATATAAATTTAAACATTTTTGCAGTTTTCTATACGTTAATGCAAAAAAACTTATAAGAGGGAAACCATCAGCAAGTTGCTGTTAGTGGATCTGTTGTTCCGCTCTGTACATGCTCCGCTTGTATGGAGCAGTAATATACCACCCATAGAAGTCCATGGGGACGTCTAACCTCTGTAAGATTGCAAAATTGGTCATAACATATTCCATCACATACCATATTTAAGGGGAATATAAATGAAAGCCATAACAAGATTATGTACCCTGCTTGTTGATGGTTTTCAGATGGCAACCATGGGTAGCGGCTATGAGGCCGAGAGGTTCAGCTGGCTGGATCAAATACAGAAACATTACTCTATATTTATTAATCACTTTGAGCAATTTTTTCTCATAACGAAGCTACAAAAAGTTACAAAATGTTCAGAATTTTATCTTTTAGCGTGATACTTGTTGGGAAATTGGATGAGGTTTACCAAGAGAGGGTGTGATCAACAACTTTTAGACAAATTTATAAGGTGTGCTGTCAAAAAAAATTGTGCAAATTTTTGTGCAAATCTACCCCTTTTGGTATACACATCATTTTCTGATTTAGGTCAGTAGAGTTGGTACAAATCAATTTGCAGGGCCCAGTCCATTTGCCACTTCAGTAATCTGTGGTCCCCAGACGAGAGCCCTGAGAACAGCCACTTATCAGATGGATTTTCAACTCTTCTTTTGATTAGCTGGCTTGGCGCAACTTCACATGAATCCCGTTAAAACTATGATATTGCGCCAGGGTTGCCAACTTGGCTTTTTATTTTTTTCTGGACAGCTTATCAAAAAATCACGGACAGAAAATATTTTTAACAGACACATTGGAAAATCATAATAAATTATTAGGATTATAAATGATACATGCCTACAGCCCAAAATTTTGATATGAAGACATTAGCTGCAATATAGTAAACTGCAAAATAATGAACATTACAGACAAAAAAAATCTGTACAAGTTTCTTCAGCCTCAAAAAATCCCCCAAGACACAGACGTCTTAATTTCTTTTTACCGACAGTGGAAAAAGTGCTCTATTTTTACTGACTGTCCAGGAATTTCTAAGGAGTAAGGTCTCTCCTTGTGGAGAATGACATACCAGCTCTGGCGTGTCGAGGTAAGGAGGCTTATTCGCCGTGCAATGCTCCTCTGGGAAATTTTAATATGCAAATTGCCTCTTCAAAAAAAGAGGACTTGTACTCTATAGCGCCACCTATTGGAAGTAGCGATCCTACAAGTCACAATCATCCCTTTAACGAGTCTTGTAATATAACTTAGGATAAAAGCCAAATCAGAATCTCCATTTGCAGACACGGTGTTTCGGACTATTGGTCCTCGTCAGTGCAAAGTAGGAGAGATCTGATTTGGCTAGATGAGAGGCTCTGGACTGGGGTCCAAGGGTAAGGTTTCTCCTTGTGGAGAGTGACATACCAGCTCTGGCGTGTCGAGGTAAGGAGGCTTATTCGCCGTGCAATGCTCCTCTGGGAAATTTAATATGTGTCTGCAAATGGAGATACTGATTTGGCTTTTATCCTAAGTCATATTACAAGACTCGTTAAAGGGTTGATTGTGACTTGTAGGATCGCTACTTCCAATAGGTGGCGCTATAGAGTACAAGTCCTCTTTGTTTGAAGAGGCAATTTGCACAGGAATTTCTAGACAGTTGGCTACCCTGAATTGCCCCAGGCTATCTAATCTAATGAAGAGTCACGTATGTGGGGAGGTAGAAGGCAGTTTTCAAAGTTCCCATCAAGTGGCGATAGATTACTGTCGTGGCCGATGGACCAGGTCCTGCAAAACGATTTGTACCAACTCTATAAGACAATGGTGGAGACTGGCTGGCCCTAATGATGAGCGTGTGGCTGCTGTACTGAGAGCTCCGCTGCCGGGAGGAAATTAACCTTATTCCACTTGGCAGGCTTGGTCTTTCAGTCATAAGGGTGGCTGGCCCTAATGATGAGCCTGCGGCTGCCACCATACTGAAAGCCCCGCTGCCTGGAGGAAATTAACTTTATTCCACCTGGCAGGCTCGGTCTTTCAGTCTTAAGGGTAGCTGACCCTAATAATGAGCATGCGGCCACCATACTGAGAGTCCCGCTGCCGGGAGGAAACTAACTTTATGCCAGGCTCGGTCTTTCAGTCATAAGGGTGACCGGCTCTAATGACGAGTGTGCTGTCAGTCAGTGATGGGGAGCGATTACAGCCTCTCTATGCACAGAGAGGTGTCTGAAGACGCGCCAGCGCCATCCCAAGCCGACCCGGGGATTGAAGTTCATTTCCTCCCGGCAGTGGGGCTCTCAGTGCGGCGGCCGCATGGTGTCAGAACGCTATTAGGCCGGGATCACACATGCGAGTAAGTCGTCCGACACTCGCATGTGAAATCCCAGCTCTGGCACCGGCACTCGGGAGTGGAGCGAGCGGCTGCATGTAGTTCTATGCAGCCGCGCGCTCCACTCCCGAGTGCCGGCGCCAGAGCTGGGATTTCACATGCGAGTGTCGGACGACTTACTCGCATGTATGATCCCGGCCTTAGGCTGCAAATTAACCCATATCTGCAGGTTAATAGCGTTTTTTTCTTTTTACATTACAGGTTTTCTTTAAACGCAAAAAAATAAATAATAAAAATGCTAAAAAGTATAAGAGAGATACCCAGATGATAGATTCTATGTTTGCTAATTATAAGGCCAATGTTCATCAGAGGCGGAGCATCACTTTAACATGTTGACATCTAGAAGCATTGTTGCTTTTCATTTCGAAAAGCCCCACAATCAGAAGAAAAATATCGTCTTTGTGCCTTGACAGCAAAATTATTTGAATACATTCATTAACATCAAACTCGCAAAAAGAGATGCGCCAGTCATTTTCCTGGCAGACGCATCTCTCCTGCCTGTGTACTGTGTTAGCTGGCATCTTGAATTCACATACAGTATTTAGAATTACTTCTCGATCAGTAGGCATCCTATCCGAGGAGGAACTACAAGTACCAGCGTGGCTTGGGGAAGTTTTCCCGCTATTTGTAGTTGCTCCGCGTCTTACAATGTACATGTCAGGTCTCTCTATACCATATCCTGCGAGTTTAGCGAGGCGGGTTCATTTCCGTTAATCAAAGCTAGTGTATCATTAATATATCATTAATCCCTCAGCGACTCATCACAAACTGCAATATTAAAAGCAAAGTTATCCTTCAATAACGTCGTTGGTAATGTGATTTTACACGTCAAAGGAAATGACAAATATATTATTATTAAATGGGGCAAATTTGCTAACACTGTCTAATGCTAAAACTGTCTTTGCAGCCTGTAGCAACCAATCACAACGAAGCTCTCATTTTTACACAGCAGCTTAGGTAATGAAAGGTGCGCTGTGATTGGTTGCCATGGGTTCCAAAGGCCTTTTCATAGATAAATTTGCCCTGTAACATTCTTCTATAACATGAAGTCAACACTCGTGTACTAGAGGGTATGGAGGGCACAAAGCGCGGTGGAGCTTTGGAGATCAAATATTCCTTGATTTTCTTTGGTCAATAGGACTAAATCAAAATAAAGAGGATCTGTAACTCTGTCATAAATATGTAATTTTCTTACCTGGTGTAAATGCCGCTGTTCTCCTGAATCTGGAGCAGTTTTTCTTTTGGTCCGGCGCCTCTCCATTCCTGGCATATGGCCCCCTATTCCTTGCATATGAATCTAGTTTTGTTTTACAAGTGGGCGTGATCCTCACCTCTCCTCTATGGGAGTCTGCACGATGACCACACCCAATTGTATAAAAAGAGCAGATTCAAACACAGGAACAGTGAGGCCCAGGCAGGGGTGTAACTATAAAAGGTGCAGGGGTTGCAATCGCACCAGGGCCATGGAGCCTAAGGGGCCCAAAAAGTCCCTGTACCCCTCATAAAATGCCTATTATTATTACAGACCTGTGATAACTTGAGGGCCCAGCTGGAACTTTTACATAGGGGCCACAAGTTTCAAGTTACACCACTGGGTACTAACGGAAAACATTGTCAGATTCAGGAGAACAACGGCATTCACACCAGGTAAAAATATAAATATATATATATTTACGATAGGTCGTCTTTAATCACAAATTCACAAGTTACGAGGCTTCATATAGAATATTGCGTCACATTATCTGGCTAAACACTAGATTAGGATGAACCAGGTATGACTGTTTCGGTCGGACATGGTGAGACATAGTGGTCAGATGTAAGCAGTCTTTATGTAAGGCCCTGTTCACACCAGTGTTCAGCCTTCAGACACTGATGGCAAGAATATTGATAAATATAATTTTATTTTTTCCATTAAAATTACAGAAATTCATAAAGAACCCCACGGAAGTCAATGGGGTCTTTCGATGACCATTTGGATCCTTTGAATAGTGTCATGGCGTCTGTTCTATACGGAACTCATGACCCTAGTGAGAACAGAGCCTTATGCTTTTTAAGCCTCATGCAAGTGACAAAACCTTACCCGTCATTATGGAGGGGCAGGCAATCTATATGCTGCCATATAGGCACAACACTCTTCATTAGAAGCAATGGAAAGAATGAGGGAGAAATACGGCCATATTGCAGAAATACAGAGATATGTAGCGATACAATACGGGCTCCTAAATTTCCATGAGTGCCTTTATACAGGTTGTTAGAGGACCATGTGCATGAAGCCTTACAGTGACAATATGAGAAAATATTTTAAGCATGTAATGTATAATTTCACATAATATTTGTTTTTCATTTTGCATTTTTTTTATTACTATGATCAGCCTTTTCAGGTCAAATAGTAAAAAAAACATAATGATAAGTAATACTATCATACAGGGTTCTGTTATTTTGCTTTTTTTTTTTTTTAAACCAACCTTTTAAACCTACCTTACAACTTTGTAAGGTAGTATAACTGAGATGGACAAGATGCTATTGCCTAGAGGATTGCAACTTTTTCATGTACACCAAATATTTGGTGCCACTATCAATGTTCTTTGTGAACTGGCTACCTGGGTCTTGCGATCTGTCCAGACCTACAATATAAGGAGCAATCTATGCACAAATTATGCTCTGCTGAAAAGCTGATGGAAATAGACTTTCCAAATATAGAGATTAGCGTGGTTTGCAAAATCTTATAAAACCTAAATGTGACTCATTGCAGACAATATGCAGGAATAGTTATGGAATAGATCACGGTAAGTAATTCTATCTTCAAAAATTAATTAGCAATGATATACCCTCAATGATATACCTTCAACGATATACCCTCAATGTCTATGATATCCCCTCAATGATATCCCCTCAATGATATCCCCTCTATGATATCCCCTAAATGATATAACCTCAATGATATGCCCTCAATGATATGCCCTTAATGATATGCCCTCAATGATATGCCCTTAATGATATGCCCTCAATGATATGCCCTCAATGATATGCCCTTAATGATATGCCCTCAATGATATGCCCTTAATGATATGCCCTCAATGATATGCCCTCAATGATATGCCCTTAATGATATGCCCTCAATGATATGCCCTTAATGATATGCCCTCAATGATATGCCCTCAATGATATGCCCTTAGATGCTCAATGATATGCCCTCAATGATATGCCCTTATGATATGCCCTCAATGATATACCCTCAATGATATGACCTCAATGATATATCCTCAATGACATACCTCAGATATCCCTCAATGATATGCCCTCAATGATATGCCCTCAATGATATACCCTCAATGATATACCCTCAATGATATACCCTCAATGATATACCCTCAATGATATGACCTCAATGATATGCCCTCAATGATATGCCCTCAATGATATACCCTCAATGATACACCCTCAATGACATGCCCTCAATGATATACCCTCAATGATATGCCCTCAATGATATACCCTCAATGATATACCCTCAATGATATGCCCTCAATGATATACCCTCAATGATATGCCCTCAATGATATACCCTCAATGACATGCCCTCAATGATATACCCTCAATGATATGCCCTCAATGATATACCCTCAATGATATACCCTCAATGATATACCCTCAATGACATGCCCTCAATGATATACCCTCAATGACATGCCCTCAATGATATACCCTCAATGACATGCCCTCAATGATATACCCTCAATGTTATACCCTCAATGACATACCCTCAATGACATGCCCTCAATGATATACCCTCAATGATATACCCTCAATGATATACCCTCAATGATATACCCTCAATGACATGCCCTCAATGATATACCCTCAATGACATACCCTCAATGATATACCCTCAATGATATACCCTCAATGATATACCCTCAATGACATGCCCTCAATGATATACCCTCAATGTTATACCCTCAATGACATACCCTCAATGACATGCCCTCAATGATATACCCTCAATGATATACCCTCAATGATATACCCTCAATGACATGCCCTCAATGATATACCCTCAATGACATGCCCTCAATGATATACCCTCAATGACATGCCCTCAATGATATGCCCTCAATGATATACTCTCAATGATATACCCTCAATGACATGCCCTCAATGATATACCCTCAATGACATGCCCTCAATGATATACCCTCAATGATATACCCTCAATGATATACCCTCAATGATATGCCCTCAATGATATACCCTCAATGATATACCCTCAATGATATACCCTCAATGATATACCCTCATGATATACCCTCAATGACATGCCCTCAATGATATACCCTCAATGATATACCCTCAATGATATACCCTCAATGATATGCCCTCAATGATATACCCTCAATGATATGCCCTCAATGATATACCCTCAATGACATGCCCTCAATGATATACCCTCAATGTTATACCCTCTATGATATCCCCTCAATGATATGCCCTCAATGATATACTTTCAAAGATATACCCTCTATGATATTCCCTAAATGATATAACCTCAATGATATCCCCTCAATGATATGCCCTCAATGATATACCCTCAATGACATGCCCTCAATGATATGCCCTCAATGATATGCCCTCAATGTTATACCCTCTATGATATCCCCTCAATGATATGCCCTCAATGATATGCCCTCAATGATATGCCCTTAATGATATGCCCTTAATGATATGCTCTCAATGATATACCCTCAATGATATGCCCTCAATGATATGCCCTCAATGATATGCCCTTAATGATATGCCCTCAATGATATACCCTCAATGATATGCCCTCAATGATATGCCCTCAATGATATACCCTCAATGATATACCCTCAATGATATGCCCTCAATGATATACCCTCAATGATATGCCCTCAATGATATGCCCTTAATGATATGCCCTTAATGATATGCTCTCAATGATATACCCTCAATGATATGCCCTCAATGATATGCCCTTAATGATATGCCCTTAATGATATGCCCTCAGTGATATACCCTCAATGATATGCCCTCAATGATATACCCTCAATGATATACCCTCAATGATATGCCATCTATGATATACCCTCAATGATATACCCTCAATGATATGCCCTCAATGATATACCCTCAATGATATACCCTCAATGATATGCCATCTATGATATACCCTCAATGATATGCCCTCAATGATATGCCCTCAATGATATGCCCTCAATGATATACCCTCTATGACATACCCTAAATGATATGCCATCTATGATATACCCTCAATATGCCCTCAATGATATGCCCTCAATGATATACCCTCAATGATATACCCTCAATGATATGCCATCTATGATATACCCTCAATGATATGCCCTCAATGATATACCCTCAATGATATGCCCTCAATGATATACCCTCAATGATATGCCCTCAATGATATACCCTCAATGATATACCCTCAATGATATGCCCTCAATGATATACTCTCAATGATATGCCATCTATGATATACCCTCAGTGATATGCCCTCAATGACATACCCTCTATGATATACCCTAAATGATATGCCATCTATGATATACCCTCAATGATATGCCCTCAATGATATACCTTCAATGATAAACCCTCAATGATATACTCTCAATGATATGCCATCTATGATATACCCTCAGTGATATGCCCTCAATGACATACCCTCTATGATATACCCTAAATGATATGCCATCTATGATATACCCTCAATGATATGCCCTCAATGATATACCCTCAATGATATACCCTCAATGATATGCCATCTATGATATACCCTCAATGATATGCCCTCAATGATATACCCTCAATGATATGGCCTCAATGATATACCCTCAATGACATACCCTCTATGATATACCCTAAATGATATACTCTCAATGATATGCCCTGAATGATATCCCCTCAATGACATACCTTCAATGATATGCCCTCAATGATATGCCCTGAATGATATACCCTCTATGATATACCTTCAATGATATGCCCTCAATGATATACCCTCAATGATATGCCCTCAATGATATGCCCTCAATGATATGCCCTCAATGATATACCCTGAATGATATGCCCTGAATGATATGCCCTGAATGATATGCCCTCAATGATATACCCTCAATGATATGCCCTCAATGATATACCCTCAATGCTATGCCCTCAATGATATGCCATCTATGATATACCTTCAATGATATACCCTCAATGATATGCCCTCAGCGATATACCCTCATTGATATGCCCTCAAAAAGAAAAGGGCTCACATCGTGCTTAGGCTAACCAGTTAACTCTATGCGATATTAATAGAGAACCAAATTCCACTAAATCATGGGCTATCCTACAGTCCTGGTCAATGTCTTATTTGCAAGCTGCCAATAGAAGGAATTATAGAATAAGCCCATACAGATCTATGTATATAAATATATATGTACTGGCAAGACCATGTGCGGGACATAATCCTCTTTTCAGCAAAATATGATCAGCTCTCATAAAAGCAGAGGTTGAGCTTCAGATATGGTTTGATATTTTAGGTCTTTTTTGTAACATGAGTCCATACTAACCAATACCTTGGTTGCTAAAATAAGGATGCTCAACGGCCACCCTGAGAATGCCCAATATACTGGATGGGAATTGCCACTTTTGGGCAGGTTTTTGTGAACCCAGATGCGTTTTAGACCAGCACATGCCTGAAATTCCTGCAAATTTCTGAAAATTTCAGGCACTGGTGCAAATTTGGATCGGTATCTATAAGAGTCTAAATGAAATCCCTTATAAAGCTGATAACACATAATAAACTTAAAAGTTTAACTAAGTGTCTAATTTGGAATTTAGAAACAATGTCACTGCACCGCTTCTGGAAAAAAAAAGCAATTCCTTTTTTTTTATCCTGGATAATTGAGTAAATTAGCGTTGGTGAATTCTAACACATTTTGGTTGCACTCACACAAAAAATTATAAGTCTGTGTGAAAGCTCTATGTGGGAGTTTTTCAGACTATGAGAATATAGTCTTTAAAAAAAATCACAAATATAGCAAAAAAAAATCATGAAAATATGACCCTTTCAATTCTACTTGGGACAACAGCAGTTGACCACAATAAAGATATGAGCCCACAAGACGATTGTGTTGATAAATCATGTTGTAACTTTCATCTATCGCTATATTTTTTATATGTATTTTTTCCACATTTTTTTCTTTTTTTGTTTTTTTTTTTTTTTTTTTAGTCATGTCTAGAAATTTTTTTGCATTTGAACTTACTAAACATCATTAAGGCTACGCGGAATTCAATGCATTATCTATCTCAAACACTTTCCACACATAAAGTCAACATAAACCGCGATGGAAAAAAATCCACAAAAACGTCATATGCCTGTTTGCCGTTACTGAAACAAACACAGTTATAGTATAATATATGAACCAGACAGATGAGTATATATTGAGGTTTAACTTGGGAGCACCATGTATTGATGGATGAAACTAAGTGTGTAGTTTGCTTCTCCCAGAGAATCCATGGTAAATTGCCCCAGGCGGACCTGTAAATTTAGTTCTGAATGGTGTTAAAGGGGTTGTCAAAGATTGGAAAGTAGGATCTGTTTTTTTTTCTCCAGAAAAAAAACACTACCTATGTCCATAAGCTTTGTCTAAAAGGGCAGATGGGTATTGCTGTAATACCAGACACCATCTATAGGCAGGAGTGGTGCTGTTTGTGGAATAAAGCATATATTCTTGCCAAGACCTTTGAACCCATTGTCTTCCTCCCTCAAATCATAATCACAAAAGTCCAGGAGGTTTACATAGTTGTGTTCCACTTTGGGTGTCCAAAGGTCAACTTCCTGTCTGATGGAGAAGATATCAGGTTCCAAGACTCCTATGGTAATGATTCAATGTGGGGGACAAGGAAGGGAGGGCATTGGAGTGGAACTGTTTCGCCATACTCATCAGGTGCCAAATATCGGAGATTTTCTCCACTAGAAGAAGCAATGTTTTCATCTTAGAAATTAGCATAAGATGGAGAAAGGCATAATTTTACCAGAAGATTTGAGTAAAGATTGGAGCGGGGGGTAAGGCCTAAAGACTCTATTTTGGAATGGAATTGTGCCGCGATACTCCATCAGGTGTCAAATGTCAGAGATTTTCTCTACTAAAAGCAATGTTCCAATCTCATAAATAAATATAAAAAAGAGCATGGCACAATTTTACCGACACATATGAGCAAAAATTGGCTCAGAAGTACGGTAAGGCCAAGAGCCTCCGTATGGGTGTCCTATATCGGAGCTATACAAAGCAGTGCCGTAATTATGGAGAAGAGGTACTATATTGTAAATAATGCTTTACTATACTACAAGCCTTTGGCTGGAATTTGGACCAATGATGTGTTCATTCAATGTACACAGAGCTGAAACGGAAAACCGGAACCAGTGAGGATTAATACAGATTCCCCCAAAGGCAGAGATGTGCCGTCTCTCCACCACGTTATTGCACCAGTTATATAAGTTTGTGCAACAGAGTCGGTTTTACAGAGTGGACTGATAATGTCTTATAGAAGAAAAAGAGCTCAATCAGAACATGGAGAGATTCACATACTGTACAGCGCATATAATATTCTCTACTGTGGAAGATCAATATTGCTAGGTCCAGCTTTATTTTTATTTTTTGGTCCCATCTTGCAGCTGTTCAGTAGCTAAATATGGAAGAAAAGAAGCTTCTTATTCCGTAACGATCTTTTTTTTTCAAGGAAGGCTCAGATAACAAGGACACTTTACCTTTTGAGCGGCAAACCAACATGCATTCTTCAACACAGCATTTTAACCCTAAAGCATCACTGATCCAAACACGATGACTCGCTCAGGTAACACTTCGAGCGGTGAAACGGTTACTACAACATACACCTTACTGCGTCACAATTTCTATTTTCGCTGCACAGTTCCAATTACCACCTCAGAGAGGAAGCGAGCCATGCAGGTGTATCATAATCCCTCGTGGCCTTGCACACATATACATAATCTCCAGGATGTCACAGGCTATTTCACCCTTCGTTAGTGATTTATTGCAATATTTTCCCTGGAATTGATTGAAAGGAAGGAATTTTTGCAGTGTACGAAGCCCCTACTTCACCAATCCTCATATCCCTAAGTGTAGAATATGATGCAAGAACCAAGTGGGCAACCAGAAAAAACAGCTCTCAACGCAGAATACACCTGGAATGTAAAGCAGAACCATTCCGGACTCATTCATTTATCCTACAGAACATATATTCTCACAAGTCCCACAAGAAAAGATTCAGTCCCATTTAGAAGGTCAATTACTCTAATTGCTAACCCTTCTGACTGATACCCAACAACAGAGCAAAGTTATCAAAACTGGTGCCAAGGGAAATAAATCAAAATGTTTTGGTTTCTGTGAACAATTGCTCCACTTTTCCTTTGCACCAGTATTAGTGGATTCCCCCCCATTGTCGCCAGTCATAAATATACTGTTCATATAAAATAAAAGACTTTCTAGGCCAGTGTTGTAGATAAAGGACTGTTTTCCGCCAAATATAATTTACGTGGCCAATGTAAACAAAGGTAATGGAAAATTTTCTTACTATACAAATGTGCTTGTGCTATTCTGATTTTGGCATTTAAATCATTCAAAATTATATATATATGAATTCTATATTACATAACATATGTATGACACACAGAAACATTAAAAAGTGCCTGACTGAACTTGTTTTTTATACTACATCCACCATAGAAGTCTTCTAAGTGGGATTGGATCTTGTGAATCTGGATGTACAGCAATTATAGAGCTGGAGGCTTCAGGACTGGTCCTTAGCCATCAATCATTAGTATGCGGAGTTCATACACCTCCATAACCTGGACTCTAATATGGCCACTTTCACCATGATTCACATCATCGTAAGGGCTCTTTTGCTTTTTGGCCTTCCATCTCATGTCTTGTTAAAGAGAAGGGTGGCATGGCTATCAAAGGGTATCGAACACGGAGTCCAAACAATTTATGAGCCCCTTGATTGCCAATATCTTATCATAAAGGCATTTTTATTACATATGCATGTAGAAAATGATAACTTGACATCTTTTAACACGCACTCATCTCCGACAACCCAACCAGGGTCCATGAAATTCATTAGCTCAGTCCCTTATAGACAAACTAGGAGACTGTAAAATGCGATTTCCAAGACTTTTCAAAATTTTACAGAGGTGGTCTGGAGATCTTAACACTTCTGGTGGGATGATGTCCCATTCATCAACCATCTGACTTTTGAGGACAATCATTGGCTTCAGCAGTCATATGTACACATAGTCAGGTGATTGACAAATAGTACTTTATCATCTCTATTCCCAGCAGGGACCAATGAAGTGTTGGATTAGTCAAGGGGCAATTAATGTTTATTTATTTTATACTGATCCACTAGGATCAGTATACTTGATCTACTAGGCTCCTACTGCTCACCCTTTGGCCATTTACCATAATCTGTAGAGCCCTGCGCAGGTTCATGGTGAAGGACCAACTTGACCTTGGACCTCTTTAAGTAGTGGGTCTTATAGCAGCCATCGGGGCTACTTGTAGGGTAGAATGTCTTTAAGATATGGGTTCTAATCATGACTAAGGGATCAGGCTTTGAAACCCTCACATTATAATTGCTGTATGCTTACAAACAGGAACACATCATTCTGAAAAATCACAAAACCTGAGTAAATGACACCTCAGATAGTGTTACAACATTAGCTCTTTTTGAATAGATATTGCACAATCGCGATTTAATAAATAAATTGATTTCCATTTATGAAATGGAGCGATCACTTTAAAGCCACGTCCAAGTGTCCTTGAGCACAGCAATCTCAAGTGTATCCACACCGTGATATACCATTTTTTTTTTGCGTATTTATGTAAAATGAAGACTACACCTTACACATGAACACCGACCGCAGCTTCTACATAATCATACATCACTGGGCGACCTGGCTCTTTGAGATACGCTAGGTGGGATACAACCACAGCAGATCAACCACAAAGATTTCTGGATTTCCTGGTTCCGGAAGGCATAGATGACCGGGTTGATGACAGAGTTGTATGTTGCTGGCAATAGGGTGGCATAGGTATAGATGGAAGGATAGGTGTAATCTCCTATTAATGAATACAGGGTGAAAGGCATCCAGCAGGCCGCAAAGGTCCCCAATATGATGGCCAAGGTTGATACTCCTTTGCGGGTGGTGACATAGTGAGAAGTAGCCAGGAAATGGTGCTGTAAGGCGATCTGATGAGCGTGCCTCATGACTATTTTGCAGATCTGAATGTACAACTGGAGCATAAGTGCAAACATAAGCAAAAAAGAAACCGAAAGGGCGGCAGCATTATTTTTAGTCAGCGGCCTGATGATGCTACATGTCGATTCATCTTTAAGGCAATTCCAGCCCATTATAGGCAACAGACCAACACACGTAGACGCTCCCCATAGGAAAATAAGCATGACATAGGTGAAAGTGACTGTCCTTTCCGAATTATATGTCAAAGCGTAATAGAGAGATAGGTAACGGTCAACCGTGATGGCCAACAAGCTGCACACCGAGGCACAAAAAGATGCGGCTATCAGTCCCACTGTGACAAGCTTTGCTGCTTCGGATTGAAGAAGATATGCAAAAATAAAATTGACTATTAGTCCAACACCGGCTAAGAGGTCCGCGAGCGCCAAACTCCCAATAAGAAGGAACATTGGGGCTCGGAGGCTTGGATTATGGAAGATGATAAGGACCACAATAGCATTTTCACAGGAGATAAGGGTTCCTGATGTGCACAGAACAATATCCCATGGGTTCACTATGAGCTCTGGCTCTAGCACAGGAATCAGGGAGGAGTCTGCGGCTGAGATATTCTCTGGAGAACTGACATCTATCGGATCCTGAGGCAGCCAGCTTATATTAACCTTCGTATCTTCATTCATTTTAACCTTCTTCAATAAAAAGACAAGGCTTTAATGCACCGTAGTAGAGCAGCGGAGAACGAGAACATGCAATCATCCGCTACTCTGACGTCTACGTATATACACAGTATGGCAAACCGATCATTAATGACAAGGGGGTGGGGGGCTGGGAAGGGGGTTTAACGTATTGAAGGGGGTAAAGCGGGACATCTTCACAAAATATACACATGCAACTGGCTACATTTCTGCAGATTTTACAATGTATCAAGAATACATCACCTATATATATATATCGCTTTTCACATGTAAAGCGCCATGGAATAAATGGCGCTATAATAATAAATTATATATATATACATATATAGCCATGTCCTGATGTATTTGCCCAGTGGGTAAGATTTGGCAATTTGATATGCAATCCATATGGCAATGAAATACATCAGAGGGGGGGGGTATGTAATACGTCTGGCGTTTGTTGGCGTTTGCTACATGCAAATGATAACGATTATTCGATAGATTGGGCAGAAGGTTCACTAAGTTCATATGATAAATATCTGTAATATAGAAGAGTCAAATTCCAAAAATGGAGGAAGCTGGTAATTGTAGCTGACAGGATGCATGCATACATGCATGAGACCCTCTGTATAATAGAGGAGGTGGGGGCAGCTCCATACAATGAGCATCTCACAATGTAGTCACCTTGAAATCCAATCGCTTGATCCCCGGCTGCAGATGTCCTATGGTCCTGAGACAGCGGAGGTTGTGCGCCGGCCCTGCATCCTCTCCTCCTGCAGGGTGCAGATGGGACGTGGGCTTTGGGAGTCCTGCAGGAAGGGGGCTGCAGGTGGATGGATAGCGGGGGTCGGGCTGTCAGCTCCTCGCCGGGCGCTCATAGCGATCACCACCGCTGCTGCTGCTGCCTGCAAGAGGCAGAGAAGACTGAGAGTCGGGACGCCGCACTTGCGCGCCCCCGTTTGCGCGGACCTTTCTGCTGCGGGTACGCGCACATCTACTGCAGTGTGCTAGAAAAAAAAAATCTTAATGAAGGGGATTTTTTCTAAAAAACTTATTAACCCCTACATGGCATGCATTTGTATAAGACAAGTGACATCTTACCCAGAGGACTAAATATTTGATAGTCTTATATTGAATAATGTGATTTTTGGTTTCTAGGTATTTGTGCAATAAAAATATTATACTGTCAGACAAGTGACAACTTTAGCAAGAAAATGTTATGAAAATGACATAAATAGTTTGTAACCTTACATTGTTTATTGTGCTTCCATATGGTTTCTACAATAATCTCATTATAGACGTATCTATTTTTTTTTTTTGCAGAATTTATCAGTCATGGCAGATCATGGCTTCCCGACCTGATCGGTTGTGACT
>JARQOD010000002.1:53514945-53551347 GCA_033576555.1 Oophaga sylvatica
TGCAAATGATTTACTCAGGGTTCACTTTTTTTTTGCAGAAAAAAAATCATGATGGATCCTGTTAACTTCTATGGGGTTCAAAGTGATGTTAAAATCTTCATCTGCTCTTTTTTTGCTTTCTTAAGGGTCAATCGTCATTTTTCACAGTTTTTTTTTACCATATAAGTTGCCGGGAGACCTATACAATAATTGGTTTTCAATTTGCCCCACTACTAAAGTTGCAAAGCACACAAGCCGTGTGCCCACCGTGAGTTTTTGGTCAGTTTTTGCGTATTTTTGCAGTGTCAAAAATGGAGAGTCTTAGGCTATGTTCCCACGATGAGCTTTTGGCTGCATGTGTTTTCAATGGAATGAATGGAGTAAGTTGTGTCCAGACACCTCTGTTGGTAAAAAGTGGGAAGGATGTTTATTTTGTGATACACAGTCATTGTCACAGTCCTTCATGCCCATATTGTAAGGTTCTGTGTACATGTTCCTGAAACTCAGTTTGTTCGTCAGCCATTTTACTTTCTGTCTTGCTGCAGCTATCTTGCCCTCAGTCAATATGGAGTTTCCAGCTTGCATGTTCCCGCCCTGATTCTCTCCTTTTGCTTCTTAAGCAGCCACAGCTGAGCAATCAGTACTTCAGAATCTAGCCTGCAGTGAACCTGTGCCCTGACTCCTGAAGCCTTGGACCTTGTACTCCAGCTATTCCTACTGAGGAACTCTGAAGCACTTGTGGACTCTGAACTCTGCTCTTTGAAAGACCCACGTTTGCATGGACTTACGGTAACAGAGAAGAAGATCCTGAACCTGTTGTGGAGAGTGATTGCTGAGCTTAGATTACTCTGGCCTGCTGTGTCTCCTGCTTCTGTGTCTGCAAACTGTGTGACTATTTTTGCCAACTTGTATGAAGTAATACAAGACTTTCTATATCAAACCTGTGTCTCATGTATTTTCATCGCACCCAAGCACAAGACGCTATATGAACTGTACTATACACATTACAAGATTCTGAAGCCAAACGTTAGTGTCTGCTGGGTCTGGAAAGGCTGTGTCTGCTGTAACTGTGGATATCGGATGTCCGGTTGTACTTTCTGTGATGACAGTGGTTGTGACTTCTCACAACCATTCCAGGTGAGCAATTCCCTTAAGTTTTTTTTTCTGCAGTGTTACCACAGGTAAACACTATTGTTTTTTTTTTTCTTTTCTCTTTTTTGTCTGCTGTAACTGTGGATATCAGATGTCCGGTTGAACTTTCTGTGATGACAGTGGTTGTGACTTCTCACAACCATTCCAGGTGAGCAGTTCCCTTAATTTTTTTTTCTCTCTGCAGTGTTACCACAGGTAAACACTATTGTTTTTTTTTTTCTTCTCCTCTCCTTCCAGTACTCCTGTTTTAAAAGATCTGGAAAATGGAGGCCCGCATAAAGGAACTTTGCGGAGTGACTGATAATATCCTTGCAGATTTGCAGAATATAAAGACCCGTTTTGCAAGCCTACAGGACCTCACTAATCACAATTTGCAAGTGTTTGGACAGACTGCCCAGGATTTGCGAGCCAGGATTGAGGCTCTAGAGGAGCGAGTCCAGGCTCCTGCCGTAGCCCCGAGTTCTGGGATTCCCAAGTTGCCCCCTTTTCGTTTTGGCGGTGAACGTGAGAAATTCAGGGGATTTATTAATCAATGCAATCTTTTTTTTTCTGCACATGCTTCACAATTTCCCACTGAACGATCTAAGGTGCTTACTATAATTATGTTGCTTACCAACAAGGCTTTGATGTGGGCAAACCCTCTGATTGAGACAGAGGATGATTGTTTGAATCACCTTGATGCTTTTATTTCAGCCATGGGGCAGGTGTTTGATGACCCCAATCGAGGTGCAACAGCTGAAGCAGCCATGTTAGCTTTGCGCCAAGGTAAGCACTCGGTAGCTGAATATGCCTTGGATTTCAGGAGATGGGCCCTTGATACCACCTGGGACAGTTCCGCCAAAAAATCTATTTTTCGAAAGGGGTTATCTCCACTGATTAAGGATGAACTTGCTCGTGCCGACCCTCCACTGCGTTAGGTGACTTTATTAACTACTGCATCCGTATTGATACTCGTCTGACTGAACGCAGGCAAGAGAGATGGTTCGAAAGCAATCGCACTAACCTTTTCCTACCTTCCTCTCCAGCTAAGGAACCTTTGAGTAGGATTACACGGGAACCTGAACCTGAACCCATGCAGGTAGACTCTTTACAACGACGGGTTAGTGATGCACGCAAGGAACATCGTTTTAAGGAGAATCTATGTTTCTATTGTGGTAAGTCAGGGCACTTCATTATAAACTGCCCCAGCCGTTCTCGTAAGACTACTGCAGCACTCATTCACTGTGAGTGTTGCGAGAGGGGATCTGTCAGGTCCGAGCCTCAGGCTCCAGAGAGATCTGCAGCAACAGATCTTGATTTCTCGGACTTAAACTCCGTTACCTCTGAGGACGTTGACTGTGTAAACGCTGCCATTTTTCAAGTTTCCTCAGCGGTGTCCCAGCTGAGTTGTAAGAAAAACAATTCTCATTGCTTTCTTTCCATCAAACTCTGGGTTGACTCAGCTTGGGTGTCTAGCTCTGCTATGATCGACTCAGGGGCAAGTGGAAATTTTATGGATGTCTCCTTTGCTCTGAAACAGGGGATACGTTCAGTGAAGAAGGCTACTCCAGTACAGATGGAAACTGTGGATGGCTCCCTGCTGACCTCTGGACCAGTGGATCAGGAAACAGAGCCTTTGAGGGTTCTCATGGGTAAAGATCATCAAGAGAAACTGTCCTTTATGCTTATCTCTTCTCCCCACTTTCCCATTATTCTAGGGCTACCATGGCTGCAGGCTCAGAATCCTACCATTAACTGGGAGACCAAGGAATTACACTTTCCAGAGAAACAGATGAGTCCAAAAGTTTCAGCTTGCTCTGTTCCTAAAGGAACCATGTCAGTCCCTGAACTACCAGCTGTATACCAGGACTATGTGGATTTATGTGACAAGAAGAACGCTGACCAGCTTCCTCCTCACCGTTCATATGATTGTCCAATTGAATTATTGCCTGGAGCAGAGATACCTTTTGGTAAGATCTACCCCCTAGCGGGGCCCGAGCTAAAGGCTTTAAAGGATTACATAGACGAAAATCTATCCAAGGGCTTCATACGCCCCTCTTCATCTCCTGCAGGTGCACCCATCTTCTTTGTAAAGAAGAAAGATGGATCTCTGAGACCCTGCGTAGATTATAGGGAACTCAATAAGGTTACTATTAGAAACCGTTATCCATTGCCTTTAATCCCTGAGTTATTGGAGAGAGTGCGACATGCCAAAATTTTCTCTAAACTAGATCTTCGTGGGGCCTATAACTTAGTCCGTATTAGACCTGGGGATGAATGGAAGACTGCATTCAGGTCACGCTATGGACACTTTGAATATCTAGTTATGCCTTTTGGTCTGAGTACCGCCCCAGCCACTTTCCAACACTTGGTGAATGACATCTTCAGGGATCTCCTAGATACATTCGTGGTGATTTATTTGGATGATATTCTAATTTTTTCTAACTCCACAGAGGAACATCATGGACATGTGAGAATGGTCTTGGAACGTCTAAGACAAAATCATCTTTACATCAAACTTGAAAAGTGTGAATTCCATAGGACCGAAATTCAATTTCTGGGGTATGTACTGTCTACACAAGGAATTAGTATGGATGGAAGCAAAACCCAAGCCATCAAGGATTGGCCAAGTCCTAGAAATGTGAAGGAGGTACAGCGCTTCATCGGGTTTGCCAACTTCTATAGACGTTTCATTAGGAATTTCTCTGAGGTAGTGTCACCTATCACCCAACTTACCCGGAAAGAGTCTAGGTTCTCCTGGACTCCCCAAGCCCAGGAAGCATTTTCCCGTCTAAAAGATAAATTTACCACTGCACCTATCCTAGTACATCCCAACCCCGAGCTTGCCTTCATAATAGAGGTGGATGCTTCAGACTGTGCCGTTGGAGCTATACTCTCTCAGAGAACAGGTGAGAAGAATGTCTTGTATCCCTGTGCCTTCTTTTCCCAGCAGTTGTCTTCGGCTGAGAGGAACTACGATGTGGGCAATAGAGAGTTGTTGGCCATTATTGCCGCCTTCAAGGAATGGAGACACCTTCTTCAGGGAGCTGCACAGCAAATAGTCGTCCTGACAGACCATCGTAACCTTGAATTTATCAGGTCGGCTAAGTGCCTGACTCCTCGCCAGGCTCGCTGGAATCTTTTCTTAAACCAATTTAATTTTATATTTCTTATAGACCAGGATCGCGCAATGGAAAGGCTGATGCACTCTCTAGGATTTACTCAGCAGAGACACGTCCAATTACTCCTCCTAAGACTATTCTTCCTGACTCTAGATTCCTAGGAGTGATTCATAATCAAGACCTACTTAAGGACATCAAGGAAGCATACCATGCGGATTCCTTTTTGGCACAACCCCCAAGGGACGTAAGTCTTGTCTTTAAGAATGGTGTGTGGATTCAGGGACAACGCCTGTATATTCCTGAAACAGTCAGATTGAGAGTATTGCAACTCATTCACGATTCCAAGATAGCTGGGCATAGAGGAATTCTAAAGACACAGGAATTCCTTTCTCGTTTCTTTTGGTGGCCCACTTGCAGGAAGGATGTTTTAAACTATGTCACTTCATGTGAAGTCTGTGCAAGATGCAAAACACCTCGCTCCTCACCAACTGGTCTGTTACAGCCTCTTCCCACCCCGTCCCGCCCGTGGGGATCCATTTCTATGGACTTCATTGTGGAGTTACCAACCTCTCAAGGGAAGAACACCATTCTAGTGGTCGTTGACTGTCTAACAAAGGCAGCTCATTTTATCCCTTGTGTCGGCTTACCCACTGCAAAACAGACATCAGATTTGATGATTAAAGATGTGTTTCGCTTACATGGAGTACCGGATGAGGTTATTTCGGATCGAGGGGTGCAATTCACTTCTAGGTTTTGGCAAAATTTCTGTGCAGCATTGGACATTAAAGTAAACCTTTCTTCTGCTTTTCATCCCCAGACTAATGGACAGACCGAACGAACCAATCAAACCCTGGAGCAGTATCTCCGCTGCTTTATCTGCCACCTACAGGATGATTGGGTGGATCTACTTCCATTAGCTGAGTTCTCTTATAACAACTCTCAGAGTGCGTCCACTAAGCAGTCTCCTTTTTACTCTAATCTAGGTTATCATCCTAACATTCTACCACGATTTCCCATAGAAACGCCTTTACCAGCAGTGGCTGAAAGAATCACGTCTTTACAGAAGAATATGGATCTTCTAAAGGAGAATCTGGAATCGGCTCAGGAAAGGTACAAGAAAGCAGCAGATAAATTTCGTAAACCTGCACCAGCTTTCAAGGTAGGAGACTTGGTCTGGCTGTCAACCAGAAATCTTAAGTTAAGGATTCCATCGTCTAAGTTGGGACATAAGTACATTGGACCCTATAAAATCAGTAAAATTATAAGTGCCGTTGCTTGTCGTCTTCAACTGCCCAGAACTATGAGAATCCACCCTGTCTTTCATGTATCCCTACTAAAGGCTGCGACACCCAATACGTTTCCTGGACGTTCTTCTCCTTGCCCTGACCCAGTGCTAGTCGATGGTCAGGAAGAATTTGTGGTGGAAAGGATTTTAGATTCCAGGTTGTATAGAAATCAGTTACAATATCTGATTAAATGGCAGGGCTACCCAGTGGAGGACAACTCATGGGAACCAGTCAATAACGTTAATGCTCCTCGCTTGCTCCGTCAGTTTCATCAGAGGTACCCACACAAGCCTGGTCTGAGGTCATCCGGAGGTTGTCCCTAAGGGGGGAGTAATGTAAGGTTCTGTGTACATGTTCCTGAAACTCAGTTTGTTCGTGTATTGCCGTGCCTCGCAATGGCGCCTGTTATAATTCGGTAGCTGAGGAGAGCAGGCAAAAAACGGCAATACACCAGAGAGGTTGGAATCTATTGTATTTCAGTACCCTGACTAACCACCACAACTAAAGGCAGCCGTGGAGCGTTCCTACGTTGGTCCTAGACGCCTCGTCACAGCCTGAGAGGTTAACTACACCTAAAGATAGAAAGAGGAAAGCTATCTTCCCCGGAGCAGATCCCCAAAGAACATAGGAAGCCCCCAAACATGTAATGGTGGTTAGACAAGAGGAAATACAGACACAGACAGAAAATAGTATAAGCAAACGTTGGGGCCCAATAAGCCTAGAAAGAAAAGGATAGGAAGAATACTCACTGCAATCCAAAAAAAACCCTAAAAAATGCCAACTCTACTAATTGCAAAAACACCTGAGATCACACGACCTCTACCACCTAAATCAGTTCTCTGGTGTAACAAAACAAAGCCGCAGCCACTGAAAAAACTGGAAAAGGCAAATGAACAAACAACAGTGGCTCCAGCGGAACTGAGAGGAGCCCCAAGCCCCCCGGAGGGGAACCTGGCTAACCTCACAGAAATGCAGAGAAATATGCAAAAGGAAAGCACAAAAACAAAAACAGAAAATATCTTATCTGAAAGCAGAAGAAGAGGCAAGACTCAGCAAGCCTCCAAGTGAACCAGGAACACAGTTGAGACAAGAACAATTGATCACCGGCAACCATGATGGGAGGGAACCTCCCTTATATCCAGCCAGTCTGTGATTCCTGATTGCCAATCCTCATTGAATGGTTCAGAACTGTTTGTAACCACCAGAGGGAGCTTCTGCTCAGAATTAATTTCTAAAACATTCACAACAGGCGCCGCGCAGCTGCACAGAAGGGTTTCTCCTTCCAGGTCCCACCGGTTCCAGGGTGGAGTCGCTTTCGGATGCTCCACCCATTCAGCATCGGACTCTGCCCGCTCCTCGGGAATCTGCTGCAAGGGGCGAGGTTTCCTTTTCTTCGGTCGCGACCACCATGGGTGGGCACTGCTCACCAGGGGATGCATCTCAGGTTCGGGCCACTGTCTCTGCCAGATATAGTTTCGCGCCATTTTCAGGTGAGGATGCCCACGAGGGGCGGAGCTGGATTTGTCCTCAGCCTCCGTGACATTTTCCGCCATACTAAGGGTGTCTCCACCTTCTGGATGTGAGGTATCCGATCCTGCCATACTACGCCAAGTATAATGGGGGCCGGGGCGGTAGTCAAGGCTAACGGTGGCAGTTCTGGCAGACCCTGGCTTCCCGTCACATTAACACATTGTAGTCCACTTACTTGTTTATCGGGGTCCTCTCCACCAGGACGGGCTCCTTTTCTCTCAGCATCACATCAGAGTCCAAGTTCATTTTCAGCAAAACAACTTTGCTCAGCTCATCCAGTTTAGTCACAGAAACAGCACAAGTGTAAGGTTCTTTGTCTCTGTTGACATGTTCCTTGAAACTCAGTTTTCCGTCGGCCATTTTGCTTTCTGTCTTTCTGCAGCTCTTGCCCTCAGTTAATAGGGAGTTTCCAGTTTTCATGTTCCCGCCCTGATTCTTCCCTCTTGCTTCTTAAGCAGCCTCAGCTGAACAATCACTGCTCCTGAATCAAGCCTCAGTCAGTCTGTGACCTGACTCCTGGAAACCTTGGACTTGTACTCCAGCTATTCCCTACTGAGGAACCTTGGAACACTTTTGGACTCTGGAAACCTGCTGTTTGGTGAATCCATGTTTGCAGAGGAATTACGGTACAGAGAAGAGATCCTGAACCTGCTTTGGAGATTTATTGTAGTGCTTGAAGTTACTCTGGCCTGCTGTGTCTCCTGTCGCTGTTCCTGCAAACTGTGTCAACTTTTCAGCATGCTTGTATGAAGTAATACAAGTCATTTCATTTCAACCTATGTCTCCTGTGTTTCCTCGCACCCAAGCACAAGACGCTATAGGAACTGTACACTATACATGACAAGATTCAGGAGCCAATGTTTAGTGTCTGCTGGGTCTGGGAAAGCCGTGTCTGCTGTGACTGTGGATATCAGATGTCCGTTTAATACCTTATGTGATGACAGTGGTTGTGACTTCTCACAACCATTCCAGGTGAGCGCATTCCCTTAAAATTTTACTCTGGAGTGTTACCACAGGTAAACACTATTGTTTTTTTTTTTTTTTTTCCTTTCCTCTTCCAGCACTTCTGCCTTAAAAGATCTGGAAGATGGAGGCCCGCATAAAGGAACTTTGCGGAGTGACTGATACAATCCTTTCAGATGTACAGACTTTAAAAACCCATTTTGCAAGCCTACAGGACCTCACTAATCATAATTTGCAAGTGTTTGGACAGACTACCCAGGAATTGCGAGCCAGGATTGAGGCTCTAGAGGAACGAGCCCAGGCTCCTGCCATAACCCCGAGTTCTGGGATCCCCAAATTACCTCCTTTTCGTTTTGGTGGTGAACGTGAGAAATTCAGGGGATTTATTAATCAATGCAATTTATTTTTCTCTGCACGTGCTTCACAATTTCCCACTGAACGATCCAAAGTGCTTACTATAATCATGTTGCTTACCAATAAGGCTTTGATGTGGGCAAACCCTCTGATTGAGACTGAGGATGATTGTTTGAATCACCTTGATGCTTTTATTTCAGCCATGGGGCAGGTGTTTGATGACCCCAATCGAGGTGCAACAGCTGAAGCAGCCATGTTAACTTTGCGCCAAGGTAAGCGTTCAGTAGCCGAATATGCCCTGGATTTCAGGAGATGGGCTCTTGATACCACTTGGGACACTTCCGCTAAAAAATCTATTTTTCGGAAAGGGTTGTCTCCACTGATTAAGGATGAACTTGCTCGTGCCGACCCTCCCACTGCGTTAGGTGACTTTATTAACTATTGTATCCGTATTGATGCTCGTCAATAGTTTCTTTTACAACTCAGCTGGGACACCGCTGAGTTTCCTCAGCGGTGTCCCAGCTGAGTTGTAAAAGAAACAATTCTCATTGCTTCCTTTCCATCAAACTCTGGGTTGACTCAGTCTGGGTGTCTAGCTCTGCTATGATCGACTCAGGAGCAAGTGGAAATTTTATGGATATCTCCTTTGCTCTGAAACAGGGGATACGTTCAGTGAAGAAGGCTACTCCAGTACAGATGGAGACTGTGGATGGCTCTCTACTGACTTCTGGACCAGTGGATCAAGAAACAGAGCCTTTGAGGGTCCTTATGGGTAAAGATCATCAGGAGAAAATGTCTTTTTTGCTTATCTCTTCTCCCCACTTTCCCATTATTCTAGGGCTACCATGGCTGCAGGCGCAGAATCCTACGATTAACTGGGAAACCAAGGAATTACACTTTCCGGAGAAACAGATGAGTCAAGGAGTTTCAGCTTGCTCTGTTCCTAAAGGAACCATGTCAGTCCCTGAACTACCAGCTGTATACCAGGACTATGTGGATTTATGTGACAAGAAGAACGCTGATCAGCTTCCTCCTCAACGTCCATATGATTGTCCAATTGAATTATTGCCTGGAGCCGAGATACCTTTTGGTAAGATCTACCCCCTAGCGGGGCCCGAGCTAAAAGCTTTGAAGGATTATATAGACGAAAATTTAGCCAAGGGCTTCATACGCCCCTCTTCATCTCCCGCAGGTGCACCCATCTTCTTTGTGAAGAAGAAAGATGGATCTCTGAGACCCTGCATAGACTATAGGGAACTCAATAAGGTTACTATTAGAAACCGTTATCCATTGCCTTTAATCCCTGAGTTGTTGGAGAGAGTGCGGCATGCCAAAATTTTCTCTAAACTGGATCTCCATGGGGCCTATAACTTGGTCCGTATTAGACCTGGGGATGAATGGAAGACTGCTTTCAGGTCACGCTATGGACACTTTGAATATCTAGTTATGCCTTTTGGTCTGAGTACCGCCCCAGCCACTTTCCAACACTTCGTGAAAGATATCTTCAGTGATCTCCTAGACACATTTGTGGTGATTTATCTGGATGATATTCTAATTTTTTCTAACTCCACAGAGGAACATCATGGACATGTAAGAATGGTCTTAGAACGCCTAAGACAAAACCATCTCTACATCAAACTTGAAAAATGTGAATTCCATAGGACCGAAATTAAATTTCTGGGGTATGTACTATCTACGCAAGGGATTAGTATGGATGGAAGCAAGACCCAAGCCATCAAGGATTGGCCAATTCCTAGAAATGTGAAGGAGGTTCAGCGTTTCATCGGGTTTGCCAACTTCTATAGACGTTTCATTAAGAATTTTTCTGAGGTAGTGTCACCTATCACCCAACTTACCCGGAAACAGTCTAGGTTCTCCTGGACCCCGCAAGCTCAGGAAGCATTTTCCTGTTTAAAGGATAAATTTACCACCGCACCTATCTTAGTACATCCCAACCCCGAGCTTGCCTTCATAATAGAGGTGGATGCTTCAGACTGTGCCGTTGGAGCTATACTCTCTCAGAGAACAGGTGAGAAGAATGTCTTGCATCCCTGTGCCTTCTTTTCCCAGCAGTTGTCTTCGGCTGAGAGGAACTACGATGTGGGCAATAGAGAATTGTTGGCCATTATTGCCGCCTTCAAGGAATGGAGACACCTTCTTCAGGGAGCTGCACAGCAAATAGTCGTCCTGACAGACCATCGTAACCTTGAATTTATCAGGTCGGCTAAGTGCCTGACTCCTCGCCAGGCTCGCTTTAATCTTTTCCTAAACCAATTTAATTTTGTTATTTCTTATAGACCAGGATCGCGCAATGGAAAGACTGATGCACTCTCTAGGATTCATTCAGCAGAGACACGTCCACTTACTCCTCCTAAGACTATTCTTCCTGACTCTAGATTCCTGGGAGTGATTCATAATCAAGACCTACTTAAGGACAAGGAAGCATACCATGTGGATTCTTTGTTGGCTCAACCCCCAAGGGACGTAAGTCTTGTCTTTAAGAATGGTGTGTGGATTCAGGGACAACGTCTGTATATACCTGAAACAGTCAGATTGAGAGTATTGCAACTCATCCACGATTCCAAGATAGCCGGGCATAGGGGAATTCTAAAGACACAAGAATTTCTTTCTCGTTTCTTTTGGTGGCCCACTTACAGGAAAGATGTCTTAAACTATGTCACTTCATGTGAAGTCTGTGCAAGATGCAAAATACCTCGCTCCTCACCAACTGGTCTGTTGCAACCTCTTCCACCCCGTCCCGCCCGTGGGGATCCATTTCTATGGACTTCATTGTGGAGTTACCAACCTCTCAAGGGAAGAACACCATTCTAGTGGTGGTTGACCGTCTAACAAAGGCAGCTCATTTTATCCCTTGTGTCGGCTTACCCACTGCAAAACAGACATCAAACTTGATGATTAAGAATGTGTTTCGCTTACATGGAGTACCGGATGAGGTCATTTCGGATCGAGGGGTGCAATTCACTTCAAGGTTTTGGCAAAATTTCTGTGCAGCATTGAACATTAAAGTAAACCTTTCTTCTGCTTTTCATCCCCAGACTAATGGACAGACAGAACGAACCAATCAGACCCTGGAGCAGTATCTCCGCTGTTTTATCTGCCACCTACAGGATGATTGGGTGGATCTACTTCCACTGGCTGAGTTCTCTTATAACAACTCTCAGAGCGCCTCCACTAAGCAGTCTCCTTTTTACTCCAATCTAGGTTATCATCCTAACATTCTTCCTCGATTTTCCATAGATACGCCCTTGCCGGCAGTGGCTGAAAGAATCACTTCTTTACAAAAGAATATGGATCCTCTAAAGGAAAATCTAGAATTGGCTCAGGAAAGGTACAAGAAAGCAGCAGATACATTTCGTAAACCTGCACCAGCTTTCAAGGTAGGAGATTTGGTCTGGCTGTCAACCAGAAATCTTAAATTAAAGATTCCATCGTCTAAATTGGGACATAAGTACATTGGACCTTATAAGATCAATAAGATTATAAGTGCTGTTGCTTGTCGTCTTCAACTGCCCAGAACTATGAGAATCCACCCTGTCTTTCATGTATCCCTACTAAAGGCTGCAACACCCAATACGTTTCCTGGACGTTCTTCTCCTTGCCCTGACCCAGTGCTGGTCGATGGTCAGGAAGAATTTATGGTGGAAAGGATTCTAGATTCCAGGTTGTACAGAAATCAGTTGCAATATTTGATTAAATGGCAGGGCTACCCAGTGGAGGACAACTCATGGGAACCAGTCAATAATGTAAATGCTCCTCGCCTGCCCCGCCAGTTTCATCAGAGGTACCCTGACAAGCCTGGTATGAGGTCATCCGGAGGTTGTTCCTAAGGGGGGAGTAATGTAAGGTTCTTTGTCTCTGTTGACATGTTCCTTGAAACTCAGTTTTCCGTCGGCCATTTTGCTTTCTGTCTTTCTGCAGCTCTTGCCCTCAGTTAATATGGAGTTTCCAGTTTTCATGTTCCCGCCCTGATTCTTCCCTCTTGCTTCTTAAGCAGCCTCAGCTGAACAATCAGTGCTCCTGAATCAAGCCTCAGTCAGTCTGTGACCTGACTCCTGGAAGCCTTGGACTTGTACTCCAGCTATTCCCTACTGAGGAACCTTGGAACACTTTTGGACTCTGGAAACCTGCTGTTTGGTGAATCCATGTTTGCAGAGGAATTACGGTACAGAGAAGAGATCCTGAACCTGCTTTGGAGATTTATTGTAGTGCTTGAAGTTACTCTGGCCTGCTGTGTCTCCTGTCGCTGTTCCTGCAAACTGTGTGAACTTTTCAGCATGCTTGTATGAAGTAATACAAGTCATTTCATTTCAACCTATGTCTCCTGTGTTTCCTCGCACCCAAGCACAAGACGCTATAGGAACTGTACACTATACATGACAACAAGATTCTTCGCAGAATATAACCATTCCGTTCCCTGTACTGTCCCTCACTCCTCCAGGAATATCACATTTCCATATTGTATCTGCCGGTACCGCAGCTTCCTGACTGGTCAGACTAACCCACTTTAGGAGTTCCCTGCCCGCTTCCCTCTCCGAAGGTGAAGTTGAGGGAAGGCTCTCCCAATCCTTTCCAGGCCGTAGGCCTCGGACGTTAAGGGTTGTTCCCATGAAGTTAGCTGCTACCATTCTTATTCTGCCCTGATATTCCTCCACTACCTTGTGACTGTCAGCTCTTAGGCCCTGGACTGCTGGGCTCCTTAGCTTCAACGTTCCCCAGACACAACTGCACTGTCTTGGCTCCCGGTTCTCACTAACTCCAGGAAGCTCCCCAACTACTCTTCCTTAGCCCCTCCTAACTAGCCTAATCCTATTGGTCCAACCAATTCCAACCAATTCCCTATTCTAGTCTACTATGCCACCCACCCCCCCCGCTGGTCTAAGTCCTACACTGTCCTTATATCTTCACAACACATAAACATAGGTACAATGTAATACACATTATAACAACATTACAAAACATATGGAATGTACCCGCTTTACCAGGAACGTGGGCAAGGATCACGGGGCATAAATGGACCCCCGTGCACTCCTTACAGTACCACGATGCACTAATTTACTGTACCAGTTAACACTATCCAAGAGCTTAGTATACCAGTTCCTGCTGCCGACTGGCTTGCACCATCTCCCTCAGTCCTTTTGTCCATTGGTGATTTGCCCACCATTGCAATACTACAAATGGGCTGAAAAGAACCTCTGACAATTGCAGGAAACTTCCTCATAAAAGAACAAAACTTCTGTTAAATGACAGCAAATCTGGGAAAGGAAAGTATTATGAGAGGTTTTGCTTTCTCAAGTAAGAGCTGTCATATGAGTCAGCGAATCCAGCTAATTCTATGGTCAATGACTTTTCAGAAGCGATGAGAAGAGTTGACAAATTATGTCTGAAAAGATTTACAAAGTCATTTCTAAGGCTCTGAAACTCCATTTAGTCACAATGAGTACTTATATCTCCAAATGGACACTTGAAATAGTGGTGGATTTTTTCAGGAATAACCGACCCCTGGAGTTGAGCAAAAGATTTGTATGACACTGGTTCAACAGCCTCTCTGGTAGTCTTTGGCCATCAGAGCCCACTGACCCTCTTACTTCCTGTGGCATTGTAGTCACCTCTACTGATTAGTAGGCCCACTAAGACATGTTGTAGTTTGATGCATGCATGAAATCACAGAGGCACCCTAGTGTAACGGAGGCCAGGGCTGTAGTCGTAGCTAACGGTGGCTGCTCTGGCGCACCCTGGCCCTCCGTCACCTAAAACCATTGTCCCATCTGTGGTGCACTTGATGGTCCACTTACTTGTACACCAGGGTCCACCTTGGTCTGCTGGGGCTTCTTTCCTTTAAGCACAACGTAATGATAAGCAGAGTCCACATCCAACTTCAACAAAATAAATTTACTCAGCGCATCCAGTTTAGTCACAGAAAGGGCACAAGGTTCTTCACAAAGCATCACCATTCTGTTCCCTATACTTTCCCTCACTTCTCCAGGAATATCGCAGGGTCATACCATCACCTTCGGTACCACAGCTTCCTGACTGGTCAGACTAACCCGCTTCAGGAGCTCCCTGTCCGTTTCGCCCCAGACGTTTGGTGTTGTTCCCACGAAGTTAGTTGCTACCATATTGATGCTGCCCTGTATTCCTCCACCACAGTGTGACTGTCAGCCCATAGGCCCTGGACGGCTGGGCTCCCCAGCTTAAACGTTACGGGACACAACTGTCCTGTCCTGGCTCCCAGCCCTTACTAACTAAAAACACAGGAAGCCCTCTAAGGGCCCCGTCTCACATAGCGACGCACCAGCGATCCCGACAACGATATACACTTGTCAGGATCGCTAGTGTGTCGCTACATGATCGCTGCTGAGCTGCCAAACAGGCAGCTCAGGCAGCGATCAGGACAGCGACACTGCGGGTAACGTCGCTTAGTAACCCGCAGTGTACATTGGATACCAGCCCGCTGATGCAGGGAGCTGGTAACCAAGGTACACATCGGGTTTCCAGGCGCTGCGCGGTGCCTGGAAACACGATGTGTACCTTGGTTACCTGCTCCCCTGCAGCAGCGCGCTGGTATCCAACATACACATCGGGTTTCCAGGCACAGCCCCGCGCCTGGAAACCCGATGTGTACCTTGGTTACCAGCTGATCGCTGGTCTCCTGCCTGCCACACGCAGCGATGTGTGCTGGCCAGCGGGAGACCAGCGATCAAAAAAAAGTCCAGGCATTTTTTGACACGACCAGCGATTCACAGCAGGGGCCTGATTGCTGGTACTTGTCAGACATAGCGAGATAGCTGCTGAGATCGCTGTTGCATCACAAAACTTGTGACTCAGCAGCGATCTCGCTAGCGATTTCGCTTTGTGAGACGGGGCCCTAACTTACTCCCAGTTGGCCCCTTCTAATTAACTCAATCCTATTGGTCTAACCTACTCCTATCTTACTCTATTGTGCTCCCCCAGTGGGCTAAATCTAAATCCTACACTTTCCCTATAGCTACACAATAAAAGAATATATATATAACATAACATACAATATAAGACATATGAGGTATATCCATTGTATAGAGAATTAAGGACATGTGCAAGGTGAGCAGGGCATAAACTAGCCTCCGTACCCTCTTACAAAAGTAGTAGGGTCTTATTGTTGGGGTATGTTTTCTTAACTATATCAACCATCTAAATTGTCTCATGACACATAGATAATTCATCCATTTCCCAATAGGAGCATCCAAAAGGCTGCTAAACCCTCAAGCCTCATCTAAGTTCAGTGCTTATGAATCATTAATGGCGTTGTCCTGCCATGTATATATCTAAAAAAAACAACACCTAGAATGTTACAAAGTAGAGATGGCATATTAACAATTTAAGCCACTCTGATTGTGATGCTTAGGGCTCATACTCACATGCGAGGAAGTCGTGCGATGCTCGCATGTGAAATCTCAGCTCTGGCACCGGCACTAGGGAGTGGAGCGAGCGGCTGCATATAAATACATGCAGCCGCTCGCTCCACTCCTGAGTGCCGTCGCCAGAGCTGAGAGTTCACATGCGAGCATCGCACGACTTCATCGCATGTGAGTATGAGCCCTTATATTGTATGACACCATAAAGTGACCTAAGCTGACTGACCCCATCAGCCTGCCTGCCATAATCATAGGAAGTGGGACTAGCATAACCTATAACACGATGAGGTACTGTGGACGGAGATAGTGAGAGGAGATGTGGCCTGAGATAGTTAGAGGAGATGTAGCCTGAGATAGTGAGAGGAGATGTGGTCTGAGATAGTGAGAGGAGATGTGGCCTGAGATAGTGAGAGGAGATGTGGTCTGAGATAGTGAGAAGAGATGTGGCCTGAGATAGTGAGAGGAGATGTGGTCTGAGATAGTGAGAAGAGATGTGGCCTGAGATAGTGAGAGGAGATGTGGCCTGAGATAGTGAGAGGAGATGTGGTCTGAGATAGTGAGAGGAGATGTGGCCTGAGATAGTGAGAGGAGATGTGGCCTGAGATAGTGAGAGGAGATGTGGCCATGAGATAATTATACGAGATTTCGCCCAAGACACTGAGAGGAGATGATGTCTGAGATAGTGAGAGGATATGTGACCTGCAATAATGAGAGGGTATGTGGCCTGAGACAGTTAGAGGAGATAAGGACTAAGATAGCGAGAGGAGATGAGGTATGTGACAGTGAGAGGAGATGTGGCCTGAGACAATGAGAGGAGATGTGGCCTTATATAGTGAGATGACATGTGGCCTGATACAGTGAGTGGAAATGTGGCCTGAGGGAAAGGAGATGAGGTCTGAGACAATGAGAGGAGATAAGGACTAAGATAATGAGAGGAGATGAGATCTGAGACAGTGAGAGGAGATAAGGACTAAGGAAATAAGGAGATAAGATCTGAGACAGTGAGAGATGTGGCCTGAGGCAGTGAGAGAAGATGTGTCCTGAAATAGTGAGAGGAGATGAGGTCTGAGACAGTTAAAGGAGATAAGGACTAAAGGGTATGCCACACTAAACAATATCGCTAAAGAGATCGCTAAAAAACGTCACTATTTAGCGATCCCGTTAGCGATATTGTTCAGTGCGGCAGCTTCCAGCGACGAGCTTCCTGCTGTGATCTCGCTCGTCGCTGGAATCGCTCCGGACCCTATTTCATCGCTGGCGCTCCCGCTGGGTGAGTATCTAATCGCTGTGTGGCACCTTTTCTTAGCGATTTAGCGGTACTTTTGTACCGCTAAAGTCGTTAAGAAGATCGCTAACGGCGATAGCGTCGTTAACTATATCGCTAAATGTGGCCGCATTTAGCGATATAGAAACAATCCCGCTAGCGATCGCATTAGTATGCGTCGTTATCGTGATCGCTAGCGGGATTGTTTAGTGTGGCAGTACCTTAAGATGAGAGGAGCTGATATGTGAGACAGTGAGAGGCGATTTGGCCTTATATAGTAAGATTGTCACGCTGCTGCAATGTCAATGTAGGTAGGTGCAGGCTACACTAGATGGCAGTAGAGTAGAAGCAGGGCTGCACCTAAACAGAGCGGGCCTGAAGTGCAGCAGTGAGACTACCACAGGTGGCAGCAGAATAATAATAATCAAACAAGCCGGGTCAAATCCTAGACTGTAGTGCAGTAACAAAGGAACAAGCAAACTCAGGGTCAGGGACAGGGGCGGAACTCTCGTGGAAGCAGGGGAAGCAGCTGCCACAGGGCCCGGGCTAGAAGGGGGCCCATCCCTGCTGCAGCTGCTTCACCTACCACCACGGTAGTTCCGCAAGCCGCCATGGGCGTACCCACCGTGAAAGAGCCAGCCCCGCCGACAATGAACTGACAGTTCATTGCCGGCGGGCGGCGGGCCCTTTAATCGCGGCGGGCGGAATGTTGTAAGTGAGGAAGGCCTTGCGGCCTTCCATATGCAGCACAGGCGACGTGATCGTTATCACGCCGCCTGCGCGCCCTGATGACATCACGCCGCCTGTGCCAGAAGAAGACGGAGCGCTTCTTCAGAGCAGCGGGGGAGATAGGTGAATACTGGCTTTTTTTTTTTTTTTACGCCGAGCCCGGCCTATGGGGGATTATGCTAGCTATGGGGGGATTATGCTGGCTATGGGGGGATTATGCTGGCTATTGGGGGATTATGCTGGCTATGGGGGATTATGGTGCCTATGGGGGATTATGCTGCTTATGGGGGATTATGCTGCCAATGGGGGATTATGGTGCCTATGGGGGATTATGCTGGCTATGGGGGATTATGCTGCCTATGGGGGGATTATGCTGGCTATGGGGGGATTATGCTGCCTATTGGGGGATTATGCTGGCTATGGGGATTATGCTGGCTATGGGGGGATTATGCTGGCTATTGGGGGATTATGATGGCTATGGGGGGATTATGCTGGCTATGGGGGATTATGCTGGCTATTGGGGGATTATGCTGGCTATGGGGGGATTATGGTGCCTATGGGGGATTATGCTGCTTATGGGGGATTATGCTGCCAATGGTGGGATTATGGTGCCTATGGGGGATTATGCTGGCTATGGGGGATTATGCTGCCTATGGGGCTATGGGGGGATTATGGTGCCTATGGGGGATTATGCTGCTTATGGGGGATTATGCTGCCAATGGGGGGATTATGGTGCCTATGGGGGATTATGCTGGCTATGGGGGATTATGCTGCCTATGGGGGGATTATGCTGGCTATGGGGGGATTATGCTGCCTATTGGGGGATTATGCTGGCTATGGGGGATTATGCTGGCTATGGGGATTATGCTGGCTATTGGGGGATTATGCTGGCTATTGGGGACTATGCTGCTTATGGGGGATTATGCTGCCTATGGGGCTATGGGGGGATTATGGTGCCTATGGGGGATTATGCTGCTTATGGGGGATTATGCTGCCAATGGGGGGATTATGGTGCCTATGGGGGATTATGCTGGCTATGGGGGATTATGCTGCCTATGGGGGGATTATGCTGGCTATGGGGGATTATGCTGCCTATTGGGGGATTATGCTGGCTATGGGGGATTATGCTGGCTATGGGGGGATTATGCTGCCTATTGGGGGATTATGCTGGCTATTGGGGGATTATGCTGGCTATTGGGGGATTATGCTGGCTATGGGGAGATTATGCTGGCTATGGGGGGATTATGCTGCCTATTGGGGGATTATGCTGGCTATTGGGGGATTATGCTGGCTATGGGGGGATTATGCTGGCTATGGGGATTATGCTGGCTATGGGGATTATGCTGGCTATTGGGGGATTATGCTGGCTATTGGGGACTATGCTGCTTATGGGGGATTATGCTGCCTACTGGGGACTACTATGCTGCCTATTGGGGACTATGCTGCTTATGGGGGATTATGCTGCCTATGGAGGACATATGCTGCGTATTGGGGACCTATGCTGCCTATTGGGACCTATGCTGTCTATTGGGGACCTATGCTGTCTATTGGGGACCTATGCTGCCTATTGGGGACATATGCTGCCTATTGGGGACTATGCTGCCTATTGAAGACATATGTTGCCTATTGGGACCTATGCTGCCTATTGAGGACATTTACCTGCATATTGGGGACCAATGCTGCCTATTGGGGACATTTACCTGCCTATTAGGGACTCTCGCACCACACCAGTCTGAGCCTGAGCTAAAAGCGGAGTTGCGCCACTATGTGCACTGATGAGGATGAAATGATATGGATTGACAAGGCTGCAGTGATGGGCGCTGATCAGGCTGCAGTGAGGGGCAGTGCAGGCTGTATGTCTCTGTGTGGGCAGTTTTATTGCTGGTATATTGTTTTTGTAGGTCTGTATATATATTGGTATTTTACTAATAGCAATTTGGAATCCCTAGGAAATAATGATATCAAGAAAGAGAAAAATTGCTTCACTTGTGACAAATATGGAACCGAACATTGACCATCTCATTAGCCAAAAGCAGGCCCGTAGTTCCCATTGAAATACCAGTAAGTTTGTTGATTTTTAACTTTACTTGTTCTTTATTTTAAGTATTGTATTTGTTCCTGTTTTGTTTTTTTTTTACTTCAAAATAAGAGTGTAGTATATGGTGTATACAGGGTCATACACATCGTGTGCGGTATATAGAGTGTAGTATATGGTGTATACAGGGTCATACACATCGTGTGCGGTATATAGAGTGTAGTATATGGTGTATACAGGGTCATACACATCGTGTGCGGTATATAGAGTGTAGTATATGGTGTATACAGGGTCATACACATCGTGTGCGGTATATAGAGTGTAGTATATGGTGTATACAGGGTCATACACATCGTGTGCGGTATATAGAGTGTAGTATATGGTGTATACAGGGTCATACACATCGTGTGCGGTATATAGAGTGTAGTATATGGTGTATACAGGTCATACACATCGTGTGCGGTATATAGAGTGTAGTATATGGTGTATACAGGTCATACACATCGTGTGCGGTATATAGAGTGTAGTATATGGTGAATACAGGGTCATACACATCGTGTGCGGTATATAGAGTGTAGTATATGGTGTATGCAGGATCATACACATTGTGTGCGGTATATAGAGTGTAGTATATGGTGTATACAGGGTCATACACATCGTGTGCGGTATATAGAGTATAGTATATGGTGTATACAGGGTCATACACATCGTGTGCGGTATATAGAGTGTAGTATATGGTGTATGCAGGGTCATACATATCGTGTGCAGTATATAGAGTGTAGTATATGGTGTATACAGGTCATACACATCGTGTGCGGTATATAGAATGTATATACACTGCTGTATTATACTTTTCATATACAGGTTATAATGCCTCTTATTCTTTGTATAGAGGTGAGTGTGCCATGTATAATATATGGTATATACAGCGTAGTGTCGCATACACTGCTGTATTAGACAATATACAACAGTTCTAATGCTCCATACCTAATATGCAGTATAATGTACAGTGTATATGATGTAACCTGTATAAAATGCGACATTGGCTTGCCCCCCCCTTGTTTTGATACTGGGTACGCCCATGCAAGCTGCCGGTGGTGTGAGTCTGATATGGGGCCCGCCGCCACCTCCGGCGCCGCTATGAGAGGAGGTGGGACGGGCCCCGAGCAGTCCGGCACTTCCATGTCATGTGACGTGGGGGCGTGCGCGCGCTCTCACGTCACATGCAAGGCTGGCGTGGTGGACGTTGGAGCGTGGAGGACAGAGCGGCGCGCGGAGCAGAAGAGCTGGAGGACGCAGTCACCTGAGGATTGGCAGATTGGTAAGTATTCTTGCTGAGTCTGACTCTCTTTTACAGGGACGCGGCAGCCGCAGCTTCCCCTCCCGGCACTTGAGGAGAGGGGGGAGAGCGGAGGGGGGAGGTGTGAGTGTATCAGGGGCCCCAGGACACAGCGGGCCACATTAGAGGCCCCAGGAAGCAGCAGGCCCCTAATGGGGCCCTAGGAAATAGCAGGCCCCATTAGGGGCCTAGTTCCAAAGGAAGCAGCAGGCCCCATTAGGGGCTTAGGTCCAAAGGAAGCAGCAGGCCCCATTAGGGGCCTAGGTCCAAAGAAACTGCAGGCCCCATTAGGGGCCTTGGGCCCCAGGAAACTGCAGGCCCCATTAGGGGCCTAGGGCCCCAGGAAACTGCTGAATAGGGTAATTATGTTGCATTATTCTTGTGAAGAAGAAATTTGTAATCTAGCCCATAAATTGCTTTCAAAATGGATGCTTTATTCAGTAGAACAAAAGTACGGTATACAGAACAATCTTAGATTATTCTGTATACCGGACTGTTGTTCTACTGAATAAATCATCTGTTTTGAAAGCAATTTGCAGGCTGGATTACAAGTTTCTTCACATATTTACTCTGGAGAAAGCCTACCTTCGTCACTACCTCAGTTGCTTCCTGGGAGTTAGTTCTTTTCTGTTATTTCATTATCATTAGTCCAAAAACCTCTAATTTTGGATAATAAAGGTATCTTTCTTAACACAACTTGGGTAGACCGGGATTGGCAACGCGCACGGGGGGGGGGGCCCCATTGTGAAGTTTGCTGTGGGGCCCTGCCGTTCCTAGTTACGCCCCTGGTCAGGGACAAGCCAAAGGATCAGTAACGGTCAGGAGCGAGTAAGCCAAAAGACAAAGACAGAAGCAGGCCGGGATACAAGCCAAGCCAAAACCAGGGAGTCAGCACACTAAGGCCCTGTGCACACGTTGCAGATTTGACTGCAGAATTTTCTGCACCAAAACAGGACCTCTTGGGAGAAAACGCAGGTGCTTTTTTGATGCTTTTTGGATGCTTTTTTGATGCGTTTTTGATGCGTTTTTTCATGATTTTTTCTCATGCGTTTTTGTATGTGTTTTTGTCAGCTAAATAAAGATATGTTATTTAACAAAAAAAAATTTGTGATGTCATTTCTTGTCCAACCTCCTCTTTTACAATTGTCTAACCCACACTCCATTACACACACACACAGATAGAAAATACATAGATAGATAGATATATAGATAGATAGATAATAGATAGATAGATATATAGAAAGATAGATATATAGATAAATAGATAGACTGATAATAGATAGAAAGATATATATAGGTAGATAGATAGATGATAGATAAAATGGTATATAAATAGTTAAAGAGACACACACACACAAAATCTTAACGCAATATAGTTAATAAAAAAAAATGGGGAAAAAAATGGCGTGGGCTCCCGCGCAATTCTCTGCGCCAAAGGGGGAAAGACGACAGCCGGGGCCAATATTTCTAGCCTGGGAAGGGGATAATACCCATGGAGCTTCCCAGGCTATGAATATCAGCCCGCAGCTAGCCTTTGCTGGCTATTAAAATAGGGGGACCCCCCCAAAAAATGACATGGAGTCCCCCTATAATTTTTAGCCAGAAAGGCTAGGCAGACAGCTGCGGGCTGATATTCATAGTCTAGGAAGGGGACATGGATATTGGCGCACCCCCCTGGCTAAAAATACAAGCACCCAGCCGCCCCAGAATTGTCACATCTGTACGATGCACTTAGCCCCTCTCTTCCCACTCCCCTGTAGTGGTGGGATATGGGGTAATAAGGGGTTAATGTCACCTAGCTATTGTTAGGTGGCATTAAGCCCGGTTAATAATGGAGAGGCATCAATAAGACTCTTCTCCATTATTAATCTTATGGTTTGAAAGGGTTAAAAAAACCACACACATAAGAATAAAGTATTTTAATGAAATAAAACACAACACGGTTTTCATATTTTTATTATATGCTCAGATCCAAGTGACGCCCTCGGTCTCCTGTAATAAAAAGTAAAAAAATAAAACAACCGTATACTCCCTGTCCGACGCAGTCCAATTAATAACGAGTGTCCCACGACGATCTCCCCTTTAGAACAGTGACTTCAGGTGATGCCACTGCTCTATAGGGCCTCCCAGTGATTAACTGACAGGAGACAATGGCTCCTGCAGTGCATCACTGAGGTTACCTGAGTTCATTCTCTCACTTTATGGCAATGCTGCGTGGGAATTTTCTCACCCAGCATTGCTGGTGAGAGAATGAATTGTAGTGACGTCATTCTCTCCCGGCGGAGCGATACACAGGAGTGAATCGCAGGAGCGGTGTAGAGCGCTCACATCACCCGATGTCAGTGTTCTACACCGGAGATCGTCGTGGGACACTCGTTAATCACTGGACTACGGCGCACAGGTGATGTATAGGTTGTTTTATTATTTTATTTTTATTACAGATCGATGGCTTCGGGGATTAGGTGATTGGTGAGTATCTACTCTATGTTATGTGTTGTATTTCATGTGTATGTTCTGTATGTTATATGTTCTGTGTATGTAATGTATGTGTTTTGTTTTTTTTACATTCAACACATTAGCCGGATGATGAGAATACTACTGTCCCATCATTGGCTAATGTGTCAGTCACTGTCAGTGTAGCAGGTGTGTAGCCCAGCTGCGCTAGGTGCCACATGTTCCCTGGAGGATGCACGGAAAGGTAATTCACAAATACCTGATAAGCACACAACACTTGACATTTTTCCTGGTTCCACCAGAGGGAGCCCTTGAGACAGCAGTGAGATAAAAGACAATCTAGCTGAAAGTGAGGAGTCATTGGTGTTACCTTAGGGAGAGCAGACACGACATCTCTGCACGGAGTTACCACATGAGAAGCTGACATCTACTGCTGCCTGTGCTCATATTAAGGTGTGTGTGGGACGACAGGCGAGTGGACAAAGGGAAAGAGTGACCGAGGTGATATAGCAACCATAGCTGCCTCCACTCTATACAACCGGACACCGGGTCCGAAGCTTGCTAGAACCTTCAAGGCTAGTGGGAGAAAACCGGAATCCCTGCTGGACTTCAGGTCGCAGAGGGGCCCTTCAGTGCTGATACGTAACCGGGGTTAGGAAGACGGGGGTCTGGCAGGTACCGCCATAGAGACACTGTTCTGTCCACAAAAAGACCTCATCACAAGATCAGCCGGGCATAGAAAGGAGAAGGAGTTAAACTTAGCTTCATGCAGGTTGGAAACTCACACATTAAGAAGTAAGGAGGCCTTAAACCTACACAGTGATTACCTGGATGTGCATCCTCCACCCTGAGCAGCTTCCTGGGACATACCTGCAAATACCATCAGTAAAGGTATGGAAAGAGACTGACTTGTGTGTGTGTCTGACTTCTTGCCTACACCCTGCACCGCCATATACTTAGAGGGACTAGTCTTACCTGTGGAAGACTTAACATCTTGCTGCCCAGTAACAACCCCTCTGAGGATTTACCCCGCAGCGCTGGTCACCTTGATCAGAAACCACAGGTGGCGTCACAAACTATTACTACAATCCCCTGTAAATATCCCCCTTTGAATGAGCGCCCAGGGCAACGGACCGAGCTGTGCTACTTGTGACATTCCCCATAGACTTCAACGGGCTCGGTGCCGAGTACCCCGTAACCCTGGTGTTGTGCGACTCACAGGCATAGCCGGATGGGACTGGTAGTCCCATCTGACAATGCCTGCATATGCAGAGACACACACACAGGCTCGCAGACCCCCACACAGCCCCGCAGACCCCGGCACATACACAGATCACGCACAAAGGCCCGCACACCCCCGCACATACACAGATCACGCAGACACCGGCACACACATACACACACACAGTCACCACCCACACACATAGCCCAGCACACTATACACGCCCACACTCCGCCAACACACTTCCCTGCTCCCGAACTGCAGCGTTTCACCCGCAACAAAACCGCAGATCTTTTTTAGACCTGCAGTTTTGCTGCGGAAGTGCCCGACTCAATGCAAGTCAATGGGCACAGAAATGCTGCAGTTCCAAACAAAGAATTGACATGCGGAAAATAAAACGCTGAAAATCGGCGCGTTTTTTTCCACAGCATGTGCACAGCAAACCTGCGTTTGCCATAGAATTACATTGGATGCGCACTGTGCTGCGGGTTGGATGTGTTTCCATGCGTTGAAAAATGCGGCGGAAACGCATCTAAAAACGCAATGTGTGCACAAGGCCTAAAGGGAAACACTGAGTCGAGACAGGAATAGGGGAACACAGAGACTTGGGTTCAGACAGCAAACACAGCAGGACAAATCAGAGCAATCAGAGTCAGCTACAGCAGCCCTAGGCAAAAGCTATAACTGACATAACCTGCGGAAGCAGTGGTGATAAATAGTCAACTTGAACCCAGACAGAGGCTGAGAAAGGTTAACTCTTGACATGACCAGACCAGGAAAAAGGGAAGAAAGGACTCAAAAACCAGTCTGGATCATGACAAAGATGACATGAGACAATGAGAGGAAATGTGGACTGAAACAGTGAGTGGAGATGTGCCCTACGACAGTGAGAAAAGATGTGGAATGAGACAGTGAGAGGAGATGTGACCTGAGACAGTGAGAGGAGATGTGACCTAAGACACTGAGAGGAGATGTGACCTAAGACACTGAGAGGAGATGTGACCTAAGACACTGAGAGGAGATGTGACCTGAGACAGTGAGAGGAGATGTGACCTGAGACAGTGAGAGGAGATGTGGCTTGAGACTCTGAGAGGAGATGTGGTTGTAGACAGTGAGAGGGAATGTGGCCTGATACAGTGAGACAGTGAGAGAAGATGTGGCCTTAGACAGTGAGAGGAGATGTGGTTGTAGACAGTGAGAGGGCATGTGGCCTGATACAGTGAGACAGTGAGAGAAGATGTGGCCTTAGACAGTGAGAGGAGATGTGGCCTGAGACAGTGAGAGGAGATGTGGCCTGAGATAGTGAGAGAAGATGTGGCCTTAGACAGTGAGAGGAGATGTGACCTGAGACAGTGAGAGGAGATGTGGTTTGAGACTCTGAGAGCAGATGTGGCTGTAGACAGTGAGAGGGCATGTGGCCTGATACAGTTGACTCGCACCACAATTGTGGATACCAGGGCTATGGGGTACTCGGAGCCGAGCCCATGGAAGTCTATGGGAGTTGTCACTGGCAGCAGAGCTCGGTCCGTGTCCCTGGCGGTCATGCAATGGGGGATATTTACAGGGGATTTGTAGTTAGGATAGTTCGTGACGCCACCTGTGGTTTCTGATCTGATTGACCAGCGCTGCAGGGTAGATCTCTGAGGGGATGTTATGGCAGCTAGGTGTTAGGTTCCCCACAGGTGGAACTGGTCCCTCAAAGTCTATGGTGATGATGCAGGGTGTAGGTAATAATTCAGTCACACACAATGCAGCTTCTTTCCATACCTTTTACTTGTAGATGTTTCAGGCAGGTCCCGGGGAGCTGGTCGGGGTGGAGAATGCACATTCGGGATAACCGCTGAGCAGGTTAGAGGCCTCCTTTACTTCATATGTAGGTGAGTCCAAACTTGCATAAAGCGAAGTTAACTCTGCAATCTCCAGCTTTCTCAATAGCTGCAACACCCGGCCGACATTGTGGTGGAGCCTTCTATGTCTCTGATTATCAGATGTTGAGAGAACTAAGTCCTTCTATGCTTGGCCTAGCTAAAAGTCCTTGTTCCCCCTGACTCCGGTTACGTATCAGCGCTTAGGGCTGCTCTCTGCGACCTGTAGTCCAGATAGCCTCCGGTTTTCTTGTTACTATGCTTGAAACACTAGCAACGCTTCGGACCCCGGTGTCCGGTGAATTAGTGCAGGTAATCCAATACCTGAAGCACTTCTCTCTGTCTTCTCCACTGTGCCCTTCGCCCTGCTCTTGCTCTGTTCATAAGCACTTGTAGCATTGATGGAAATGTCAGCTTTCTCCAGAGCTCGCTGAGCAGCTCTCAGTATCCCCTTGTTTCAGCTTCTGTTGAGGTACTGATTAAGGGTAGCTCTGACTAGGCTAGGATGATTCACTTCACCCGTACTAGCCTCCACTTCCTTGTCAGGTGAGCTACGCTAGCTCTGCGAGGATTCAGTCCTCTCTCCTCTCCCTCCAAGTCCAGACTCAACTGGCACTGAACTGCACTGTCCTAAGACAGGAAACTGACTGATCTGAGCTCTTCTCAGACAGGAAACTATCTGACTCTGCTACGTGTCACTACCTTTTATACCCCTAGTGGGTGTGTCTGAAAGTGTGAGTGACATGAATGATATCAAGCTTTTGCGGTTACCTTCCTGTGCATTTTCCTGGATTATGTGTGCCTGACATAGCTGGGCCACACATCCCCCCTTGGTTAAACACAGCACTCCCGGGCTGTAAAAGAGAAAAAGAAAACATTTTTGTTTTGCATTAACATCAACATTTTAACTCTTCCCATCCGGGAGGTAAGACTTCTTGAACGTTACAATTTGTACATTATAAAAAATACAAAAGTATCAAAAGTATCAAAACATTCTCATTATACAAGACAAATTCTTGTGGAGGACCCGCACCAAACCTCCCACGTGGGTCCTGGGTGGGCTGCAGGACTTCATTGCTGCAGACCTCACTCTAGGCCCACCATACGGGTTTTTCTTCAGAGGTAGATAGCAATGGTTTTGTGTAAAACCAAGATAGTGCACCGTGGTGCAAACTATTTACATTAAAGTCTTTGGGCTGGCACAGTCCACAGCCACGCAGTCCATGAATATGAAACACACTTCAAGAAAAATCAATAGAAATCACATTTATATTTTTTTTTTTCAAACTTTATACATTTCTCAGTTGCAGTAAACCCTGTCTGGGTCTTGCTAACTAATTTACTAGGACTACTCTTGATAACGAATAGGTAATTTTCCTTTAGTGATACGTTCTGACCTACGTGGGGTAGCATCAGGTATAGTAGTCTCTAGCCTGTCTGTTCTGCGTAACGGCAAACTATAGATACGACTCCACCTCTCTAGGGACCTGGCAAGCATGCTAGCGACTGGGCGAGGCGGTACTGCTTCACCAGGGGACTCCACTTCTTGTGGCGCTGCTTCTTGCGGTTCCGCTGCTTGGGATCCCAATGGTTGAGGGTCTGCCGGAATAGGTCCTTCTGGAAGTGGCTCAACTGGCACAATTGGTATGACTGGATGTAGAGACTCCTCTTGCGGTTGATAAATCTGCAGCACAGGAATAATTACAGCATCTCCCAGTCTGGGCCAATCTGCAGGTAAATCTCCCAAATCCGTATGTATGACCGCTTCATCATTTTCTTTCTGAAGGACAACAGGTTCTTCCTCACGAAGCTTTAATGGGCCAGGACACAATTTTAAATGATCTCTAGACACAGTTGCCATCGTTTTTCCTCCATCCTTGCTAATGGCACAGACCTTTCTGTTATCAAAATTGGAATTTTGCACGACATATGGCTCCTGTTCCCACTGATCATCCAACTTGTGCATTCTTCTTTTCCTTTTGAGCACCATTTCTCCAGGCATAAAAGGCGTAGCGGGAGCATTTTTGTTATAGTTCTTCTCTTGCTTTTCCCTTACTTTATTGAGACTGTCTTCTACGCAGGCTTGTACTCTCTTGTACTGTTCCTGTCGATTCGTGTCCCAATCTTCAGCATTGTTATCAGCCTCTGGTTCTACCACACCAAGTTCCAAATCCATTGGCAGTCTTCCCGGTCTTGCTCTCATAAGGTAGGCTGGAGTGCAGTTGGTGGAACTTACTGGTATGTGGTTGTACAAGTCGACCAGGTCAGGTAACAAGTCTGGCCACCGATTTCTTTCTTCCAGTGGTACAGATTTCAGTAAGTCGATGCAATGTGATTCATCTTTTCACAAAGGCCATTGGTTTGAGGGTGTACGGTGTTGTTCTGATCTTCTTACATCCATATAAGTGACAGAATTCCTTAAACAGTTCAGCTTCAAATGCAGGACCTTGATCGGTCAGCACCTGCTCCGGATATCCGTGTGGTCTGCAGAAACTTGCTTGAAAGGTCTTTGCTGCTGTCTCTGCTGTCTGATCTTTGACAGGGGCGACCACCAGAAATTTGGAGTAGTGATCCACCATGGTCAGGGCATAGGAGTATCCTGACCTGCTTGGGGACAACTTGACGTGATCCAATGCCACAATCTCCAAGGGACGAGTCGTCCGGATAGGCTGCAGGGGTGCTCTCTGACTATGATAGTCTTTTCGTCTGAGTCCACAGGGTCCACAGTTCCGGCACCACTTCTCGATGGAACTGCGCATCCCTACCCAGTAGAACCGACACCTCAACAGGGTCTCCAGCTTTTTCCAGCCAAAGTGTCCTGCTTGATCGTGGTACGCTTCCAACACCATTTGGATGTCTGCTCTGGGGACCACTATCTGCCAAACCATCTCATGGGTCCTTGGGTCGACGTATCTCCTGCACAACTTCTCACGGTAGATGAATAACCGGCTTCTCTCGTTCCACAGGAGCTTTGCTGGTATAGGTGCGTCTTCTCCAAGGAGGAACCTTCCTGTCTTATCAGCTCCTTGACACGGCTGACCACTGGATCACTGTCCTGAGTTTCCTTCCAGCTGTGATGAGGTAAAGGGTTCAACATCTCACCACACCGCTTTCTGTAGACTCGTTGCTCTTGGACCATCCCATTTCGGTGGAACGCAGGTAGCTCGATTTCTTCCAGATCGTCTGATTCTTCCTCCGTGTCGGATTCATGCGGCATTCTGGACAAGGCGTCCGCGTTAGCATTTTTACGGCCTGCCCTGTACTTGATGGTAAATTGATAATTTGACAGCCGAGCCATCCAACGTTGCTCCATGGCTCCCAGCTTGGCTGTTTCAAGGTGCGTCAAGGGGTTGTTGTCCGTGTACGCAGTGAACTTGTTGGAGGCGAGGTAATGTTTGAATCTTTCGGTAATGGCCCAGACCAGCGCCAGAAACTCCAGTTTGAAGCTGCTATAGTTTTCCGGGTTCCTCTCAGTTGGCCTGAGTTTTCTGCTGGCATATGCGAAGACTTTTTCTTGGCCATTCTGCTTCTGACTGAGGACAGCTCCTAATCCTTCGTTACTGGCATCCGTGTATAGCAGGAACGGTTGGCTGTAATCTGGGTAGGCTAAGATTTCATCGCCGGTCAGGATCTCTTTCATCTCTTTGAATGCCTCAGCCTGTTCTTTACCCCAATTGAATGGAGGGTTTCTGCTCTTGAGAGGTTGTCCTACCAGGAGGTCCTGTAAAGGCGCCGCTTTCTTGGTGTAATCTTTTACAAACCTCCTGTAGTAACCTGTTAGTCCCAGGAACTGACGCACCTCCTTTAGATTCTTCGGCTCCGGCCATTTCTGGATGGCTGTGACCTTCTCAGGGTCCGGCGCTACTCCTTCGGAACTGACAATATGTCCCAAGTACTGTACCTTTCGTTTGAGCAGATGGCATTTGGAGGGCTTCAGTTTCATCCCATACTTGGACAGTGACTCGAATACCTCTGCCAGGTGCTTCAGATGATCTTCATATGTCTTGGAGTACACAATCACGTCGTCCAGGTACAGCAGCACAGTTTCGAAGTTGAGATGTCCCAGACAGCTCTCCATCACTCTCTGGAATGTTCCTGGGGCACTGCTGAGGCCAAACGGCATTCTGTCAACCTCGCAGAGTCCCATTGGGGTGGTGAAAGCAGTTTTCTCCCGATTCTCCTCAGCCACAGCTACTTGCCAGTACCCACTAGTAAGATCGAGGGTAGAAAAGTAGTTAGCCGTTTTCAGAGCAGCTAAGGATTCCTCTATGCGTGGTAATGGGTATGCATCTTTATGTGTTATGCGATTTACTTGTCTGTAATCTACACACATTCTCATGCTACCATCCTTTTTTTAACTAGAACTAGAGGTGCTGCCCAGGGGCTACAACTATCCCTTATCACCCCGGCTTCCTTCATGTCACGCAGCATTTCTTAGCTTTCTGATAGTGGGCTGGAGGTATAGGCCTGTATCGCTCTTTGATGGGAGGATGATTGCCTGTAGGGATATGATGCTGTACTCCCTTAATTGTCCCAAAGTCAAGTGGGTGTTTGCTAAATACTTGTGCATACTCTTGTACCACCCGTAGTACCCCCTGTTTCTGGTGGACGGAAGTGGTTCTGTCCCTATATGAAGCTGCTGACACCAATCCGCTACTGGGGTTGCCGGATCATTATCCTCCGCTGGTTGGCGGGAGGCTAAGGACTCGGTTGTGAGGATAGAATTGTTATCTACGGCATGTAATTTAGCAACTGTGGCATAACGTGGTAAATTTACTTCTCGTCTCCCCAGTTGAGAAGTCTACTGGTACTCTCCCATTTATCACTTCCACTACCCCTCTAGCAGTCATGAGTGTAGGTCTGTGTTTGAGCGATGGGGTTCTACTACTGCTTGGTAGTTCTGTCCCCTCAGTCCCATGGCTGCTCTACACCATATTAACATTTCACTCATTGGGGGTATTACAATGGGATTCGAGTCTGTGACCCGTACATTACCGATTTCACCATCTGTAAGCTTCGCTTGCTGCTGGCACATCAGGGCCCGGATATCCCTCTGGATCACTCCCTTCTGCTTTGGCTTGGCAACTTCAGCGAGCTGTTGGAGCAAAAACACAACTTCTCCCAGACAGTTACTGATAACGTTAGTACCTAATATCACATTTAAGCCACTCTCCTCATTTACAGTCCTGACTACTAGAAGTCCCTGATCCTTCAGCTCCACTCTGCCCACTTTTACGTCCACATTTTTGGCTCCAAGTACTTCAACAGGGAGACCATTAGAGGCGTATACTGTAAAGTCAGGGCTCGGGGGCTGGAGACTGTCCATGGACCAGAATTTATTATAAAGGACATCAGGTATGATGGTCACCTGAGATCCAGTGTCCAGTAGTGCAGGAATTGCAATCCCGTCCAGAATGATGGACAGGTAGGGTCGTCCACCCACGAACCTGCGGTTCCAGTCTAAGGGGCCTGATGAGTCTACTCCTGGGTGTTGGCCCTCTGACCCAGGATCGGCTCGTTTAAAGGACATTGCTGAGCCATATGACCTTTTTGGTTGCAGCGGTAGCAGATGATCTCTCGGCGAGGATGGTGTTGATCAGGAGTCGCTACTGGGGGTGGCGTGGTCCTCCTCCGGTGAGGCGACGTCCTCCATTTCCTCCGGTTCATCCAAGGGACATCCTCCGGACAGTCGGCTAGTAGGATCTTTCCTCCTTCCTCTTTCCGCAGTTGCAGGGCATCCATTACAGTGGCCAAGTTCTTAGTCAGCTGGCGCACTTCCGAGTGCAGACATTCCAACTCACTAGGGGGCGCCACCTGCGTTTTAGCTTCTGCCACCTGCGGGGAAAAGGTGGGTACTGCCGGCTTTAGAGTGGCTTCACCCGGGTGATACTGATTTGCCACCTCTGGCTTTTCCAAGGGTCGCAGTCCTTTTATTGCCATGTCCTTTAGGGCATCAAAAGTGGCATCTGGATGATCCAAGGACCACCAGTTTACAGTCCTGCCTTCAGCTGGAGACCTTAGTCCCCGTACAAATTGTTCTTTCAACATTTGGCTCTCATCAATGGGACTTGTGGGGTTAGCCTGTTTAAGAGCTCGCAGGGCCCCCTGCAGTCGGCAGGCGTAGTCCCTAATACTGTCACCCGGTCCCTGGAAGCACTGATAAAATGCCATCCGGAGATCCGTTTCTGTGCGGTCCTCAAAGATGGCCTGTAGCTTTAAGAGAATCGCAGGTACTGACTCCTGGTCTGCAGCGGGCCAAGTCTCTACTTCTCTCTCAGCCGCACCAGCTAACTGTCCTATTACCACAGCAGCTTTTTGCTTTTCAGTCATTGAGTACATATCCAAAATACTACATATCTTCCGTTTAAACCCTGGCAGGGTGTCTGGCTCGCCGCTGTACTGGGGAGCCACTTCGCTCCAGGCATGTATGGGAGCGTTAGCGGCATGAACGGGACCACCGGGCCAGGTGAGGGGCCCGCACCTCCATCCTGCACTACAACGCCAAGCGGTGGGCTATTGGGGCCACCGGCGGGGGCCGCTCCGTCTGCCGGTTGCTGCGACATGTTGATGCCCCCTTGGTTAATCTGAGCCTACCTCTTTCACAGGCTGCAGCGTCGCAGGCACAGCGGTGGAGACAGGACCTTTGTCGCTGGCGCTCTGATGTCAGAGCGTTCACTTCCTGTTTCACAGGACCTGCCGCCGCGTCAGAGTTGGGGGCGTGTCCAGGCAACAGCGCGCTCTTTCAGGTACGCCCCCCTTCTTCACCAGCGCCTGAGGGCGCGAATATTGCGATAAAGATGGCGGTATAATGGCGCCAAACACAGCAAACAGTCTTTTTCTGCAATAAACAGTTCAATAGGCACACAGGACTCACAATTGCAAGTTTCGCATCCTGTTCGTGACGCCAGAAAAGATTGACTCGCACCACAATTGTGGATACCAGGGCTATGGGGTACTCGGAGCCGAGCCCATGGAAGTCTATGGGAGTTGTCACTGGCAGCAGAGCTCGGTCCGTGTCCCTGGCGGTCATGCAGTGGGGGATATTTACAGGGGATTTGTAGTTAGGATAGTTCGTGACGCCACCTGTGGTTTCTGATCTGATTGACCAGCGCTGCAGGGTAGATCTCTGAGGGGATGTTATGGCAGCTAGGTGTTAGGTTCCCCACAGGTGGAACTGGTCCCTCAAAGTCTATGGTGATGATGCAGGGTGTAGGTAATAATTCAGTCACACACAATGCAGCTTCTTTCCATACCTTTTACTTGTAGATGTTTCAGGCAGGTCCCGGGGAGCTGGTCGGGGTGGAGAATGCACATTCGGGATAACCGCTGAGCAGGTTAGAGGCCTCCTTTACTTCATATGTAGGTGAGTCCAAACTTGCATAAAGCGAAGTTAACTCTGCAATCTCCAGCTTTCTCAATAGCTGCAACGCCCGGCCGACATTGTGGTGGAGCCTTCTATGTCTCTGATTATCAGATGTTGAGAGAACTAAGTCCTTCTATGCTTGGCCTAGCTAAAAGTCCTTGTTCCCCCTGACTCCGGTTACGTATCAGCGCTTAGGGCTGCTCTCTGCGACCTGTAGTCCAGATAGCCTCCGGTTTTCTTGTTACTATGCTTGAAACACTAGCAACGCTTCGGACCCCGGTGTCCGGTGAATTAGTGCAGGTAATCCAATACCTGAAGCACTTCTCTCTGTCTTCTCCACTGTGCCCTTCGCCCTGCTCTTGCTCTGTTCATAAGCACTTGTAGCATTGATGGAAATGTCAGCTTTCTCCAGAGCTCGCTGAGCAGATCTCAGTATCCTCCTTGTTTCAGCTTCTGTTGAGGTACTGATTAAGGGTAGCTCTGACTAGGCTAGGATGATTCACTTCACCCGTACTAGCCTCCACTTCCTTGTCAGGTGAGCTACGCTAGCTCTGCGAGGATTCAGTCCTCTCTCCTCTCCCTCCAAGTCCAGACTCAACTGGCACTTGAACTGCACTGTCCTAAGACAGGAAACTGACTGATCTGAGCTCTTCTCAGACAGGAAACTATCTGACTCTGCTACGTGTCACTACCTCTTATACCCTAGTGGGTGTGTCTGAAAGTGTGAGTGACATGAATGATATCAAGCTTTTGCGGTTACCTTCCTGTGCATTTTCCTGGATTATGTGTGCCTGACATAGCTGGGCCACACACAGTGAGACAGTGAGAGAAGATGTGGCCTTAGACAGTGAGAGAAGATGTGGCCTTAGACCGTGAGAGGAGATGTGGCCTGAGACAGTGAGAGGAGATGTGGCTGGAGAGAGTGAGAGGATATGAGGCCTGGCACAATGAGACGAGATGTGGTGCTGTGGCCCAATACAGCCGAGACAGTGTGACCTGTGGAGGAAAATCTGGAGACCAGTGTGACCATTGGAGAAACTTTAGTCTGGTCTGTGAGCCATACAGTGATCTAAGAAAGTGATGAAGAGAGACATGTACTGGAGGAGTTGCTTATAGTATTTCTCCGAGATATGTTGAGCCAGTTAACAGTTGGAACCACAAAGCCCTGTGCCACAGTTTAGTAATGTAACTGCCAATTTAAACCCATAATCCTTTGTGCCATTTAGATAAGCATTGCATGGTTGTAAAATTCCCATTTTGAATATTTGTTGCCAGGTTCCCCAATAAGAATAATTAATCATTGGGAATCCCAGCTGTAAGACAACCCATACTCTTCTTATTGTCAGGATACCCATCTCACAAAAAAGGATTGTCCAGAGCCATTTGAGGTAATGTTCTAAGAACAAAGAGACTTAGATGTAGAAAAATATCACTTCTACTTTTACATTAGATTTCTGAGTGTTTTATCATGTAGGAGCCAAATGATTCTCTTAAAAGTAATATTTCAGATAATTCATTGGGGGTTAGTTTAATTCATTTTATGTTTCTTATTTTAATTAGTTATTTTTGATCTCTTGTTAATTATTAACCAGCAGACACGGCGATGAGTCAGAAAATCCTTTTTGTCTGTCTCCCCTGTTATCAGCACTATTTGATACTAAGGTAATTTAATCTAACAGTAGCGGGTCGCCAGCTGTGTCTTCTCTAATGTATCGTTAGAAAATGTTCACGGTTCACTTTTACATTTTTGGGGGGATATCGCTGTCTGCAATGGGAATATCTATGTATTGATCGTCACAGCGCTTCATCAAATTTTCTATATATATCAAACTCATCATTTATTATTGTGTTATTCGACTTATAGATGTATTCTAATATTAGTGGAGGTGTGGATGAAATTTTGAATGTCGAGTTGTAAGTGTTTTTGGTGTTGTGGAGGAAACCCGGTTCCTCCCACGTCACCAATGTGACGTAACTACAAAGTCACAGCTCTCCGGCGCCCCCTTTGTCTCTGAGGTCAGTAAGGGAACTGCACCTAGAGCAAATGGCCGCCGGGGAGGGTGTCCTGTTACCCACTGGGTATTCTAAGATTCGTAATCAGAGTAAAAGCATCAGCCCAAAATTAATTTTATAGTTTAATTGCCTTAAGGGCGCACTAGATAATTACAGAAATATACAGTAAGCTATACAACGGAATTACAGTAGATTTGCAGTCAGAGTAAAATATTACAATAAGGTACAAGGCTTAGAGGTATTAGCTAAAGGTCAATGTCACCAGGCTGTAGGTTGCATGTGGACGCTGGGAGCTCTGCGATCCACAGGTAAGAATCTTAGTTGCCGGACAGTCCCCAAAA
>JARQOD010000002.1:53551447-53607018 GCA_033576555.1 Oophaga sylvatica
AAGTTTCGCATCCTGTTCGTGACGCCAGAAAAGATTGACTCGCACCACAATTGTGGATACCAGGGCTATGGGGTACTCGGAGCCGAGCCCATGGAAGTCTATGGGAGTTGTCACTGGCAGCAGAGCTCGGTCCGTGTCCCTGGCGGTCATGCAGTGGGGGATATTTACAGGGGATTTGTAGTTAGGATAGTTCGTGACGCCACCTGTGGTTTCTGATCTGATTGACCAGCGCTGCAGGGTAGATCTCTGAGGGGATGTTATGGCAGCTAGGTGTTAGGTTCCCCACAGGTGGAACTGGTCCCTCAAAGTCTATGGTGATGATGCAGGGTGTAGGTAATAATTCAGTCACACACAATGCAGCTTCTTTCCATACCTTTTACTTGTAGATGTTTCAGGCAGGTCCCGGGGAGCTGGTCGGGGTGGAGAATGCACATTCGGGATAACCGCTGAGCAGGTTAGAGGCCTCCTTTACTTCATATGTAGGTGAGTCCAAACTTGCATAAAGCGAAGTTAACTCTGCAATCTCCAGCTTTCTCAATAGCTGCAACGCCCGGCCGACATTGTGGTGGAGCCTTCTATGTCTCTGATTATCAGATGTTGAGAGAACTAAGTCCTTCTATGCTTGGCCTAGCTAAAAGTCCTTGTTCCCCCTGACTCCGGTTACGTATCAGCGCTTAGGGCTGCTCTCTGCGACCTGTAGTCCAGATAGCCTCCGGTTTTCTTGTTACTATGCTTGAAACACTAGCAACGCTTCGGACCCCGGTGTCCGGTGAATTAGTGCAGGTAATCCAATACCTGAAGCACTTCTCTCTGTCTTCTCCACTGTGCCCTTCGCCCTGCTCTTGCTCTGTTCATAAGCACTTGTAGCATTGATGGAAATGTCAGCTTTCTCCAGAGCTCGCTGAGCAGATCTCAGTATCCTCCTTGTTTCAGCTTCTGTTGAGGTACTGATTAAGGGTAGCTCTGACTAGGCTAGGATGATTCACTTCACCCGTACTAGCCTCCACTTCCTTGTCAGGTGAGCTACGCTAGCTCTGCGAGGATTCAGTCCTCTCTCCTCTCCCTCCAAGTCCAGACTCAACTGGCATTGAATGCACTGTCCTAAGACAGGAAACTGACTGATCTGAGCTCTTCTCAGACAGGAAACTATCTGACTCTGCTACGTGTCACTACCTCTTATACCCTAGTGGGTGTGTCTGAAAGTGTGAGTGACATGAATGATATCAAGCTTTTGCGGTTACCTTCCTGTGCATTTTCCTGGATTATGTGTGCCTGACATAGCTGGGCCACACACAGTGAGACAGTGAGAGAAGATGTGGCCTTAGACAGTGAGAGAAGATGTGGCCTTAGACCGTGAGAGGAGATGTGGCCTGAGACAGTGAGAGGAGATGTGGCTGGAGAGAGTGAGAGGATATGAGGCCTGGCACAATGAGACGAGATGTGGTGCTGTGGCCCAATACAGCCGAGACAGTGTGACCTGTGGAGGAAAATCTGGAGACCAGTGTGACCATTGGAGAAACTTTAGTCTGGTCTGTGAGCCATACAGTGATCTAAGAAAGTGATGAAGAGAGACATGTACTGGAGGAGTTGCTTATAGTATTTCTCCGAGATATGTTGAGCCAGTTAACAGTTGGAACCACAAAGCCCTGTGCCACAGTTTAGTAATGTAACTGCCAATTTAAACCCATAATCCTTTGTGCCATTTAGATAAGCATTGCATGGTTGTAAAATTCCCATTTTGAATATTTGTTGCCAGGTTCCCCAATAAGAATAATTAATCATTGGGAATCCCAGCTGTAAGACAACCCATACTCTTCTTATTGTCAGGATACCCATCTCACAAAAAAGGATTGTCCAGAGCCATTTGAGGTAATGTTCTAAGAACAAAAGACTTAGATGTAGAAAAATATCACTTCTACTTTTACATTAGATTTCTGAGTGTTTTATCATGTAGGAGCCAAATGATTCTCTTAAAAGTAATATTTCAGATAATTCATTGGGGGTTAGTTTAATTCATTTTATGTTTCTTATTTTAATTAGTTATTTTTGATCTCTTGTTAATTATTAACCAGCAGACACGGCGATGAGTCAGAAAATCCTTTTTGTCTGTCTCCCCTGTTATCAGCACTATTTGATACTAAGGTAATTTAATCTAACAGTAGCGGGTCGCCAGCTGTGTCTTCTCTAATGTATCGTTAGAAAATGTTCACGGTTCACTTTTACATTTTTGGGGGGATATCGCTGTCTGCAATGGGAATATCTATGTATTGATCGTCACAGCGCTTCATCAAATTTTCTATATATATCAAACTCATCATTTATTATTGTGTTATTCGACTTATAGATGTATTCTAATATTAGTGGAGGTGTGGATGAAATTTTGAATGTCGAGTTGTAAGTGTTTTTGGTGTTGTGGAGGAAACCCGGTTCCTCCCACGTCACCAATGTGACGTAACTACAAAGTCACAGCTCTCCGGCGCCCCCTTTGTCTCTGAGGTCAGTAAGGGAACTGCACCTAGAGCAAATGGCCGCCGGGGAGGGTGTCCTGTTACCCACTGGGTATTCTAAGATTCGTAATCAGAGTAAAAGCATCAGCCCAAAATTAATTTTATAGTTTAATTGCCTTAAGGGCGCACTAGATAATTACAGAAATATACAGTAAGCTATACAACGGAATTACAGTAGATTTGCAGTCAGAGTAAAATATTACAATAAGGTACAAGGCTTAGAGGTATTAGCTAAAGGTCAATGTCACCAGGCTGTAGGTTGCATGTGGACGCTGGGAGCTCTGCGATCCACAGGTAAGAATCTTAGTTGCCGGACAGTCCCCAAAACGTGTGCCGTTGCTCCCTTGGCAGATCTGTCCCCTGTTCCTTCTTAGATCTTCATCGTCTTGTTCTTCTGTGTGAATAGCGAGAGTTTGCCATCCGCTCACAGTTCTTAAACCTGCTAGGTCCCTCCCCTCGGTGTCAGAGGGTGGGCTAATAATCTCCACCCTTAGCTCCCTGCAGAATTTATTCCCAATATCTAAGAAAGGGGTTAACTTTCTCCAGGACGATCGGATCAGGACACGAGAGGTACTGGCGAATGCAGTTTGTTTTGCCTGTCGCGTGGAGATCAAACATGGCCCTATATCTCAGGTCCTTGAGCCATCACCGACTCGGGAGTCACACTGTCAGATGACCGAGGTCCGCAGGATCACGCAGATATTTTTTATGAGTCTGTACCTTGAAAGATGTGCTCATAATTCATAATCCTAGAACAGAGTCGTAGTGGCTGGGAGAGACAATGGATGTGTTTTCTGTGTCTAGCTGACAGGTATAATCTAATTGAAGCCCCCAGGCATCTCCAGGCCCCATGCTGGCGTGGCTCCAGACTAAAGCTTTGAAGTCCTGTTTTGGGCCTGATCTACGTAGCATACTAAAGACCTTGTTATTCACAATGGAGACTAAACCCTGTTGTCTTGAATATGCCTACAGGCCATGGGGGTTAGGAGCAGTTAGCTGCCTGTGGCTCTGTGAACAGACAAAATGGCAGCTGGGACAGGTCAGCTCAGACATGAGGAGAGCATTATGCCCCATATCTAAGATGGTGGCTGTTCCTTCATCACAGGTGTTATGTGTGGCTACTAGTGATGAGCGAACGTGCTGGGATAAGGTGTTATCCGCCATGCCCCGCTGCTAACCAAGTGTCTTCGGCGTGCTGAAAAAATATGTTTGAGTCCCCGCGGCAGCATGTCTCGTGATGTTCGACAGCCACAACACACGCAAGGATTGGTTAATAAACAGGTAACCCCTGCATGTGTTGTGGTTGTCAAATAACTGTGAGACATGCAGATGTGGGGACTCGAATATATTATTGGAGCACACCGAAGACACTTGGATAGCACCCGAGCATGCTCAGATAACACCTTAAGCTCAGATAACACAAAAGCTAAGCGATATCAGAAATCTCATGCACACACTTGTTTTTTTTTCCCTGACTGAATTTGAGAGTGCAACATTTTTTAAATCTGCAGCATGTCAATTTTTTCAGGTGTTTTTGCAGCATTTTTTTCACCTACGGAAAGCAATGACAAGTAGAAAAATGCTGCAAAAAAATCGCAAGAAATAGGTTTTGCTGCATTTTGTGCAGCATTTTCTGTGAATAAAAGAAATGTCCTGTATACAAATCTCACAGGTAATTTCTTTCAAAAATATGCAGCAAAAATGCATAAAAAGTAGCGAAATCTGCATTATTACTACTGAGTGCAGGATTTGGCTGCAGAAAAAAATGCTGCAAAAATGTTAAGTGTGAACATAGTCTAAGGCTTCTAAGAAAAAACATGTGTGTATCCTAAAGATATATTGGAAATGTAGCAAGCCCCTGGTTGCTCTCTAATTGATTACATAAAACCGTTCGTGTAAGGCCGGGGATACACATGCGAGAAACTCGCACAATTCTCGTGCGAGTCTCTCGCATGAACACCGGCACTGCCGCCGGCACTCGGAGCGGAGCGTGCGGCTGCATAGAATTACAAGCAACGGCATGCTGAATTTCGGTGCCGGGTGTTCATGCGAGAGACTCGCACGAAAATTGTGCGAGTTTCTCGCATGTGTGACCCCAGCCTAACTATATCGGGTGCTGGGGTTGCAGTCACACCCAGACCCTTGGAACTAGTGATGAGCGAACATGCTGGGATAAGGTGTTATCCGCCATGCTCGTGTGCTAGCAGAAGATCTTCAACGTGCTCGAATACTATGATCAAGTCCCGCGGCTGCATGTCTCGCTGTTGTTCGACAGCCACAGCACATGTATGAATTGGCTAACAAACAGGCAAACTCTGCTTCTGTTGTGGCTGTCGAACAGCCGCAAGACATGCAGCCACGGGGACTCGAACATGTTATTTGAGCACGCCGAAGGTACTTGGTTAGCACCTGAGCATAACACGTTCGCTCATCACTACTTAGAGCCCAATAAGCTGATATAAAATGACCAATACAATTAAAAACCCCAGTGACAGTTGGTGGCCCTTTTGGGGATTTTGCCTTGGGACCTAGGAGCGTCATGTTATGTCACTGTTTCCAACCAACTTTTCTCGTATTGCTCGTAGTGTATAGAATGGTTTATTAAGATGTGTTTTACAGCCATGTAACAAGTGGAAGACAAAAGATCAACAGATTTTTTTTTATGTCAAGTCCTTTCGGGACTGTAATGTTAAATGGCAAGCTCCAAGTGCTTGCGCTGTAAATCTTTTGCTTCTGTCAAGCCGGATTTTCATCTTGAGCCGTCGCTGTAGATAGCCCAAGATCTACACAGTATGACACGTTCTATTGATTGAATCCGCACTTAAAAAGATGCTTAGTTGTAGCTGAATACCAGGAGACAATGCTCTTTCTTTATGGGTTTGCAAGGAATAAACAAAGGAAAGGGATTAAAATGGTAGAAAATACTAATTTTGCAAGGTTTTTTTTTTAGGTTGAATGCAAAATATTTGACAATAAACAATTCTTTATATGAACATTATTAGTGTCTCGAATTATTGAGAGTCATCACTCTGTGGATTTTTTTAAGGTCAATTTCACAGGGATTCACTATGAAATTGACATGTTCTACATGCTGATCTTGATGCACATTTTGGTGCAAATTTGCAAAGGGTGAAACTAAGGCCTCGAGCTCATGATCATAAAAATTGGGTGAGTGCAATCCAGTGTTTTGACATTTAGCACTCGTCCCTATATTATTCTATGGGGCTGTGCGCGTGTTTTTTTGATTGGACCGAGTTGCCTCATATAATTTGATGGCACTCGCCCATTCAACTTTGTGGGTCAGTGGAAAAAATCGGTTGGATTTTCACGGACTGACAGTATAGAGAAGGTAGAGATTTTTTTTTCGGATCACGCTCTGATTAGCATAATCATACCAATTTTCTTAGATGAGAGTAAAACGGTCATGTTACCAGAGCCGTACTATAAAACTTGTGACAAATCAGAGACAAAAATTCCAAAGCTGCAGTTTTCAAATTATTCGAACAGTTTTCGGCTTGCTGCAAGGTTTTTAAAATAAATAATTTATTTATTTAAATAATTATTATTGTGCATCAAGCTCATTCTTAAAAATGTGCAATCTGTGCAAGGTAGATAATTTGTCAAAACTGATGTTGGCACCACTGTACCTGAAGGCCTGGAAGCTTGGAGCTTGCACCAGTGATCCTAAGTTTAGGCCAAATCTTTAGAAATGGCGCAGGAGGATTCATCAACCTTGTAGTTTTAGTGGGCGTAGAATCAAGGCAACTGTCTATCAATGTTATTTATTTTACTTGCTTACACCATGTTCCAAATTAATATGCAAATGATATTTTTCTCAGATTTTCCTAAGTGGTCGGTGCAAATGACAGTCAATCTAATAAAAGTCATCACCCGTTAGAGTATACATCGAATTTTATTGAAGAAACCTCCCAATGATAACAGTATAATCTCCAAAATGGAAAAAAACTCAAAATGCACTGTTCCAAATTATTAGGCACAGTAGAATTTCTGAACATTTGATATGTTTTAAAGAACTGAAAATGCTCATTTGTGGAATTTGCAGCATTAGGAGGTCACATTCACTGAACAAAAAAGCTACTTAACTCCAAAACATCCTAACAGGCCAAGTTACATGTTAACATAGGAACCCTTCTTTGATATCACCTTCACAATTCTTGCATCCATTGAACTTGTGAGTTTTTGGAGAGTTCCTGCTTGTATTTCTTTGCATGAAGTCAGAATAGCCTCCCAGAGCTGCTGTTTTGATGTGAACTGCCTCCCACCCTCATAGATCTTTTGCTTGATGATACTCCAAAGGTTCTCTATAGGGTTGAGGTCAGGGGAAGATGGTGGCCACACCATGAGTTTATCTCCTTTTATGCCCATAGCAGCCAATGACTCAGAGGTATTCTTTGCAGCATGAGATGGTGCATTGTCATGCATGAAGATGATTTTGCTCCTGAAGGCACGTTTCTGCTTTTTATACCATGGAGGAAAGTTGTCAGTCAGAAACTCTATATACTTTGCAAAGGTCATTTTTACACCTTCAGGAACCTTAAAGGGCCCTACCAGCTGTTTCCCCATGATTCTGGCCCAAAACATGACTCCTCCACCTCCTTGCTGACGTCGCAGCCTTGTTGGGACATGGTGGCCATCCACCAACCATCCACTACTCCATCCATCTGGACCATCCAGGGTTGCTCGACACTCATCAGTAAACAAGACACAAAGCTAGGAGGGATAGCTAATACTAGAGAAGAGAGAGAGAGGATTCAAAAAGATATAAATAAACTGGAGCAGTGGGCAGCAACTAACAGAATGGTTTTTAACAGGGAAAAATGCAAAGTACTACATCTGGGAAATAAAAATGAAAAAAGCGTATACAGAATGGGAGGAATAAGGCTAAGCAACAACACATGTGAAAAAGACTTGCGTATACTAATAGATCACAGACTGAACATGAGTCAACAGTGTGATGCTGCAGCAAAAAAGGCAAATACAATTCTAGGATGTATTAACAGAAGCATACAGTCTAGACCACGTGAAGTCATTATTGCCCTCTACTCCTCTTTGGTCAGACCTCATCTGGAATACTGTGTCCAGTTTTGGGCACCACATTTTAAAAAAGACATCAACAAACTGGAGCAAGTTCAGAGAAGAGCCACCAGAATGGTGACCGGTTTGCAAACCATGTCCTATGAGGAACGGTTACAGGATTTGGGAATGTTTAGCTTGCAAAAAAGAAGACTGAGAGGAGACTTAATAGCTGTCTACAAATATCTCAAGGGCTGTCACATTGTAGAAGGATTATCTTTATTCTCATTTGCACACGGAAAGACTAGAAGCAATGGGATGAAACTGAAAGGGAGGAGACAGAATAGATATTAGAAAAAACTTTTTGACAGTTAGAGTGATCAATGAGTGGAACAAGCTGCCACGAGAGGTGGTGAGTTCTCCTTCAATGGAAGTCTTCAAACAGAGGCTGCACAAACATCTGTCTGGGATGATTTACTGAATCCTGCTTTGAGTAGGAGGTTGGACCAGATGACCCAGGAGGTCCCTTCCAACTCTACCATTCTATGATTCTATAAGACTGTTTGAAAATTAGTCTTCATGTATGTCTGGTCCCACTGCAACCGTTTCTGCTTGTGAGCACTGTTTAGGGGTGGCCATATAGTAGGTTTATGCACCACAGCAAGCCTTTGAAGGATCCTACACCTTGAGGGTCGAGGGACTCCAGAGGCACCAGCAGCTTCAAATATCTGTTTGCTGGTTTGTAATGGCATTTTAGCAGCTGCTCTCTTAATCAGATGAACTTGCCTGGCAGAAACCTTCCTCATTCTGCCTTTATCAGCACGAACACGTCTGTTCTCAGAATCAGCCACAAATCTCTTAACAGTACGATGATCACGCTTAAGTTTTCTGGAAATATCTAAATATCTAATGTTTTCATCCCTTGACCAAGGCATTGCACTATTTGATGCTTTTCAGCAGCAGAGAGATCCTTTTTCTTTCCCATGTAACTTGAAAACTCTGGCCTGTTTAATAGTGTGGAACATCTTGTTTTCCTTTTACTGGGCTCACATGGCAAACTAACTATCACAGGTATCTGAGATGGATTTCAGTGATCCAAATAACCCTGAGACACAATACCATCAATGGGTTTCATTTACAAAAAAAAAAAATGCTATGACACTTAAAACCAATTTGCATGATAATTTGGAACATGGTGTATATTGCGCTATTTTACGCTTTACGGACATTATCATCTCTGTCCCCATTGGGGCTCACAATCTAAGTTCCCTATCAGTATGTTTTTCGAATGTGGGAGGAAACCGGAGAACCCGGAGGAAGCCTACACAAACACGGGGAGAACATACAGAATACTCGTAGATGTTGTCTTTGGTGGGTTTTAAACCCAGGACCCCAGTGCTGCAAAGGAACAGTGGTAACGTTTGTGCACACGTTGAGTATTTGGATGCAGAAATTTCTGCACCATTTCTGCATCTTTTGGCAGCAAAAACACAGCATGTGCACACAGCTGTCATGTATAGTGTACAGTTCCTATAGCGTCTTGTGCTTGGGTGCGAGGAAAACACAGGAGACATAGGTTGAAATGAAATGACTTGTATTACTTCATACAAGCATGCTGAAAAGTTCACACAGTTTGCAGGAACAGCGACAGGAGACACAGCAGGCCAGAGTAACTTCAAGCACTACAATAAATCTCCAAAGCAGGTTCAGGATCTCTTCTCTGTACCGTAATTCCTCTGCAAACATGGATTCACCAAACAGCAGGTTTCCAGAGTCCAAAAGTGTTCCAAGGTTCCTCAGTAGGGAATAGCTGGAGTACAAGTCCAAGGCTTCCAGGAGTCAGGTCACAGACTGACTGAGGCTTGATTCAGGAGCACTGATTGTTCAGCTGAGGCTGCTTAAGAAGCAAGAGGGAAGAATCAGGGCGGGAACATGAAAACTGGAAACTCCATATTAACTGAGGGCAAGAGCTGCAGAAAGACAGAAAGCAAAATGGCCGATGGAAAACTGAGTTTCAAGGAACATGTCAAAAGAGACAAAGAACCTTACAACAGCCTACGCATCATGTGCATGAGATTTCAGAAATCGCCCTCACTTTGCTGGTACAGTAAAACGCTGCGTTTTTCACTGAAAAGACAAGTGGGAAAACACAGCAAAACTGGAACACGTAAATGAGCACTTTAGTGCATTTTGGATGTTGCAGATTTTCTGCACCATTTTTGCACCTGTTAGGTAAATTAGTTTACTCACATTTTTTTGTGTGTTTTTGAGTGCGTTATATTATTTGCATTTTTAGCACGTTTTTGACGCTGTGGTTTTTGCCTGTTCTTGGTATGCTTTATGTTTTAATATGTTTTAAAGTTGCTTTGCTTTTAATACTTTTTGGTATTTGGCTTTCACAAAACTTTATTTTGCAGTTATTTGAGGATTACATGCGTTTTTAGTACACTTCCTCAGTGGAAACGCACTAAGAACACGTGCACTTTATTACCTGTGGATTTCGGCTATGTGCACATGTTCGGGAATTGCCGCGGAAATTTCCGCGGCAATCCCGCATCTCCCTGCCACAGGAAATACGCATTTTATTGGTATGCGTATTCCCGCTAAAAATTTGCGTTTTGCAAGTGTAATTAGCTTGCAGAATGCTAGTGTTTTCCAAGCGATCTGTGGCATCGCTTGGAAAACTGATTGACAGGTTGGTCACACGAGTCAAACATAGTGTTTGACAAGTGTGAGCAACTTTTTACTATTGATGCCGCCTATGCCGCATCAATAGTAAAAAGATCTAATGTTAAAAATAATAAAAAAAATAAAAAATCATGATATTCTCACCTTCCGGCGTCCCCCGCAGCCTTCCTGGTCCTTGCGATGCTCCCGGCAACTCCCGTTCCCAGAGATGCCTTGCGACAATGACCCCAGATGATGTAGCATCACGCAAGACCGCTACTTCATCTGGGGTCATTGTCGCAAGGCATCCCTGGGAATGGGAGTTGCCGGAGCGTCGCTGAGGACCAGGAAGGCTGCGGGGGCCGCTGGAAGGTGAGAATATCCATATTTATTATTTTAATTATTATTTTAACATGGATATGGTACCCAGGGCCTGGAGGAGAGTCTCCTCTCCTCCAGACCCTGGGTACCGTCCACACTTGAACCGCTCACTTTGCGCATGGTGAGCATAGCCACATGCAGAAAGTAAGCAGTTCAATGCATTCCTATGGCGGTGGAATCGCCACGATTCCGGAAAAAGAATGAACATGCTGCGTTTTTTCCCGCGATGCGTTTTTTTCGCGGAAAAAAATGCAGCATGTGCAGAAAAATTGCGGAATGCATTCTAAACATAGGATGCTTAATGCTTGCGTTTTTTCAGCGTTTTTGCAGCGGAAAGCCGCCACAAAAACGCTAAAAGAACGCGAAAATTCCTGAACGTGTGCACATATCCTGAATCTGTTGTAATTCCATGGGGAAAATCTGCACAGAAAACTCAGCATACCCGCAAGAGAAATTGACATATTGCAGATTTTAAACTCCCACCGCAGATTAGTTTCCATTGCGTGAAAAAAAACACAGAGCGCAGGAGATTTCTATAAATTCACTTTGTAGGATCTATAAGACATAGCTCTTTTTTTGTGCAGTGACAATATGCAAAGTTAAAAACTCATCAAAAACTCATCGTGGAAACATAACCTAACCAACCTAAGCAGGCACTGCTATAAAGAGCTATCTTGATGCATCATTCACACATCTGTGTTTAAACATGTGCGTAAAACAATGGGACCGGAGTCATTGTTGTGCATCAGTGTGTCTGTTTTTACCATCCTTGTGTCTGTTATTACCATCCGTGTGTCCATTTTTACCATCCGTGTGTCATCCGTTTGCCTTTTTCTAACATCAGAGTGTCATCCGTGTATCATCCTTGTTTCCATTTTTACCATCCGTGTCATCCCTTTTTCCATTTTTATCTTCAGTGTCATCCATATGCCATTTTTACCATCAGTGTGTCATCTGTGTGTCCGTTTTTACCATCCGCGTCATTCGTGTGTCCATTTTTACCATCTGCATGTCATCCGTGTGTCCATTTCTACCATCAGTGTGTCATTCGTGTATCCATTTCTACCCTCAGTGTGTCATCCGTGTGTCCATTTTTACCATCTATGCGTCATCCCTATTTCCATTTTTATCATCCGTGTGTCATCCCTTTTTCCATTTTTACCATCCGTGTGTCCATTTTTACCATCAGTGTGTCATCCGTGTGTCCGTTTTTACCATCAGTATGTCATCCGTGTGTCTGTTTTTACCATCAGTGTGTCGTCCATGTGTCCGTTTTTACCATCAGTATGTCATCCGTGTGTCTGTTTTTACCATCAGTGTGTCGTCCGTGTGTCCATTTTTACCATCAGGGTACATACTCACTGGCGCCGAAAACGGATGATATTCAGGCGAAAAAAAATCGGATTCAAATCTGACCAATGTTATTCAATAGGTGAGTTCTCATTTGCGATTTTTTTCTCATCAGAAATTGGTGTGAGAAAAAAATCGCAGCAAGCTGCGATTTGATGCGATTTTGGGATGATAATCGCCAATGCAAGTCAATGGGTGCGATTAAAAAACGCACAGCACTCGCACCATGCAAGTGCTGTCCGATTTATACACACCAGTCTCCTTTGAAAAGCCGGCAATTCATCCCCGGCTACTGTAAAATCACACTGACAGCTCACAAAACACTAGATACATACACATAGAATACATATATATATATATATATACATGTCATTGTAACACATACATATATATATATATATATTTATAGTTCATACACTTCTACATAGTATAATAGCCGCTAATTCAATTACCGGCTTTTGTGAAATCACAGAAGCAGAAATGAAATGATACATTGTTTCCACACAGTTAACCATGTCATTTCATGTATTTTGATATATGGTTTTAACTTACAATTACATAAGTGTATGTGTGCAAAATTTCAGACATGTAGGGGTTAATTAAAGGTGTAAATTCGTTGAAAAAAAATGCGTGGGCTCGCGCTGTATTTTCTCCACCAGACAGACAAAGCAAGCGAGTGGGGGCAGATAATAATAGCCTAGGGAGGGTACATTTTTTTGTGCCCCCCCTGGCTACTAACATCTGCCCCCAGACACCCCAGAAAGGGCAAATCTCTAATTAGATTCGCCCTTTCTGGCACTTTGCCCGTCTATTCCCATTGCCCTGTAGCGGTGGCGAATGGGTTAATAAGGGGTTAAAGCCACCTTGCAATTGAAAGGTCACTTTAAGCCAGTTTAATAATTGAGAGCTGTCAATTAGACAACTATCAATTATTAATCCTATTGTATGAAAGAAAAATCAAACACACACAGTTTAATAAAAATAAGTTTAATTAAATAATCACACAGTTTTTGACCATATTTTATTTTCCTGCTAAAACCATTTCCTGTAATAAAAATAAAATAAAAAAGCAAAATTATTCTTAACAATCCGATGCACAGTCAGGTCCCACGCTGTAATCCATCAGAAAGGGTTAACAGGTTACAGATAGCAGAGAGCTAATGCTGTCTCCTAGCTGTAACACCCCGAATGAATAATTTCCTCTCCCAGCAAAAGGAGAGGACGTGATTAATGAGTGGAGCTTAATTGATTTATTGCCACTTTCACTTCAGTGACCTGACCTAAAGTGAAAGTGGGACACAATCAATTAAGCTTCATTCATTAATCACATCCTCTCCTGTTGGCTGGAGATAAGCTCATTCATTCAGGAGCTTTCAGCTGAGCACACAGGATTACTTGCATAGCTGATTGCTAGTTAACCCTTTGTGAAGGATTACATCGTGGGACGTGACAGATCGCCAGATAGGTAAGAATAATGTTGTTTTATTATTTTTTCTTTATTATAGAAGATCAAGGGCTTCGCAGGGATTAAGAGTGAAATAAAAGATGGTCAAAAAAATGCCAGTGCCAGAAAGGGCGAATCAAATTAGAGATTTGCCCTTTCTGGGGTGTCTGGGGGCAGATGTTAGTAGCCAGGGGGGGGCACAAAAAAAATGTACCCTCCCTAGGCTATTATTATCTGCCCCCACTCGCTTGCTTTGTCTGTCTGGTGGAGAAAATACAGCGGGAGCCCACGCATTTTTTTTCAACGAATTTACACCTTTAATTAACCCCTACATGTCTGAAATTTTGCACACATACACTTATGTAATTGTAAGTTAAAACCACATATCAAAATACATGAAATGACATGGTTAACTGTGTCTAAACAATGTATCATTTCATGTCGGCTTTTGTGATTTCACAAAAGCCGGCAATTGAATTAGCGGCTATTATACTATGTAGAAGTGTATGAACTATAAATATATGTCACAATTACATATATATATATATATATATATATATATATATATATATATATGTATTCTGTGTGTGTATATGTATTGTTTCTATTCTTTATTAAAGCTGTCAGTGTGATTTTACAGTAATGCCAGGGATGAATTAGCGGCTATTATACTATGTAGAAGTGTATGACCTATATATATATATATATATATATATACAGTGCCTACAAGTAGTATTCAACCCCCTGTAGATTTAGCTGGTTTGATAAGATGCAAATAAGTTAGAGCCTTCAAACTGCAAACGAGAGTAGGATTTATTAACAGAAGCATAAATCTTACAAACCAAAAAGTTATGTTGCTCAGTTGAATTTTAATAAATTTTAAACATAAAAGTGTAGGTCAATTATTATACAACCCCTATGTTTAATATTTCGTGGAATAACCCTTGTTTGCAATTACAGCTAATAATCGTCTTTTATAAGACCTGATCAGGCCGGCACAGGTTTGTGGAGTTATCTTGGCCCACTCCTCCATGCAGATCTTCTCCAAGTTATCTAGGTTCTTTGGGTGTCTCATGTGGACTTTAATCTTGAGCTCCTTCCACAAGTTTTCAATTGGGTTAAGGTCAGGAGACTGACTAGGCCACTCCAACACCTTGACTTTTTCCCTCTTGAACCAGGCCTTGGTTTTCTTGGCTGTGTGCTTTGGGTCGTTGTCTTGTTGAAGATGAAATTACGACCCATCTTAAGATCCTTGATGGAGGAGCGGAGGTTCTTGGCCAAAATCTCCAGGTAGGCCGTGCTATCCATCCTCCCATGGATGCGGACCAGATGGCCAGGCCCCTTGGCTGAGAAACAGCCCCACAGCATGATGCTGCCACCACCATGCTTGACTGTAGGGATGGTATTCTTGGGGTCGTATGCAGTGCCATCCAGTCTCCAAACGTCACGTGTGTGGTTGGCACCAAAGATCTCGATCTTGGTCTCATCAGACCATAGAACCTTGAACCAGTCTGTCTCAGAGTCCTCCAAGTGATCATGAGCAAACTGTAGACGAGCCTTGACATGACGCTTTGAAAGTAAAGGTACCTTACGGGCTCGTCTGGAACGGAGACCATTGCGTTGGAGTACGTTACTTATGGTATTGACTGAAACCAATGTCCCCACTGCCATGAGATCTTCCCGGAGCTCCTTCCTTGTTGTCCTTGGGTTAGCCTTGACTCTTCGGACAAGCCTGGCCTCGGCACGGGAGGAAACTTTCAAAGGCTGTCCAGGCCGTGGAAGGCTAACAGTAGTCCCATAAGCCTTCCACTTACGGATGATGCTCCCAACAGTGGAGACAGGTAGGCCCAACTCCTTGGAAAGGGTTTTGTACCCCTTGCCAGCCTTGTGACCCTCCACGATCTTGTCTCTGATGGCCTTGGAATGCTCCTTTGTCTTTCCCATGTTGACCATGTATGAGTGCTGTTCACAAGTTTGGGGAGGGTCTTAAATAGTCAGAAAAGGCTGGCAAAAGAGATCATTAATCCACACATGTGAAGCTCATTATTCTTGGTGCCTGAACTACTTCTTAATACTTTAGGGGGACCAAACAGAATTCTTGTGGTTTGAGGGGTTGAATAATAAATGACACTCTGAATTAACTTTTAACGTTTTTAAAAAAAAAAAAATTATAAAATTTTTTTTTGCTGCAGTGCATTTCCCACTTCCAGGCTGATCTACAGTACAAATGTCACAATGCCAAGTTAATTCCGCATGTGTCAACCAGCTAAATCTGCAGGGGGTTGAATACTACTTGTAAAGTGAATAATCATGTGCACAGCCGTATAAGAGTATCTGAGTAGGTTCCCACACCATATAAATATAGCAAATAAACTCAGAACTCAACTTCAGTAGAGTGATGATTTTTAATCGTGTCCACAGTAATAACAGAAACGTTTCGGTCCTGAACTTGGACCTTCATCAGTCACTGTGTGGTTATAGAAAAAGTAAAATAAAGTAAAATAAAAGGATTTTACAAAAGGGAAACAAAGTATGTACAACAATAGTAATAAATCTTGGTCAAACGAAAATAACAATTCATGAGTATGCTGTAATTCAGGAGCATAACTAGATCAAAAATTGAGGACGGATGTGATGCGAGAGTAATAGGTAATAAAACATACCATGGACTACTGTGAGTAGGTGGACCCAGCAAAAAGAGGGGCTATGCCCGGAATATCTGTATAATGATATAATAGGCATAGTGAGACAATGTGGCTAAGTAAAAGGATCAGTGATAAGTGAGAGATAAACCTACCAGGTTTAAATTCTGTTCGATATAGGTGATCAAATATGGCAGCGGTTACCTGAGAAAAGCAGGTGGAACATGAGCAGAGTGCGGTACTGAGCGGTATTCCATGAAGGATATACTGGATAGCGAGTAACTAACCTGGGGGGTCCCGGTGGAGCAAAAATGTGCCTGCGGTGGACGCGGTATCCGCCGCTAGTCCGTGCATGTAGTGAATGCAATTGTGCAGGCTAAATAAAGGGAAGAGGCGGGACTATGTAGCTATGGTGCCTATCAGGCGGCTCCAGCTCAGAACAGGAAGTGACGTGGCAGGAAGTGAATGGCCGTGCGTGTCACTGTCAGGTGATTTATTCCAGTGGATAGCCAGCATTCTCCTAGGTCTTAAAGAGCGGTGCTGTGAGAGGAGGCATTTTGTAAAGTAGAAACAGGTAGTGCGGATATCAAAGTAAGGTGTCCGGCATGTGAGGAAACATGTTCAAAAGGCTAGTATAGGCGGCAGAAAGGAAATATTTGTTAGTCCTTATATTATTAAGGCGGTATTATATCATAGCAGAAAAAAGATTCATACATAAGTTATGTTCTATATATGTAGGTATCGTCATGATGGTTTTATCCCAAACCATTCAACAGGGACATAAAAATTGCATAGATAGTAGAAATATAGTAACCACTTGAACACTTAGTACATTTACTTAATTATGATGTCACACATTTTAACCTATGGGTGAGAAACAGATATGGAGTCAATGGACAGCGGTTCTAAATACAAAGTTGAGATATATAAGAGCTTATATACACACAGCAGAGGTATAAGTTGATAAACAGCCACAATTGGTATGAAGGGAATACAGATATTGTATGTGACAAGTAGGTTACGTAAAGGATAATAGATCGTAATCCCTATTTAGTCCTTTAGGAGATAAGGTATCCAGGGTGTGTATCCAGTAGGCCTCACGGCGTTTTAATTGTCGTATACGGTCACCACCTCTCCTTGGTTGTGGTACTTGTTCCAGGACCTGGAACCTCAGTTGAGCTATGGTATGACCCTGGGTTAAGAAATTATGTGGTATAGGGAGAAGTGTATTCTTACACCTGATTGTGGACTTGTGTTTGGATATACGGTCCTTAACGGGTTGGGTTGTCTCCCCCACATACAATAATCCACAGGGACATTTAATGACATAGATGACAAAAGGAGTGTCGCATGTGAAAAAACCTCTAACTTTGTATGCTTTGCCTGTGTGGGGGTGATGAATAATTTCACCCTTTAGTACGTTACTGCATTGTGTGCAGTTTAAGCAAGGAAAAGTGCCCAATTTGGGTCTTTTGAGGAATCTCTGTGTTCCCTTAGGTTTAGTTGGGCCCAAATCCGCTCTAATTAAAGTGTCCTTGAGATTGGGTGGACGGCGAAAGCAAGAAAGAAATGGTTTTGCGAACTCAGAGATGTCTGGATATGCCGTATGTAGGAGGGGCCAGTGTTTCCGAATAGATTTGTGCAGTATATAAGCAAAAGGATGGTATGAGTGTACAAAGGCTATTCTGCCCTTAGTGTCCTGTTTCTCATGAGTATGGAGTGTGAGGGATGAGTCCAAAACTTTTTGTGGGTAACCCCTATCTCTGAACTTTGAATTCATCTCAGATAGGCGGACCTCCTGAGTGGCTTGGTTAGAGACAATCTTGCGTACACGGTGAAACTGAGACTTCGGAATGGATTTTTTCATGGCAGTGGGATGGAAGCTGTTGAAATGGAGTAGGCTATTGCGGTCGGTGGGTTTGACAAAGAGGTCTGAACTTAGATAGCCCTCAGTATCTTTCATGATTAAGGTATCTAGGAAATTCATTTTGGACGGGTCCTGGGAAATTGTGAAACTCAGCCCTGGCCATGAGTTATTTAAGAAATCATGGAAAATTGATAGGGACTCTAACGTGCCCCCCCATATGCAAAAGATATCGTCTATGTAGCGTTTCCACGTTATGACATTATCTTTGAAGAGAGAGCAGGTGTATATGGTTGTCTCCTCAAAATGAGCCATATAACAGTTAGCATAGGGGGGCGCTACGTTCGAGCCCATTGCGGTCCCGCGTATTTGTAAAAAGAAGTCATCCTGAAATAGAAAATAGTTTTTATTGAGTACTGTGGAAAGGAGGTCTATACACAGATTAATTTGTGTTGTGTTAAGGTCAGATGTTTCCAATAGGCGTTGGACCGATCGAATGCCCTGTGCGTGAGGTATGGAGGTATAGAGATCCTTCACGTCAAAAGTGACTAGTAGGGAGTCTCTAGGGACTTGACCAATGGAATGGATGATGTCCAAAAAAGAGCCTGTGTCCAAAAGAAAAGATTGACTGAGTTTGGTTAGTGGAGTAAGAATCTTTTCTAAGTAAATTGCAATTGGTGAAAGTATGGAATCTGAGGCGGCAACTATGGGTCTGCCAGGAGGTTGTTGAAGGTTTTTGTGGATTTTCGGTAATATGTAAAATACCGGTATGACTGGGTTTTGGGAGATGAGAAAGTCCTGAGTTTTTTTGTCTAAAGTTCCTAAATCACTATATCGTTGGAGTATCCCCTCTATGTGGGATCTGATAGTGCTTGTGGGATCATGGGGTAGCTTCTGGTATACAGTGTTGTCACTAAGTTGACGAAGGGCCTCAGTGATGTAATAGGACCGGTCCATAACAACTATGGCCCCCCCTTTATCAGCGGGTTTTATAATGATATTGGAGTCTTCTTGTAGAGATTTGATGGCATGGTGGTCAACCGCTGGTAAATTGGCAGGATAGTGTAGTTTACCTTTTTCTATGTCTGTTTTCAGACTAAGAAATGAAGATTGAATGAAATCAATGAATGTCTCTAAACCATTTGAGCCCAGTGGTGGTCTGAAGTGGCTCTTAGATCTAGGCCTAAGGTGGAGGCAGAAAGTCGGTCTGCATCCTCTATGGAGTGAGAAGGGGTGCCTGTGTTTGTTGGAGGTTTAGAAAAATAGGCCTTAAGTCTAAGTGAGCGGAAGAACCGTTGAAGGTCCATCTCCAGTTCAAATGTCCTGTACTTGTAAGATGGACAAAAGGATAGTCCTTTCTGAAGGACGTTATATTCCGCTATACTTAGAGTCCGTGACGAGATATTAACGACGAGGGGGCACGTACCTGGGACCGGGTAGTCCGTATTTGATTGTGATTGCCCCTGCGGTCTGTGCCCCCGTCTGGTCCTCTTCTTCGTTGTGGTCTCCTTCGTTGTCCTAAAAAAGTCGTTGGGATTGAGGAGGAGCTGCCACGGTCTTGTTCTGAGCCTGAAGTAGAAGCACCGGTGGAGGATCTTTGTCCTGGTCTGGAGTAAGGATGCCATGTGGGAGGTCTGTCACGCCACTTGTAGACGCGATCTAAATCGTAGTCCTCCTGGTCTCTAGCGAATTTGTGTCTCTTGCAGTCCTCAATGTCCTTTCTATGAAGTACAATGTTGCTGTTGATTTGAGTTTTCAAAGAAGAGACTTCCTCTGGTGTACCTGTTGAGGCTAATTGGGCCTCAATAGAGTGGACTTGTTCGGTGCTGGTGTGAATCGCCTTTTGTAGATGCTCTATGTGTGTAGCCCTGGTGTGAAGGCACACGCAGTACCCTGGAGGATGTGTGGAGAGATAGCAGTTTAATGCTCAATGAACATTCATTCCAACACACACTTAGACACACCCACAGGTATATAAAGTCTAGTCATTCAGTCAGTGACTGTGAGGAGTCAGTTTCCTGTCTTCGGACAGTAGAGTCAGTCAGCAGCAGAGCTGAGTGCAGTCGTTGTGCAGTTCAGAAAGTGGAGGCCAGTACAGGTGAGCCAGATCACCTCAGCCTGGTCAGAGCTGTGCCCCACTGATATACAGACTGAGAGTTTTATTGAGAGAGAGGAGTGAGTTGCAGATATACTTCAGTCTCCTGTCCCAAGGACAGTGAAGGTTCAGAGACGTGCTCCTGCCTAGAGGATTACTGAGAGTCTGGCAACAAGCTCAAGAAAGAAGTTAAGAAAGTGATTGACTTTGTTAACCTTTGAAGTGAGGAATGCTTATGCTACAAGCGCGGACAAGGCGAAAGGCACAGTGGTAGGAATTTTGAGTGCTATAGGATTGGAGAAGTCCTGCACATTGTCACCGGTCACTGGGGACCGAAGGATCACTATAGCTTCACGCATAGTGGTAAGAAAACCAGAGGCTTACCGGACCTTAGGTCGCGGCAAGCAGCCCTTGGAGTGTCGGTACGTAACTGGGGTCAGGTGGAATAGGAACTTTGAGCTAGGCCAAGCATAGAAGAACCTAGTTTCATCACAGGAAGGCTCCGACCACAAAACCGACCGGGCAGTACAGCTTGGAAATAGCTGGAGTTTATAGAGGGAACTACGCTTTATGCTGGTTGGACTCATCTTTGTGAAAGTAAAGGAGGCCCCTAACTTGTCCAGCTGCTACCTCAAAACACATCCTCCATTGGATCAGCCTCCCTGGGACCTGCCTAACCATCTTGCAAGTAAAAAGGTATGGAAAGACGCTGATGTGTGAGACTGTGTTATTTGATTGCATCCCTGCACTACCCCATCATAACTATCGACCTGAGGGAAGAGTCCCACCTGTAGGGGACCCGACATCTAGCTGCCTCACCATCCCCTCAGAGATCTACAGCAGCGCTGGTACAAATTACCAGAGACTACAGGTGGCGTCACGAACTGTAAATATATCTATCCCCTGTAAATATTCCCCCAACATACGCCTGACCGCCAGGGCCACAGACCGAGCCACCGCTACCTGTGACAACCCCATAGACTTCTACGGGCTCGGCTCTGAGTACCCCATTGCCCTGGTAACCCACAATTGTGGTGCGTGGTCGAGACAAAATTGGCGTCACGAACAGGATCCGAAACTCGCAAAATTGCGAGCCCTGTGTGCCTATGGAGTTGTTTTTGTGAAAAAGGACTGTTTGCACTTTTGGCGCCAAAAATCGCCATCTTTGTCGCCATATTCGCGCCCTCAGGCGCTGGAGAAGAAGGTGGGCGTACCTTCGTGGGCGTGTACCCCCCTGTGGCGCGAAGAAAATGCCTGCCCTCTCAAAGTGCTATTACAACATGCGATCCTGCCCTACAGCAAAGGAGGTCCGCCTCCTCTTCACCTTTCCTGCAAAGAGGAAGAGACGCAAACCCCGCCTCCACGGAAGAGACCGGACGTCTCTGGAGGAAGAAGAAAGGAGACGGTTCTGGAACATCATGGAAGCAGGACGTGTGCAGCCGAGCAGGGAAGCGGTGGGAGGCAGGCCCCGCTCCCCAGCCAAGCTGCCACTAGAATCGGAACCATCCGTGGTCCTGCACCTGCAGCAAGCATTGCTGGAGGTTAAAGAAGAAAATGCCAGACTGAAAGAGATGGTCCAGCACCAACCTGGATTTGAGGAGATTGAGAGACGCCGGCGTACCCTGATACAGCGGCGGCTGTGGGATGCGGTGTTCTCTCCCCTCGACGACCCCCTACGTCTGGAGTTACCAAAACTTCTGCTGCCCAAGGCAAAGGAGCAACCGGAGGCTGCCCCCGAAAGTACCGATCCTGATCCCACCGGTGAAGCGGTGGAGGCGAAGGAGGTTGAGGAGGTACCGCCAGTTCCGGAACGCCCGCCCGGCCAGGAGGCCGCAGCAGATGATCGATCCCCGGTAGGGACACCGGCGGGGACCCAGCCGTCAATGATGGAGAGCGACTGGGAAGAGATGGAGCAGCGACAGCAGCAGGTTAGTGCGTCTCCAATTGAGCCATTGCGCACACCTGCTTCCTGCTCTGCATCACACCAGCATTGTGCGACCTATTCCGCATCGCCACCTGCGACCATTTCTGCATCGCAAAAGTCTGATGCGATCTCAATTGAGCCACTACAAAAGCCTGCTTTTTGCCCAGTATCTTATGCTGCAGCAGCGTCCCCAGAGGAGGACGGGCCCTGCGGCCTAGAGGACCGGAGTGAACCGGCCCTGCAGGTAACCAGCGATGATGACACCCTGCTGGAACCCCCGACATCCCCACCAGCCCAGTGCACACCAGCCACACAGACCCCGATGGTGGAGTCGATGATCTTGGTGCTGGGCACTGGGCCCAGGAATAGGAACGGTCCTGTGCGAGCATCGCATTGTTCCAGCCCCCGGGATGGAAAGTGTAACCGAAGTTAACAAAGAAATGTGAAGAACGGTAGGACCCAGACAGGGTTTACCGCAGCTGAGAAGATGTATATAAGTTTTTATATAAGTGAAAATAGTTTACACTGTTGATATGAGTATATAATGTTTATATATATTGCCCAAAAATAGAATGCCCGGCTGGGTAAGGAGATAAAAAGTTTTTGCACTTTATTGTGATGTGATATATATATGTGTCTTATTATGGACTGAGAGGCTGAGGACTGAGCCAGCCCAAGAACTGATTTTGTATATAGTTGCACCTTGTGCATTATCTTGGTTTTACATAAAACCACCACAACTACCTCTGAATAATAAAACCCGTGTGGTGTGGCACTGAGTGAGGTCTGCATTCCTATGTCCTGCAGCCCACCCAGGACCCACGTTGAAGGTTTGGTGCGGGTCCTTCACAAGAATCTTGCCATTTATTATATGAATATGTCTATTTAATATTTTGTATCTTTCTATATTTAATGTTTTGTTTGCAACGTTCAAGAAAATCCTTACCTCCCGGATGGGACGAGTTAATGTTAATGTTTAATGCATAAACAAAAATTGTCTCTTTGTATTTCACAGCCCGGGAGTGCTGTCGTTTACCATGGGGGAATGTGTAGCCCTGGTGTGAAGGCACACGCAGTACCCTGGAGGATGTGTGGAGAGATAGCAGTTTAATGCTCAATGAACATTCATTCCAACACACACTTAGACACACCCACAGGTATATAAAGTCTAGTCATTCAGTCAGTGACTGTGAGGAGTCAGTTTCCTGTCTTCGGACAGTAGAGTCAGTCAGCAGCAGAGCTGAGTGCAGTCGTTGTGCAGTTCAGAAAGTGGAGGCCAGTACAGGTGAGCCAGATCACCTCAGCCTGGTCAGAGCTGTGCCCCACTGATATACAGACTGAGAGTTTTATTGAGAGAGAGGAGTGAGTTGCAGATATACTTCAGTCTCCTGTCCCAAGGACAGTGAAGGTTCAGAGACGTGCTCCTGCCTAGAGGATTACTGAGAGTCTGGCAACAAGCTCAAGAAAGAAGTTAAGAAAGTGATTGACTTTGTTAACCTTTGAAGTGAGGAATGCTTATGCTACAAGCGCGGACAAGGCGAAAGGCACAGTGGTAGGAATTTTGAGTGCTATAGGATTGGAGAAGTCCTGCACATTGTCACCGGTCACTGGGGACCGAAGGATCACTATAGCTTCACGCATAGTGGTAAGAAAACCAGAGGCTTACCGGACCTTAGGTCGCGGCAAGCAGCCCTTGGAGTGTCGGTACGTAACTGGGGTCAGGTGGAATAGGAACTTTGAGCTAGGCCAAGCATAGAAGAACCTAGTTTCATCACAGGAAGGCTCCGACCACAAAACCGACCGGGCAGTACAGCTTGGAAATAGCTGGAGTTTATAGAGGGAACTACGCTTTATGCTGGTTGGACTCATCTTTGTGAAAGTAAAGGAGGCCCCTAACTTGTCCAGCTGCTACCTCAAAACACATCCTCCATTGGATCAGCCTCCCTGGGACCTGCCTAACCATCTTGCAAGTAAAAAGGTATGGAAAGACGCTGATGTGTGAGACTGTGTTATTTGATTGCATCCCTGCACTACCCCATCATAACTATCGACCTGAGGGAAGAGTCCCACCTGTAGGGGACCCGACATCTAGCTGCCTCACCATCCCCTCAGAGATCTACAGCAGCGCTGGTACAAATTACCAGAGACTACAGGTGGCGTCACGAACTGTAAATATATCTATCCCCTGTAAATATTCCCCCAACATACGCCTGACCGCCAGGGCCACAGACCGAGCCACCGCTACCTGTGACAACCCCATAGACTTCCATGGGCTCGGCTCTGAGTACCCCATTGCCCTGGTAATCCACAATTGTGGTGGCGGGTCGAGACATATGGTTAGAAGCATTAAATCGAAAGAACATTTATTAAGAATTTGTTCATATTTGTGACAAAATTCGGAAGAATCAGAAAAGAGAGTGGGACGGAGAGGCACCCTTAAACCACGCGGGATCCTCTGTACACGTACGTACTCCGTGAGAGTGGCGCAGTGTAGCTCTAGGTGAGTGCGGTGGCGGAGTTCTCTTTCCAGATCACGTCCACGGGTCTCCCTTGGAGGGGCCTTGAGGAAGTCGCTAGAAAGGGTGGTTTGAGCTAGAATGCTCGAGGTCTCATCAGCATTGTATGAAAAAGTGAGAGCAGAGAGTGACATGACCAAGTGGGCGTGCTACACACGTACGGGATTATCAATGCAAAGTGAATAATCATGTGCACAGCCGTATAGGAGTATCTGAGTAGGTTCCCACACCATATAAATATAGCAAATAAACTCAGAACTCAACTTCAGTAGAGTGATGATTTTTAATCGTGTCCACAGTAATAACAGAAACGTTTCGGTCCTGAACTTGGACCTTCATCAGTCACTGTGTGGTTATAGAAAAAGTAAAATAAAGTAAATAAAAGGATTTTACAAAAGGGAAACAAAGTATGTACAACAATAGTAATAAATCTTGGTCAAACGAAAATAACAGTTCATGAGTATGCTGTAATTCAGGAGCATAACTAGATCAAAAATTGAGGACGGATGTGATGCGAGAGTAATAGGTAATAAAACATACCATAGACTACTGTGAGTAGGTGGACCCAGCAAAAAGAGGGGCTATGCCCGGAATATCTGTATAATGATATAATAGGCATAGTGAGACAATGTGGCTAAGTAAAAGGATCAGTGATAAGTGAGAGATAAACCTACCAGGTTTAAATTCTGTTCGATATAGGTGATCAAATATGGCAGCGGTTACCTGGAGAAAAGCAGGTGGAACATGAGCAGAGTGCGGTACTGAGCGGTATTCCATGAAGGATATACTGGATAGCGAGTAACTAACCTGGGGGTCCCGGTGGAGCAAAAATGTGCCTGCGGTGGACGCGGTATCCGCCGCTAGTCCGTGCATGTAGTAAATGCAATTGTGCAGGCTAAATAAAGGGAAGAGGCGGGACTATGTAGCTATGGTGCCTATCAGGCGGCTCCAGCTCAGAACAGGAAGTGACGTGGCAGGAAGTGAATGGCCGTGCGTGTCACTGTCAGGTGATTTATTCCAGTGGATAGCCAGCATTCTCCTAGGTCTTAAAGAGCGGTGCTGTGAGAGGAGGCATTTTGTAAAGTAGAAACAGGTAGTGCGGATATCAAAGTAAGGTGTCCGGCATGTGAGGAAACATGTTCAAAAGGCTAGTATAGGCGGCAGAAAGGAAATATTTGTTAGTCCTTATATTATTAAGGCGGTATTATATCATAGCAGAAAAAAGATTCATACATAAGTTATGTTCTATATATGTAGGTATCGTCATGATGGTTTTATCCCAAACCATTCAACAGGGACATAAAAATTGCATAGATAGTAGAAATATAGTAACCACTTGAACACTTAGTACATTTACTTAATTATGATGTCACACATTTTTAACCTATGGGTGAGAAACAGATATGGAGTCAATGGACAGCGGTTCTAAATACAAAGTTGAGATATATAAGAGCTTATATACACACAGCAGAGGTATAAGTTGATAAACAGCCACAATTGGTATGAAGGGAATACAGATATTGTATGTGACAAGTAGGTTACGTAAAAGATAATAGATCATAATCCCTATTTAGTCCTTTAGGAGATAAGGTATCCAGGGTGTGTATCCAGTAGGCCTCACGGCGTTTTAATTGTCGTATACGGTCACCACCTCTCCTTGGTTGTGGTACTTGTTCCAGGACCTGGAACCTCAGTTGAGCTATGGTATGACCCTGGGTTAAGAAATTATGTGGTATAGGGAGAAGTGTATTCTTACACCTGATTGTGGACTTGTGTTTGGATATACGGTCCTTAACGGGTTGGGTTGTCTCCCCCACATACAATAATCCACAGGGACATTTAATGACATAGATGACAAAAGGAGTGTCGCATGTGAAAAAACCTCTAACTTTGTATGCTTTGCCTGTGTGGGGGTGATGAATAATTTCACCCTTTAGTACGTTACTGCATTGTGTGCAGTTTAAGCAAGGAAAAGTGCCCAATTTGGGTCTTTTGAGGAATCTTTGTACACTCATACCATCCTTTTGCTTATATACTGCACAAATCTATTCGGAAACACTGGCCCCTCCCACATACGGCACATCCAGACATCTCTGAGTTCGCAAAACCATTTCTTCCTTGCTTTCGCCGTCCACCCAATCTCAAGGACACTTTAATTAGAGGGATTTGGGCCCAACTAAACCTAAGGGAACACAGAGATTCCTCAAAAGACCCAAATTGGGCACTTTTCCTTGCTTAAACTGCACACAATGCAGTAACGTACTAAAGGGTGAAATTATTCATCACCCCCACACAGGCAAAGCATACAAAGTTAGAGGTTTTTTAAATGCGACACTCCTTTGTCATCTATGTCATAATGTCCTGTGGATTATTTTATGTTGGGAACAACTACCCGTTAAGGACCGTTATCCAAACACAAGTCACATACTAGTTATAGAATATACTTTCCTATACACTATTTCTTAACCCATGGTATACCATACTCAACTGAGGTCCATCTGGAACAAGTACACAACCAAGGAGAGGTGGTGACCGTATACGACAATTAAAACGCCGTGAGGCCTACTGGATACACACCCTGGATACCTTATCTCCTAAAGGACTAAATAGGGATTATGATCTATTATCTTTTACGTAACCTACTTGTCACATACAATATCTGTATTCCCTTCATACCAATTGTGGCTGTTTATCAACTTATACCTCTGCTGTGTGTATATAAGCTCTTATATATCTCAACTTTGTATTTAGAACCGCTGTCCATTGACTCCATATCTGTTTCTCACCCATAGGTTAAAAATGTGTGACATCATAATTAAGTAAATGTACTAAGTGTTCAAGTGGTTACTATATTTCTACTATCTATGCAATTTTTATGTCCCTGTTGAATGGTTTGGGATAAAACCATCATGACGATACCTACATATATAGAACATAACTTATGTATGAATCTTTTTTCTGCTATGATATAATACCGCCTTAATAATATAAGGACTAACAAATATTTCCTTTCTGCCGCCTATACTAGCCTTTTGAACTGTTTCCTCACATGCCGGACACCTTACTTTGATATCCGCACTACCTGTTTCTACTTTACAAAATGCCTCCTCTCACAGCACCGCTCTTTAAGACCTAGGAGAATGCTGGCTATCCACTGGAATAAATCACCTGACAGTGACACGCACGGCCATTCACTTCCTGCCACGTCACTTCCTGTTCTGAGCTGGAGCCGCCTGATAGGCACCATAGCTACATAGTCCCGCCTCTTCCCTTTATTTAGCCTGCACAATTGCATTCACTACATGCACGGACTAGCGGCGGATACCGCGTCCACCGCAGGCACATTTTTGCTCCACCGGGACCCCCCAGGTTAGTTACTCGCTATCCAGTATATCCTTCATGGAATACCGCTCAGTACCGCACTCTGCTCATGTTCCACCTGCTTTTCTCCAGGTAACCGCTGCCATATTTGATCACCTATATCGAACATGAATTTAAACCTGGTAGGTTTATCTCTCACTTATCACTGATCCTTTTACTTAGCCACATTGTCTCACTATGCCTATTATATCATTATACAGATATTCCGGGCATAGCCCTCTTTTTGCTGGGTCCACCTACTCACAGTAGTCTATGGTATGTTTTATTACCTATTACTCTCGCATCACATCCGTCCTCAATTTTTGATCTAGTTATGCTCCTGAATTACAGCATACTCATGAACTGTTATTTTCGTTTGACCAAGATTTATTACTATTGTTGTACATACTTTGTTTCCCTTTTGTAAAATCCTTTTATTTTACTTTATTTTACTTTTTCTATAACCACACAGTGACTGATGAAGGTCCAAGTTCAGGACCGAAACGTTTCTGTTATTACTGTGGACACGATTAAAAATCATCACTCTACTGAAGTTGAGTTCTGAGTTTATTTGCTATATTTATATGGTGTGGGAACCTACTCAGATACTTCTATACGGCTGTGCACATGATTATTCACTTTGCATTGATAATCCCGTACGTGTAGCACGCCCACTTGGTCATGTCACTCTCTGCTCTCACTTTTTCATACAATGCTGATGAGACCTCGAGCATTCTAGCTCAAACCACCCTTTCTAGCGACTTCCTCAAGGCCCCTCCAAGGGAGACCCGTGGACGTGATCTGGAAAGAGAACTCCGCCACCGCACTCACCTAGAGCTACACTGCGCCACTCTCACGGAGTACGTACGTGTACAGAGGATCCCGCGTGGTTTAAGGGTGCCTCTCCGTCCCACTCTCTTTTCTGATTCTTCCGAATTTTGTCACAAATATGAACAAATTCTTAATAAATGTTCTTTCGATTTAATGCTTCTAACCATAGAGCATCTACAAAAGGCGATTCACACCAGCACCGAACAAGTCCACTCTATTGAGGCCCAATTAGCCTCAACAGGTACACCAGAGGAAGTCTCTTCTTTGAAAACTCAAATCAACAGCAACATTGTACTTCATAGAAAGGACATTGAGGACCGCAAGAGACACAAATTCGCTAGAGACCAGGAGGACTACGATTTAGATCGCGTCTACAAGTGGCGTGACAGACCTCCCACATGGCATCCTTACTCCAGACCAGGACAAAGATCCTCCACCGTGCTTCTACTTCAGGCTCAGAACAAGACCGTGGCAGCTCCTCCTCAATCCCAACGACTTTTTTAGGACAACGAAGGAGACCACAACGAAGAAGAGGACCAGACGGGGGCACAGACCGCAGGGGCAATCACAATCAAATACGGACTACCCGGTCCCAGGTACGTGCCCCCTCGTCGTTAATATCTCGTCACGGACTCTAAGTATAGCGGAATATAACGTCCTTCAGAAAGGACTATCCTTTTGTCCATCTTACAAGTACAGGACATTTGAACTGGAGATGGACCTTCAACGGTTCTTCCGCTCACTTAGACTTAAGGCCTATTTTTCTAAACCTCCAACAAACACAGGCACCCCTTCTCACTCCATAGAGGATGCAGACCGACTTTCTGCCTCCACCTTAGGCCTCAGATCTAAGAGCCACTTCAGACCACCACTGGGCTCAAATGGTTTAGAGACATTCATTGATTTCATTCAATCTTCATTTCTTAGTCTGAAAACAGACATAGAAAAAGGTAAACTACACTATCCTGCCAATTTACCAGCGGTTGACCACCATGCCATCAAATCTCTACAAGAAGACTCCAATATCATTATAAAACCCGCTGATAAAAGGGGGGGCCATAGTTGTTATGGACCGGTCCTATTACATCACTGAGGCCTTCGTCAACTTAGTGACAACACTGTATACCAGAAGCTACCCCATGATCCCACAAGCACTATCAGATCCCACATAGAGGGGATACTCCAACGATATAGTGATTTAGGAACTTTAGACAAAAAAACTCAGGACTTTCTCATCTCCCAAAACCCAGTCATACCGGTATTTTACATATTACCGAAAATCCACAAAAACCTTCAACAACCTCCTGGCAGACCCATAGTTGCCGCCTCAGATTCCATACTTTCACCAATTGCAATTTACTTAGAAAAGATTCTTACTCCACTAACCAAACTCAGTCAATCTTTTCTTTTGGACACAGGCTCTTTTTTGGACATCATCCATTCCATTGGTCAAGTCCCTAGAGACTCCCTACTAGTCACTTTTGACGTGAAGGATCTCTATACCTCCATACCTCACGCACAGGGCATTCGATCGGTCCAACGCCTATTGGAAACATCTGACCTTAACACAACACAAATTAATCTGTGTATAGACCTCCTTTCCACAGTACTCAATAAAAACTATTTTCTATTTCAGGATGACTTCTTTTTACAAATACGCGGGACCGCAATGGGCTCGAACGTAGCGCCCCCCTATGCTAACTGTTATATGGCTCATTTTGAGGAGACAACCATATACACCTGCTCTCTCTTCAAAGATAATGTCATAACGTGGAAACGCTACATAGACGATATCTTTTGCATATGGGGGGGCACGTTAGAGTCCCTATCAATTTTCCATGATTTCTTAAATAACTCATGGCCAGGGCTGAGTTTCACAATTTCCCAGGACCCGTCCAAAATGAATTTCCTAGATACCTTAATCATGAAAGATACTGAGGGCTATCTAAGTTCAGACCTCTTTGTCAAACCCACCGACCGCAATAGCCTACTCCATTTCAACAGCTTCCATCCCACTGCCATGAAAAAATCCATTCCGAAGTCTCAGTTTCACCGTGTACGCAAGATTGTCTCTAACCAAGCCACTCAGGAGGTCCGCCTATCTGAGATGAATTCAAAGTTCAGAGATAGGGGTTACCACAAAAAGTTTTGGACTCATCCCTCACACTCCATACTCATGAGAAACAGGACACTAAGGGCAGAATAGCCTTTGTACACTCATACCATCCTTTTGCTTATATACTGCACAAATCTATTCGGAAACACTGGCCCCTCCTACATACGGCACATCCAGACATCTCTGAGTTCGCAAAACCATTTCTTCCTTGCTTTCGCCGTCCACCCAATCTCAAGGACACTTTAATTAGAGCGGATTTGGGCCCAACTAAACCTAAGGGAACACAGAGATTCCTCAAAAGACCCAAATTGGGCACTTTTCCTTGCTTAAACTGCACACAATGCAGTAACGTACTAAAGGGTGAAATTATTCATCACCCCCACACAGGCAAAGCATACAAAGTTAGAGGTTTTTTCACATGCGACACTCCTTTTGTCATCTATGTCATTAAATGTCCCTGTGGATTATTGTATGTGGGGGAGACAACCCAACCCGTTAAGGACCGTATATCCAAACACAAGTCCACAATCAGGTGTAAGAATACACTTCTCCCTATACCACATCATTTCTTAACCCAGGGTCATACCATAGCTCAACTGAGGTTCCAGGTCCTGGAACAAGTACCACAACCAAGGAGAGGTGGTGACCGTATACGACAATTAAAACGCCGTGAGGCCTACTGGATACACACCCTGGATACCTTATCTCCTAAAGGACTAAATAGGGATTATGATCTATTATCTTTTACGTAACCTACTTGTCACATACAATATCTGTATTCCCTTCATACCAATTGTGGCTGTTTATCAACTTATACCTCTGCTGTGTGTATATAAGCTCTTATATATCTCAACTTTGTATTTAGAACCGCTGTCCATTGACTCCATATCTGTTTCTCACCCATAGGTTAAAAATGTGTGACATCATAATTAAGTAAATGTACTAAGTGTTCAAGTGGTTACTATATTTCTACTATCTATGCAATTTTTATGTCCCTGTTGAATGGTTTGGGATAAAACCATCATGACGATACCTACATATATAGAACATAACTTATGTATGAATCTTTTTTCTGCTATGATATAATACCGCCTTAATAATATAAGGACTAACAAATATTTCCTTTCTGCCGCCTATACTAGCCTTTTGAACATGTTTCCTCACATGCCGGACACCTTACTTTGATATCCGCACTACCTGTTTCTACTTTACAAAATGCCTCCTCTCACAGCACCGCTCTTTAAGACCTAGGAGAATGCTGGCTATCCACTGGAATAAATCACCTGACAGTGACACGCACGGCCATTCACTTCCTGCCACGTCACTTCCTGTTCTGAGCTGGAGCCGCCTGATAGGCACCATAGCTACATAGTCCCGCCTCTTCCCTTTATTTAGCCTGCACAATTGCATTCACTACATGCACGGACTAGCGGCGGATACCGCGTCCACCGCAGGCACATTTTTGCTCCACCGGGACCCCCCAGGTTAGTTACTCGCTATCCAGTATATCCTTCATGGAATACCGCTCAGTACCGCACTCTGCTCATGTTCCACCTGCTTTTCTCCAGGTAACCGCTGCCATATTTGATCACCTATATCGAACAGAATTTAAACCTGGTAGGTTTATCTCTCACTTATCACTGATCCTTTTACTTAGCCACATTGTCTCACTATGCCTATTATATCATTATACAGATATTCCGGGCATAGCCCCTCTTTTTGCTGGGTCCACCTACTCACAGTAGTCTATGGTATGTTTTATTACCTATTACTCTCGCATCACATCCGTCCTCAATTTTTGATCTAGTTATGCTCCTGAATTACAGCATACTCATGAACTGTTATTTTCGTTTGACCAAGATTTATTACTATTGTTGTACATACTTTGTTTCCCTTTTGTAAAATCCTTTTATTTTACTTTATTTTACTTTTTCTATAACCACACAGTGACTGATGAAGGTCCAAGTTCAGGACCGAAACGTTTCTGTTATTACTGTGGACACGATTAAAAATCATCACTCTACTGAAGTTGAGTTCTGAGTTTATTTGCTATAGAATACTACTTGTAGGCACTGTATATACATATATATATATATATATATATATATATATATATAATTATTTGCTTTTTGTGTACATTTTTTTTTTACAATGTGATTTTTACATGACTTTTTACATAGAGATAACTGCTCTATGTAAAAACTTCATGTTAAAATCGCATTGCATACAGATGGAAAACTGATGGAAAACGCATGGTGCGATTTAAAATCGCATGCAAATCGCATTCCTTTTTACTACAAATGTACCGTTTTTTTCCTGCAGAATATGGAACGATTTTTTTCGGCGACAGTGAGTATGAGGCCTTAGTGTGTCATCCGACTGTCTATTTTTACCATCAGTGTGTCATCTGTGTGTCCGTTTTAACCATCAGTGTGTCATCCGACTGTCTATTTTTATCATCAGTGTGTCATCCGTGTGTCCTTTTTTTACCATCAGTGTGTCATCCGTGTGTCCATTTTTACCATCAGTGTGTCATCCGTGTGTCCATTTTTACATCAGTGTGTCATCTGAGTGTCCATTTTTACATCCGTGTGTCATCTGAGTGTCTATTTTTACGATCAGTGTGTCATCTGTGTGTCTGATTTTACCATCAGTGTGTAGTCCATGTGTTCGTTTTTGCCATCAGTGTGTCATACGAGTGTCCATTTTTACCATCCGTGTTTCATCCGAGTGTCTATTTTTACCATCAGTGTGTCATGGTGTCTGATTTTTACCATCAGTGTGTCTTCCGATGTGTCCATTTTTACCATCAGTGTGTCATCTGTGTGTCCGTTTTTACCATCAGTGTGTCCTTTTTTTACATCAAGTGTCATCCGTGTCCGTTTTTCCATCAGTATGTCATCCGTGTGTTGTTTAACCATCAGTGTGTCGTCCGTGTGTCCATTTTTACCATCAGTGTGTCATCCGTGTGTCCGTTTTTTACCATCAGTGTGTCACGTTCATCCATTTTTACTATCCGTGTGTCCGTTTTTACCATCAGCGTGTCGTCCGTGTGTCCGTTTTTACCATCAGTATGTCATCCGTGTGTCTGTTTTTACCATCAGTGTGTCGTCCGTGTGTCCATTTTTACCATCAGTGTGTCATCCGTGTGTCGTTTTTACTATCAGTGTGTCATCCGTTCATCCATTTTTACTATCCGTGTGTCCGTTTTTACCATCAGTGTGTCGTCTGTGTGACCATTTTTACCATCAGTGTGTCGTTCGTGTGTCCATTTTTACAATCCGTGTGTCATCCGTAGGGCCGTTTTTACCATCAGTGTGTCATCCATGTGTCAGTTTTTACCATCGTGTGTCATCCGAGTGTCAGTTTTTACCATCAGTGTGTCATCCGTGTGTCCGTTTTTACCATCAGTGTGTCATCCGTGTGTCTGTTTTTAACCATCATGTGTCACCCGTGTGTCTGTTTTTACCATCAGTGTGTATCCGTTTGTCGTTTTTACCATCATGTGTCATCCGTGTGTCTGTTTTTACCATCAGTGTGTCACCCGTGTGTCCGTTTTTACCATCAGTCACCGTGTGTTTTTACCATAGTTTGCTCCGTGTCTGTTTTACCATCAGTATGTCATCTGTGTGTCGTTTTTACCATCATGTGTCATCCGTGTGTCTGTTTTTACCATCAGTGTGTCATCCGTGTGTCTGTTTTTACATAGATGTCATCCGTTTGTCCGTTTTTACCATCAGTGTGTCACCCGTGTGTCCGTTTTTACCATCAGTGTGTATCATGTGTCCGTTTTACCATCAGTGTGTATCTGTGTTAATTTTACCATCAGTGTGTCATCTGTGTGTCTGTTTACCATCAGTGTGCAGTCGTGTGTCCTTTTTTACCATCATTGTCATCCGTGTGTCCTTCTTTACCATCCATGCTGTGTGTCGATTTACCGTCAGTGTGTGTCTGTGTGTTTATACCATCAGTTGTCATCGTGTGTCCGTTTTTACATCTTTAGTGTGTCGTCATCGTGTGTCCGTTTTTTACCATCAGTGTGTCATCCGTGTGTCCGTTACATTTTACCATTCCTGTTGTTCCATCGTGTGTCTCGTTTTTACCATCAGTGTGTCTCCGTGTGTCCGTTTTTACCATCAGTGTCTCCGTGTGTCCATTTTTACCATCGTGGTTCATCTTGTCCTGTTTTTTAACCATCAGTGTACTGTGTCTTTTACCATCAGTTGTCATGTCGTTTTACCATCAGTGTGTCATCCCGTGTTTTTACCATCAGTGTGTCCGTGTGTCTGTTTTTACCATCAGTGTGTCATCCGTGTGTCCGTTTTTACCATCAGTGTGTCATCCGTGTGTCCGTTTTTACCATCAGTGTGTCTCCTGTGTCGTTTTTACCATCAGTGTGTCATCCGTGTGTCCGTTTTACCATCATGTGTCACGTGTGTTTACTTTCATGTGTGTCCGTTTTTACCATCAGTGTGTCATCCGTGTGTCCGTTTTTACCATCAGTGTGTCATCTGTGTGTCCGTTTTTACCATCAGTGTGTCGTCCGTTGTCCGTTTATACCATCAGTGTGTCACCCGTGTGTCGTTTTTACCATCAGTGTGTCATCCGTGTGTCCGTTTTTACCATCAGTGTGTATCCGTGTGTCTGATTTTATCATCAGTGTGTCATCTGTGTGTCCGTTTATACCATCAGTGTGTCATCTGTGTGTCCGTTTTATACCATCAGTGTGTCATCTGTGTGTCCGTTTATACCATCAGTGTGTCATCCGTGTGTCCGTTTTTACCATCAGTGTGTCATCCGTGTGTCTGTTTTTACCATCAGTGTGTCACCCGTGTGTCTGTTTTTACCATCAGTGTGTCACCCGTGTGTCTGTTTTTACCATCAGTGTGTCACCCGTGTGCTGTTTTTACCATCAGTGTGTCACCCGTGTGTCTGTTTTTACCATCAGTGTGTCATCGTTTGTCCGTTTTTACCATCAGTGTGTCATCCGTTTGTCCATTTTTACCATCAGTGTGTCATCCGTGTGTCTGTTTTTACCATCAGTGTGTCACCCGTGTGTCTGTTTTTACCATCAGTGTGTCATCCGTTTGTCCGTTTTTACCATCAGTGCGTCATCTGTGTGTCCGTTTTTACTATCAGTGTGTCATCCGTGTGTCTGTTTTTACCATCAGTGTGTAAACCCGTGTGTCTGTTTTTACCATCAGTATGTCATCCGTTTGTCCGTTTTTACCATCAGTGTGTCACCCGTGTGTCCGTTTTTACCATCAGTGTGTCACCCGTGTGTCCGTTTTTACCATCAGTGTGTCATCCGTGTGTCCGTTTATGCCATCAGTGTGTCGCCCGTGTGTCCGTTTTTACCATCAGTGTTTCGTCCGTGTGTCCGTTTATACCACAGTGTGTCACCCGTGTGTCTGTTTTTACCATCAGTGTGTGATCCGTGTGTCCGTTTTCACCATCAGTGTGTAGTCCGTGTGTCTGTTTTTATCATCAGTCTGTCATCTGTGTGTCTGTTTACACCATCAGTGTGTCATCGTGTGTCCGTTTTATACCATCAGTGTGTCATCTGTGTGTCCGTTTAAACCATCAGTGTGTCATCCGTGTGTCCAGTTTTTACCATCAGTGTGTGATCCGTTTGTCCGTTTTTACCATCAGTGTGTCATCTGTTGTCCGTTTATACCATCGGTGTATCATCTGTGTGTCCTTTTATACCATCGGTGTATCATCTGTGTGTCCTTTTATACCATCAGTGTGTCATCCGTGTGTCCGTTTTTTACCATCAGTGTGTCATCCGTGTGTCTGTTTTTACCATCAGTGTGTCATCCGTTTGTCCGCTTTTACCATCAGTGTGTCACCCGTGTGTTCTGTTTTTACCAACAGTATGTCATCTGTGTGTCTGTTTTTACCATCATGTTTCATCCGTGTGTCTGTTTTTACCATCAGTGTGTCATCCGTTTGTCCGTTTTTACCATCAGTGTGTCATCCGTTTGTCAGTTTTTACCATCAGTGTGTCATCCGTGTGTCCGTTTTTACCATCAGTGTGTCATCCATGTGTCCTTTTTTTACCATCAGTCTGTCATCCGTATGTCCGTTTTTTACCATCAGTGTGTAGTCCGTGTGTCTGTTTTTATCATCAGTGTGTCATCTGTGTGTCCGTTTATAACCATCAGTGTGTCATCTGTGTGTCCGTTTATACCATCAGTGTGTCATCTGTGTTCCGTTATACCATGTGTCATCCTGTGTCTTTTACCATCAGTGTGTCATCCGTGTGTCCGTTTTTTACCATCAGTGTGTCATCCGTGTGTCCGTTTTTACCATCAGTGTGTCATCCGTGTGTCCGTTTTTACCATCAGTGTGTCATCTGTGTGTCCGTTTTTACCATCAGTGTGTCATCCGTGTGTCCGTTTTTACCATCAGTGTGTCATCCGTGTGTCTGTTTTTACCATCAGTGTGTCATCCGTTTGTCCGTTTTTACCATCAGTGTGTCACCCGTGTGTCTGTTTTTACCATCAGTATGTCATCCGTGTGTCTGTTTTTACCATCAGAGTTTCATCCGTGTGTCTGTTTTTACCATCAGTGTGTCATCCGTTTGTCCGTTTTTACCATCAGTGTGTCATCCGTTTGTCAGTTTTTACCATCAGTGTGTCATCTGTGTGTCCGTTTTTACCATCAGTGTGTCATCCGTGTGTCCGTTTTTACCATCAGTGTGTCATCCGTGTGTCTGTTTTTACCATCAGTGTGTCACCCGTGTGTCTGTTTTTACCATCAGTGTGTCATCCGTTTGTCCGTTTTTACCATCAATGTGTCATCCGTTTGTCCGTTTTTACCATCAGTGTGTCATCCGTGTGTCTGTTTTTACCATCAGTGTGTCACCCGTGTGTCTATTTTTACCATCAGTGTGTCATCCGTGTGTCCTTTACCATCAGTTTGTCATCCGTGTGTCTGTTTTTACCATCAGTATGTCATCCGTGTGTCCGTTTTTACCATCAGTTTGTCATCCGTGTGTCTGTTTTTACCATCAGTATGTCATCCGTGTGTCCTTTTTTACCATCAGTGTGTCATCCGTTTGTCCGTTTTTTACCATCAGTGTGTCATCCGTGTGTCCGTTTTTACCATCAGTGTGTCATCTGTGTGTCCGTTTTTACCATCAGGCTGGAGTCACACACAACCACAAAAAATCGGTCCTTTTTAGACGGTCGACAATCGGATCAAAATAAAAACATCACACATCCTTCTGGCATCCGATTTTCCTTCAAAGATGCGATTTAATCGCATGTGTGTGTACCTTGTAACATCCGATTTTCATCCGACTTGCGAGATTTTCTCGCAGGCTTGCAAAACTGACATATAATGGATCCAAAAGAATAGTATTTAAATGCCAAAAGAAAGAATAGATATATACACATAGAGCACATATATATATATATACATGTCATTGTGACATGTATATATACATATATTTATAATTCTTACACTTCTACATACTGTTATAGCCACTAATTCAATTGCCGGCTTCAGTGAAATCACAGAAGCCGACATGAAATGATACATTGTTTCCACACATTTAACCATGTAATTTCATGTATTTTTATATATGTTTGAAACATACAATTACATGAGTGTATTTGTGCAAAATTTCAGACATGTAGGGGTTAATTAAGGGTGAGTTTCCACGGTCAGGAAACGCTGCGTGTTTGGCGCTGTGCGCTGGCGCAGCGCCAAACACGCAGCGTCCAGATGTTACAGCATAGTGGAGGGGATTTCAAGAAATCCCGTCTCCACTATGCGTAACAATACGCAGGTGGCAAACCTGCGTAAACGGACATGCGGCGCGTCTTTTTAGACCGCAGCATGTCCTCGCGTATTGCGGCGACGGTGCGTCGCCGCAACATAATTAACACAGGGCTATGCAGCCCTGCGCTCTTTCCGGAGGTGTTCCGGAGGTGTCCTGAACACCTCCGGAAAGATCGCGCGTCAGAAAGGGGGCGGGGCTTAGACGGAGTGGAATTTCCGCTCCGTCAAAAGCGCTATGGTTCCGGACCGTGGAACCATAGCCTTAAGGTGTAATTTCGTTGAAAAAAAATGCGTGGGCTCCCGCTGTATTTTCTCCACCAGACAGACAAAGCAAAGCGAGTGGGGGCAGATAATAATAGCCTAGGGAGGGTACATTTTTTTTGTGCCCCCCCTGGCTACTAACATCTGCCCCCAGACACCCCAGAAAGGGCAAATCTATAATTAGATTCGCCCTTTCTGGCACTTTGCCCGTCTATTCCCATTGCCCTGTAGCGGTGGCGAATGGGTTAATCTCACCTTACTGTCACCTTAGTATTGAAAGGTGACCTTAAGGCAGGTTAATAATTGATAGCTGTCAATTAGACAACTATCAATTATTAATCCTATTGAAGTAAATAAAAAAACACACACACTTTAAGAATAAATAATTTTAATGAAATAAAAACACATTTTTTTGACCATATTTTATTTTACACTTAATCCGTGCGAAGCCATTGATCTCCTAAAATAAAGAAAAAAAAATAAAACAACATTATTCTTACCTATTCCGCCGATCTGTCACGTCCCACGCTGTAATCCTTCACAAAGGGTTAACTAGCTTTGAGCCAAGCAGTGCAAGTAATCCTGCATGCTCAGCTCAAAGCTCATGAATGAATAAGTTCCTCTCCTGGCGACAGGAGAGGATGTGTTTCATGAATGAAGCTTAATTGATTGTGTCCACTTTCCCTTTAGGTCAGGTCACTAAAGTTAAATTGCCAATAAATCAATTAAGCTCCATTCATGAATCTATTCCTCTACTTTCGCTGGGAGAGGAACTTATTCATTCAGGGGAATACAGGTCTGAGACAGCATTATTAGCTCTCTGCGACCTGTAACCTGTTAACCCTTTCTGATGGATTACACCGTGGGACCTGACTGTACATCGGATTGGTAAGTATAATTTTGCTTTTTTATTTTATTTTTATTACAGGAAATGGTTTTAGCAGGAAAATAAAATATGGTCAAAAACTGTGTGATTATTTAATTAAACGTATTTTTTATTAAACTGTGTGTGTTTGATTTTTCTTTCATACAATAGGATTAATAATTGATAGTTGTCTAATTGACAGCTATCAATTATTAACCTGCCTTAAGGTCACCTTTCAATACTAAGGTGACATTAACGCCAGATTATTAACCCATTCGCCACCGCTACAGGGCAATGGGAATAGACGGGCAAAGTGCCAGAAAGGGCGAATCTAATTATAGATTTGCCCTTTCTGGGGTGTCTGGGGGCAGATGTTAGTAGCCAGGGGGGGCACAAAAAAAATGTACCCTCCCTAGGCTATTATTATCAGCCCCCACTCGCTTTGCTTTGTCTGTCTGGTGGAGAAAAATACAGCGGAGCCCACGCATTTTTTTTCAACGAATTTACACCTTTAATTAACCCCTACATGTCTGAAATTTAGCACACATATACTCATGTAATTGTATGTTTCAAACATATATAAAAATACATGAAATTACATGGTTAAATGTGTGGAAACAATGTATCATTTCATGTCGGCTTCTGTGATTTCACTGAAGCCGGCAATTGAATTAGCGGCTATAACAGTATGTAGAAGTGTAAGAATTATAAATATATGTATATATATATATCACAATGACATATATATATATATATATATATATATATATATATATTATATATATATATTATATATATGTGCTCTATGTGTATATATCTATTCTTTCTTTTGGCATTTAAATACTATTCTTTTGGATCCATTATATGTCAGTTTTGCAAGCCTGCGAGAAAATCTGGCAAGTCGGATGAAAATCGGATGTTACAAGGTACACACACATGCGATTAAATCGCATCTTTGAAGGAAAATCGGATGCCAGAAGGATGTGTGATGTTTGCATTTTGATCCGACAATCGACCGTCTAAAACGGACCGATTTTTTGTGGTTGTGTGTGACTCCAGCCTTAGTGTGTCACCCGTGTGTCTGTTTTTACCATCAGTGTGTCATCCGGTGTGCTGTTTTTATCATCAGTGTGTCATCTGTGTGTCCGTTTCTACCATCAGTGTGTCATCTGTGTGTCCGTTTATACCATCAGTGTGTCATCCGTGTGTCCGTTTTTACCATCAGTGTGTCATCCGTGTGTCCGTTTTTACCATCAGTGTGTCATCCGTTTGTCCATTTTTACCATCAGTGTGTCATCCGTTTGTCCGTTTTTACCATCAGTGTGTCATCTGTGTGTCCGTTTTTACCATCAGTGTGTCATCCGTTTGTCCGTTTTTACCATCAGTGTGTCATCTGTGTGTCCGTTTTTACCATCAGTGTGTCATCCGTTTGTCCGTTTTACCATCAGTGTGTCATCTGTGTGTCCGTTTATACCATCAGTGTGTAGTCCGTGTGTCCGTTTTTACCATCAGTGTGTCATCTGTGTGTCCGTTTTTACCATCAGTGTGTCATCTGTGTGTCTGTTTATACCATCAGTGTGTAGTCCGTGTGTCCGTTTTTACAATCAGTGTGTCATCAGTGTGTCCGTTTTTACCATCAGTGTGTCATCTGTGTGTCTGTTTATACTATCAGTGTGTAGTCCGTGTGTCCGTTTTTACCATCAGTGTCATCAGTGTGTCATCCGTTTGTTGTCCGTTTTTTACCAGCAGTGTGTCATCTGTGTGTCCGTTTTTACCATCAGTGTGTCATCTGTGTGTCCGTTTTTACCATCAGTGTGTCATCTGTGTGTCCGTTTTTACCATCAGTTGTCATCTGTGTGTCCGTTTTATACCATCAGTGTGTCATCCGTGTGTCCGTTTTTACCATCAGTGTGTCATCCGTGTGTCCGTTTTTACCATCAGTGTGTCATCCGTGTGTCCGTTTTTACCATCAGTGTGTCATCCATTTGTCCGTTTTTACCATCAGTGTGTCATCCGTGTGTCCGTTTTTACCATCAGTGTGTCATCCGTGTGTCTGTTTTTACCATCAGTGTGTCATCGTGTGTCGTTTTTACCATCAGTGTGTCATCCGTTGTCCGTTTTTACCATCAGTTGTCATCGTGTGTCCGTTTTACCATCAGTGTGTAGTCCGTTGTGTCCGTTTTACCATCAGTGTGTCATCCGTGTGTCCGTTTTTACCATCAGTGTGTCATCTGTGTGTCCGTTTTATACCATCAGTGTGTGTCATCTGTGTGTGTCCGTTTTTACCATCAGTGTGTCATCGTGTGTCCGTTTTTACCATCAGTGTGTCATCGTGTGTCTGTTTATACCATCAGTGTGTAGTCCGTGTGTCCGTTTTTACCTATCAGTTCATCAGTGTGTCATTCGTTTGTCCGTTTTTACCATCAGTGTGTCATCTGTGTGTCCGTTTTACCATCAGTGTGTCATCTGTGTGTCCGTTTTTACCATCAGTGTGTCATCTGTGTGTCCGTTTTTACCATCAGTGTGTCATCTGTGTGTCTGTTTATACCATCAGTGTGTAGTCCGTGTGTCCGTTTTTTACCATCAGTTGTCATCGTGTGTCCATTTTTACAGCAGTGTGTCATCTGTGTGTCCGTTTTTACCATCAGTGTGTCATCTGTGTGTCCGTTTTTACCATCAGTTGTCATCTGTGTGTCCGTTTTTACCATCAGTCTGTCATCTGTGTGTCCGTTTATACCATCAGTGTCATCGTGTGTCTGTTTTTACCATCAGTGTGTCATCTGTGTGTCCGTTTTTACCATCAGTCTGTCATCTGTGTGTCCATTTTTACCAGCAGTGTGTCATCTGTGTGTCCGTTTTTACCATCAGTTTGTCATCTGTGTGTCCGTTTTTACCATCAGTCTGTCATCTGTGTGTCCGTTTTTACCATCAGTCTGTCATCTGTGTGTCCGTTTATACCATCAGTGTCATCAGTGTGTCTGTTTTTACCATCAGTGTGATCCGTGTGTCCGTTTTACCATCAGTGTCATCAGTATTCTTCACGGATGGATAAATAAATGACAATGCTTCTCCTATACATTGGAATGTTAAACACGGGCTGCACTCGGATGACACACTGATCACTGATGCCATCTGTGTGCTGGACGTGTTTTTCACAGACCCATAGACTGGTATTGGCCATTTTTCAGCCGTGCTGCCGGTCATATGGACAGCACCATAGGTTATAAAGGGAATGTTTTTTTTAGGGATACAACACAGACGTGTGAATGAGGCTTAATGACTCTACGTGTGTACAATATGGAACCAGCCATGCCAGAAAACAGTTGTCGCCCTTAGGTGGTGGGCTCAGGTGTGACTTTTGCTTTACAGCCCAAGAGCTTCCAGCTATTTCTTTGTAAATGAAGTTCCTGAATGTCGGTCATTACTTCCCGGCGGCTTCATTACTGTGCAGCGCAGTAAATATCCATTGTTCATGAAAATAGAATTGGAATCTTTAAAAGGAGGTTACATGTCAGTGCCCCGTGTACCCTGCACCGAAGATCTATTGAAAAGGCAGGCAATTATCCGCATGGAAAAGGTCATTCCTCCGAGAAGCTGCCGTCTGCGTCGCGGTGTACTCCATAAAATACAATAAAAGTAAATGTGACAATAAAATAGACTGAGAAATATTTAATAAGCACCCGGTGACTCATGTAAATGATTGCACAGGCTTCCACATTAAAATTCAATAAATCTTTAAAATGATTTGCGAGACTGGATTGTAAAGGAAGTAGTTATTGTGCTTATGTCTTTAACCCCTAGTTCTCCATAATATTTTCAGTGCTGGCTGCGTGGACACTATAGGTCTACTCCAAAATCAATAATTATCAAAGTTTGTGTTTTTTTTTGTTATGGAGAATGCTCATGGATTATTTTGTTTCGCCATGCTTTACACTGCTGCACCACCACTTCTATGCAGATGAGGATAAGTTACCACAAGCTCGCCAAAGAGATTGGATATCTGATTTATGTCAGAAAATGAGACCTATTATATTGTATTAAAGGTGTAATAATATCATAATTTTATAATCATTTTTATTTCTATAGCGCCAACATATTCCGCAGCACTTTACATGCCAGAGAGGGACTTGATATGCAAATTTGCCTCTTCAGAGAGGAAGATGACTTAAACTCTGTAGCGCCACCAGTTGGAAGCAGCAATCCTACAAGTCACTATCGACCCTTTGACGAGTCTTTCAATATGACTTAGGATAAAAGCCAAATCAGAATCTACATTTGCACACATGGTGTTTCAGGGTATTGCCCCTCATCAGTGCAAAGTATGAGAACTGATTTGGCTAGGAGAGAGTCTAAGGAGTAACTTTTCTCCTTGTGGAGAGTGGCATACCGGCTCTGGCATGCCAAAGTAAGGAGGCTTATTCGCCATGTATAATAAAGACATAACAGAGTAACACATAATTCAACAGATACCAGGAATGAGGCCCCTCCTCACAAGCTTACCATCTGTGAAGAAATAGGGGAGAGACAAAAGGTAAATGGCAAAAAATGCTTGTATTGTACGGTCCAGTCATCAATGTAATAAACAGGGTATTCACGTAACGCTGCATGAACTGGTCACCAACCAGTGTGTGTACAAGTACTGGTACAGAGGGCTATTAAGTGCCTGGAGGGTGTGTATACAGATGTTACGAAGGAGCAGATTTGGAAGAAAAATTTGAAAGGGCCAAATAGGGAGAGTTAGGCCGGGGTCACACTTGCGAGAAACTTGCGCGAGTCTCTCGCATCAATAGCTGGCTCTGCCACCGGCACTCGGGACCAGAGTGTGGGCTGCATGTATTCCTATGCAGCTAAATGCTCCGGTCCGAATGCCGGCGGCAGTGCCAGGTATTGAGGTGCGAGACTCGCGCAAGTTTATCGCAAGTGTGACCTTGGCCTTATGCAAAGTGTTGGAGGGCAGTAGCCATGGGCGAACTGCTGCTCCACGGCACCCTGGCATATTATAGGAAAATTGTGTCCCAGTTCCAATGTGCTGTCACGTGTGAGGTGCATCACACTCACTTGTAGGCCATCAGCCTCCACTGTCTCCAGGCCTCCATCTGTCACGGGTGTGCCAGGTGCGATAGACAGTCATTTTGGATCCGGCTGTAGAAGGTCATTGTGCTTGGCTTTGCAAGCACCTTCTTGATTTTTGTCTCTGTGTGGAGTGATATCCTTCTCCCTTTAGGACCTAGCAGCGACCTCTACCTTCTGCTGCTTATTGACACACCCTTGCTGGATGTTCAATAATCTGAGTCGTGTGGGTGTTAGCTCTATTTACCTCTGTCTGTTGGAAGTGCAAGAAGTCATCTAGTTTCTTCTTGTAGCCTCTTGAAGGATTGCTGGCGTGAGCTTTCTTGTGTCGTCTCAAGCTAAGTGTATTCCCTCTTTTGTCTTCCTGTTTTGTCTATAGTGGTAGTGGGGGCTGACTAGCATTTACCCCGTCCCCTCCCTATCCAGGTCCTATCACTAGGGGTAGTCAAGGATTAGGTTCCTGCCTGGCGATAGGTGCGGAAACTATTTAGGGACGTTAGGGCAGACAGGGTATTGTCAGATCTGCCTAGGGGTTTCCACTCCCCCCTTTCCTAGTGTTTGGGTTTCCTCTCCTTCTTCCCATTGTTGTGCACTTAGCTTCTCCCTCAGCCAGCGTGACAACATCTTCAGGAGTCACAGCACATAAATCAGGGGACACTCAGTTCCTTTCAACACACAGAAGTTTATTGGACAGTTCAAGTTCATCATATTGTAACTAGAGATGAGCGTATATGTTCGGAAAACAATCGCCAAACATAAATTCAGCATGAATATGGCACATTCGGATTTGTGATTGGAAACACAAGCAATTTTTCTTAAAGTCATAAAAAATTGTTAAAATTTGGTAAAAGTGTGGGAAAATAATTGTGTTGTCACTAAAGTATTTTTAGCACTTTGGCTAGGATAGTGGTGGTGTATGATGAGCGGGTGGCACGTGTTTGATGAGGGAAGGGGATGGGGAGAGCTCAGAGGAGTAGCGTACCTGTAATTTTTTTTCTAACTTTATGTATGCTAATTGCGGCTAGCCAATCAGGGTGCAGGAAACATCCACAATGTGCAGACACAAGGGCTTGTGCTATTGGCTGCTGAAATGACATTTCCCTCTCTATATAAAGAGCGAACATCTTGTTTTAGCGCCATTTTGTCAGTATAACAGCGCAGAGCCTTCTCCTGACACTGGGCCTGGGTGCTGAAAGCTTTTAGCTAGTTAGCTAGGCAGTTGTTTCTAAGTCAGATCATTTAGATAGCTAGTGTCCTGTGTGGCTGTGAAATCGACCTAGCATATTTTTTTTTCTTGTGCCATTAGTGAGATCCAGAGACAAAGACAGCAGGGCACATTTCATAGACGTGTGTTGTGCACTGCTTCTATTGTGCTCCATGTACGAGTAGACTTTTAAAAATCTATTTTTTTCAGTTGCTAATGTGATTCAGAAAGGCAAATCTCACCTTGCAAGTTAGTGGCAGTGAAATTCAGCTGTATGCAGATTAAAAAATATATTTTTTTCAATTGCTAACGTGATTCAGCACATCATATTTCACCTTCTCATTTAGTGCCAGTGAAATTCAGCTGCATGCAGAGCTGATGTAGAGTAAAAAAAAAACTTTTTTTCAGTTGCTAATGTGATACAGCATGCCGTATTTCATCTTGTCATTTAGTGCCGCTGAAATTCAGCTGTGTGCAGAGCTGGTGCAGAGTAATAAATCCAATTTTTTGTTGCTAATAGTGTGCTCCTGTGAGCGGAGTCATGGCCCACAACGGTGTCTGCTTTAGCGCACCCTGGCCACCCGCACCACATACACAAAGTCTTACTGTCTCACTTGCCTGATTCTCAGCGGCCTGTTTTAATCGCAGCACGTCCACATCAGTTACAGCATCAACACAGATTTCTGCCTTTACTTTTCCTGTGTCTTCCCACTTTCCTCCCAGGATGTCCCCAGGACATACCGACCCATTCGGTAACGCAGCGTCCTCCCTGTTCAGCTTCCCTACATTCAGGAGTTCTCTTGTCCGTTTCGTCCCAGACATACATCTGCGCATGTAGTAAGCTGCCACATCTTAGAGCTTCCTGCGTGTAGGTACTGCTGCACTTCTGGCCCAATGGCAAACTCTCTATCTTATCTGCGCTTGACTCCTCCTATGTAAACTATATACACTATTGTACCCCCATATAGTGTCCACATTGAGGTACAGCACTCTCCCTATCTATACAATCTACTATATAATTGTCTAACTTTTAACTTCCGTCTGTAACGGAAATCCTGCGTCGCTGATTGGTCGCGCCCGGCTAGCCGCTGATCTCCCGACGGTAGCCGCTGGTCATCTCCACATACATACTCACCTTCCATCCCAGCATCCCTGTCCCGGCGCTTCTGCTTCTTCCTCTGTGGTGCGGTCACGTGGTACTGCTCATTAAGGTCATGAATATGGACGCGACTCCACTCCCATAGGCGTGGCGTCCATGTTCATGACCTTAATGAGCGGTACCACTTGACCGCACCACAAAGGAAGAAGCTGACGTGTCGGAATAGAGATGCAGGGACGTGCAGCGATGGAGCGAGGAGGGTAAGTATCATGGAGTGGAGCCCAGCGGAGCCATGTATACAGGATGGGAGGGTGGGAGCCATGTATACAGGATGGGAGGGTGGAAGTGAAGCCATGTATATAGGATGGGAGGGTGGGAGCAGAGCCATGTATATAGGATGGGAGGGTGGAACGGAGCCATGTATACAGGATGGGAGGGTTGGAGCGGAGCCATGTATATAGGTTTGGAGGGTGGGAGCGGAGCCATGTATACAGGATGGGAGGATGGGAGCCATGTATACAGGATGGGAGGGTGGAGCGGAGCCATGTATATAGGACGGGAGGGTGGGAGCGGAGCCATGTATATAGGATGGGAGGGTGGGAACAGAGCCATGTATATAGGATGGGAGGGTGGGAGCGGAGCCATCTATATAGGATGGGAGGGTGGGAGCGGAGCCATGTATATAAGATGGGAGGGTGGGAGCGGAGCCATGTATATAAGATGGGAGGGTGGGAGCGGAGCCATGAATATAGGGTGGGAGCAGAACCATGTATATAGATGGGAGGGTGGGAGCGGAGCCATGTATATAGGATGAGAGGGTGGAGCGGAGCCATGTATATAGGATGGGAGGGTGGGAGCGGAGCCATGTATATAGGATGGGAGGGTGGGAGCGGAGCCATGTATATAGGATAGGAGGGTGGAGCAGAGCCATGTATATAGGATGGGAGGGTGGAACGGAGCCATGTATATAGGATGGGAGGGTGGGAGCGGAGCCATGTATATAGGGTGGGAGCGGAATCATGTATACAGGATGGGAGGGTGGGAGCGGAGCCATGTATATAGGATGGGAGAGTGGGAGCGGAGCCATGTATATAGGGTGGGAGCAGAGCCATGTATATAGGATGGGATGGTGGGAGCGGAGCCATGTATACAGGATGGGAGGGTGGAGCAGAGCCATGTATATAGGATGGGAGGGTGGAGCGGAGCCATGTATATAGGATGGGAGGGTGGAACGGAGCCATGTATATAGGATGGGAGGGTGGGAGCGGAGCCATGTATATAGGATGGGAGGGTGGAGCGGAATCATGTATACAGGATAGGAGGGTGGGAGCGGAGCCATGTATATAGGATGGGAGGTTGGGAGCAGAGCCATGTATATAGGATGGGATGGTGGGAGCGGAGCCATGTATATAGGATGGGAGGGTGAAGCGGAACCATGTATATAGGATGGGAGGGTGGGAGCGGAGCCATGTATATAGGATGGGAGGGTGGGAGCAGAGCCATGGGCTACTCCACTCCCTTTCTTTGGCAACCGCACAGTGGTATGCCTTGTTGACGAAGGCCAGAAGGAGCATGTGCTCCAGTGAATGGCAAACACAGATTCCAGTGGCCTCTCCTCCTCTTCTGTAAGCAGGTTGCGGGATGCAGTGACAGACAGGAGGCAGAGCAAGGGTTAACAAATTTACCAGTTTAATCAAACAGGGTATTAACTCCTTGCAGGGAGATAAATGGCTAAAGAGTAGATAGAAAAAACACAAGTGCAAAATAATAGCAGTCCAGTTATTAAACTTAACGTGTCCTTTATGCTCCTCCATAGCAGATGATCCCACAGGGATTGTAGCACTGGCAATGGCCGGAAAGATGTCCACAGAGGGGGTCCTATGCACGATGGTCCGTCTTCTGGCAGCAGCGGTTGGTTTCCGGTACCTTCCGCTGAGCCCCTAGTCCATGAACTTGTGCGGCCAAAGCAAACCAGGCCGCAGCACCCTCGGGGTGGAACGTGAGCTGGCGTCCAGCAAATGGCAGGGAAGGCCGCAAACGAATGTCCGGTACTCGGCCTTCTCTCCTCCGCACGTGTGCAGTGCTCACAGTCTCTGGGTGCATGACACCTCTCTCTTGTTCCTGCTGGTCGCGACGGGAGCTGACAACCGCAGCCTGTCGCAGCGCTGGTGCTCAGGAGTCGGAGCACGCTGCTCACCCTGCTGCGCGCTGTCTGTTTGCGCCAAACTGCCTGCCACTGTGCACACTTTTTATTTTATATCACCCCTCCTACCCAGGTCATGAGGTTGGTCCGGTCCCTCATTCCTTCCCCCAGGCAACATGGGAGGCAGCCTCAACAGTTCCGGACCCGGCTCGGTACAGGTACCCGCAGCCCGGTCTTCCTCCCTACGCTCCCACTCTCCTTTAGCTCGCCATTTCACGGGCAAGAGTTCTTGCAGTAGATGTTGACATTCCTCCATCTCTTGAATGATCCGCTGCCAAATAAATTGGTCTTGTTCATAATGATTGGGAGGTATTCCAGCTGTCGTTCGTTCTGTGCTGCGCAAGTAGAGTTGTGTGGTTGAGTCAGGTTGGGCAGTCGAGGAAGAGGACGCATCCGAGTGTAATGGAGCAGCCATCTCGGGAGTTTCAGGTTCTCGCACTTCCCCTGGGCCGGTGGGTAGTGGACCGTCCAGGTCGGAGTATGAGGCAGATGGTTCTTCATAACAATTGAAGGTCGCTGGAGTGGGCATTTCGGGGACACTTGGCGCTCTCTCTTCTTTTTCGGGATCTTGTGACAGGCAAGGATGTAGCATGCTTTGATTGACTACTCAGGTAGGTGCCCTTTCTTCCCTTTCAGGCTGAACTTCATAGACGGGACCATTAGATCCAATTCGACGTTTCACCCGATATGGAGTTTTTTCCCATCGATGCTCTAACTTGCCTCGAGGTCTCTAGTCTTGTACCAATACTCAGTCTCCAGCCTTGAGAGCTGTCCCTTGCAGGGGTGTTGTCTCATGGTGCTCAAGTTCCTGAAACTTGGACTGTACCAGTCGATGTAGAGTCTGCAAACAATGTCGATGTTCACGGACCCAGGTGAACATCCCCATCGTGGGCAGTCCTCCTCTGGTTGCAACTCCAGCTCAGAAATCTCTCATCCTTTTCGGCCGAACAGCCGAACTCAGCTAGATACTCAGGCTAACGAACTTTCCTGTCTTCTTCCAACGTTCTCAACATCTGAATCAGCGTCTGGTTGAAACGCTCGCAGGCTCCATTCCCCTGCGGATGATAGGGCATCGTCCTGGACTTTTCAATCTGATACAGGCAGTGGAGCTCCTCCATCACTCGACCTTGAAAGCAAGTGCCTTGATTGGAATGAATCCTTTTCGGACAACCGTATACTCGGATGAAATCTCAACAGATGGCTTGCGCAGGTGACTAGGCCGTCTGGTTCCGGGTCGGAGTCACCACAGCAAACTTGGTGAAGTGGTCGGTCATCACAAGACAGTGTTTGTATCCAAGATGAGCGGGACCCATGGTCAAGTAGTCGATCATTAACAGTTCGAGAGACGCAGAGGTCACAATGGTCTGCGAAGTGACTCTCTGTTCTTGGGGTTTAGCTAATTCACAACTTTGACATTGTCGACAGGCCTCTTCCAGCTTGTGTAACCACTGAAACATCTTCTCCAGACCAAAGTGAGCCCCTCTGGCATGAGCTTCCGTGGCCACCTCACTGACCAACGTTTCTGGGAGAACCACTTGCCAGGTGACTCCCAACTCCCATACCAACTGTATTTTCCAATACAGCAAACCGTCTTCCAATTGGAGCCTTTCCCACTGCCGGAGAATCTGCAGCATTCCTGAGGAAAAGGCGTCTTGCTCGCTTCGGCTGGGGAGTCATTTTAGGGCCACCCACTGTCTCAACTGAGTGAGTTCTCTATCTTACTGTTGAAGAAGCACCCAGTCATCTCGAGGTCGTCACAACAGGTGTTTTCCCCGACACCTCTTCGACCTGTCCCTGCGTTGCCGCCAAAGTCCTTGCGAAGTTCCTGAACCCTGGGATTTCCTCTGCCTCCAACTCTTCATCCCGGTCATGTCCAGGGTGCTCGTGGGTCACTCTGGATAGAGCATCGGCATGTGTATTCTCAGCTCCTTTTCAATACGCAATCTTATATCGATATTTTGCCACACGGGCCACCCATCTTTGCTCCAAGGCCCCCAGTTTCGCATTTTCTAGGTGGACCAGAGGATTATTGTCAGTGCGTACCAAGATTTCAGATCCGGACAGGTACTCTGCGAACTTCTCGGTCATTGCCCACATTAACGTCAGTAATTCCAACTTGAAAGAACTATAGTTATCCAGGTTTTGTTCTGAGTCATGAAGAGACCAGCTCGCGTAGGCAATCGCTTGCTCATTTCTGTCCTGCATCTGTGACAATGCAGCCCTAACCCCTGGAGACTTCCATCGTGTGAAGGATGAAAGGCTGAGAGAAGTCTGCATAGGCCAGTATGGGTGCTTCAGTCAGGGTCATCTTCGGGGCTCAAAAGGCTTCTTCCTGGCTATCATCCGACTGGATGGTCCGATTCTGCGCACCAGACGGCACTCCTTTCAATAACTCCAGCAGTGGATTAACAATACGAGTGAAGTTTTTCACAAACCGTCAATAGTACCCCGTAAGCCCCAGCAAGGCCAGCACTTCCTTCACTGTCTTCGGAGTGGACCAGTCCTGTACTGCTGCTATCTTCTCACACGCAGGTCTCACTCCCTCAGCGGATACAACATGTCCGAGGTTTTCAATTTGCTTGCGGAAAAGGTGGCATTTCTGAGGTTTCACTTTCAGGCCGTGCTTCTACAGCCGACTCAACACCTGCTCCAGCCATCGGATATGCTCCTCAAAAGTAGCTGCATAGACGATGATGCTATCCAGATAAATGAGGTTAGCTTCAAAGTTCAGGTCTCCTAATCACTGCTCCATCAGTCACTGAAAGGTTCCAGGCGTGTTGGTAAGACCGAAGGGCATCCGGCTGAATTCGAACAACCCCATAGGCAGTATGAACTCTGTCTTCGGCTGGTCTTGCTCAGCCATGGGCACTTGCCAATATCCGCTGGCCAGATCTAATGACGAGAAGTACTTGGCTTTTCCCAAGAAGACAATGACTCCTCAATCCCGGAAGGGGATAAGAGTCCCGTACTGTACAGGCATTTAGTCACCGGTAGTCAACACAAAAACGCAGTGTTCCATCCTTTTTTTGAACTAAAATGATGGGGGCTACCCACGGGCTCTGGGTCTCCTGTATGACTCCACTCTGCAGCAAGTGTGCCAACATCTCTTTCACTTCCTGGTACATTTGCGGCGGGATCTGTAGATAGCACTCCCAAATCGATGTGGCATTTCCTGTGGGAATCTCGTGAGTTATGGCTGTGGTGCACCCGAAATCATCATCATGACGGGCAAAGACATCCTGGTAACGCCCCAGCATAGCTTCCACCTGTTGCACCTGTTGTGATAAGAGTCCCGTCAGTTCAGCCTGCATCTTTTCCAGGATCCTGCACAATTCTTTCATGGTGCTGGATGAAGGCTATGAGGACACGACAATGGCAACAGTCCAGAGATCTCCTTGTTTCACTGCTAACTGAACGGCCTCTGGTTGCATCAGTTCTTCCGGTATACCCAGTACTTGCGCCACTTCACTCTTGGGCGAGAGCGTGAGATTGTCCTCTTCTAGGTTGACACACCGCACAACTACATTACCGTCGTGGACGGTGGCTAATGTCCGAGCAATGAGGAGCCCTGAAGGCAGTTGCTCCATCGGGGCTGGCTCTATCTGGACTTCCACTCCTTCAAAGGGTGTACAAGCTGGCTCGAGCAGCGTGAGCACAGTTTGGCCAGGCAGTAAAACAAGTTTGGCAGTAGCTGGAACAACCACCTTCCCCAGGACTTTTCCTTCTCTCGACGTTTCTTGAGCCTGGGCTTCCCATATCAGTTGTTGGAATACCTTCCTTTGGGGGGAGCGGGGGCTCCATCGATTGAGAAAAGCATCTGGTGACTCACTGACCAGGATGGTCCCGAGTTCCTTCAGCACATGTGGGGCCATTGCCAGGGTCTCCCGCGGTCAACACTACTCCTTTCTGGCCCACATCTTTGCCACACACGGTAATTTGCGTCCAGACCACCCCTGCGACCAGGCAATTGGTTGGCCGCTGTCAACTTGAGATCACTGGGCCCCATTCAGGCTGCATCGCCTCAGAAAAATAACATCTGAAATAAAATAAGTTTCTGGCAAGGTGGTCACTTGGGAACCGGTATCAACTAGACAACGATGGCCGTCCATCCATTTCAGCCCATACGAGGGGGCTCAGGGAAACCAAACTTGCGGGACTTCCTTCTCTCCTTCTTGGCAGCTCAGGCTCTGGGCAGCGTTCGCCAGCCACAGAGCCCACTAGTTTAACGGCCGACGGGTTAGTGGCCTACCCCATCTTGCGCATCCTCGGGCATAATGTCCAGTGTCCTCGCACCTAAAACAAATTGGATGTCTCTCTGCTCGGGATTGCCACATTTCCTGATGGGGCTCAGGGTTAGTTTTGCCTCTGGAAGAGTTCGGAACCTCCAGGGTTTTTTTCTTAAGTCGGACCACTCGTCTCGCATGTCATGGATTTCTTTAACACAATCAGGTTCAGCTGTGGGCAGAACAGGTACCTCCCTGCTCTGGACCTTCCCTCTCGTGGCAGCCATCCCCTGCTTTTGCTTGCGCGCATGCGCTTTCACCCCGATTTCCAGAAAAGACATGCGCGGATTGACCAGCAAGCGCTCCTGCAAGGCCTTTTTAACCCCTTCATGACCCACCTATTTTGACCTTAAAGACCTTGCCATTTTTTGCAATTCTGACCAGTGTCCCTTTATGAGGTAATAACTCAGGAACGCTTCAACGGATCCTAGCGATTCTGAGATTGTTTTTTCGTGACATATTGGGCTTCATGATAGTGGTAAATTAAGGTCGATAATTTTTGCGTTTATTTGTGAAAAAAATGAAATTTGGCGAAAATTCTGAAAATTTTGTAATTTTCAAATTTTTAACTTTTATTCTTACATCAGCACAATTTTGGGAACAACATTTTTTTTTGTTAGGAAGTTATAAGGGTTAAAAGTTGACCAGCGATTTCTCCTTTTTACATCAAAATTTACAAAACCATTTTTTTTAGGGACCACCTCACATTTGAAGTCACTTTGAGGGGTCTATATGGCAGAAAATACCCAAAAGTGACACCTTTATAAAAACTGCACCCCTCAAGCTACTCAAAACTACATTCAAGAAGATTATTAACCCTTCAGGTGCTTCACAGGAACTAAAGCAACGTGGAAGGAAAAAATGGACATTTTAATTTTTCCAACAAAAATTTTCTTTTAGCATCAATTTTTTCATTTTTACATGGGCATCAGGATAAAATGGATCGTAAAATTTGTTGGGCAATTTCTCCTGAGTACACAGATACCTCATATGTGGTCATAAACCACTGTATGGGCGCACAGCAGGGCTCAGAAGGGAAGGAGCGCCATTTGACTTTTTGAATAGAAAATATGCTGGAATATTTAGCGGTTGCCATGTCACATTTGGAGAGTCCCTGTGTGCCTAAACATTGGAGCTCCCCCACAAGTGACCCCATTTTGGAAACTAGACCTCCTAAGGAACTTATCTAGATGCATAGTGATCACTTTGAACCCCAAGGTGCTTCACAAATTGATCTGTAAAAAAAAGAAAGTACTTTTTTTTCACAAAAATTTTCTTTTAGCCTCAGTTTTTTTCATTTTCACATGGGCAACAGTATAAATTGGATCCTAAAATTTGTTGGGCAATTTCTCCTGAGTACACAGATACCTCATATGTGGTCATAAACCACTGTATGGGCGCACAGCAGGGCTCAGAAGGGAAGGAGCGCCATTTGACTTTTTGAATAGAAAATATGCTGGAATATTTAGCGGTTGCCATGTCACATTTGGAGAGTCCCTGTGTGCCTAAACATTGGAGCTCCCCCACAAGTGACCCCATTTTGGAAACTAGACCTCCTAAGGAACTTATCTAGATGCATAGTGATCACTTTGAACCCCAAGGTGCTTCACAAATTGATCTGTAAAAAAAAGAAAGTACTTTTTTTTCACAAAAATTTTCTTTTAGCCTCAGTTTTTTTCATTTTCACATGGGCAACAGTATAAATTGGATCCTAAAATTTGTTGGGCAATTTCTCCTGAGTACACAGATACCTCATATGTGGTCATAAACCACTGTTTGGGCGCACGGCAGGGCTCAGAAGGGAAGGAGCGCCATTTGACTTTTTGAATAGAAAATATGCTGGAATATTTAGCGGTTGCCATGTCGCATTTGGAGAGTCCCTGTGTGCCTAAACATTGGAGCTCCCCCACAAGTGACCCCATTTTGGAAACTAGACCCCCTAAGGAACTTATCTAGATGCATAGTGAGCACTTTGAACCTCCAGGTGCTTCACAAATTGATCCGTAAAAAAAAGAAAGTACTTTTTTTTCACAAAAATTTTCTTTTAGCCTCAGTTTTTTTTCA
>JARQOD010000002.1:53607118-53655018 GCA_033576555.1 Oophaga sylvatica
AAAACCCAATGTAAGTGCTCAGTGTAGAGCACAGGATAAATGTGATCCGAAATGTTATGTAAAATGTTCCCATTAAAAGCTTCAATCCAATCCACAAAAAAGCATGTCACCACTCAGGTCTGTCATCTGACAATGGAAATATAAGGGGCTTCCACGTTACTGGTAGTAAAAAGCATCTAGAAAAGCACTATGACTCCTCATCCGTAAACAAAAATCAGAGAATTTTGCGCTCCCAAATCCAAATACTTCTCTTCCTTCGGAGCCCCACCGTGTGCCTAAACTACATTTAGCATTCACAGGTTTGGCATTTCTGTAGCAATGAGAGTCTGCCTAATTTACCGGTGTATGTCTCCAGAAGCACGAGCTGGGCATAACGTACTGGGCACTACATCGTTCTGGGCACTACAATGTACTGACACTACAATAGCAGATTTGCAATTTTCAATAAGCAACATCCACTGCTGCTTGTTTCTGGATAACACCCATGGAGCCCGAGAAATTGCACAACAAATTGTGTGATCCATTTTCTCCTGTACCCCTGTGAAAATGAAAAATTTGGCGCAAAACCAAAATGTATTTTTTCATTTTCACAGTTCAACACTATAAACTTCTGTGAAACACCTGGCGTTTTAAGGTCCTCACCACACATCTAAATAAATTCCTTGAGGGGTCTTGTTTCCAAAATGTCATCACTTGTGGGAGGTTTACACTGTTTAGACACATCAGAGACTCTCCAAACACGACATGGCGTCCGCTCTCGATTATAGCAATTTTTGTGTTTTAAAAATCAAACGGTGTTCTTCTCTTCCAAGCTCTGCCATGCGCCCAAACAGTCGTCTTTCCCCACATATGGGGTATTGTTGTACTCAGGAGAAATTGCACAACAAATTTTCGTCCATTTTCTCCTGTTACACTTATAAAAATAAAACATGTGACTAAAAGAACATTTTTGTGTGAAAAATTAGAGTTTTATTTTCACGGCTCTACGTTATAAACTTCTGTGAAGCAACTATGGTTCAAGAAGCTCACCACACATCTAGATAAATTCCTTGAAGGGTCTAGTTTACAAAATGGGGTCAGTAATGAAGGGTTTCCATTGATAAGACACATCAGGGGCTCTCCAAACACGACATGGCGTCCACTTTCAATTCCAGCCAATTTTCCCTTCTGAGCCTTGCCGTGTACCCAAACAGTAGTTTTTTTCTCCACATATGGGGAATCGGCCTACTCAGGAGTAATTGAACAACTAATCTTGGTATCCATTTTCTCCATTTTTGTGAAAAGTTTTGTTCATTTTTTTCTTTCCACATTACATTATTTGCTGTGACTCACCTGAATTTTAATAAACTTCTTTAATGTGGTTTTCAGGACTTTGAGGGGTGTGGTTTTTAGAAATGTGTCACTTTTGGGTATTTTCTGTCATATAGGCCCCACAAAGTCACTTCAAATATGATGCAGTCCCTAAAAAAATGGTTTTGTAAATTTTGTTGGAAAAATGAGAAAATCGCTGATCACATTTTAGCCCTTCTAACTTTCTAACAAAAAAAATTATGTTTAAAAAATGATGCATATGTAAAGTATACATGCGGTAAATGTTATTTATTAACTATTTTGTGTGACACAACTCTCTGGTTTAAGGGTATAAGAATTATACATTTGAAAATTTCTAAATTTTCAAAATTTTCACCAAATTTCCGATTTTTTTCACAAATAAATGCAAGTCATATTGAACAAACTTTACCACTATCATGTAGTACATTAACAGTCTCAAAATTACTGGGATTTGCTGAAGTGTTCCAGAGTTATCACCATATAAATTGACACTTGAGACCACACTATCTAACTAATATTCTATTATTTTTCCGCTACTTCTGTTCTGATGATGCTTCGTGCTGGGCTAGTCCCTGATGTGTCCATGCACACTCTGTGATCAGCACAATGACAGCACACACTCTGTTGTCATGTTAGATCAATAGTAATCAGTAGGCAACACTTCGGTGTCAGAATACCTGGCAGGCAGAGACTAGTGGGGCATTGCTAGTCTCTGCCAGGTATTCTGACACCACTCTGTTGCCGGCTTATTACTGCACAGCTGAGCCGACAACAGAGCGTGCGCTGTCATTGCGGACATTGCACAGTGCACAGCATGCAGAGACACAGGAGAGACTAGCCCAGTCCCTGAAATAAGCGTCACTGATGATGCTTCATTTCAGGGAGAGGGCAAAGGCTGTGGCAGTGACCGCTGCCACTGCCCCTTATGGCGCTTCTTTCGAGTATCCCAGCATGCACTGGGATTCTCAAACGAAGAGTTATTAGAAAGGAAGTAGGGGGAAAAAAACAAAAACAGTGTAGTTAGGGAACAGTATGGAATTTGTAATGAAAGTATATTAGAAAATAGCTTAGATTATGGCACTAATAGATAGCGATTTAGGAGGAAAATGACTTTGCCTTTGGACTATCCCTTTAGTGCCCTAGAAAACACCCTAGCTAGTACTAATGTTCCCTGTGTGCCTTTTTGATGGCTACTGTACTCTGTGTGTCCCTATAACAATAATGCTTCATAAGTGCCCACTTAACATTTAATACTGGCCACTGAGACCCAATGTACAGCTCCTCTATACACTGTATGGTGGGCTCACAGCTCCCCTATATATAGCATGATATCCTCACTGCTCCCCTGAAACACAGCATAATGAACCAGTAGTCTTCACACTGTATAATGGCCCCCACATTAAAGCACATACAATATAATGGCCCCCACAGTAGCCCCCAAACAGTACAATGACCTCAAAGTAGCCCCCAATCTGTACAATGGACCCCACAGTAGCCCCCAAACTGTACACCTGCCCCCCACAGTGCACCCCAAACTGTACAATGGTTACCACAGTACTGCACATCAAAAACTGTATAATGGCCCCCAAATTATTTCCCACAGTAGGATCCCCCACAGTAGCCTCCAAACTCTACAATGGCCCACACATTAGCTGCCACGCTGTGTAATGACCCCTCAGAGAAGCCCCTACAATGTATGAGGACCTTCACAGTCGCACTACAAGTTTTAACTAAAATTAAAATCATATACTCACCTAATCCAGGTCCTGACGAGCCCTCCGGGTGGATCAACTCACTGTTATAGCACAGGACATCTGAGTCCCGACATCCGCACAGTGCACCAGCACTTCGGTCACTGAACGTAGAGCAGGGTGATCATGTCTCCTTGGTCTACTGCAGATAACTATAATGACGTTCTGTGCATGCCGATATAGTTAAATGTAGAGTAGCTCTTGGTGGTCCTCTCAGAGCACAGGGTCCAGGGCGACTGCACCCTCTGCCCCCCCCCGTAGCTAAGCTACTGGACAGACTGCATGGTGCAGGGCCTGATTTCATACACCGGGAACACATTTTTTTTCCCTTAGGTCTCTTTCACACGTCCTGAAATTTCCAGAACTAGAAAAACCAGTATCGGATATAACCGTGTCATTGTGTAGGTGTGTTCAATATGTGTGGCATGCGTGTGGCAACCATGTGCCACACATGTGCCGCATCAGTATCACACGTCCCAGCGCCTGGGAATCAGTGGTACTGTTTGATCTGTTCGCCTGCGTATGGAGCTGAAGACAGCTCACATCACTGTCCCCTGTGATCAGTGCTAGCAGGGGTCAATGTTGAGAATTATATTCAGCTGATAACAGAGAGAGCAAGCGTCAGCTGATGACAGCATTCCTCAGCCGCCGCTTGCGCTATAAGTAAATACATTTTTTTTAAAAGACGTGGGGTTCCCATGTATTTTTGATAACCAGCCAGGCAAAACTGACAGCTGCGGGCTGCAACCTTCAGCTGTCAGCGTAAGCAAGTTGGTTATCAAGAATAGACGGTTCTCCATGCCGTATTTTTTTAAATTATTTATTAATTATTATTATTTTTTTAATTTATTTTTAGCGCAGGCAGAGGCTAATGAATACTCTCATCAGCTGACGCTTGCTCTTGCAGTTATCGGTTGAATATAACTCTCAACATTGAGTGATGTGAGCTGCCTTCAGTACCCGGCGCCAGGGAACAGTGTGAACTGTACCGCTGATTTCCAATCGCTGGTATGTGTCACACTGATGCACGTCCTGCGCAGGACGGTTTGCGGCCCGTGCTGCTGTTAAAAAAACAGACGTCAGTGTTTTTTCCCCTGGACAGTGTGGAAACACACTGACATGTGCACAGACCCAGTCACTTGAATGGGTCTACGTGTGTCAGTGTGAAAACTGTCACCACATGTACCGAAAACACTGACATGTGAAAGCCCTTATAGTGTTTGTGCATGTATTGTGCGTGTTTACAGTGTTTGTGCGAGTACTACATATATATAATTGGGTTAAATGTGCATAATGTGTGTGTAATGTATATGCATGTGTGTATTATATAAATGGGTGTAATGTATATATGTGTGCTTAACGTGAATGAGGTTGTGTATATGAATCTTGCATGTTTATGTGTGTACAGTATGTGAGTGTGTATGTAAGGGGGTGAAGGAGTATTACTGCCTTGCCCTGCCCCTCTTAAGTGTTCTTAATGTTTATATGTACTAATTATTGTGTGTCATTGTAAATATTTTGGTGGTACTGATATATGGCAACATGTATTACCACACATAGCAATGGTATTGCCACATCCTCTATTGTGTCACCATTTTATGTATAATGACTGTATATAATATAAGTGATGTGTACTATGTTCATGTACAGTTTAGGGAAAGTAAGGTGCTTTATTTGAGGGACACTAAAGGAGGGCACCTTAGCATATAGTTCTTATATATTGGGTAAGTGTAATTCTGTTTTGGGCCACTAAATGGGGGCATACTAGTGGACATTGTTAGATATAGCTTCTAGGATGTTCCATAGAGGGTTAAGTGTAGGAGGGGCTGCCGGATACTAGTGAGAAGTTTCTAGGTAGTTAGGTCAGACAGGGCCAGTGTGCCCAAGTGTCCACATGGGCTATAGGCCCAGACAGCCGGCAGCCACGCAACATTCAAGTGCTGCAGCCCATGTTACCCACGGCCACTGAGCAACATATCAGTGGGCCAGTACAGACAAGGAAGATGTAGCGACTCATAGCTTGGGCGGATGCCTTTAGGGCAGGAGTCGTTGGACTGAGGAAATGAAGGCAGTTGGAGCTTCATCGAGATCAGTACAGATATAGCGAAGTCAGACCTGGAAGGAAATGGGAAGCAGTCTAGTACGGTCCGGTCCGGGCGTGTACTGCACAGAAGTGACAACAAGCAAGGAAAGATCAGGAAGCAAGCAAATGTTATAATGTAGCAACTGTGGATGTAACGTGCAAAATCCTAAGTAAATAAAGTGTTAAAGTTGTCTCGGACTGTGTCTCCATTGCTGGGGGTCGCCTAGAAGAGGGACCTTTATGGCCTGGGAAATGCCGTGAGCTGAATCCGGAGATGCAGGTATGCCGAGAAGAAGAGTATTGTTTCATGTAGGGGAAGGACTGGACAGAGCTGCCACCAGAATACAGGTCACGACTACAGTCCTGTCTCTCCCTTACATGTATACACAGGTAGGGTAAAATGGAGGAGGAGGAGGGCCCAGGCACATAGCCACATTTTGGATATGCAGTTGCCACTCTTCACCCCTATTTCTTATTGTTCCCTGTTGAAGCTAATCAGATTCCTTCCCCTTTAGCAAGGACTTGTTTGAAATGGGTAAAATCTTCTTAGTTGCTATTGGCAAGATTGAGACTTTATATTAGAAGAATATTATGGTCTTAGCCTGGTTGGATGAGAAGTGGATTTATACACGTGAAGAAACGTGTTGTGCTTTAATGAATATTGTCTGCGGATCATGATCCGGCTGGGATAAGATCACACTGTATTATGAGTATGCACTGAATATATTAAATTGAAAAGAGCCTCACTACAATCACAGAGACGCTACTCACATTACTTTATTAATATAATCCTCACGATCACAGCAGAGATCAAATATGAGATGGACAAGATTCACAGTAATAATAAACATACTGTTTTGGATTTGCTGATTAAGCAATAAATATGAGGGCATTAACACATTAAGAGTTAACGTATTTTAAGGAGTAACCATCATTTTAGATTTTTATTTCATAAATCAATAGTATATAAGAAACTTTATAATATATCTTATTAGAGAAATTCACTGCTTTCTCCTCCTGGACTGATCATTCTAAAAACATTCAATTCATGGAGAAAATCTGTCTTCAATGTATTTTCCCATTACTGAGATAGGAGATAACAGTTGGTGCTCATTCAATTCTCTGGAACTTGCAGCAGAATCTCCTGTCTCAGTAATGGGAAAATCTGTCTTTGCTGAATACAGATTTTCCAGCTGTGTCAGTAATCACACTAATGATTTGAGCACAACAAAGATAAGTGTGCCTCATCTCTGGACAAGTGGTGTGAGGAAGGGATAGTACAGCAGAGCTGACACAGCTAAACTCAGCTGTGCTGCTCCTTCCACAACAGGGACCTCATTTGAAAAGCCTAAATCACCTGTGGTCTAATCTCACAAGACTTCCTAATCACGCAGGAGGTTAGACCAGCAAATCAGGTATCTGTCATGATCCAGGATGGGGTTTTGTCTTTGTCCCGTCCTGGTCAGACAGGGGTTAATTGTTTCGGCCTCTTTCTGGCAAAGGGCAGCTATTTAGTTGCCAATTGACCTAGGTCTGGTGTCAGTTATACTCCTGCCCTCGGCTGAGTTAGTTGACCTCCTGCTGCATGCCTGTGCCTTGTGTCTGATATCCTGTTGCTTGTTTGGTTTTGACCCGGTCCGTCTCTTCGTTGTGAGTTTGTCTACTTTCTTGGTACTGTGTATTTGCTCTCTCTGTGTATGACCCCTTGGCTACGTCCTGACTACCCTCTGCCTGCTTCTCTTGTACTTCGCTGCTCTCTCTGGTATGACCCCTTGCCTTCGTCCTGACTATCCATTCTGTCTATGCCCCTTGGTAACTCTGTCATGTAGTTACCCTTCTAGGAGTTTTTCTTCTGCTCCTAGCTTTCGGAACTTAGGTCACGCCCCCAGCATTCAGGTGTTTCAGGTCCTGTCTGGCCTGAAACAATCTCTCTCTGCTCCTGCTTCCTCTGAGAGACCTGTAGCCAGCTCCGCCCCTTGGCAGTCACGTGCTTCAGGTCCTGTTGGTCTGAAGCATGCATCTTCACAGCTGCTGTCCCGCTCCTCAGGTATCTTTGAGTACAGTCTGTCTTACTCAGGACACACGCACTAGCTCAGTGAGCAAGTGCAGTGCGGTGTTCGTGATAGTATCATTACATCTCACACACTAAGAAACCTAAGCTATTTTGGTTTATGTTCTTTTTCAGCTATGTTCCCTTCTTATGATTGGGCAACTTATACAGGGAGAAGTACACGCCCCCAGTGAAACTTATCTGATAACACCCTCTTCGACTTAACAAAAGTTAATTCATTAATTAAGGTGTCAAGCACATTGATTGGTAATTTCTCAACAACGGAGAGGTGAAATTAAAAACAAAAATGTTTTATTCCCTTGGCAGCCACTAATACACAGTGTGTCCAACTCAACATGAAAAGTTTGGTGAAAGGTCTTTTTGAAACAGTCATAAATAAAATGTGATGAATCCCATTAACTTCTGTAGGACCTTGGGGTCATTCTTATTTTATTATTATGTAGTGTTACTCATCTCTCCTCGATCCAACATCATGTGCTGCACCCTCCTCCTTCCCGCTTTGTTTCATGGCACATCAGGTTGCTGTAGCAACCTGATGCGTTTCTTACATCATACTCTCAAGGCTTATAGGCCAGCTCAGATGACTATCCAAGCATTTGGCCAAGAGTCTTTGGCAAATCCAACTCTGTTATATCCCTGGGTAACTGCAATGCTGTAGCTAGCTCTGGAAATGACACAAACTCAGCTCTACTTCTTTTGATACTTTGCTTGGTAATTATGTGTCAACTCTGACATAACATGTATTTTCTGATCAGTAGTCATAAAGAAGCAACTAAGAGTGAAATTGTTAACACTCCTTGTGAACAAAAGATTTGCATTTTTAAAACTATACTTAAACTTTTTAAATCAAATTGGAGTACAATTTGTACACAGTTTGTCAGCATATCATAATTATAATTGTAATCATTTTACCAATATTTTTCACAATTTCCATACAAAAAATATCGTAACTGTTTTAACTACAAGGAAATCATGGTAAATGTAAAAAAAATCCAAAAAAGCAAAAATTAATAAATACAACAACACTGCGCAAAAGCTCGAGGTTGTGACAGATGTGATAACAGAACTTGGGAATAATTTAGCAGTGACTAAAGAATGAAGGAAAGTGTAAGAATTGAGGAAAGCAGGTCTTACATGCCAGACACTGCGTTGCATCATATTGTGGGAGACAATTGCTATATTTCCATATTAGAATGGCTGGTTCATTAGTATGCATACAATACAAGAAATAATGTAAAATTTGCTGACACTAAGAAACATAGTAATTAAAATACATATATAAAATTTATGATATGCCTAATATTTGTACCTGGTTAGTGTGTAAGGATATGGACATATTGCCCAACGTTCCCCCTTGAAGAACAAGTGTAATGTTATGTTGTGTAAGGTAAATTATGACTTCTGTTAATGTTTTGTGCTGCTTGACAGTAGGGAGAGTTACAGTTAATGATTGGGACTAGCCCAGAGCAGGAAAGGGCTAAGGTGAAGGGGCAGAGACTATTTCCTGTCAGAACGTCAGGCAGGGCCCAGTGTGCGTAGAGAGAAGATCTAAGTAGATTGTAAGCTCTCACGAGCAGGGTCGTCTTATTTTGCTTTAATTATTGTATTGTTAACGTTGTTACTTGTGACTTGTGTTTTGAAACTGTTAAACTGTAAAGCGCTGCGGAATATGATGGCGCTATATAAATAAAGATTATTATTATTATAAGGTCTAGTGTGAGCAGTGCTTCATGACGTGGGTGTCCCTAACTTGAGAGGAGACAGAAATAAAAGATAGCAAGATTCTAGTGGAAGGTAGAAGAGAGGTGACTAAAGGAATAGAGTGATCGATCGGAGACGGGTCCTGGGTCAGGACACCTGGCAGTTCAGCCAGTAGCATAGCTACTGGAGGGCAGAGGGTACAGTTACAGCGGGCCCCTTGCTCAGAGAGGCCCACCAGGAGCTACGCTACCCTTAATCTGTGAATCTCCCGATTGGGCTCTGCTGCAGGGCCAACACTGATTATAGAAGGAAGGCTCCTCCCCTCCTACCATAGCACAGCTATACACTGCTCAGCTAATCCTAATCCATAGTGGCACACTCCTTCCTTCACATCCCTTATGGAGGGAGCTTGCTGATATGGATTACCTGAGCAGTGCATAGCTAATTAGTGTGCTAAATGGCACCTCTTGTAGAAGTGTCAGTCTGACCAGCTTCATATGCCCTCCCCAACCAGCGCCATGAGATCTTGTGGCTGGAGGGAGGTGACCACAGCAGTCTGCCCCTGGCTCCTCTCTTGCTCCTTAGAGTAGGAGCTTGATGAGGCTGTGCTGCCATTGGTCTAGTGTCATTGCCCTGCCTGCTTGCAGCAGCTGCCTGGAACTCCTCCCACTTCTGCTGCTAAAATTATTAAGAAATCTCCTGTGAGCTCAAAAGACTGTGAGAACAAAGAGGTTTACATTTTTAGATATTATTTTACGTGAAATTGATATGTGTAATAGAATAGTAGATCTATATGTATCAATTTTGGTGGATGGGGCTTGGCTATATATGCTATATGTGGGGAGGGGGATTTGTTTTAATACTGTATGCTGTGTGAGGGAGGTTTACTGTTGGCATATGCAACAGATTGGGACTTATTATAAGTAAAAGGAGGACTTTATACTAACCAGACAGCAGAAGGCGATAGTGTGTAATGTTATATGCTTGCTGTAATGTGGGGAGGAAACTCTTTTGTTGTTGTTGGTTGTTTTACCTTTGCTTCCTGTTTCGTTTTCTCCATGGACTGTGTGACACTGAATTGTATCTCATGTTTATCCAGTATGAAGGAAATACTGTTTACTCAAGATATCTTGCTGTCTGAAGCTTGCGTGAGTACAGTGCTGAAGATAAGAAGATGCACTCTGCGACAGGTTATGGGCCCAGACACCTCAGACACTACAAGCCCAGGCAGAAGGCTAGCGGTTTATAACCCCAGATAACGGAGTACACAGATAAGCTTTGTAAACAGAAGGAAATAAATCCAGAAACAGAGTGACAAAGGAATTCATGACCCCAGGAGCTGGATATAATTACAGAGAATTCAACACAAGCAGGACATACAGGAACTATCAGAAGAAAGAAAAAATAAAGGAAAAAACAGGAGAATATCTTCAGTACAACTCTCTAAACAAGTAAGTCTATATAAAGATGATGAATAACACAGAACTGAAATTCACAGTAGCTAAGCTGAATAGTGAAAATTATCAGTTATGGAAATTTAAAGTAGAGATGTTGTTATCTAAGGATGATTTATGGGAAGTAATTGTTACAGAAAGACCAGATCAAGATAATCAGACATGAGATAAAAAGAATAGACAAGCGAGAGCCACCATTAGCTTATTGGTGGATGATGCTCAATTAATACATATAAGAAATGAATAAACAGCGAAAGGAATGTGGGAAGCATTAAGAAAACTGTATGAAAGACCTAGCTTGAATCACAAATTATTTTTATTAAGAAAGCTTTACAGTATGAGATTGAGTGCAAATGACGACATGCAGTAGCACATATTCTCAGTGATGGAAGTGATATCACAGCTAAGATCTATTGGTGAAGACATTAAAGAAAGTCATATAGCAGCTATATTGTTGTGCAGTTTACCAGATTAGTATACAGCCTTGATAAATGCCCTTGAGAGGAGATCAGAAACTGACATTACATTAGATTTTGTGAAAACAAGACTAATAGATGAATATCAGAGAAGAAAAGAACAAAGCAATAATTCTACTGAAAAGGACAGTGAAAATGCTCTTAAAGCTACAGAATTTAAAAAACCCTATAATAAAGAGACAAGAGAATGCTTCAGATGTAAGAAAAAAGGTCATTTAAAGAAAGACTGTACCATATGGAAAGCAGAACAACAAAAATTACAACATAAAAAGCATACACAGAAAGTGAAAAACACAATTTCCGATTCGTGTGAGAATAATTGGAATGGCACATTCAAAATAACGGACAAGAAATCATCACTTGGTTGGTTTATTGATTCAGGAGCAACGAGTCATATGACAAGTGACAAGAATTTCTTTACTGATCTTGATTTAGATAAGAAAGAAGCCATTTATCTTGCAGATGGAAGCAAAATAACTGCAGAAGGTATCGGACAAGGTATGCTAAATTGTTCAAACAAGTTCGGACAAGATTCAAAGGTACTTGTACAGGATGTGTTGTGTGTTCCAAAATTGGAAGGCGGATTATTATCTGTGAAACGTTTAACAGCAAAAGGACTTACAGTAAAATTCAAAGACAATGAGTGTGCAATTATTGCAGGAAACAAGATGATAGCCAAAGTCAAGGCAGATGAACAATTATATCATTTTGAAAAACCAAAGGAACAGATGAAGGTATGTACACATGATCACAAAAACTGTATTCACATGTGGCATAGACGTCTAGGACATAGACACCCGGACAGTATAAGGGAACTACAGAGAAAAGAATTGACAAAAGATTTAAAGATATCAGATTGCTCAATTACCATAAGATATGAATGTTGTATAAAATCCAAAGCCACATGGATATCTATTCAAAAGAAAGTGAGATGAAAAGCGAAAGACCACTTGATTTTGTGCATACTGACTTATGTGGACCCATGAAAGTGACTACATCAGGAGACAATAGATACATGTTGACTTTTATAGACGACTACTCAAGATACACAGTCACATACTTAATTAAGAACAAAAGTGAAGAATCACAACTACAGACACAGAACCAAGACTTTCAATAAGAGAGAACAAAGGAAAACCACCAAAACGTCTCTCATACAAGTATAAGAAAAATCTATGACTATGAGCCTACATCTTAGGAAGACATATCTAACCTTCCTGAAGAAGAAGCTAATAATTGGATAGAAGCAACAGAAACATAAATTAAATCCATGCATGATTCAAATACATGGACACTAACAGATTTGCCAGAAAGAAGAAAAGCCATAGGATGTAAATGGATTTTTAAAGTAAAATACCAAACAGATGGCACACCTGAAAGATATCGAGCAAGACTCGTAGCTAAAGAGTATTCTCAAAAATATGGAGAAGACTGTGATGAAACATTTGCTCCAGTTGTCAAACACACTACAATAAGAGCTTTACTTACAGTTGCAGCCATGGAACAGATGGAACTAAGACATCTGGATGTAAAGACAGCTTTTTTGAATGGAGATTTAACAGAAGACATTTACATGGAACAACCTCCAGGATTCAAAGATGAAAGAAATCCAAACAAAGTTTGTAAACTACAGAAAAGCATATATGGTTTAAAGCAAGCAGCTAAAGCGTGGAATGACAAAATCACAGAAGTACTAACAAATGAAAAATTTCAAAGAAGCAAAGCTGATCCATGCTTGTACACAAAAAGGCTGAGTAATAGATGGATTTATGTACTCATATACAGAACAGACCAAAAGTATGGACACACCTTCTCATTCAAAGATTTTTCTGTATTTTCATGACAATGAAAATTGTAGAATCACACTGAAGGCATCAAAACTATGAATTAACACATGTAGAATTATACATCACAGTTTACAGAAAAGTGTGAAACAACTGAAATATGTCTTATATTCTAGGTTCTTCAAAGTAGCCAGCTTTTGCTTTGATTACTGCTTTGCATGCAGAAAAGGTGAACAGATGGACTCTACATGCTTGGTTCCCACCGTGAAGCATGGAGGAGGTGGTGTGATGGTGTGGGGGTGCTTTGCTGGTGACACTGTTGGGGATTTATTCAAAATTGAAGTGGTGAGCGGTCCAGCTCACCCCAAACCATCTCAATTGGGTTCAGGTCTGGCGACTGTGGAGGCCAGGTCATCTGGCGTAGCACCCCAACACTCTCCTTCTTGGTCAAATAGCCCTTACACAGCCTGGAGGTGTGTTTGGGGTCATTGTCCTGTTGAAAAATAAATGATGGTCCAACTAAACGCAAACCAGATGGAATAGCATGCTGTTGCAAGATGCTGTGGTAGCCATGCTGATTCAGTATGCTTTCAATTTTGAATAAATCCCCAACAGTGTCTCCAGCAAAACACCCCCACATCATCACACCACCTGCTCCATGCTTCACGGTGGGAACCAGGCATGTAGAGTCCATCCGTTCACCTTTTCTGCGTGCAAAGCAGTAATCAAAGCAAAAGGTGGCTACTTTGAAGAACCTTGAATATAAGACTTATTTTCAGTTGTTTCACACTTTTTTGTAAAGTGTAATGTATAATTCCACATGTGTTAATTCATAGTTTTGATGCCTTCAGTGTGATTCTACAATTTTCATAGTCATGAAAATACAGAAAAATCTTTGAATATGAAGGTGTGTCCAAACTTTTGGTCTGTACTGTATGTAGACAACATTTTGATTTGTTTTAAACAAGAAAGGGATAAAGAAAACATTCTAAAAATCCTGAAGCAACATTTTGAAATCAAAGACTTGGGAAATGTAAAACAGTACCTAGGAATACAGATAGAAAGAGAAGAAGATGGAAGTTTCCTACTGAATCAAAATCACATGATTCAAGACACAACAGAAAAATTTGGACTAAAGGATGCAAAAACAGTAAAGTCTCCAATGGAAACTAATTATCTCAAAGAGATGAACAGTGAAAAAAATATGCTACCAAACAATGAAGAATACAGAACAGCATTAGGAAAACTAGTGTATCTAGCGACCGTTACAAGACCAGACATTGCAGCAGCAGTAGGAATCCTGAGTCGAAAGGTATCAAAACCAAATAAAGCTGATTGGAATGCCGTGAAGAGAGTAATACGTTATTTGAAAGGAACTAGCAATGTTAAGCTGAAATTACCCACAGGTGATAATTGCATTTTAACAGGATATGTGGATGCAGATTGGGCTGGAGATCCAACTGACAGAAGATCTACCAGTGGACATATTTTTTTTCTCTCAGGTGGACCAATAAGTTGGACAAGTATGAAGCAGTCAGTTCTGACACTATCTTCAACAGAAGCAGAATATGTTGCAGCAGCACATGCGAGTCAAGAAGTACTGTGAAGACAATTGTTGACAGAATTAGGACAACCACAGTTGGAACCAACAAAACTAAAAGAGGACAATCAAGGATGTCTTGTTCTTGCTCAGATGGAAAGAGTCAATCCAAGAACCAAGCATATTGATGTGAAATATCATTTCTTTAGGGATCATCAGGATCAAGGAGTCTTGAAGTTGGAGTATTGCCCTACTGAAGAAATTACAGCAGACATTTTCACGAAGGCGTTGAATGCTGATCAACATCAGAGACTAATAAAAAAGTTGGGTTTGATTGAATAAGTCCTTACTGTTGAGAAAGGGTGTTGGCATATGCAACAGATTGGGACTTATTATAAGTAAAAGGAGGACTTTATACTAACCAGAGAGCAGATGGCGATAGTGTGTAATGTTATTTGCTTGCTGTAATGTGGGGCGGGAAACTCTCTTGCTGTTGTTGGTTGTTTTACCTTTGCTTCCTGTTTCGCTTTCTCCACGGACTGTGTGACACTGAATTGTATCTCATGTTTATCCAGTATGAAGTAAATACTGTTTACTCAAGATATCTTACTGTCTGAAGCTTGCGTAAGTACAGTGCTGACGATAAGAAGATGCACTCTGCGACAATTACTTAGCTATTAATAATAATAATCTTTATTTATATAGCGCCATCATATTCCGCAGCGCTTTACAGTTTAACAGTTTCAAAACACAAGTCATAAGTAACAACGTTAACAATACAGTAATTAAAGCAAAATAAGACCCTGCTTGTGAGAGCTTACAATCTACAATGAGGTGGGGGAGATACAAAATACAGGTGTGTATATACAATGGTGCATTTACAATGATGGTCCAGCCATCTTAAGGGAGTGAGGGATGGATGGAGATAGTGAATTGGCTACACACACACACACACTTACACATAGAATGACTTTGATTAGTGAATGTGATAGGCCGCTCTGAACAGATGTGTTTTGAGGGAGCGCCTGAAACCATGCAAATTGTGGATAGTCCTAATTTCTTGGGGTAGAGCATTCCAGAGGATTGGCGCAGCGCGGGATAAGTCTTGGAGTCGGGAGTGGGAGCTATTAGTGATGAGCAAGCATACTCGGTAATGCTCGGTACCCGCCCGAGTATCGCTGTACTTGTGGTTCTCGGTGAGCGCCAAGCATTTCCGTGATTGTTTGGCGGAGTTTGGGTCCCCACCCTGCATGTTTGGCGCTCTTTAGAGCTCCAATCAACATGCAGGGATTGTCTGCCATGCACTGTAATGCCGCAGCCATGTTGGTTGTGGCATTACAGTGATTCCCTGGCCGCACAGCGTCATCAGGTCTATATCAGACCTGGCGCCGCCCTGCTCGTCACATTCAGCTCAGGAATCAGATAGTGTAGGGAGAGTTGCTGCCGAGATAGGGTCAGATTTGGGGGTTTCAAAGTTAGTGATGGTATACCATAATTAAATACATAAATCCAGCTAAATCAACAGTCCTAAAAACTAATTAAGGGTATATAGATTGCAGTGCTAGGTAGGCAGGGAGTGTATGTGGGTATATACATATCAGTGCAAGGCATGCAGGCACTGTATGTGGGTATATAGATATCACTGCTAGTCAGGCAGGCATTGTATGTGGCATACTTCATTGCATACATCAAGAGGGTCCATTCCATGACTGTCTGCTGCTGCTGCTGCCTATTACATATATTGACTGTATATACATAGCCCCAGGTATCAGTGGCAAGAAATAATTTTTTTTGCATCTTAATCCTGATTATTTTATTCAAAAGCAATCCAGAGCACGTTTTTTTTTCTCCATTTGCTTGTTGACACTGCAGAATACAGCCAGATCCTTTCCATAGTACAGCGTGAAAATCCAGCTATTTTAAATGGGTTTGCCCGTCCCAGTGATCACATCTGAGTGCATAGAAAATTCAGCCATTTTTGTGGTACTGTAAAATTTTTTGGAGTGTCTTATACAATTTCTTGACATCATTTTGCTGCCAAAAAAATATTTAGCTGCCAAAAAATATTTAGCTACAGGGCAGATATTTTACACTGGGTTTTGTCCGCCACATGGATCGCATATCATTGCGCTCAAAATTGTGCCATTTCAGGCCTCCATAGAATTGTTTTTGTTATGTCTTAGCCTACTTATTGACACAATTTTACTGGCCAAAAAAATACAGACCAGATATTTGAAAATGTGGTATCTCCGTCACACGCCTCATCTATCTGTGGGCTAAAAATTGTGGCATTTGAGGCCTACTTTGAACTGTTTTTGCTGTGTGTTACCCTTGTTCTTGACACTATTTTCCTGTAAAAAAAATAAAAATGCAGGCCACATATTTTACAGTGCAGTATCTCCATCACACGCCTCATCTATCTGTGGGCTACAAATTGTGGCATTTGAGGCCTCCATTCAACTGTTTTTCCTGTGTCTAGTTATTGACACCAGTTTGTTGAAAAATAAAATTGTTACCTACAGGCCAGATATTTTAAACTGTGGTTTTCCCGCATATGGATCACATACAGTACTGCTCAGGCAAAAATTAAGAGACCTCTTTCAAATGTTCAGTTTGTATGTTTTTTCTCTTTATAGGTATATTTTTGAGTAAAATGTAAATTGTTCTTTTAGTCTATAATCTTCTGACAACATGTCACTGAATTTCCAAGCAATAAATTTTGCATTTTTTTCTGACAAAGAAAAATGGTCAATATTTAAAAAAAAAACAGTGCTTTCAGACCTCAAATAATACAAAGAAAACAAATTCATAATCATTTTGAAACAACAATACTAATGTTTTATCTCAGGAAGAGTTCAGAAATCAATATTTTGTGGAATAACCGTCATTTTTAAAAACAGCTTTCATGTGTCTTGGCATGCTTGCCACCAGTCTTTCACACTGTGCAAAAATGTAAGCAGTTCTTCTTTGATGGCTTGTGACTATCCATCTTCCTCTTGATTACATTACAGAGGTTTTCAATGGGGTTCAGGTCTGGAGAATGGGCTGCCCATGACAGGGTTTTGATGTGGTGGTCTCTTAAGAGCTGTATAAGTTCGCTCCAAATTCAGCCATTTGCAGTGAACGTGGAAAATATTGTAGTCCATTTAAAATGGGCAAGGGACAGGGAAGTGGATGTGATGGTGATGGTGTATGCAGAGGCTGAGGCTGATGCCATGGGCAAGCTGAAATTGGGCCACAACAACACCCACATCTTCTCGCTCGACCTTCCTGTCCCAATTACTAGGGGACCGCAGCAACACACCACTATTGAACCCAGAGCAGTGTCAAAAGGTTGTTGGTTGGATAGCGGATAATGTTTCCAGTCACTTTGCCACCACCACCATCACCCTGTCTTCCACACGATCAAGTCTGAGTAGCCATGAGTCTGGAACGTATATTCCTCTCCCTGATCCTCCTTGCTCCCACCATGCCGAGTGCCCAGAAAAAAACTGATCCCACACTTGGACACTCAGAAGAGCTGTTCACTTTTCCATTTATAGATTTGGGCCTCTCGCTCGGTTCACTTGAAGCGGAGCAAGATGAAATCGCATGTAGCAATGCCCGAATATTTGAGCAGCCATGGTCACACGAAGGTGATGGTGGGAACGTGTCACAAGAAGTGGACGATGATGAGACACAATTGACAGGAAGTTAGGAAGAGGACCAGGGTGCGGAAGTGGAAGATGAGGTGGTGGATGATATAGTAACTGACCCAACCTGGCAGGAGGACATGCAGAGCGAGGACAGCAGCACACAGGGGGAGGGAGTCGTAGCACCCCAACAGGCAGGAAGAAGCAGTGTGGTGGCCATAGACAGAAGGCAGGCAACCGTTCCTCGTAACACCAACACAATGGAAGTTGTCATAACAACTGTTTAGGTCTTCCCGAGTCTGATTGTTTTTTAAAGACTCTGCCGATAACGATAACCCCACACAGGCCATTTGCACCACCTGCCATGCCCGCATCAGCAGGGGTAGCAAAACTACCAGCCTGACCACCACCAGCATGGTCAGACACATGGCAGCAAAGCACCCGACTTTGTAGGCCAAACCCTAGGCTCCAGGAACAGTGTCTGGGGGTGACACCACTGCTTTTTCCACTGTTGTGCATGCAAGTCAATCCACTGTCTACGGTGCATGTGAAGATGCCTCCTGCCCTGCACCTGACGTTGCCCACACTCAACTAGCACCATCATCAAGCACGCCCACTTCCTTGTCCCATCGCAGCTTTCAATTGTCCATACCCCAGTCATTGGAACGCAAGTGGAAATACGCAGCCAACGCCCCCCAGGCCACACTACTAAATTTACACATTTCTCGTCTGCTTGTGCTCGAAATGTTGCCTTTTAGGCTCATGGAGATGGAAGCTTTCTGCAAACTGATGGCAGCTGTCCCAAGGTACTCTGTCCCCAGCAGCCACTATTTCTCCGGAGTGATGTCCCGGCATTACACAAGCACGTGTCCCACAACATTACCCATGCCCTCACCAATGCAGTTACTGGGAAAGTCCACCTAACCATGGACATGTAGACCAGTGCTTGTGGGCAGGGACAGTAGATCTTGCTGACGGCACACTGGGTTAACCTACTGGAAGTTGGGACCCAGTCGGACCTTGGGATGGAACACGTCCTCCCGATGCCGAGGATTGCGGGCCCTACGTTAATCATGGTTACCCCCACAGTCTATAACTCCTGCACCTCCTCCTCCTCTTCAACCTTCATCTCTGAAATAACCACATCAGTCACAAGCTGGAAGCACTGTAGCACTGCCTCAGCCAAGCGGCAACAGGCTGTACTGAAGCTAATATGCTTAGGTGACAAACCGCACAATGCTGAAGAGTTGTGGACAGCTCTGAAAGAGCAGGCAGATCTGTGGCTGACATCGCTGAACCTACAGGCAGGTATGGTCGTGTGTGACAATGGCCGGAACCTGGTGGCGGCTTTGAAGCATGGCGAGCTCACACACGTACCATGCCTGGCCCATGTGCTTAACCTCGTTGTTCAACGGTTTCTCAAAAGCTACCCTGAACTGCCAGATCTGCTTGTGAAAGTACGCCTCCTGTGTGCCCATTTTAGAAAGTCAGCTACAGCTTCCGCCGCCCTTGGTGTGTTTCAGCAGCTTTTCCACCTTCCAGCTCATTGTGTGTGATGTTCCCACGTGTTGGAACTCTACCCTGCAGATGTTGGAAAGGATTTGTGAGCAGAAGAGGGCAGTTGTTGACTACCAGCATCAACAAGGCCGTCGGTATTCAGTTCAGACTACAAACATAAGACCTCAGGAGTGGACCTGGATGTCAAACATATGTACCATCCTAGAAAAATTTGAGGAGTCCACCAAGATGGTGAGTGGCGATGACGCCACAATTAGCATCACCATCCAGCTTCTGTTCTGAAACGCGCTCTGCTCACAATCAATGAGGATGCATTGCAGGCGGAGCACGATGAGATGGAGCAAGGAACCATGCAGGGTGATTATACACAACCCAGCCTCATGTCATCCCAACGTGGAGTGGTTCACAATGAGGAAGAGGAGGAGGAAGAACAGGAGCTACTTTCATGCGCTATAGATGGTACTACCAGCTCAACTGTCATACCATCTGTTCAGCGTGGATGACCTGAGGACAGGGGAGGAGGAGGAGACCATGGTCAGTCGTCCTCTAGGTGAGGACACGGAAGTCTTGCCTGTTAGCAGTCTGGCATGCATGGCTGACTTTATGTTGCACTGCCTTTCCCGTGACCCTCGTATTCTCAAAATTTTTGGTGACAGTAATTACTGGATGGTTACACTTCTAGACCCACGCTACAAGGAGAACTTTCAATCTCTTCTTCCAGAGGCAGACAGGTGTACTAAAATGGTGCAGTACCAGAAGGCCCTTGTTGCGGAATTTTTAAAAAAATTCCCAACTGAATACACTGGCGGCAGAGGTCACAGCTCGTTGGACAACCAAGGAGCACAGGCGAGAGAGACACCACTCCAATACAGACCCGGCACTGCCGATAGCACTGGGACTGGAGTGTGCGGCTGCATGTACTGTATTTCTATGCAGCCGCACGCTCCGGTCCGAGTGCCGGCGGCAGTGCCAGGTGTTGATGCGAGAAACTTGTGCGAGTTTCTCGCATCACACTCGCAAGTGTGACTCCGGCCTTATAAAAATGAACAAGGGCTGGATTGGGCCAGACGTCTCTATACCACTGCATGATACCAGCGAAACATAACCTCAAATCCAGTACCTTTTTTTTGGGAGGTATATTCCCATGCACCACTTCACAACAACACATGGGTAAACGATTCCTGATTTTGGCTATTTGCTGTTATCCTACTCCTTCTCCTCATCCTCATTATCCACCACCACTAGAACACAAGGGTGACCGTGGTCCGTGATGCAACAGGCACGTTGTTTTCAAGGGTGTTTATGATGCCCGTACAAAAAATGTTTAGCCAGTATGTTGAGGTGTACCCCTAGTGTATGGGCATTACAAGTATAGGAGACTTTAAACTGGGCAAACATTTTTCCGAGGCCATCCTCCACATTTCTTCCAAAGGGGATTGGGGGGCATGTAACTTTGGTGCAGGGCAGGCCTTGCATTCAATGCATAAGCAAACATTATGGAAGTACCAAATGAATAATGGGAAATTTGTTTTCATGTGGCCATCCAGTACCTTGATTCAAAGGCTTATTGGGGTGCATGTAACTTTGGTGCAGGGCAGGCCTTGCATTCAATGCATAGGCAAACAGTATGGGAGTACAAAATGAATCATGGGAACTATGGTTGAATGTGGACATCCAGTACGTCGGTTCAAAGGCTTAGTGGGGTGTGTGTAATTTTTGTGCAGGGCAGGCCTTGCATTCAATGCATAAGCAAACAGTATGGGAGTACCAAATGTGGAACTTTGGTTTCATGTGGACATCCAGGACATCATTTCAAACGGTTATTTGGGTGCAAAATTTAGGAGAACAAAAAGTCAAAAAAGTATCTCATAAAAATAGTTTTATTAATATCATATGCTAAAAAAGTTTTTTTTTACCAAAAATACAAATACATATTCATACATAATATATATAGATTTGGATGATATGATCCACCAAACAAAGTAACATGCAAGGATACCAGGGGTTCCTACTTAAAAACGCCACATAATGTGAATGAAATGCAAGCTAATAATGGTAATCAATCTGAGAGCTCCAAAAAAGGTGCTGCATCATGTGTATGGAGCGCAAGTTAATTACAACTAAGGTCCAGAGGCATTGAATATAGCCATTCCCATATTGGGCGTATAGGCTCAATTTCTCTGCTTCAAAGATACAGATAACACTCAGTATGCGCTCCCTATGCAAGCATTGTCAGCCACAAGAACAAAATTAAGGCATATAGTTAAATATAAACGGTAACATTACCCATTTCCAGTAGGTTGTAACAGACCACAAGGTATCCAGAGACTCTGACGCGCGTTTCGTGAGCTCTAGGCTTCCCATCACATTCCGATGGCAGTGGTGAGTCTCTGAGGTCTGTCGTGGGGTCCTTGATCCGACATGAAGTACAAGAGGGTCACAGTTCAAGACCTTGCCGGGGCTCAACATGGTCCAACAGATATGGACCGGGGAGACAGGATACAGTTCATGGTAACAACTCCAGTCTAACTTAGGCGCAGGCCTTCTCTGCGGCGATGCTCAAGGGTCGGAGCACTGCCTTCTCCCTGTCGCGCGCTGTCTCTTCCCGCCAATTCTCCCTGCTTCCGCACACGCTCAGGACTTTTTAGCTTAGCTACAACCCCTGCTGGCAAGTGCAAAGGTCGGTCCGGTTCTCTAAACTTCACCCAGACAACAGGGGAGACAGCCTCGACAGTTCCGTACCCGGCGTGAAAGAGGTACCTCCGGTCCGGTCCTTCTTCTTATACTATATGTTGGGGTAGAGGACTTGGCTATATATGCTATATGAGGGGTAGGAGGACTTGGCTATATATACTATGTATGGGGGATGTGCACTTGGCTATATATACTTATATACTATGTATGCGGGATGGGCACTTGGCTATATATACTTATATACCATGTATGGGGATGGGCACTTGGCTATATATACTACAGTATGTGTGGGGACTTGGCTATATGTGGGGTGTGTGGGGCAGTTCTATCCTCTATAAATTTATTTTATGGGAGCAGCTTTATTATAAATGTATGTGTAGTGTATGCAATGTGTGGGGAGAGGGCGACTTTATAGATCACAGAGACATCATATGTGTTTTTTAATGTACCAGAAAACTACAGATGTCTGAATAAGACCTAAGGAATGGATCTGTTCAACAGTAGTAGATTTTTTTGTGGAGAACTTCCATAGAAAATCAGATCAAATTAGGAAGAATCTACAAGAAAATTCACAACAGCAAATTTACATTGCCTGATTTTGGTGCAGAATAGATCTCTCTGGTAATTCACTGTGGAAAACAGCAGCATGTAAAATAAAAATAAATGAACTTGCTGGGAGTTGTAGTTCCTCACCACATACTGCAGTGCTATTATGGCACAGTGATCGGTTAGTTACACAACCTGTGTCCGCACTGTCACTTGCTGGTGCTTTCCCCTCAGATATCACAATCAGTTTTGGCCTTAGCACCTTGATATAATAAAAAAATGTTTCTGGATCCACTATTTTTTTCCCATACTTCCGTTTCTCCCTAAAAAAATGTAGCAATAGTGAATCTTCACATTACATTGGCTACAAAACTGGTTCTAACATACTATGACATTAAGGTGATGGTGCAGATCCTGACATTATGTTCACAGCATCACCAGCAGGAGGAGGATGGTGGTAATAAATAGCTGCACTCCTGCAACTGCCGAGATCAGAGGAAATTGTGATCCATCTTGTAGACGTGATCACCATCCTCAGCGACATTACCGGGACTGGCGTCAATACAATATACAGGTGTGAAGGACTAAATTAAGAAAGATCAAAACTGAATGCTCCATTTTGTGCTTGTAACTCCATCTTGTGGTTTATGAGATAAATTCTGTTACATAACAAGGCTGTAGTTCCTGGCCGATATAAAGAAGTAGAGTAAAGGTATGGGCTGTAATAAAACCAGACCGCTCCAGTTTGGACAAGATATAAGATACTCTGAAGAATAAGTATGCTATTGCTCCATTCTATGGTCACGTGGATATGACCATATATGTAGTTTCCAGTCTTACTGTATTTTCATTGGTTAAATGTTGTAGGTGTGGTTTTATACTATTGGTTGAAGTACAAACTCACTAAATACTATAAAAGATGATGATGTAATACATGGGGTAGAATCTGTTTCGATTCTCCCAGACAGAAACACGTCTCCGTTTGGTTATTTATGTTGCTAGCAACGTTCTGTGAATTAATTTGGAAATCACTAGGTCAACCGTGAAGGGTCACTTAGATCCTACCTCAACACAGGTAGCATGAGACCAAAGACTGGTGAGACCCACAAAAACCGTATTTTTTACCCGAAGTATCCCATTCACACATCAGGTTTTTACAATCAGGCACAATCCGTCAAAGTTTAAAAAAGACGGATCAAGCGCAGATTGTGAAAAACTGATGCGATGGATCAGGTTTTTAGACGGATCCAGCATGAACTTTGTAACCTGAGAAATGCACTCTGAGCATGCCTGGAAAAGAGAGAGAGAGAGATCTGTGTCCGGATCCGTGTTTTGCCTGATCCGGCGCCCATAGAATTCCATTGTAGCAAGAAGCCAGCAGCGCCGCATCCGGCCCTGTCCGGTTTTTTGCCGCAGACAAAAAACGTTGCTAGAGATGTTTTTTCAAAATGCCGGAATGAAAATTTTGGCCGGAAAAACAGAAGAAACGGCAGGCCATGCGGCACGATCCGGCGCTAATACAAGACAATTAGAAAAAAAACGGATCCAGCGCCTGAAGGAAAAAAACTGATGTGTGAAAGTAGCCTAAGAAAGACAAGACACATATTCAAAATCAAACACTTTTTCTTTTAATGGGTGAAGGTCGGTCACTTCAAAAGTGGCGTGTACAGCATGTGAGTATCAAAACAACCGGTAAGGTACTATTGGCCAACTGAACAGGTGCGAATCATTGTGCCCAGCTGGACTCCCGGTGCCAGTCATGCCTCGTACATGCAAAAAACTGCTATGATATAACAATTGACGGCAGCTGTGACTTACATACTGTACAAAAACCACATATCAATCAAAACACAGTGAACAAATAAGAGGTAAGGCAGGGAGAGTGGGACAACGCAGCCTCCGAGTCCCACTGCTGTGAGGAGAGAGGCAGGAAGAGGCTGGGACATCATTTATAAAGGTGGCACAAAGGGAGGAGGAAAAGGGGGAAGTTGCCATCATGACAAACAGAAAGGGAGGAGGTAAGGAAAAAACAGGGAACATTGGGACACAAACTTTAACCCTTTCTAAACGAGGCACACCAGTCAGGGGGCATTCAATAATGGATTGAAGTGCCCCTCATAAACGGTTCTGATCGGTCCCTTGAAAAAGCATTTTTAACAGGTTTTGCTCCACAAAAGAAATGTAAGCCAGTCCCTGACTGTTGGACATTTCTTATGATGATGCATGTAAGCTGAAAAATGTACTAAATTCATTGGGAGGCACACCCACACGCTGTTTTACACACTGTATTGTACGTATGTTGTGCCTCACGTACATGTGCATGAGGCTGTAGTATAAACCAGAATAATATCTATGTAGAGTAACAGTAGGGTGGGCCCTGTAGAAGCAATTCCTCCTGTGTGCCCCATGCACTCCAGTCAGCCCCTGGCTGGAAATGTGAGGTCAGATTTGTTTTTGTTGTAATCTCTGCAGATGAGTTGTGGCTGGAGAAGTTGTCATGTCTATCTGGGCCAGATGGAAAAGACGTGCAAAGTGAATAATTCCATGACAAGGAAGTCAGCTGTAAGTCACCATCAATAACTGTACTGTAATCTCTTATATGTTCTGCAGCACTGGTATCTACCACTGTATGTCACCTTATAGCAATAATATTAGCGTGCCACAATAGTTGTAATCAGGGTTACCGGTTAGGGGCCCACCCAGATGTTTCGCCAGAACTGAGCCCCAAGCTAAGCCTCTGGATATGGCCTTGAGTTTGTAACTCACAGATGTAACGGGCCTAGATGGGACAGAGTACGTAAGATGAAGGGGGTGCCTCAGGTGGGAGTTCCATAGCATCAGTAGAAGAGAAGGTAAATAAAGGCCATACTGGCAATATAGTTCTGAGAACAGGTGTAGCGCCCGCGTCCCTGCCTGCTGCCAGACAGGGACGTCGCTCTCCTCACCTGCGCTCAGCGTCCTCAGTGCTCCCAGCCTCCTCTGCGCCTCTGGCATCCTCGGCGTCCTCCTTCCGCCCTGCTGGTCCCGCGCGCTCCTTCCCTGCTGCTGGCCTTAGGGCGCGCGCCCGCACCCTCCCCCGCTCTTAAAGGAGCCGCGCGCATTTTCCAAATCAGTCTCCAGCCAATGCTGGTGGACTCCACCCTATATTAAGGGCTTCCTCCTTAATGGAGGTGCCCGAGCAATGTTGTTTCTGTGCAGTCTAACTCTGCTTCAGCCATCAGCTCCTGTTTCCAGTTGCCTGCCTGTTACCTGTCTGTTTGCCTGTCGGCCATCTGACTGCAGCTCTATCCAGAGGTTCGGACATCTTCAGCAGAGATCCCCGGCTGTTGCCTGCTCACCTGGGAGCGATCATCTGCCATCCGACTGCAGCTCTATCCAGAGGTTCGGACATCATCTGCGGAGATCCCCGGCTATTGCAGAGACTCTTGCCTGCTCACCTGGGAGCGATCATCTGCCATCCGACTGCAGCTCTATCTAGAGGTTCGGACATCATCAGCAGAGATCCCCGGCTATTCCAGAGACTCTTGCCTGCTCACCAGGGAGCGATCATCTGCCATCCGACTGCAGCCTACCAGGAGGCTCCACCAGCTCAGGTCGTATATGCCTGTTTGTCTAGAGACTGCCTTGGTCACTTACCGTGACAAACCTGCCTGTCCAGAGACTGCCCTGGTCACTTGCCGTGACAACCTGCCTGCCCAGAGACTACCCTGGTCACTTGCCGTGACAAACCTGCCTGCCCAGAGACTGCCCTGGTCACTTGCCGTGACAACCTGCCTGTCCAGAGACTGCCCTGGTCACTTGCCGTGACAACCTGCCTGTCCAGAGACTGCCCTGGTCACTTGCCGTGACAACCTGCCTGTTCAGAGACTGCCCTGGTCACTTGCCGTGACAACCTGCCTGTCCAGAGACTGCCCAGGTCACTTGCCGTGACAACCTGCCTGTCCAGAGACTTCCTTGGTCACTTATTGTGACAACCTGCCTGCCCAGAGACTGCCCTGGTCACTTGCCGTGACAACCTGCCTGTCCAGAGACTGCCCAGGTCACTTGCCGTGACAACCTGCCTGTCCAGAGACTGCCCAGGTCACTTGCCGTGACAACCTGCCTGTCCAGAGACTGCCCAGGTCACTTGCCGTGACAACCTGCCTGTCCAGAGACTTCCTTGGTCACTTATTGTGACAACCTGCCTGTCCAGAGACTGCCTGGCTAATTGCCGTGATTCCCTGTCCTATTCCCGGATGCCACCCGCTCTCTTGCAAGTAAATTGTCTTGTATAATAAAGCTTAGTGGTTCCACCAACCAGACCCGTTTCCGTCAGTGGTTCCACCTACCAGACCCGTTACAGTTTGCTCGGGCCATGGAACCCGGTGGCACCCAAACCCCTTCACTTCCGGAACTGTGTCATGAGCTGTCTCGCCAGAGGTCTCAACAGGAGGCTATCCTGGGTCACCTGCGGAACGTCAATTCCCGCTTGGACACTCTGAATCCATCACCAGCAACCACCGCTGGAGCCATGACTCATAATCCGGCAGTCCCGCTGACTCCCAATTCCGTGGTTTCCATTCCCGGTCCCCGACTTTCAGCTCCTCCTAGGTATGGAGGCGACCCTGTTATGGCTCGGGGTTTCATTAACCAGTGCACCCTGCATTTCGAACTCCTGGCACACCAGTTTAATTCTGACCGGGCCAAAATTGCCTTCATCATGTCCCATCTCACCGGAGAGGCTCTGGCCTGGCTTAATCCTCTCTGGGAGAGAGAAGATCCTCTGGTGTCAGACCTGCCTGCTTTTCTCTCGGCCTTCCGGAGGGTATTCGACGAACCTGGACGGAAGACCTCCTCTGCATCATCTCTGTTGCGTCTCCGTCAGGGAAGTCTCACCGTTGGTCAATATGCCATACGGTTCCGTACTCTAGCCTCAGAACTGGCTTGGGACAATGAAGCTCTAATTTCGGTCTTCTGGGAGGGTCTGTCCGGCCGTATTAAAGACGAACTTGCCGGTCGGGACATTCCAACCTCGCTTGATGATTTAATAAATCTTGCCAATCGGATTGATCTACGGTTCCAGGAACGAGCCAAAGAGGTCACCCGTGAAAAAAAGTTTCCTCATTTAACCCCTTCCGTTTCTCCCCAGGTGCACACTGCTGAGCCTATGCAGGTCGACCAGACCAAGATGGTCAAAGCCCGTCAGGACTCACGCCGTGCCGAGAAAAGTTGCTTCTACTGCGGCAGTAAGGAGCACTGGATCCGAACCTGTCCGGAGAAGTCGGGAAACGCCTGTGTCTAGGTTCGCTCGGAGAGGTCAATCTAGACAAAAATAAATCCTCTTCATCTCTGCTGCTCTCGGTCTCAATTCTTCTCGGTAAGAACCGTTACTTCGAGATGGCCCAACTTGATTCTGGAGCAGCTGGGAATCTCGTGTCACAGGCTCTAGTAGAGAAGTATCGCATTCCCACCAAACCTCTTGTTGAACCAGTATCTGTTGCTGCTGTGGATGGGGGTCTCCTACCTCGTCCCATCCGACTTATCACCGAAGCCATAACCCTGCAGGTGGGAATGTTGCATTCTGAGAGCATCTCATTTCATGTTCTGCCTGGACTCTCTCATGCTTTCTTACTAGGTCTGCCTTGGCTCCAAAAGCATGCACCTGTGCTTGACTGGCAGAATGGAGAGATTCTTCGCTGGGGACAGGACTGTCATAAAACGTGTCTGGTGCCTGTTCATCCCGTCTGTCCTTCTCCTACTCCTGCTAATCTACCAGGACTCCCGATTCCATATTGGTCATTTGCTGATGTCTTCAATAAAAAGGAAGCAGAGACATTACCCCCGCATAGACCATATGATTGCCCGATCGACCTGCTACCCGGTACCACGCCTCCCCGTGGGCGTATTTACCCGTTGTCCGCTGCTGAGACCAGGTCGATGTCCGAATATATCGAGGAGAACTTAGCAAAAGGATTCATCCGGAAATCTACCTCCCCAGCGGGAGCAGGTTTCTTCTTCGTAAAAAAGAAGGACAGATCTCTCCGTCCCTGTATTGACTACAGAGGCCTAAATTTGATCACGGTGAAGAATAAGTACCCTCTTCCGCTCATTCCAGAATTGTTTGATCGTCTTAGAGGGGCTAGAGTCTTCACCAAACTAGATCTTCGTGGAGCATACAACCTGGTTCGTATCCGTCGAGGAGATGAATGGAAGACAGCATTCAACACCCGGGACGGCCACTACGAGTACTTGGTGATGCCCTTTGGTCTCTGTAATGCTCCAGCAGTCTTTCAGGAGTTGATCAATGACATCTTCCGGGACCTCCTCTACTCCTGCGTTGTGGTGTACCTTGACGACATCTTGGTCTTCTCTCCGGATCTTCAGTCTCACCGGAGGGATGTTCGTCAGGTTCTGCTCAGGCTCAGGCAGAATCACCTCTTCGCCAAATATGAGAAGTGCCTCTTTGAGCAGACATCGCTTCCGTTTCTGGGCTACATAATTTCTCAGACAGGCCTACGAATGGATCCGGAGAAATTGTCTGCCATCGAGAAGTGGCCCCAACCGGAGGGGTTGAAGGCCATTCAGCGGTTCCTGGGATTTGCCAACTATTACCGTCTCTTCATACCGCACTTCTCTTCCAGGACTGCGCCAATCTCCGTGCTCACCCGCAAGGATGCTAACCCCAAACAGTGGACGCCCGAAGCAGAGGAGGCCTTCCTTTCTCTAAAACAGGCCTTCTCTTCCGCTCCAGTGCTGCATCGCCCGGATGGCAACAAGCAGTTCTTCCTGGAGGTGGACGCTTCCTCTGCTGGAGCCGGAGCGGTACTTACCCAAAAAGCTTCATCCGGGAGGATGGTATCCTGCGGTTTCTTCTCCAAACTCTTCTCCTCCTCCGAGCGCAACTACTCCATAGGAGACCGAGAGTTATTGGCCATCAAGTTGGCATTGGAGGAGTGGCGTTACCTACTCGAAGGGGCTCTTCATCCGGTAATCATTTACACGGACCACAAGAATCTGGCATACCTCCAGCATGCCCAGAGACTTAACCCTCGCCAAGCCCGGTGGTCCTTGTTTTTTGCCCGCTTCGATTTTCTTTTGCATTTTCGCCCAGCTGACAAAAACATCAAGGCGGATGCCTTGTCTCGGTCTTTCCTGGTGTCGGATCTCGAGGAGGAACCTAAGCATATCATCGATCCCGCCAGAGTGATGCAGGTGGCTCCCGTGAGTTTAAATCGTCTCCCTCCTGGTAAGACGTTCGTATCAGAAACTGATCGGAAGAGAATCCTACATTGGGGTCATTCATCTAAACTCGCTGGCCACGCTGGTCAAAAAAAGACCCTCCAACTCATTACCCGGCATTATTGGTGGCCTACCCTGCACAAAGACGTAATAGACTTTGTTTCTGCCTGTGTTTCCTGTGCCCGCAACAAAGTTCCGAGACACCTGCCTACCGGCCGTCTTCTTCCGCTTCCTGTACCCGCTGCCCCCTGGCAGCATATAGCCATGGACTTCATTACTGATCTTCCCGTCTCTGCTGGTTGTACAGTCATTTGGGTGGTCACTGACCGCTTTTCCAAGATGGCTCACTTCATTCCTCTGCCAGGTCTTCCGTCTGCACCCGAGTTGGCTAAAGACTTTATCCGCCACATCTTCCGTCTTCATGGTCTGCCTCGTCACATTGTGTCAGATCGTGGGGTTCAGTTCACCTCACGTTTCTGGAGAGCCACTTGTAAGTTGCTAGACGTCACCCTGGATTTTTCCTCCGCTTACCACCCACAGTCCAATGGACAAGTTGAATCGAATAAATCAGAATTTGACCAGTTATCTTCGACACTTCGTTAATGCCCACCATTCTGACTGGGTGGAGCTCCTGCCTTGGGCCGAATTCTCCTACAATAATCATGAGAGCGAATCTTCCACCAAGTCTCCATTTTTTGTAGTCTTCGGTCAACACCCTCGGATCCCTGTCCCTGTTTCCATCTCTGTGGACAATCCAGCTGCGGAATCTCTGGTTAGAGAATTCTCCTCCATCTGGGAGAGTACCCGGTCCGCACTCATTCAGTCATCCGAGCGCATGAAAAGACATGCTGACAAAAAACGTCTGGATCCTCCTCAATTCCGTCCTGGGGACAAAGTCTGGCTTTCGTCCAAATATGTTCGACTCAAAATTCCGTCCTACAAGTTAGGTCCTCGGTTCATCGGTCCTTTTGAGATCATCAGTCAGATCAACCCGGTGTCCTATAAATTGAAACTCCCGGTCAATTTGCGAATTCCTAATTCTTTTCATGTATCTCTCCTCAAACCTGTGGTTCTTAACTCTTTTTTTAAGTCTACAGGTACACCTCCTGCTCCAGTGTCTGCTGATGATGAATTTGAGGTAGAGAACATTCTGGCCACAAAAAGGGTAGGAAAAAAGACTTATTTTTTGGTGGATTGGAAGGGGTTTGGTCCTGAGGAGAGAACCTGGGAACCTCGGGAGAACATCCATGCCCCTCTCATCCTAGCTAAATTTTTTTCTGGCCTAAAAAGGGGGGGGCCTAGAGGGGGGGTACTGTAGCGCCCGCGTCCCTGCCTGCTGCCAGACAGGGACGTCGCTCTCCTCACCTGCGCTCAGCGTCCTCAGTGCTCCCAGCCTCCTCTGCGCCTCTGGCATCCTCGGCGTCCTCCTTCCGCCCTGCTGGTCCCGCGCGCTCCTTCCCTGCTGCTGGCGTTAGGGCGCGCGCCCGCACCCTCCCCCGCTCTTAAAAGAGCCGCGCGCATTTTCCAAATCAGTCTCCAGCCAATGCTGGTGGACTCCACCCTATATTAAGGGCTTCCTCCTTAATGGAGGTGCCCGAGCAATGTTGTTTCTGTGCAGTCTAACTCTGCTTCAGCCATCAGCTCCTGTTTCCAGTTGCCTGCCTGTTACCTGTCTGTTTGCCTGTCGGCCATCTGACTGCAGCTCTATCCAGAGGTTCGGACATCTTCAGCAGAGATCCCCGGCTGTTGCCTGCTCACCTGGGAGCGATCATCTGCCATCCGACTGCAGCTCTATCCAGAGGTTCGGACATCATCTGCGGAGATCCCCGGCTATTGCAGAGACTCTTGCCTGCTCACCTGGGAGCGATCATCTGCCATCCGACTGCAGCTCTATCTAGAGGTTCGGACATCATCAGCAGAGATCCCCGGCTATTCCAGAGACTCTTGCCTGCTCACCAGGGAGCGATCATCTGCCATCCGACTGCAGCCTACCAGGAGGCTCCACCAGCTCAGGTCGTATATGCCTGTTTGTCTAGAGACTGCCTTGGTCACTTACCGTGACAAACCTGTCCTGTCCAGAGACTGCCCTGGTCACTTGCCGTGACAACCTGCCTGCCCAGAGACTACCCTGGTCACTTGCCGTGACAAACCTGCCTGCCCAGAGACTGCCCTGGTCACTTGCCGTGACAACCTGCCTGTCCAGAGACTGCCCTGGTCACTTGCCGTGACAACCTGCCTGTCCAGAGACTGCTCTGGTCACTTGCCGTGACAACCTGCCTGTTCAGAGACTGCCCTGGTCACTTGCCGTGACAACCTGCCTGTCCAGAGACTGCCCAGGTCACTTGCCGTGACAACCTGCCTGTCCAGAGACTTCCTTGGTCACTTATTGTGACAACCTGCCTGCCCAGAGACTGCCCTGGTCACTTGCCGTGACAACCTGCCTGTCCAGAGACTGCCCAGGTCACTTGCCGTGACAACCTGCCTGTCCAGAGACTGCCCAGGTCACTTGCCGTGACAACCTGCCTGTCCAGAGACTTCCTTGGTCACTTATTGTGACAACCTGCCTGTCCAGAGACTGCCTGGCTAATTGCCGTGATTCCCTGTCCTATTCCCGGATGCCACCCGCTCTCTTGCAAGTAAATTGTCTTGTATAATAAAGCTTAGTGGTTCCACCAACCAGACCCGTTTCCGTCAGTGGTTCCACCTACCAGACCCGTTACAGTAGGACTCTTGCTAACTGGACTGTAGCACTGAGCTGGACAGTACTGAAGTAGTAAGGAACGTTGAAAGTAGAGTACAAGTGAATAAAGAGGAAGGAATTGGAACTTTGTGGAAAATGAGACGTATTGTGAAGGAAACGTTCATCAGGGCAGAGCAAAGTACTATAATGCGCATGTGCGGGGAAAGGCCAGAGAGCACCAGTGTTTGTGCTGTTGTGAACACTCTTGGTCCGGCTTCTGAGTTTGGGCTCCCTCGAGTGGTTGCTGCTGGTAATGCAGCTGCTCTGGCTAACAGAGGTCGATCACCTGAGGAGGATGATTGGCAATCAGGTGTTTCTGACTGGAGAGATATAAGTGAGCAACCTTCCTTGCGTTATTGCCTGTGATTTGGTCTTCTTCCTGAGCCTTCTGGAAGTCAGCTTGTTCCCTGCTTTTTTCTGCACCTTTCAGATAAATTTTGTCTATTTTGATATGTGGCATTTTTCCCTTTTGGCTTTTCTCTGTGCGCTGCCTTGCTGGTGCAGTCCAGCTGGGGTCCCTGCTGGGGCCTGTGCTGGACTCTGTTTTCCTTGCCACAGTTTATGTCAGTCTGATCAGTATTGCTTGTCTCCTGCAATTTCAGTATCTGTTGTTTGCATCAGTTCACACCAGAGTTCTGATTTAGTGGGGGAAAGGTCGTGTGACCTCAGTATCTTTGCATATCAGACGTGTTGGAATTTTTCTTAGGGTTTTTGCGGGATTGCAGACAGTATCCTTTTCTGTCCTGTTAGATCTAGACAGTTTGGGCCCCAGCATTTGCTTACGCTATTTTCTGCCTGTGTTTTGTACTTCATCTGCCTCACCATCAATATATGTTTGGGGGTTATCTGTTCCTTTGGGGCTCTACTCAGGGGCAGTTAGCTTTCCCCTTTCTCTCTTTAGGCTTAGTTAACTCTTTGGCTGTGTCGAGGCGTCTAGATCATCGTAGGTACGTCACACAGCTAATTCTAGTTGTGTTGTCAGTTTAGGGGTCTGCAATCCGCTAGTTACCAACCTCTCTGGTATTGTGCTGCCTAGCCCATTTCTTTGTTGTCCTCCTCGGTTACCATATCATAACAATGTGCACTACAATACTTGACAGGGCACAGAAGTGCGCCTGTGCAAAAGTGCGATGCCAAGGACACCATGTGGATTAAGTAGAACGCGTCATACACACTAAGCAAGAAGAGAGGAGGTGCCGAATCAAGAACAGCAACGACCATTGGGCCGGACCGCCCCGTAGGTGAGTATAATGAAAGCTATTTTTTGTGTTATGCAGAGCGCATTGGGGACATGTAGACGGCATTCCAGAATGCTGTCACATAAAGCATACAGATGTTGACCTTACTTCATAAGGGAGAAACCTGGTGACAGGTTCTCTTTAAGTCAGAAACCTATCCACATACAGTTGTTTTGGGATAATTCCCACTCATAAGTGAAGTTTGACTGGCTGAATGAAAGGCCTTTGGTACAGTTTTGAAGGGGCTTTAATTTCCTTAATGAAGCCAGCTGAGACCTCATTGCCAATACTCTATGGCAAAAGAAAAATGCAAATTAGAACTTTCCTGTAAGGAAAAAAAAACTACCCTGCCTGTATCATTTATGGAGGTAGTTACCCTATACATCACTGTCTGAGGACTATACAAAGCAATGCAGTGTGACAGGTAATATCAGCCAAGTTACCAAGTTAGTCACTCATCTACAGACAGCTGTTTCAGGGTGTTTGCCTCTCATCAGTCCAGAGCATGGTTTAGCTTGTGAGATGTTTTTTTCCTTTCAGGAGAGAGCTATTTTGCATTTCTTTACTATGACTTCATATTCAGCTGGTCTTTGATAAGACAATTCTATAGGTAGACTGGAATATAGTGTATAACCTGCCTTTTTTGAGTCAATCAGAAATTAGGAATTTGAAGCGTCTCTTTGGCTAATATCAGCTGTTCATTTTTAATTAATAGCAAATAAAAAAAAATCAGATGATATTTTCACTCAAGGGGGTTATCCAGGAAACATGCTACTTTTCATCCAGAGCAAGACATAATCCTTTGGGGGAAAAAAAACTATACAGGTAGGAAAGCTAAGCCATCCCAGGAGGAATGTACATACTCCATACAGATATTATCTTTGGATGGATTTGAACCAAGAACCCCATAGTGTAATTTCCATTTAGTTGTGCTGTTTTATACACAGCCATGATATCTTACAAAAACTACTGAGATCTTACGAGTTTATTGAGATCTTTAGGGATCTTAAGGTTCTTGACTTGATGGGAGACATCTGAGAAAATGAATATATCAAGCCCAGATGTGAATATTGGAAATGAGTAAAATTTGTACTCTCGTAAGAGACCTTTTTTGCACTTTGAAGAAATTATTAGACATAGAGTATGTACAAAATTAAATTTATTAAGGGGTTTAACTCTTAATCAATGAAAAACAGGGGTCTTTCCCATTAAAAGGCCCTCCATAAGGCAGTGTAAGTCTCTGTAAATGATGGATACTCGCACACCTTAAAAAACATTTATTTAGATCTTTAAATTCAGGTATTTTTTTTAAAGTCTACTTCAAGTTTAAGGAGTTTATTTTAACTTCAAAGTAGTTGTGCAGATTTCAGAGAGATTAATTTAGATATTTATAAGGGAAGCTGTAGCTTGCCTAGATTTGGAAAAGCTCACGCCATCTGCTTTGTTCAAACAAGATGTCCCAGTTTTCAGCTTTAATTTGATTCTGATTATCGTTTTCCTCCGCTGGTTTTTATAGAACTGCTAATTAGTTAAATATCTTCTCCAAATGCGAAAGGTTTACTAGCCTGTGTTATTATTGTTTTGCTCAGGTTGTATTATTTGTACTTGTGTATTACCCAATATGTTATGTGATTATTATAAGCACGATTCTTCTTATTACTTTTATAATCAACTGTTTTCATATTTTTCACCAAATAATGACACAAAAGAGGAAAATGTGCGCTGCCAGAGTTTGCAGCTTCTTACAAGCGGTGGTCGGTACTGACTACTGCATCTAAGGAGACTGACAGAGGGAGAACGCTCCCTCTGTCACTCCATCAAGTCTCAGCAGCTTGATCGCAGGGTGCCTATTATTGTTATGGTAACCGGAGGTGTAATATTAGCTTTTGGTGTGCCATAGATCAAAGAAGTGCTGGACTGGAGTGAAAAGGGCCTACCAGTAACATTGACCATGGGAGCTGCATCCAAATATTACCTGTCCTTTATTTACATATTTACCTATGTGTCTATATAATAATGAATGATGAAATGCTGCTTCTGTCTCTACATAGAGAACCAAGTGTATTGTGCCAACTAGTGCTCATAGAGAGGGGCCCACCGGATAATTCACCTGGCTACATAAGTAGCTCAGAGCGGTATCAATGTGATCAAAGGAATATGTGTTCACGTCAACTAGTGGGGCGAATATATGTTGTTAAATAGTATTTGTACATATAATGTGCAATATACGTATATGTGGAATTCCTATTTATAACTAGCCACATCTAAGATGGCGCGGGAGCGTCTGGAATGTGGAATTGCGCAGGTGCGCACTAGAAGTATGCCATACATACTTGGCCAGCTACCTAAGATTGGGCGATGTTACACTGAAGCATGCACAGTTAATGCTCTAATACATCTCGCCACAACCAAGATGGCGCGGGAGCATCCGAAATGTGGAAGTGCGCATGCGCACACTAAAAATATACCACACATACTTAGTGATTGGCCAGCTGCCTATGACAATGTAATGACATGCTGAAACATGCGCAGTAAGTACCTAGTGACGAGTGGTTATGGCGTTTTCAGTGTCCTCCATGTGATGGCCAGTAATCCAGTCTGGGTGAGACACCTCTAAGATTATTCACACAGCTGTTTTTATTATGAAATTATGACTAATTAAGTAACACTGACTTCTAAATGTAACAGAATAAGGCACTTTATAGCACAGAGCACTTTATAGGATGTATTTTAACATATGACTGGTGCACAATGGAATGAGTTGAACAAATTATGTATTTATATGTACGTTATTGCACTTTATGATAGAATTATGATTAATTGAGGATTGTTAAGTAATATGTATATATACTCACCTGTGTGTGAAAGTCATTGGTTGAAAAAGGCTCAGCGTGAGCTGAAATGTCGCCATGCCATGTGGGTCTGAATAAAATCCACATTTTTTTCATTAAAAGTCTATGGAGTGCTGCCTTCCTTTTTCTCTTTATCTGGATTGGGGCAAGTATTGGATGCTTTGCTGAGGAGGCCTGTGCACCCGCTTATTGGTATTGTGCTGCTCCATTTTTTTGCTATATATATACAGTGGGTTCAGAAAGTATTTAGACCCCTTTACATTTTTCGCTCTTTGTTTTATTGCAGCCATTTGGTACAAGTGAAATCCAAAAATAAGGCCTCGTACAAGTCAGTTGATAGAAAAATGTTTAACTTCTGGCTCTCAGAGTAGGACAGCAGTAAAGCTAATTATTTGTTTCCCAAGTATTTATTGTATAAAAGTAATAAAACAAATAAAACTCTACAAATTTGTTATCACCATAATTGTTCTGACCTACAAAATAAAGTCAACAATTTATTGGTGCTGCAAATGAAAAACATAAAATTTAAAATGTCGAAAAACTGCAACAGAATTGCTTTTTTTATTTCTAATACAGAAGCTATCATAGAACTGTGTAGAAAGAAAACAAAAAAGGATGGCTCCTGGCATTTGTGTACATTAAGGCCAAATTTGGCCTGGTGCTTAACGGAGTTTCATGGCTTCAGAAAATCCATGTCCCAAGGTGCAGTTTTAAAACAGAAAAACAACAAACTTTGCTTTACTCACCCTCCTGAGTCCAGCGCTGAGTCTCCAATGGCGCTCTCAGTGTCTGCAATGTAGATGTAGCATCGACAGCACTGCAGTCAATCGGTGAGCTCAGCAGCTCTAACTGTGTAAATGGAATGCCCCTCCCCCACAGAGATGCTGAGCTCACTGATTGGCTGCAGAGGTGTAGATGTGAAGCACTACAGGCAATAACAGACACCAGGAGCAGCAGCAGTTATTCAGCTTTGGACCCAGGAAAGATGAGTAAAGACCAGTTTGTCTGGGGACTGGGGTTTTCCAAAACTAGAAAGGGGTTAAACTTTTAATTAGTGATGAGCGAATTTGTTAGGAAAACGATCATCAAACATAAATCCGGCACGAATATGGCACATTCAGATATGTGAACGGAAACCCGAGCAAAATTTTATAAAATCGGTAAAAGTGCGGGAAAATATTTTCGTTGCCACAAAAATATTTTCAGCCCTTTAGCAACAATAATGGTGATGTATCATGAGCGTTTGCCACGTGTATGATAAGGGGAGGGGGTTCTCAGATCCCAGTGGCGCGGCGTTCTTGTAAGCACAGCAGTCATTTTTTTTCCCTAACTTTATGTGTGCACATTGCGACTAGCCAATCAGGGCGCAGGAAACATCCACAATGTCCAGACACAACGGTTTGTGTCATTGGCTGCTGAAATCACATGTTCCTCTCCATATAAATAGTGGACAGCTTGTTTTAGTGCCATTTTGACACTGTAACAGCGTAGAGAGGCTGCTCCTGACACTGCCACTGTTAACAGCAAGATTTTAGCTAGTTAGGTGGTTGTATGTCAGTCAGATAGTGTAGCTAGATAGTGTCCAGTGTGGCTCTAAAATTTACCTTCCGGAATTTTTTTTGGAGGTGGGCATTACTGAGATTCACAGACAAAGCCAGCATGGCACATGTCCTACAAGTGTGTTGTGCACTGCTTTATTGTGCTCCATGCACAAGTATAGCATTCTAAATAATATTTTTTCAGTAACTAAATGTGAAAAAGCCTGCTGTATCCCACCTTGTCATTTAGTGCTGTGATGATATGAAACTGTCTGCAGACCTAAGGCACATTAAAAAAAAGGTATAATTTCTTCTGTTGCTAAATATGAAACAGCCTGCCGTATCCCACGTTGTCATGTTGTGGCGGTGATATGAACCTGTCTACAAACCTAACGCGCATTAAAAAAAATTCTAATTTTTTCTGTTGCTGAATGTGATACAGCCTGCCATATCCCACATTGTTATTTTGTGGCGGTGATATGAAGCTGTCTGCAGACACATTAAAGTATTTTTTTCTGTTGATAAACATGATACAGCCTGCTATATCTAACCTTTTCATTTAGTGGTGTTGAAATTGTTCTGTGTGCATAATTAGTAGCATAGTTAGCAAGGCCGAAAAAAGACATTTGTCCATCCAGTTCAGCCTATTTTCCGTCAGAATAATTCCCCAGATCTACGTCCTTCAAAATAACCTAATAACTGTAAGATACAATATTGTTACGCTCCAGGAAGACATCCAGGTCTCTCTTGAACCCCTCGACTGGGTTCGCCATCACCACCTCCTCAAGCAAGGAATTCCAGATTCTCACTGCCCTAACAGTAAAGAATCCTCTTCTATGTTGATGGAAAAACCTTCTCTCCTCCAGACGCAGAGAATGCCCCCTTATGACCATCACCTTCCTTGGTATAAACAGATCCTCAGAAAGATATTTGTATTATCCCCTTATATACTTATACATGGTTATTAGATCGCCCCTCAGTCGTCTTTTTTCTAGACTAATAATCCTTATTTTGCTAGTCTCTCTGGATATTGTAGTTCCCCCATCCCCTTTATTAATTTTGTTGCCCTCCTTTGTACTTGCTCTAGTTCCATTATATCCTTCCTGAGCACCGGTGCACAAAACTGTACACAGTACTCCATGTGCGGTCTAACCAGTAATTTGTACAGAGGCAGTATAATGCTCTCATCATGTGTATTCAGACCTCTTTTAATGCACCCCATGATCCTGTTTGCCTTGGCAGCCACTGCCTGGCACTGGCTGCTCCAGGTAAGTTTATCATTAACTAGTCCTTCTCCATGTCAGATTTACCCAGTGGTTTCTCGTTCAGTGTGTAATGGTGATATTGATTCATTCTTCCCATGTGTATAACTGTATATAACCTTACATTTATCATTGTTAAACCGCCTCTGCCACCTTTTGGCCCAAGTTTCCAACTTATTCAAATTTTTTAATTAATTATATTTTTTTTACAAATGTGATATAGCAGCCGAGAGCTGAGTTTGAAATTGTTTTGAGCCTATCTTCTAGATTATGTGCTTCTTTGGCATCCAATTTCTCACGAGCATCTTTGATACCTAGCTTGAGACGCGCATCTGTTATATCTACCTTCTGATGAGCATCAAACGCTCTCTGGTAATTGGTGTTGGGTAGCTGAGTAATAGTTGTAGGTTGGATCCTGGATCTTGTACTTCCCATTGCCGCCCTGTTATTGATCCTGTTGCACGTTCCCATTCCTGCCCAAAAAAATTCTGCTGTTACTAACGTCATACAGTAGGGGACATGTCACTTTTAAATTGTTTGGAGTATCCACTCAATCTTATACAGGCCTTACCGACAGGCCCAAAAATTTCTTCTGTTACTTACGTCATACAGCTGGGGACATGTCACTTTTAAATTGTTTGGAGGCTATTTTCTAGATTATGTGCATCTTTGACATCCAATTTCTCATTTGCATCTATTATCCCAAGCTAGAGACACACATCAGTTACACCTATCTTCTGAGGAACATCAAACACTCTCTGCTAATTGGTGTTGGGTAGATGAGTAATAGTTGTAGGCAGGATCCTAAATCTTGTACTTCCCATAGCCGCCCTGTTATTGATCCTGTTGTACGTTCCCATTCCCGCCCAAAAAAATTCTTCTGTTACTAACATCATACAGTAGGGAGATCTCAGTTTTAAATTGTTTGGAGCACATCTTCTTTGTCATACGGGCCTCATCCACACAGAATTTTTTTTTTCTGTGACTAACTCGATTCAGCACACCATGTTTCACCTTCTCATTTATTGCCACTGAAACTCAGCTGTGCAGAGGTGGTGCAGAGTAAAAAATCCAAATTTTAGTTTGGTAATACTGAGCTCATAGGACACTATCTGAGCAGCATGACTGGGAAAAAGCAAGGTCGTGGTGGAAGAGGGATTAGGCTCGATGTTCGAGGTCTAAATGGGGTAGGTGGTGAAATTGATGCCACTTTATTGGTGTCTGCCACTAATTTTTGGAAATGTGTGCACTCTTGGTTGGGTGTCCATTTGCTGGGTTAGCTGTAGTGGAAGATGCGTTGGTCCCTATTATACTATTTCTACTCTCTTGAAATTGATATCACTTTTTGGTATCTCCAACTAATTTTTGGAAATGTGTGCACGCGTGGTTGGGTGTACACCTGCTGGGTTGGCTGTAGTGGAAGAGATGTTGCTCCCCATTATAATATTTTTACTCTGATTAAATTAATGCCGCTTTGGTGGTGTCTGCCACTAATTGTTTGAAATGTGAGCACTCCTAATTGGGTGTCCAACTGTCCATTTGCTGAGTTGGGTGTAGTGGAAGACCTGTTGGTCCCTATTATACTATTTGTACTGTGGTTAAATTGATGTCACTTTGTTGGTGTCTGCCAATACATTTTTGGAAATGTGTACACTCCTGGTTGAGTCTCATTCATGTGTGTTGCCTGTAGCAGTAGGCCTCCGAGACCGGCAGTCATTAGCGCTCATTAAGTCAACTACCTGTGTTACTATTCTTACATTTTTCTGACAATAGTAGTCTACGAAACTGATATTTGTGCCATCTGAGTGTGGCTGAGCATCAATTTCAAATTTTTATTATCATTAGACACTTACAGACATTTACAGACATTACTGCCACTGTCACCATTGGACTCACAATCTAATTTACTATCTGTATGTCTTTGGAGTGTGGGTAGAAAAATAAGTACTGGAAGGAAACCCTTGCATACATGGTTAGAACATACAAACTCTTTGCAGATGCTGTCCTTGGTGGGGTTGGAACACAGGACTCCAGCGCTGCAAGGCTGCTAATGTTTTTTGCGCTGATGACTCAACTTTTCTGTGGTTGGAAGCCTATCACTGTGATGCAAACTGTGTGCGTCAATGCTGTCTTGGGGAAAACAACTGTCAAGATTGTCTTGAAGCATAGTTTGATACTGCAGAATGGGCGCATCCCTTTTTCAGGGGGGAGGCAACTGGCAAAATGTACTTTTGTATCATAGATAGAACACACTGGCACCCAGAAGTCAGCACTATTTCGAATTATAACTATACGGGTAACAATCAAGTTGCAGATAGTGCTGCAAGAGGGCGCACGTGGGTCGGTCTCTTTCATGAGGTCCAACTCCACAGTGTGTTGGTGGCGGTATAACACTCAAGCATTCTTCCTCCATCCCCTTGTGGCAACCATGAACAACAGAGAGGGAATCATTATCCTCTTCATCTCCTAACTGGTGTGCATCCATCACCTCTTCCTTCTTGTCCTTTTCATGGTCCTTCTCCATTTGTTCCTCCTCCATTTGTTCCTCCCAAGGCAACTGCCTGTGAGATGACAGACCTGAACTTAGAGATATTGTTAACCCTAAAGGCATCCTCCTCTGCTTCCTCGTCTTCCCCCGGGACCACCACAACCTTCTCATCCAGACTATTTAAAGTGTAGTCCAGCATTTAGATGACAGTAATAGTGATGCTGATGACGGCATTGTCACCGTTAACCATCTTATAATAACCATCAATAATAAAGATTATTATTAAAAATAAAGATTATTATTATTATTATTATTATTATTTACTTACAGCCATTTTGAAAACATGCAGAAGGGTGCGGAGGTCCTTCATCTGTGTACGCTATGCAAGTGTGAATTGCATCACGTCCGTACTGCGATGTGCCAGGCTATGTAAAATGTCATACTGCACTAGGTCTCGGCGCTACTGCCACAGTCGCTGCAACATGTGCAGAGTTGAATTCCACGGTGTGGTCATTTCGCATATCAAGCAGTTAACCGGAAGTCCAAAAGATCTCAAAACCAACGTAAGTGGAATGGTGAAAGTGAACACACAACAAGAGTGTTTTCTACAGCAGCGCATCCATGTGGGGACAGTGGTGTAGGAATTGCTGTACAATCAGGTTGAGGATGCAAGCCATGCAAGGCACATGTGTAAGGATGGCCCTGCGTAGGGCCGCCACCAGGTTTGCACTATTATTGCACATGACCTTCCCTGGCTCCAGGTTGAGTGTAGGCAGCCATTATTGAACCTCGGCATGGATAGCTGTCACCAACTGTTGATCTGTATGACTGTGATCTCCAAGGCATATTATTTTAAACACTGCCTGATTGCGGTGAGCTGTGGCTGCGCAGTACAGAGGTGGGGTGATTCCCTCTGCAGTGTTGTAACATCTGTTTCATTAATGATAAGGTTGAGGGCACAGATGGAGGCCCTAAAGGAGGTGGAGGAGGCAGATGCACTGGAAGTATTAGATACAGAGGTTTGTTCCGCAAGCCCTGACGATTCTGAGACTTGGTGTCTAATGACACCTTGCTGTCTATTGCTATAAGTCTCCATCCCCTGGTCCCCTGGTGTGTACTAGTTTAGTTCTCCATGTTCTGGTGTGTGTTTGTTTAGTTCTGCAATCATAGCTGTTTAGTACTTTACTTCTCCCACCCCTATTGTCTATTAGTTTAGTTACCCATTGTATGGCGTGAGGTGGTTTAGTTCTACAACCCTAGCTGTTTAGTAGTTTAGTTCTCCAACCCCTGTTGTCTAGTAGTTTAGTTATCCATCTTATGGTGTGTAGTGGTTTATTTTTCCATTTTCAAGCGCCCTGCAAGCCTTGGGGATTGCAAAACTTGTGTAGCAGCCCCTTCCCCGACTGCCCCTACAGCCACCAGGTTCACCCAGTTCCCAGTAATCTAGCTGTAATTCCCCTGTCCATGCTTGTTCGTCCAGGTGTCATTGTTGAAATGCACCCTGGCAGAATTTTTCAGGGAACAGGTGATTTTGTCTTTGACTTGTTGCTGTAGTGCAGGCACATCTTTTTTAGAGAAGTAATGGTGACTGGGCAACTGGTATTGGGGGGACTGTGACGGCTATCGGCTTTCGGAAACCGTCTGTATCCATAAGGCGTAAAGGCTGTATTTCCATGGCCAACAGATTGGAGAGGATTTGCAATAATCACAGAGATCACAGGCCATGAGTCATACAGAAGCAAGCGCTGTGATCTTAGTAGCAAATAGCTCTCTGCTGGCTCCTATCATTCAGACAATACACGATTGGGCCACGAATCATCCGAGAAGGCCGCAGGTTGTTCACAATAATTAGTTCTCAGAAAAGTAATAGTGAGCATACAGCTTATCCACGTCCAGATTACAACACATGGAATATGTGTATATCCTGCTGTACGATCACTGCTAACTCCACGATAACCCTACACTCCTCACTGCCAACAACAGTCCTGTATTTAACCCAATAAATAAATGCAGGCCAATTGGATGCCATTTTTCTTTTGAGGCTCACACCATCAGGGTGTTCCATCCCCTCTCCCTCAGAGTAACAGTCATATACCGGCCCCCAGGCTCACCCACCCACTTCCTTGACCACTTCATGTTCTCAGAATTGACAACCCTTATCCTGGGAGACTTCAACAGCTCCATCTACCCCAACTGTATCCCAGCTTCGGTCTCTAGCCAATTCTCATGGCCTCTCACAACTTTCAAACTCTGAGACACACAAAGACGATAACACCCCTGATCTGGACTTTGTCCGGTTCAGTTCAATGTCCTACCTAGATGACTCACCTCTTACCCTCTGTCCCCCATGAAACTAGGAGTATAACCAAAACTACGCTTAGACATTTTTAGGTGCTCCCTAAAAACACATGTGTTTAGGGCGGCCTATCACGTTCCTTAATCAAAGTCCTTTTTATATATAAGTAGCTTATTCTCTACTTTTCTGAACATAATTCACCATCAAACTCAACTGTACCCAAAAGGCTCATGCAGCCTCTATTTACTCCCCATTGCCTCAAGATTGTTGTGCCATCATTGTAAATAAGCACCTGTAGTTGGTGTCACCCCCACCTCATTGTAGATTATATGTTCTGAAGGGCAGGGTCGTCATTATTTTTGCTTTAATTGTTTGATTATCTTAAACTTGGTAACTTTTGACTATTTTATATGAACTGATGACTCGTAAAGCTATGCGTAATGTGTTTGTGATAGATAAAAAAAGTTTATTATTATTAGTAGATTGAAGATAGTGAAATTCAAACTGTTAACTGTGCCATGTGTAGAAGTGAAGAATCTTTTATGTGAGCATAACTGCACAAACGAGGGTTTGCTGCTTTGTCGACAAAGGGTGGAGTAGGGTGAACGCAACAAGCTGCTGGATGTTATGTTGGATTGAGAAAGATGGGGTGTGCTTGGTATGTAAGATCAGTCAAAAACAGCAGGCATGTCCAATTCCGTATCAGCTGACAGGCTATCAATCACCCCAACAGTAGGAGGTAAACAAGTGGAGGTTCTTCGGCCGAGACTTGTGTGACAACACTTGCCACAGTGAGGGAGGAGGAAGAATCAGAAGATGCAGTTGATGGGGTGGATGGGGGTTGGTGAGACTAGTCTGCATTTTAGCATAATGACATTCCCAGATTAACGCATGTTGATCATGCATGTGCCAGGTCATGCATGTAGTACTGAAATTATTTCATTTTTCTACTCCACTAGGTTGTTTTTGAAAAAGTTGACAGATAACATGATTTTTTAGATTTTTGCCAATCTGAAAAAAAGACCCAAGCTAGGCAACTGCAGATCCGCGAATGCTGCTGTCCACTGCCAGAGTTGGGCCTCAGGATGCATTGGTTGTCGTGGTTGCATAACTCTGTGTCTACGTAACCTCCTCATCTTCCTCCTCCTCCTCCTCTGCTGAGCTACTCAGCTGCATGCCTCTGTGTTTACAACAAGTGTGATCTACTACCTCATCGTCATCCTCTCTGTTCTCCCACTCCTCACCCTGAGAGTCACCCTCCTCCTCTTCCTGCCTTAACAGCACAGTATGTGGGCGCCTCAAATATCTGAGTCTCGTCACAAATGGATCACCTTCGCCCAACAGGGTTAACGTCTGTTGAAGGTTTGGTTTCTGCTTGGACAAAACTTTGTCGGGCCATAGTTCTAAGTCAGAAAAAATTTGACCATTGGTGCAGATGATTTCCTCCTCTTGACTCTGTGAATCTTTAGAGCACACTTTCTATGCCCATGGCATACAATGTGTGAAGATATCTGCAAACTCAGTCATCTGTGGTTCCCACCAGTCAGTTGGGCGCTTGGAGAGTTGTGATATGGGGGAAAAAAGGTTAATTGGGGTTCCAATACTGAGGACTGTACTGTGTGTGATGTTAAGGTAGAGGAAGAGGAGCAGAGGCCACTTGATGCAGTGCTTGCCATCTACTGGAGCACATGTTCCTTCTGACTTTCATCTACAAAGCGTACCATTATATGGCTGCCAAACAAAGGGAGCAGAGTTGCCCGTTCAGTAACAGAAGTTGTAAAAATGCTGCGCAAATTCTGACTGCAGCAAAACAAACCGACTTCTCATCCCACATATCATACCTGTCTCACAATCCTAAACAGCTATTCAGTACTTTTAATTCTTTCCTGCGTCCACCAGTTCCCCCTCCCTCTTCTCTCATCTCTGCTGAATACTTTGCCTCACCACCTGTGAACTTGACACAATAACATCCCACCTCATTCCAAACTTTAACACATTCTTCATCACAAGCATAACCCACCCCTTCAACCTGTCACTAACAACTGGTGTCTTCCATCCTGATTGAAACATACCTCAGTCACACCCATCCTCAAAAAGCCCACCCTTGACCATCCTCTGTGTATACCTATCGCCCCATATCATTTCTCCCCTATGCCACCAAACTACTGGAACAACATGTCCATTTTGAACTGTCCTTCCACCTCTCCTCTTGTTCCCTCTTTGACTGCGTACAACCTGACTTCAGACCACACCATTACACTGAAACTGCCCTAAGTAAAGTCACCAACGACCTACTAACTGCCAAATGAAATCGACACAAGTTTGTCCTTCTCCTGGACCTGGCATCTGTCTTTGACACAGTGGACCATTCCCTCTTACTACAGAATTTCTGATCTGTGGACTTTACAGACTTGGCCCTTTGTTGGATCTCTTTGTACCTAAAGACAGGACATTCAGTGTCTCCTACTCACACACCATCTCCTCATCTCGCCCCCTAGTTGTCGGTGTCCAAAAAGGTTCAGTTGTGGGACCGGGTACTATGCTTAAAGGGCGCACTCATGTGCTCCCTCCCTCCTTAAGGGACTGCCCACATCAACCTAAGGTATTCCCAACCTATAGCTAGGCAACACCTTCTTTTTAAGGCTTCTCGTCCAATGTGGAGGTGCCTGAGCTACGTTGTTAGTTTGCCTTGCATGCTTGCTAGTTGTCAGGTTCCCCAGGTCTGTTTGTCTGCTTGTCTACCCTGTACCCATCTGCTCTTACCTGTCTGTGCTGTCTGCTTATACCTGTCTGTGCTCTTCTGTCCATCAGCCGGTCCAGATCGCACCTGCCATCACCCATCTGTCTAACACCCGGTCCAGCCCGCACCTGCCAGTGCTTTTCTGTTCCTCAGCCGGTCCCATCTGCACCCGTGGTTCCAGAGTCCCTATAGTGCCTGCCTACATTTTTCTTCAAACCTTTGGGTCTTAGCAGCTTACCGCTGTAGGGGGTCAGCTGCCACATTCTGTAAGTAAGCCATGGGGTAGCACCTGGTGCCACCTCTTTGTACCTCCTTGGGTCGCAGTTTTCGCCTGCTGCCACTTGTCCGAGTAGGGATTTGGTAGGCCACCTTGTTACGCCGCTTCCAGGCTTTCAGAGGGATATGGAACAGTGGTTCCACCACCTTGCCCGTTACAGTCTCCATCTGCTGGGTTGGCTATAGTGGAAGAGGTGTCGGTCCCCACTATACTAATTCTACTTTATTGCAATTGCTGCCACTTTGTTGGTGTCTGCCACTAAGTTTTGTAAATGTGTAGACTCCTGGTTGGGTCTCCTTCATGCATGTTGCCTGTAGCAATAGGCCTCCGAGACCGTCAGGCCTCCACTACCTTGGACTCAACTATCCGTGTTACTATCCTTAAGTTTTTCTGACAATGGTTTGTCTAGGGAAAAAGGGGAAATTTTTACCCCGGGAAAGTGGCTACCCTGAAGCAGGTAGGGGGTGTTGCATGTGGTATCAGGGGTTCCCCGCAATGGGGCCCCACACCGATTTTAACCCCCTTTTCTTATTTTTTCATTCAATTTAAAGCTTTTAAATGCTGTAGACCCCGAACCTATGCCCGGGTTTAATGCGCAGTGCCATTTCTAAAATTTTAAGTGGGGGAATTGAAGCCCTTTTTGGTGTCTGTCCCCCTTTGAAGCGTTTT
>JARQOD010000002.1:53655118-53721022 GCA_033576555.1 Oophaga sylvatica
AATCTAGCTGTAATTCCCCTGTCCATGCTTGTTCGTCCAGGTGTCATTGTTGAAATGCACCCTGGCAGAATTTTTCAGGGAACAGGTGATTTTGTCTTTGACTTGTTGCTGTAGTGCAGGCACATCTTTTTTAGAGAAGTAATGGTGACTGGGCAACTGGTATTGGGGGACTGTGACGGCTATGGCTTTCGGAAACCGTCTGTATCCATAAGGCGTAAAGGCTGTATTTCCATGGCCAACAGATTGGAGAGGATTTGCAATAATCACAGAGATCACAGGCCATGAGTCATACAGAAGCAAGCGCTGTGATCTTAGTAGCAAATAGCTCTCTGCTGGCTCCTATCATTCAGACAATACACGATTGGGCCACGAATCATCCGAGAAGGCCGCAGGTTGTTCACAATAATTAGTTCTCAGAAAAGTAATAGTGAGCATACAGCTTATCCACGTCCAGATTACAACACATGGAATATGTGTATATCCTGCTGTACGATCACTGCTAACTCCACGATAACCCTACACTCCTCACTGCCAACAACAGTCCTGTATTTAACCCAATAAATAAATGCAGGCCAATTGGATGCCATTTTTCTTTTGAGGCTCACACCATCAGGGTGTTCCATCCCCTCTCCCTCAGAGTAACAGTCATATACCGGCCCCCAGGCTCACCCACCCACTTCCTTGACCACTTCATGTTCTCAGAATTGACAACCCTTATCCTGGGAGACTTCAACAGCTCCATCTACCCCAACTGTATCCCAGCTTCGGTCTCTAGCCAATTCTCATGGCCTCTCACAACTTTCAAACTCTGAGACACACAAAGACGATAACACCCCTGATCTGGACTTTGTCCGGTTCAGTTCAATGTCCTACCTAGATGACTCACCTCTTACCCTCTGTCCCCCATGAAACTAGGAGTATAACCAAAACTACGCTTAGACATTTTTAGGTGCTCCCTAAAAACACATGTGTTTAGGGCGGCCTATCACGTTCCTTAATCAAAGTCCTTTTTATATATAAGTAGCTTATTCTCTACTTTTCTGAACATAATTCACCATCAAACTCAACTGTACCCAAAAGGCTCATGCAGCCTCTATTTACTCCCCATTGCCTCAAGATTGTTGTGCCATCATTGTAAATAAGCACCTGTAGTTGGTGTCACCCCCACCTCATTGTAGATTATATGTTCTGAAGGGCAGGGTCGTCATTATTTTTGCTTTAATTGTTTGATTATCTTAAACTTGGTAACTTTTGACTATTTTATATGAACTGATGACTCGTAAAGCTATGCGTAATGTGTTTGTGATAGATAAAAAAAGTTTATTATTATTAGTAGATTGAAGATAGTGAAATTCAAACTGTTAACTGTGCCATGTGTAGAAGTGAAGAATCTTTTATGTGAGCATAACTGCACAAACGAGGGTTTGCTGCTTTGTCGACAAAGGGTGGAGTAGGGTGAACGCAACAAGCTGCTGGATGTTATGTTGGATTGAGAAAGATGGGGTGTGCTTGGTATGTAAGATCAGTCAAAAACAGCAGGCATGTCCAATTCCGTATCAGCTGACAGGCTATCAATCACCCCAACAGTAGGAGGTAAACAAGTGGAGGTTCTTCGGCCGGAGACTTGTGTGACAACACTTGCCACAGTGAGGGAGGAGGAAGAATCAGAAGATGCAGTTGATGGGGTGGATGGGGGTTGGTGAGACTAGTCTGCATTTTAGCATAATGACATTCCCAGATTAACGCATGTTGATCATGCATGTGCCAGGTCATGCATGTAGTACTGAAATTATTTCATTTTTCTACTCCACTAGGTTGTTTTTGAAAAAGTTGACAGATAACATGATTTTTTAGATTTTTGCCAATCTGAAAAAAAGACCCAAGCTAGGCAACTGCAGATCCGCGAATGCTGCTGTCCACTGCCAGAGTTGGGCCTCAGGATGCATTGGTTGTCGTGGTTGCATAACTCTGTGTCTACGTAACCTCCTCATCTTCCTCCTCCTCCTCCTCTGCTGAGCTACTCAGCTGCATGCCTCTGTGTTTACAACAAGTGTGATCTACTACCTCATCGTCATCCTCTCTGTTCTCCCACTCCTCACCCTGAGAGTCACCCTCCTCCTCTTCCTGCCTTAACAGCACAGTATGTGGGCGCCTCAAATATCTGAGTCTCGTCACAAATGGATCACCTTCGCCCAACAGGGTTAACGTCTGTTGAAGGTTTGGTTTCTGCTTGGACAAAACTTTGTCGGGCCATAGTTCTAAGTCAGAAAAAATTTGACCATTGGTGCAGATGATTTCCTCCTCTTGACTCTGTGAATCTTTAGAGCACACTTTCTATGCCCATGGCATACAATGTGTGAAGATATCTGCAAACTCAGTCATCTGTGGTTCCCACCAGTCAGTTGGGCGCTTGGAGAGTTGTGATATGGGGGAAAAAAGGTTAATTGGGGTTCCAATACTGAGGACTGTACTGTGTGTGATGTTAAGGTAGAGGAAGAGGAGCAGAGGCCACTTGATGCAGTGCTTGCCATCTACTGGAGCACATGTTCCTTCTGACTTTCATCTACAAAGCGTACCATTATATGGCTGCCAAACAAAGGGAGCAGAGTTGCCCGTTCAGTAACAGAAGTTGTAAAAATGCTGCGCAAATTCTGACTGCAGCAAAACAAACCGACTTCTCATCCCACATATCATACCTGTCTCACAATCCTAAACAGCTATTCAGTACTTTTAATTCTTTCCTGCGTCCACCAGTTCCCCCTCCCTCTTCTCTCATCTCTGCTGAATACTTTGCCTCACCACCTGTGAACTTGACACAATAACATCCCACCTCATTCCAAACTTTAACACATTCTTCATCACAAGCATAACCCACCCCTTCAACCTGTCACTAACAACTGGTGTCTTCCATCCTGATTGAAACATACCTCAGTCACACCCATCCTCAAAAAGCCCACCCTTGACCATCCTCTGTGTATACCTATCGCCCCATATCATTTCTCCCCTATGCCACCAAACTACTGGAACAACATGTCCATTTTGAACTGTCCTTCCACCTCTCCTCTTGTTCCCTCTTTGACTGCGTACAACCTGACTTCAGACCACACCATTACACTGAAACTGCCCTAAGTAAAGTCACCAACGACCTACTAACTGCCAAATGAAATCGACACAAGTTTGTCCTTCTCCTGGACCTGGCATCTGTCTTTGACACAGTGGACCATTCCCTCTTACTACAGAATTTCTGATCTGTGGACTTTACAGACTTGGCCCTTTGTTGGATCTCTTTGTACCTAAAGACAGGACATTCAGTGTCTCCTACTCACACACCATCTCCTCATCTCGCCCCCTAGTTGTCGGTGTCCAAAAAGGTTCAGTTGTGGGACCGGGTACTATGCTTAAAGGGCGCACTCATGTGCTCCCTCCCTCCTTAAGGGACTGCCCACATCAACCTAAGGTATTCCCAACCTATAGCTAGGCAACACCTTCTTTTTAAGGCTTCTCGTCCAATGTGGAGGTGCCTGAGCTACGTTGTTAGTTTGCCTTGCATGCTTGCTAGTTGTCAGGTTCCCCAGGTCTGTTTGTCTGCTTGTCTACCCTGTACCCATCTGCTCTTACCTGTCTGTGCTGTCTGCTTATACCTGTCTGTGCTCTTCTGTCCATCAGCCGGTCCAGATCGCACCTGCCATCACCCATCTGTCTAACACCCGGTCCAGCCCGCACCTGCCAGTGCTTTTCTGTTCCTCAGCCGGTCCCATCTGCACCCGTGGTTCCAGAGTCCCTATAGTGCCTGCCTACATTTTTCTTCAAACCTTTGGGTCTTAGCAGCTTACCGCTGTAGGGGTCAGCTGCCACATTCTGTAAGTAAGCCATGGGGTAGCACCTGGTGCCACCTCTTTGTACCTCCTTGGGTCGCAGTTTTCGCCTGCTGCCACTTGTCCGAGTAGGGATTTGGTAGGCCACCTTGTTACGCCGCTTCCAGGCTTTCAGAGGGATATGGAACAGTGGTTCCACCACCTTGCCCGTTACAGTCTCCATCTGCTGGGTTGGCTATAGTGGAAGAGGTGTCGGTCCCCACTATACTAATTCTACTTTATTGCAATTGCTGCCACTTTGTTGGTGTCTGCCACTAAGTTTTGTAAATGTGTAGACTCCTGGTTGGGTCTCCTTCATGCATGTTGCCTGTAGCAATAGGCCTCCGAGACCGTCAGGCCTCCACTACCTTGGACTCAACTATCCGTGTTACTATCCTTAAGTTTTTCTGACAATGGTAGTCTAGAAAACTGATATTTGTACCACCTGAATGTGGCTCACCATGAAAGCAGGTAGAGGTGTTGCATGTGGTATCAGGGTTCCCAGCAATGGGGCCCTACACCGATGTCTCAACCACCTTGTCTTACTTTGACATTCAATTGAAAGCTGTAAATGCTGTCCCAGACCCTGACACCTCATGCCTGGCTGAATGCTGCAGTGCCATGCTAAAATCTGTACTGTGGGCGAATTGAAGCCATTTTCCTGGTGTCTGTCCCTCATTTGATGCGTTTTGGCAGCATTTGGGGTCTTTATAAGGTGTTGTGCATGTATTTGTTTTTGCCTCCCATTGATGTGAATGTCGTTCGGTTATGTTCAGCAAATATTCAACTAATTAATCGGCGAATATTATAAATTCAGCAAACATAATCCTAACCGAATATTGAAATATTCGCTCATCTCTACTTTTAATCACCTTTTGAACCAATCTTTCATTGTGTATTTTGTCACAATTTCATTAGCATGAAATATGGACCTCTACCCCCAGACAACATGATGGAAACTATATGGCACGTCACCCAGCCATCATGCTTACTATGCAGAGGCTCTGTGCATCTAAATAATAGAAACAATGCTGGAAACTAATTCTAATTAAAACTGTGAAGAGGGATCAGTGAGCACTTAGCTTTAATTATCATGTCTCTCCAGATGCGGCACTACCCTGCTCCCAGAGTAGTGCCGCATGTGATGTGATGAAGAAGTATTTGTAATATAATATCAGAAGCCGAGCGAAGATAATGAAGTATTGTTCCTGCATTTTTGTATGGAGCAAAGTTTTCCAACACCAGTACAACTCCTGATAAAATAACTGCCCCCGGTACCTTTTTATCTTAACATTTGGTTTGTGTTTTGGTTTGCCATTTTTAAGACCTTACACAACACAACTACAGATTTGCAAAGGTTGAATAAAAGACCTTGGTCCATCAAGTTCAACATTTCTCCACCAATTGTACATTTTGTCACTAAATTAACTATAACCCAAAATGTTATGTGTACTGAGGAAATTATCCAGCCCTTTATTAAAAGCTGTAATATTGTCTGCCATTACTGCCTCTTATGGTTGGGCATTTAACCCCTTCATGACCCAGCCTATTTTGACCTTAAAGACCTTGCCATTTTTTGCAATTCTGACCAGTGTCCCTTTATGAGGTAATAACTCAGGAACGCTTCAACGGATCACAGCGATTCTGAGAATGTTTTTTCGTGACATATTGGGCTTCATGTTAATGGTAAATTTAGGTCAATAATTTTTGCGCTTATTTGTGAAAAAAATGGAAATTTGGCAAAAATTTTGAAAATTTTGTAATTTTCAAATTTTGAATTTTTATTCTTTTAAACCAGAGAGTTATGTGACACAAAATAGTTAATAAAACATTTCCCATATGTCTACTTTACATCAGCACAATTTTGGGAACAACACTTTTTTTTGTTAGGAAGTTATAAGGGTTAAAAGTTGACCAGCGATTTCTCATTTTTACAGCAAAATTTACAAAAACATTTTTTTTAGGGACCACCTCACATTTGAAGTCACTTTGAGGGGTCTATATGGCAGAAAATACCCAAAAGTGACACCTTTATAAAAACTGCACCCCTCAAGCTACTCAAAACTACATTCAAGAAGATTATTAACCCTTCAGGTGCTTCACAGGAACTAAAGCAACGTGGAAGGAAAAAGTGGACATTTTAATTTTTCCAACAAAAATTTTCTTTTAGCATCAATTTTTTCATTTTTACATGGGCAACAGGATAAAATGGATCCTAAAATTTGTTGGACAATTTCTCCTGAGTACACAGATACCTCATATGTGGTCATAAACCACTGTATGAGCGCACGGCAGGGCTCAGAAGGGAAGGAGCGCCATTTGACTTTTTGAATGGAAAATATGCTGGAATATTTAGCGTTGCCATGTTGCATTTGGAGAGTCCCTGTGTGCCTAAACATTGGAGCTCCCCCACAAGTGACCCCATTTTGGAAACTAGACCCCCTAAGGAACTTATCTAGATGCATAGTGATCACTTTGAACCCCCAGGTGCTTCACAAATTGATCTGTAAAAAAAATAAAGTACTTTTTTTTCACAAAAAATTTCTTTTAGCCTCAGTTTTTACATTTTCACATGGGCAACAGTATAAATTTTATCCTAAATTTTGTTGGGCATTTTCTCCTGAGTACACAGATACCTCATATGTGGTCATAAACCACTGTTTGGGCGCACGGCAGGGCTCAGAAGGGAAGGAGCGCCATTTGACTTTTTGAATGGAAAATATGCTGGAATATTTAGCGGTTGCCATGTCGCATTTGGAGAGTCCCTGTGTGCCTAAACATTGGAGCTCCCCCACAAGTGACCCCATTTTGGAAACGACCCCCTAAGGAAATTATCTAGATGCATAGTGAGCACTTTGAACCCCCAGGTGCTTCATAAATTGATCCGTAAAAAAAAGAAAGTACTTTTTTTTCACAAAAATTTTCTTTTAGCCTCAGTTTTTTTCATTTTTACATGGGCAACAGTATAAATTGGATCCTAAAATTTATTGGACAATTTCTCCTGAGTACACAGATACCTCATATGTGGTCATAAACCACTGTTTGGGCGCACGGCAGGGCTCAGAAGGGAAGGAGCGCCATTTGCCTTTTTGAGTACAAAATATGCTTGAATATTTAGCGGTTGCCATGTCGCATTTGGAGAGTTCCTGTGTGCCTAAACATTGGAGCTCCCCCACAAGTGACCCCATTTTGGAAACTAGACGCCCTAAGGAACTTATCTAGATGCATAGTGAGCACTTTGAACCCCCAGGTGCTTCACAGAAGTTTATAACGCAGAGCCGTGAAAATAAAAAATCATTTTTTTTTCTCAAAAAATGATTTTTTAGCCCACTATTTTTTATTTTCACAATGGTTACAGGAGAAATTGGACCCCAAAAGTTGTTGTCCAGTTTGTCCTGAGTATGCTAGTACCCCATATGTGGGGGAGAACCACTGTTTGGGCACACGTCAGGGCTCGGAAGGGATGTAGTGATGCTTTGAAATGCCGACTTGATGGAATGGTCTGCGGGCATCTTGTTACGTTTGCAGAGCCCCTGATGTGCCTAAACAGTAGAAACTCCCCACAAGTGACCCCATTTTGGAAACTAGACCCCGCAAAGAACTTATCTAGATGTGTGGTGAGCACTTTGAACCCCCAAGGGCTACACAGAAGTTTATAACGCCCGGGCATGAAAATAAAAAAATCATATTTTTTCCACAATCAGGATCTTTTAGTCCCCAATTTTTTTATTTTCCCAAGGGTAACATGAGAAATTAGAACCCAAAAGTTGTTGTCCAATTTGTCCTGAGTATGCTGATATCCCATATGTGGGAGAAAACTACTGTATGGGCACATGTTGGGGCTCGGATGGGAAGTAGTGACGTTTTGAAATGCCCACTTGATGGAATGGTCTTCGGGCGTCATGTTACGTTTGCAGAGTCCCTGATGTGCCTAAACAGTGGAAACTCCCCACAAGTGACCCCATTTTGGAAACTAGATCCCCCAAGGAACTCCTATAGATGTGTGGTAAGCACTTTGAATCTCCAAGTCCTTCACAGAAGTTTATAACGCAGAGCCGTGAAAATATAAAATCATTTTTTTTTCCACAAAAATAATTTTTTAGTCCCCATTTTTTTTCCCCAATGTTAACAGGAGAAATTAGAACCCCCAAAGTTGTTGTGCAATTTTTCCCGAGTATGCTGATACCCCATATGTGGGGATAAACCACTGTTTGGGCATACGTCGGGGCTTGGAATAAAGGGAGCACTGTTTGACTTTTTGAACGCAAAATTTGCAGGAATCAATGGTGGCGCCATGTCGCGTACGGAGACCCCCTGATGTGCCTAAATAGTGGAAACCCTCAATTCTAACTCCAACCCTAACCCCAACACACCCCTAACCCCAACCCTAACCCCTACACACACCTAACCCTAATACAAACCCTAACCATAACCCTAACCCCAACACACCCCTAACCCTAATCCCAACTCTAACCATAAACCTAACCACAAGCCTAACCCTAATTCCAACCCTAACCCTAATTCCAACCCTAACCCAAATTCCAACCCTAACCCTAATTACAACCTTAACCCTAATTCTAACCCTAATGCTAACCCTAACCCTACTTCTAACCCTAAGGCTGGGTTCATATTGCGTTTTACCAGCCGTTCAACACGTAGCGTTGACCAGCTGGTAACGGTATAGCATAACGCGATCGCGTTATGCTATACCCGCTAGCGCAGATGAATCAGCAGATGATTCATCTGTGCTAGCGGTGACGGAGCCCAGACGCTGCAGCCCGTGTCCGAGGCTCCGTCACTGAATGACGGCACGTCGCGAACGCATGCCGCTTTACGGCATGCATTGCGATGCGCACACAAATGGGGTGAATGGCAGCGTTAACGGACTGCGTTACACCGCGTTATACCGCGGTGAAACGCAGTCCATCTAACGGACTGCCATAATGCAATATGAACCCAGCCTAACCCTAACCCTGAGGCCCCGTGCACACGTTGCGGATTCACTTGCGGATTTTTCTTAAATCCGCAGGTAAAATGACCTGCGTTTTACCTGCGAATTTAGTGCGGATTTGCTGCGGTTTTTCCCTGTGGTTTTACACCTATAATGGAATAGGTGTAAAACCGCTGCGGAATCCGCACAAAGAATTGACATGCTGCGGATTTAAAACCGCAGCAAATCCGCATGTGCACAGCGTTTTTTTAACCATTTATTTGCATTGTACTGTACATGGTTTCTGGATCTGCTGTGGATGCGCAGCGCCAAATCCGCTGCGTATCCGCAGCAAAATCTCCGCTGCGGATCCGCAGCAAAATCCACTGCGGATCAGCAGCAAAATCCGCGGCGGATCAGCAGCAATATCCGCCGCGGATCCGCAGCAAAATCAGCTGCGGATCAGCAGCAAAATCAGCTGCGGATCAGCAGCAAAATCCGCTAGGAAAAAAAAAAAATTCTTTATTTTATTATTTGTCCCTACCTATGACAGGGGGGGTTCATTTACTTTTTTTTATTTTGATCACTGTGACAGTTTATCACAGTGATAAAAATAAATTTTTGTACACTGGAGGGTGCACTGCGCATGCGCCGGCCGGCGGATGCACTGCGCATGCGCCCGCCATTTTCCAAGATGGCGGCGCCCATGAAGAATCCCGGGCAGCCGCCGGGACGGATCCAGGGACATCGGTGGACCAGGAGAGGTGAGTAGGGGGGGTCGGAAGGTGAGGGGGGGATCGGAAGGTGGGGGCAGCGGATCGCAGGAGCAGGGGAGCAGATAGTGACGGCGGTGACCGATCACCGCCATCTTTCGGTGGCGGCGGCCGATCACCGCCGTGACTCGATGTGGGGGGGTCAGATCGCGGTCTCCAGCCATGGCAGATGCTATTGCAGCATCGGCCATGGCTGGATTGTAATATTTCACCAGTTTCATTGGTGAAATATTACAAATCGCTCTAATTGGTTGTTTCACTTTTAACAGCCAATCAGAGCGATCGTAGCCAAGTGGGGGTTAAGCCAACCCCCCTGTGGTGATGCACTAAGGGTCCTGTTCCTGCGGGTCGGGTGACCTTTCAGTGACCCCGGTCACCCGACCCGCAGGAACATGATTTATAGCATGACGCCTACATTGGCGACATGGGTCGGGATGGCACAGGTTTTCATGACGCCAACGTAGGCATCATGGGTCGGGAAGGGGTTAACAGTGTGACGTGACTGCTCTAACTGTAAAGGACCCTTTCCTATTTAGCTGACTGAATCACCTTTCTTTCACTAATAATGAGTGCCCCATGGTCCAAAGTATGGTCTTTGCATGACACTGAGTCACTTCTCACGGCCAAACCATGAGACGAGATAGTCAGGAGTCCGATGTCAAAAGCCAAGAAGGTAAGTCATAAACAGAAGGAAGAGACAAAGGCATAGTCGAGTAATGTTTCATGGTCAGAATATCAGGAGCATAGCAAATCAGAGCAGAAGGGGTTAAACAGATGAATGGTCAGAACGAGGTCCAAGGTCAGGCAACGATCTACAAACAGAGACAAACCACACAGTAGCTGAATGTACACCTGGCAGAGGTCTGGGACTAACACTAACAGCCCAGTTAAGTAGCCTGGCAATGACCTGGGATAATGAACACTTGGAGACATGCAGCGCCTCCCAGTCTCAGATTGGATGGCTGAGCTGTCAATCAACACACTGACAGCTCACAACACCCTTGTACCACATTGGATGGCTGAGCTGTCAGTAACTGCATCCCAGACACTCTGAGGGGTGGAACTGTTACACTTTGGAAGGAATAAGTTATGTGCCAGTCCTTTGCATTAAACACACATATATTTATACATGTAAATGAGATCTTCTCTTAGGAATCTTTTTTCTAAACTAAACAAGCCCAACTTTTCCAACCTCTCCTCATATGAGATGCCTCCATCCCTTGTAATAATCTAGTTGCCAGCCTTTGAACTGACTCTAACTTCTGAATATCCTTTTTAAAATGTACAGCCCAAAACTGGATTCCATATTCTAGATGTAGCCTCACAAGTGATTTATAGAGTGGTAACGATATGTTGGGATCACAAGATTTCATCTTTCTTTTTATACACCCTAAAATCTTGTTTGCTTTTGCGGCTGCTGCTTAACAATGAGTAGTGCTGCTCAGCTAACTTGTAACCAGAATGCCAAAGTCCTTATCCTTTTCTGTAGTCCCGAGTATACTCGCATTTATTGTATATGCAGCAATAGGATTACTTCGTTCTAGGTTTATTACTCTACATTTATCAACATTGAACCTCATTTGCCAAGTGTTTGCCTATTCAGATATCTTATCCAAATCGTTTTGCAATATTGTAATGTCAAAGTCAGATTTTAACCCCTTCAAGACCCAGCCTATTTTGACCTCAAAGACCTTGCCATTTTTTGCAATTCTGACCAGTGTCCCTTTATGAGGTAATAACTCAGGAACGCTTCAACGGATCCTAGCGATTCTGAGATTGTTTTTTCGTGACATATTGGGCTTCATGTTAGTGGTAAATTTAGGTCGATAATTTTTGCGTTTATTTGTGAAAAAAATGGAAATTTGGCGAAAATTCTGAAAATTTTGTAATTTTCAAATTTTTAATTTTTATTCTGTTAAACCAGAGAGTTATGTGGCACAAAATAGTTAATAAATAACATTTCCCACATGTCTACTTTACATCAGCACAATTTTGGGAACAACATTTTTTTTTGTTAGGAAGTTATAAGGGTTAAAAGTTGACCAGCGATTTCTCATTTTTACAGCAAAATTTACAAAACCATTTTTTTTAGGGACCACCTCACATTTGAAGTCACTTTGAGGGGTCTATATGGCAGAAAATACCCAAAAGTGACACCTTTATAAAAACTGCACCCCTCAAGCTACTCAAAACTACATTCAAGAAGATTATTAACCCTTCAGGTGCGACACAGGAACTAAAGCAACGTGGAAGGAAAAAATGGACATTTTAGTTTTTCCAACAAAAATTTTCTTTTAGCATAAATTTTTTCATTTTTACATAGGCATCAGGATAAAATGGATCCTAAAATTTGTTGGGCAATTTCTCCTGAGTACACAGATACCTCATATGTGGTCATAAACCACTGTATGGGCGCACGGCAGGGCTCAGAAGGGAAGGAGCGCCATTTGACTTTTTGAATGGAAAATATGCTGGAATATATTAGCGGTTGCCATGTCGCATTTGGAGAGTTCCTGTGTGCCTAAACATTGGAGCTCCCCCACAAGTGACCCCATTTTGGAAACTAGACCCCCTAAGGAACTTATCTAGATGCATAGTGATCACTTTGAACCCCCAGGTGCTTCACAAATTGATCTGTAAAAAAAAGAAAGTACTTTTTTTTCACAAAAATTTTCTTTTAGCCTCAGTTTTTTCATTTTCACATGGGCAACAGTATAAATTGGATCCTAAAATTTGTTGGGCAATTTCTCCTGAGTACACAGATACCTCATTGTGGTCATAAACCACTGCTTGGGCGCACGGCAGGGCTCAGAAGGGAAGGAGCGCCATTTGACTTTTTGAATAGAAAATATGCTGGAATATTTAGCGGTTGCCATGTCGCATTTGGAGAGTCCCTGTGTGCCTAAACATTGGAGCTCCCCCACAAGTGACCCCATTTTGGAAACTAGACCCCCTAAGGAACTTATCTAGATGCATAGTGAGCACTTTGAACTCCCAGGTGCTTCACAAATTGATCCGTAAATAAAAGAAAGTACTTTTTTTTCACAAAAATTTTCTTTTAGCCTCAGTTATTTTCATTTTCACATGGGCAACAGTATAAATTGGATCCTAAAATTTGTTGGGCAATTTCTCCTGAGTACACAGATACCTCATATGTGGTCATAAACCACTGTTTGGGCGCACGGCAGGGCTCAGAAGGGAAGGAGCGCCATTTGACTTTTTGAATGGAAAATATGCTGGAATATTTAGCGGTTGCTATGTCGCATTTGGAGAGTCCCTGTGTGCCTAAACATTGGAGCTCCCCCACAAATGACCCCATTTTGGAAACTAGACCCCCTAAGGAACTTATCTAGATGCATAGTGAGCACTTTGAACCCCCAGGTGATTCACAAATTGATCCGTAAAAAAAAGAAAGTACTTTTTTTTCAAAAAAATTTTCTTTTAGCCTCAGTTTTTTTCATTTTCACATGGGCAACAGTATAAATTGGATCCTAAAATTTGTTGGGCAATTTCTCCTGAGTACACAGATACCTCATATGTGGTCATAAACCACTGTTTGGGCGCACGGCAGGGCTCAGAAGGGAAGGAGCGCCATTTGACTTTTTGAATGGAAAATATGCTGGAATATTTAGCGGTTGCCATGTCGCATTTGGAGAGTTCCTGTGTGCCTAAACATTGGAGCTCCCCCACAAGTGACCCCATTTTGGAAACTAGACGCCCTAAGGAACTTATCTAGATGCATAGTGAGCACTTTGAACCCCCAGGTGCTTCACAGAAGTTTATAACGCAGAGCCGCGAAAATAAAAAATCATTTTTTTTTCTCAAAAAATGATTTTTTAGCCCACTGTTTTTTATTTTCACAATGGTTACAGGAGAAATTGGACCTCAAAAGTTGTTGTCCAGTTTCTCCTGAGTACGCTAGTACCCCATATGTGAGGGGGAACCACTGTTTGGGCACACGTCAGGGCTCGGAAGGGATGTAGTGACGCTTTGAAATGCCGACTTGATGGAATGGTCTGCGGGCATCTTGTTACGTTTGCAGAGCCCCTGATGTGCCTAAACAGTAGAAACTCCCACAAGTGACCCCATTTTGGAAACTAGACCCGGCAAAGAACTTATCTAGATGTGTGGTGAGCACTTTGAACCCCCAAGGGCTACACAGAAGTTTATAACGCCCGGGCATGAAAATAAAAAAATCATATTTTTTCCACAATCAGGATCTTTTAGTCCCAATTTTTTTTATTTTCCCAAGGGTAACATGAGAAATTAGACCCAAAAGTTGTTGTCCAATTTGTCCTGAGTATGCTGATATCCCATATGTGGGAGAAAAGTACTGTATGGGCACACGTCGGGGCTCGGATGGGAAGTAGCGACGTTTTGAAATGCCCACTTGATGGAATGGTCTTCGGGCGTCATGTTACGTTTGCAGAGTCCCTGATGTGCCTAAACAGTAGAAACTCCCCACAAGTGACCCCATTTTGGAAACTAGATCCCCCAAGGAACTCCTATAGATGTGTGATAAGCACTTTGAATCTCCAAGTCCTTCACAGAAGTTTATAACGCAGAGCCGTGAAAATATAAAATCATTTTTTTTCCACAAAAATAATTTTTAGTCCCCAATTTTTTTTCCCAATGTTAACAGGAGAAATTAGAACCCCCAAAGTTGTTGTGCAATTTTTCCCGAGTACGCTGATACCCCATATGTGGGGATAAACCACTGTTTGGGCATACGTCGGGGCTTGGAATAAAGGGAGCACTGTTTGAGTTTTTGAACGCAAAATTTGCAGGAATCAATGGTGGCTCCATGTCGCGTATGGAGACCCCCTGATGTGCCTAAATAGTGGAAACCCCTCAATTCTAACTCCAACCCTAACCCCAACACACCCCTAACCCCAACCCTAACCCCTACACACACCAAACCCTAATACAAACCCTAATCATAACCCTAACCCCAACACACCCCTAACCCTAATCCCAACTCTAACCATAAACCTAACTACAAGCCTAACCCTAATTCCAACCCTAACCCTAATTCCAATCCTAACCCTAATTCCAACCCTAACCCAAATTCCAACCCTAACCGTAATTCTAACCTTAACCCTAATGCTAACCCTAACCCTAGTTCTAACCCTAAGGCTGGGTTCATATTGCGTTTTACCAGCCCGTTCAACACGTAGCGGTGACCGGCTGGTAACGGTATAGCATAACGCGATCACGTTATGCTATACCCGCTAGCGCAGATGAATCAGCAGATAATCAGCCGCGGATCCGCAGCAAAATCCGCCGCGGATCTGCAGCGAATCAGCAGCGAAATCCGCCGCGGATCAGCAGCAAAATCAGCCGCGGATCAGCAGCGAAATCAGCCGCGGATCAGCAGCGAAATCAGCCGCGGATCAGTAGCGAAATTAGCCGCGGATCAGTAGCGAAATCAGCCGCGGATCAGCAGCGAAATCAGCCGCGGATCAGTAGCGAAATCAGCCGCGGATCAGCAGCGAAATCCGCTGCCGATCCGCAGCGAATCAGCAGCAAAATCAGTCGCAGGTCAGCAGCGAAATCCGCCGTGGATCAGCAGCAAAATCCGCCGTGGATCAGCAGCGAAATCAGCCGCGGATCAGCAGCGAAATCAGCCGCGGATCAGCAGCGAAATCAGCCGCGGATCAGCAGCGAAATCCGCTGCGGATTCGCAGCGAATCAGCAGCAAAATCAGTCGGGGATCAGCAGCGAAATCCGCCGCGAATCAGCAGCGAAATCCGCCGCGGATCAGCAGCGAAATCAGCAGCGGATCAGCAGCGAAATCAGCCGCGGATCAGCAGCGAAATCCGCTGCGGATTCGCAGCGAATCAGCAGCAAAATCAGTCGGGGATCAGCAGCGAAATCCGCCGCGAATCAGCAGCGAAATCCGCCGCGAATCAGCAGCGAAATCAGCCGCGAATCCGCAGCGAAATCAGCCGCGGATCAGCAGCGAAATCCGTCGCAGGTCAGCAGCGAAATCCGCCGTGGATCAGCAGCAAAATCATCCGCGGATCCGCAGCGAATCAGCAGCGAAATCCGCCGCGGATCAGCAGCGAAATCCGCCGCGGATCAGCAGCGAAATCAGCCGCGGATCAGCAGCGAAATCAGCCGCGGATCAGCAGCGAAATCCGCTGCGGATTCGCAGCGAATCAGCAGCAAAATCAGTCGGGGATCAGCAGCGAAATCCGCCGCGAATCAGCAGCGAAATCCGCCGCGGATCAGCAGCGAAATCAGCAGCGGATCAGCAGCGAAATCAGCCGCGGATCAGCAGCGAAATCCGCTGCGGATTCGCAGCGAATCAGCAGCAAAATCAGTCGGGGATCAGCAGCGAAATCTGCCGCGAATCAGCAGCGAAATCCGCCGCGAATCAGCAGCGAAATCAGCCGCGGATCCGTCCGTGGATCAGCAGCGACATCCGCCGCGAATCAGCAGCGAAATCAGCCGCGGATCGCGCGGATCAGCAGCAAAATCCGCCGCGAATCCGCAGCGAAATCAGCCGCGGATCAGCAGCGAAATCACGTCGCAGGTCAGCAGCGAAATCCGCCGTGGATCAGCAGCAAATCAGCCGCGGATCCGCAGCGAATCAGCAGCGAAATCCGCCGCGGATCAGCAGCGAAATCCGCCGCGATCAGCAGCGAAATCAGCCGCGGATCAGCAGCGAAATCAGCCGCGGATCAGCAGCGAAATCAGCCGCGGATCAGCAGCGAAATCAGCCGCGGATCAGCAGCGAAATCCGCTGCGGATTCGCAGAGAATCAGCAGCAAATCAGTCGGGGATCAGCAGCGAAATCCGCCGCGAATCAGCAGCGAAATCCGCCGCGGATCAGCAGCGAAATCAGCAGCGGATCAGCAGCGAAATCAGTCGCGATCTGCAGCGAAATCCGCCGCGGATCTGCAGCGAAATCCGCGCGATTCAGCAGCGAATCAGCCGCGATCAGGCGCGGATCACAGCTCCGCGGATCAGCAGCGAAATCAGCCGCGGGTATCAGCAGCGAGAATCCGCCGCGGATCTGCAGCGAAATCCGCCGCGGATCAGCAGCAAAATCCGCTGCGGATCCGCAGCGAAATCAGTCGCGGATCTGCAGCGAAATCAGTCGCAGATCCGCAGCTAAATCAGTTGCGGATCCGCAGCGAAATCCGCCGCGGATCAGCAGCGAAATTCGCCGCGGATCCGCAGCGAAATCCGCTGCAGATCAGCAGCGAAATCAGCCGCGGATCAGCAGCGAAATCAGCCGCGGATCAGCAGCGAAATCAGCCGCGGATCAGCAGCGAAATCCGCTGCGGATTCGCAGAGAATCAGCAGCAAAATCAGTCGGGGATCAGCAGCGAAATCCGCCGCGAATCAGCAGCGAAATCCGCCGCGGATCAGCAGCGAAATCAGCAGCGGATCAGCAGCGAAATCAGTCGCGGATCTGCAGCGAAATCCGCCGCGGATCTGCAGCGAAATCCGCCGCGATTCAGCAGCGAAATCAGCCGCTGATCAGGCGCGGATCAGCCGCGGATCAGCAGCGAAATCAGCCGCGGATCAGCAGCGAAATCCGCCGCGGATCTGCAGCGAAATCCGCCGCGGATCAGCAGCAAAATCCGCTGCGGATCCGCAGCGAAATCAGTCGCGGATCTGCAGCGAAATCAGTCGCAGATCCGCAGCTAAATCAGTTGCGGATCCGCAGCGAAATCCGCCGCGGATCAGCAGCGAAATTCGCCGCGGATCCGCAGCGAAATCCGCTGCAGATCAGCAGCGAAATCAGCCGCGGATTAGCAGCGAAATCAGCCGCAGATCAGCAGCGAAATCCGCCGCGGATCTGCAGCGAAATCCGCCGCGGATCTGCAGCGAAATCCGCCGCGGATCCGCAGCGAAATCCGCCACACGTTGCGGATTTTGCTGCGGATCCGCGGCGTATTTTGCTGCCGATCCGCGGTGGATTTCGCTGCTGATCTGCGGCGGATATCGCTGCGCATCCGCGGCTGATTTTGCTGCTGATCCGCCGCGGATCAGCAGCGAAATCCGCCGCGGATCCACAGCAAAATACGCCGCGGATCCGCAGCAAAATCCGCAACGTGTGCACAGGGCCTAATAGGAAAAAAAAAAAAAAAAAAATCTTTATTTTTTTTATTTGTCCCTACCTATGATAAAGGGGGGGTTCATTTACTTTTTTTTATTTTGATCACTGTGACAGTTTATCACAGTGATCAAAATAAATTTTTGGACACTGGGGGGCGCACTGCGCATGCGCCGGCCGGCGGGCGCACTGCGCATGCGCCCGCCATTTTCCAAGATGGCGGCGCCCATGAAGAGGCCCGGGCGGACGCCGGGACCGATCCAGAGACATCGGTGGATCGGGAGAGGTGAGTAGGGTGGTCGGAAGGTTAGGGGGGGGATCGGAAGGTGGGGGCACCGGAGCAAAGGAGGAGGGGAGCTGTTAGTGACGGCGGTGACCGATCGCTGCCATCTTTCGGTGGCGGCGGCCGATCGCCGCCGTGACTCGGTGTGGGGGGGGTCAGGTCTCGGTGTCCAGCCATGGCAGATGCTATTGCAGCATCGGCCATGGCTGGATTGTAATATTTCACCAATTAAATTGGTGAAATATTACAGATTGCTCTGATTGGCTGTTTCACTTTTAACAGCCAATCAGAGCGATCGTGGCCACGGGGGGGTTAAGCCAACCCCCCTGTGGTGAAGCACAAAGGGTCCTGTAACTGCGGGTCGGGTGACCTTTGAGTGACCCCGGTCTCCCGGCCCGCAGGGACGAGATCCTTTCATGACGCAGGGTATGCGTCATAGGTCGGAATGGCACCGACTTTCATGACGCATACGCTGTGTCAAAGGTCGGGAAGGGGTTAATATCCTACATAGTTTGGTATCGTGAGCAAAGACTGACACTTTACTTTCAATTCCATCCACAAGGTCATTGATAAAGAGGTTAAAAAAAATTGGACCTAGCACAGATCCCTGCAGTCCCCACTGATATTTATTATTCTCTGCAATATATTTCTACAGGTCATCTCTTATGATGTCCTCAAAAATTTTGCACACTACTGATGTCAGGCTTACCTGACGGTAGTTTTCTGGATCCATCTTCTTACTTTTCTCAAATATCGGTACCACATCAGCCATCCTCCAATCCTGTGGCACCCACCCTGTTACAAGAGAGTCTAAGAATATGAGATACAGTGGTCTGTCAATTACTGAGCTCAGTTCCCTCAGTATCCGAGGATGCATGTCATCTGGGCTGGGGAATTTGTTAATGTTTAATTTGCTCAGATGCAGACGTACGTCTTCTTGTGTAAAACTAGTTATATCAGGTGGTGAACTTTGACTTTTGTCTTGTTGAAAGATCACTGGAACAGTCAGTTCACTGGTGTACATGGATGAAAAGTGTCTGTTTAATATCTCAGCCTTTTCTTTGTCCTCTATACTTATCTAATGTCACGATCCATTTTTGGATTTGTGGCAGATCTGGTTCCACTAAGTTAAACCTTTTTTCCTTTCAGGCCAGCGGGGGTTAATGTCAGTTTTTCCCCACTGGCAATCTGGTGTTACTGCAGTGCTGCTGAGTCAGCTGATGTGGGTGGTGACCACTCCTACCATCTTTTAAAAGGTCACCTAATGCATCAGCTGACTGTTGGTGATACAGTTCCTTTATGGAGACCAGCTTGGCAGGAGCAGCTCTCTGGTGTCAGCCACATCTGGTGTTTGGAGTCCAGTTGCTGTTTTTATCTGCGGAGCTTAGGAGCGGTGTACATAAGCTAAGTGTTGTGTTTTTTTTAACTTTGTCCCTTTGGTGTTTGTCACTTCCCCCTGTGTTTATTATCTGCAGAGGTGAGTCTAGTGATCCTTGCCGGCCAGTGCACTAGTCAGGGCAGTAATAGGTGACAGCTAGTGAAGAGGTATACTGATGGCGGCAGGGGAAGGAGCCACATAGGGTGTTAGGGGAGTGCAGGGACAGTCTCAGGTTTGAGCTCAGGTGGTGACCATCCCTCATTCCCTATTGTTAGGGCCTTCCTCTCACCTTTTCCATTCAGTTGATTGTGAGTTGTGCCGTTCGCTGACTGACCGCCCTTTGGGTCGTGTCACATCGTGATATCTAGTTATTATTGTCTTTTAATACCATCTATTTTTTATTTTTTGGCATTGATGTATTTATAAATTTTTTGGGATTTATTTTAATGTCGCTGGCGATTTGTTTCTCTGTAGATAACTTTGCTAACTTGATTTCTATTTTACATTTCTTATTGAGATCTTTATACTCCTGAAATGAAATTTCTGTTTTCTCAGCCTTCAAGATTTTGAATACCCTTTGTTTTTCTCTTATTAAACTTTGTACTATCTTATCTATCCATAATGGATTCCTTTTATTCCTGGATATTTTATTACCACAGGGTATAAATTTTCTACGGGATTCTAGTAGTACATATATCCTCAAAAATGCCCCATTTGTGCTCGGTATCTCGTCTACACGATTGAGTTCTTCCCTTAGTTTGTTGAAATCAGCTTTCCTAAAGTTCCAGGTTTTTGCATTACCCTTTTGAATGTTTGATTGAAAATTACATTGACACTTACTACACTTCTCAAAAAAATAAAGGGAACACTAAAATACCATATCCTAGGTATCTCTGAATTAAATATTCCAGTTGCAAATCTTTATTCATTACATAGTGGAATGCGGTGGGAACAATAAAACATAAAAATGATCAATGTAAATCAAAATTAATATCCCATGGAGGTCTGGATTTGGAATGATTCTCAAAATCAAAGTGGAAAATCAAATTACAGGCTGATACAACTTCAGTGGAATTGCCTCAAGACAAGGAAATGATGCTCAGCAGTGTGTGTGGACTCCACGTGCGTGTATGACTTCCCTATAATGCCTGGGCAATTCTCCTGATGAGGTTGCGGATGTTCTTCTGAGGGATCTCTTCCCAGACCTGGATTAAAACACTAGAACTACTGAGGTAGTCATTTTGACTACTTCGCACATAGTGAGAAGTAGTCAAAATGACTATCCAGTAGTTCTAGTGTTAAAGCATCAGTCAACTCATGGACAGTCTGTGTTGCAATTTTGTGTTGCTAGATGGAACAAGACTTGATGTCCCAGATGTGCTCAAATGGATTCAGGCCTGTGGAACAGGCAATCCAGTCCATAGAATCATTGCTTTCATCATGCAGGAACTGCTGACACACTTCAGCCACATGAGGCCTGGCATTGTCATGCATCAGAAGGAACCCAAGTCCCACTCCACCTGCATATGGTCTCACTACAGGTTTGAGAATCTTATCCCGGTATATAATGGTAGTCAGGTTACCTCTGGTTAGCACATGGAGGGTTGTGCGGCCTTCTAAAGAAATGCCTCCCCACACCATTACTGATCCACTGCCAAACCCGTCATGCTGGCAAATGTTGCAGGCAGCAGATCATTGTCCACAGCATCTCCAGACTCTGTCACATCTGTCACATGTGCTCAGTATGAACCTGCTCTCATCCGCGAAGAGAACAGGGTGCCAATGTCAAATCTGCCAATGTTGGTGTTCTCTGACAAATGCCAATCGCCCTGCAAGGTGTAGGGCTGTAAGAACAACACTCACTTGGAGATGTCGGGCGCTCAAACTACCATCATGGAGTCTGTTTCTGACAGTTTGAGCAGACACATGGATGTTAGTGGCCTGCTGGAGGTCATTTTGCAGAGCTCTGGCACTGCTCCTCCTGATCCTCCTTGCAAAAAGGAGGAGGCAGCGCTCCTGCTGCTGGGTTGTTGCCCTCCTACAGTCCCTTCCACGTCTCCTGGTGTACTGGCCTCTCTCCTGGTATTTGCTCTATGCTCTGGACACTGTGCTGACAGACACAGCTACCCTTATTGCCACAGCTCGCATTGATGTGCCTTCCTGGATGAGCTGCACTGCCTTAGCAACTTCTGTTGGTTGTAGGCACCACCTCATGATACTGTACAATACCTCTAGGGGTGAGAGCAATGATAAAATGCAAAAGTGACCAAAACAGCCAAAAAAGATGAGAATAGAGAAATGGTCTGTGGTCGCCACTTGCAGAACCAATCCTTTATAGGGGTGTCTTGCTAATTGGCAATCATTTGTAACTGTTGTCTATTACATTTGCACAACAGCAGGAGAAATTGATTCACAATTGGTGTTGCTTTGTTACTGGAGAGGTAGATTTCACAAAAGTGTGATTGACTTGGAGTTAAATTGTGTTGTATTAGTGTTCCCTTTGTTTTTTTGAGCAGTGTATATTATGGTCACTGCATCCCAAATGCTCCCTTACCTGTAGATCTGAAATTGTATCTGGTCTATTTAACAGAACCAGGTCCAGCAGATTACCTCCCCTGGTCTGTTCATCTACCAGCTGAGAGAGGTAATTGTCCTGAATTGTGGATAAGAACTTGCAGCCTTTAGCACAACCAGAAGATTCTTTGTCCAGTTGAATGTCTGGATAGTTAAAATCACCCATAATAAGGACCCTGTTATTATTTGCTTCCTTTTTAATTTGTTGCAGCATTTCATCCTCTACTTGTTCAGCTATATTAGGAGGCTTGTAGCAAACTCAAATTAGCAGCTTTCCATTATTACCTTCCCTAAGTGCATTTACCCATACTGACTACATTGTCGCAGCTCCCCCAATGTCATCATTGAGCACAGGTCATAATTTGGATTTAACTAAAATAAATACCCCTCCACATTTTCCTGTCCTTTCTAAATGTAGTGTAACCCTCTACGTTTGTCACCTAGTTAGGGCTTTTATCAGCCAGGTTTCCGTAATTCCCACCACATTGTATTCTGTAGCTGACATAAGGGTTTCCAATTCATTCATTTTGTTTGCAAGGCTTCTTGCATTTGCCAGCAGTCATTTATTATAATTAGTACATTTATTACTCCTCCTCACCTTCCTATGTTCCTTGCATGTCCCAGCTGTTAGGGTCTGCGGAACGCACCAAATATAAGATGTGGAGAGGTGCGTTCGCAGCCTGGGGTCCACCGTGCAGGCGGAGCCTGCTGCTAGTAAAATGGCGCAAGAAGCGAACTCTGTTATCCCGCAGAGTCGCCAAAATAAACGCCGTAACGCGCTGTGGCAATATGTGCGATCTCTGTTAATCCACAGAGCCGCTAGAAGGAGTGCCGCAGTGCTATATGGCGATGTGTGCGAACTCACTTAACACAACTGAGTCACAAAATAAACACGCTAGGGCGCTGTCTAGCGTTGAAAGCGAACTCTGTTACGTCACAGAGCCGCTGAGACAAACTTCTGTGTCCTGTCAGGCACCCAGGTACACAGTGAACAGCTAAGCGAACATAGAACGTGATCATGCGCTAATGTCCTCGCGGGATTCACCCGCAATCTATGGCGTCTGAACGCCAGACCCTGAATACGGCAATCAAACTCCTCACCGGTCATGCCGGCAATCTAGGGCATCAAGGACACCGACCCTGACCAGCCAGCATACCAAACTCCTCACCGATTAAGTCGGTATTCTAGGGGCTTATTTGAGCCGGGCCCTAACCACACACACGCATGACCACACTGGCGCTAAGCATATAACGATTGATATTAGCGCATGGTGGCCCAGCCATGCCACCCTTTTATAGCAACAGCTACAGGACCTGGCAGAAACAAGGACCAATGAGAAACTGTTCCAAACACATGTAGTTTCAGGACCTTCCTGGCGGACCAATAGGAGCTGCTGCAGTACCTGAACATGTGACCCCTGATCTCCAATGAGAGATCATACCCTGGGCATGCTCAGAAGGGGAAACGCAGGACTTCGTCTCAAAGACGTCTGCTCCAGCACTGGCTATAATAGCAGATCCAGGAGAGGCAGCAGCAAGTCTCTGCACAGTACTGGAACGGGCAAGACGCTGGGACCGACGTCTCTGCTGAGCAGGCTCCACTGCGGCCGGAGATGAATGGGGGACCGCAGCGGGACTGGTTCAAGACTCCCCTTGTGTAGCAGCGGGAACTTGAACCCTAACATTACCCCCCCTCCTATGGCCCCACCTTCTTTGGGCCTCACTGCGCTCAAAGGCAGCGATGAGCTGCGGAGCGTGAACATGCTCGGCAGGCTCCCAGGACCTATCCTCAGGCCCATAACCCCTCCAATCCACCAAATAAAATTTTTTGCCTCGTACCACCTTGCACCCAACAATGGCGTTCACCTCATGATGGTCGGTAGATGAACCCGACGTCCCGGCAGATGACTCGGAAAACCTGGAAATGGCCACGGGTTTCAGGAGGGACACCTGAAAGGTGTCGGTGATACCAAGGCGAGGCGGAAGGGCTAGGCGGTAAACTACCGGGTTCACCTGCTCAAGAACTTTAAAGGGGCCCAAAAAGCGAGGTGCCAACTTGGTGGACTCTACACGTAGCCTGATGTTTCGGGCAGAAAGCCACACTAGGTCACCCGCAGCAAATGTAGGAGCGGGGCGCCTATGGGCATTGGCCGAAGACCTCATCCTCTCTTTGGAGGCCTGAATGGCATCCTGGGAGCGGTCCCAAATGTCCCGTGCCTCCACAGCCCACTCTGCCACCCTGGAATCGGCGGAAGACACGGGCATGGGCACTGGTACCCGCGGATGCTGACCGTAGTTCAGGAGGAATAGGGTCTGTGTGGTGGAGTCAGCCACAGCATTATTTAGAGCGAACTCAGCCCACGGTAGCAAGGATGCCCAGTCATCCTGCCTGGCAGAGACAAAATGTCGCAAGTATGTGACCAAGGTCTGGTTGGCCCTCTCTACCAACCCATTCGTCTCGGGATGGTATGCAGAGGAGAGATTCAACTCAATGCTGAGTAAACGACACAGCTCTCTCCAGAACCGAGACGCAAACTGGGGACCTCGATCACTGACAATTTTGTCTGGCATACCGTGTAGGCGGAAAATATGCCTAATAACTGTGGTAACGGCACTAAGTGCACCATTTTGGAGAAGTGGTCAGTTATCACCCAGATGATGGTGCAGCGCCGAGACTTGGGTAAGCCCACCACAAAATCCATCCCGACCATCTCCCAAGGCCTGTCTGCCACTGGTAAAGGGAAAAGTAACCCAGCTGGCCGTTGTCGAGGGGACTTATTCTTGGCGCAGGAGACGCACGCCTGAACGTATTCCCTGACATCACGGGCCATCTGCGGCCACCAGTATGTCCTCGCCAGCAACTCAGAAGTCCTTTTTGTCCCAAAATGTCCACCCACCCTGGACGAATGTGCCCAAGAGAGTACCTCCGGTCGCAAATTGGTGGGCACAAAAGTCTTGCCCGGAGGCACAGACTCAAGCGAAACCGGAGCCACCGTTCTTAGGCTCTCTGTGGGGACAATAAGCCGAGGCTCCTCCTCCACCTCCTCAGTGTACACCACGGAGCGAGATAGAGCGTCTGCGCGAATGTTCTTCTCACCGGAGAGGAAATGGAGGGTGAAATGGAACCGGGAGAAGAACAAGGACCATCTGGCCTGACGGGAATTTAGCCTCTGGGCTGTCTGCAAATACACCAAGTTCTTGTGGTCCGTGAATACTTGGAAGGTGAAGCGAGCCCCCTCCAGAAGATGTCTCTACTCAGAGAAGGCCAACTTCATAGCCAGTAACTCCCTGTCCCCGATGGAATAATTCCTCTCTGCTGGTGTAAAGGTTTTGGAAAAGAAGAAGCAGGGATGCTTCCGACCCTCGGCATCCTTTTGAAAAAGGACTGCTCCAGCACCAACAGAAGAGGCATCCACCTCTAAAATAAACGGTTTATCGACATCGGGGCGATGTAAGATGGGAGCACTGGCGAAATGCGACTGGATGGAGGAGAATGCCTTGGTGACCTCCTCTGACCACAACTTGGGATTAGCTCCCTTCTTGGTGAGGGCTACCAAGGGAGCTACCAAAGTAGAGAAGTGGGGAATGAATTGGCGATAGTAGTTAATGAACCCCATAAAGCGCTGCACCGCCTTAAGGGAGTGGGGTTCTTGCCAATCCATCACAGCCTGTAGTTTGGTAGGATCCATAGACAATCCCTGGGCGGAGATGATATAGCCCAGGAAAGGTAGAGACTCCTGCTCAAACATGCACTTCTCCAACTTCGCATATAGGGAATTTGCTCGCAAGAGGTCGAAGACCTTGCAGACATCTCTCCGGTGGGAGGCCATATCTGGAGAAAAGATGAGAATGTCATCCAGATAGACTACCACCGAGGTGGTCAACATATCCCCGAAGATGCCGTTCACAAAGTCTTGGAAGACAGCTGGGGCATTACATAGCCCAAAGGGCATTACCAGATATTCATAATGCCCATCCCTGGTGTTAAAGGCCGTCTTCCATTCGTCCCCCTCACGGATGCGAATCAGGTTATTCACACCCCGCAGGTCTAGCTTAGTAAATACCCTTGCTCCCCGAAGCCTGTCAAAGAGCTCAGAGATTAGCGGCAAAGGATACTTATTTTTCAGGTGATAGCGTTGAAACCCCTATAATCAATGCACGGACGTAATTCTCCGTTCTTCTTCTGCACAAAGAAGAACCCCGCTCCCGCTGGTGACACCGACTTCCTAATGAATCCCCTTGCCAAGTTCTCCTGAATATATTGGGACATGGCCTCTGTCTCAGGAAGAGAGAGGGGATAAACCCTTCCTCTAGGAGGCTCAGCTCCAGGCAAGAGGTCGATAGGACAGTCATAGGGGCGATGAGGCGGAAGAGTCTCCGCAGCCTTCTTCGAGAAAACGTCGGCATAAGACCAATAGACCTTGGGAAGAGGAGAGAGGTCTATGGGTATCTCAGTGGTGTTGACCTGCACGCTGTCCCGTATGCATCTGCCTTTACATAAATTACCCCAACCCAGAATTCTCCCTGAAGACCACTCAATATGGGGAGAGTGGTGGCGGAGCCAGGGTAATCTCAACAAAACCTCATCTATACCCTCAGGGAGGATAAAAAATGATATATTCTCCTGATGGGAAGGAGACATAGACAAGGTGAGTGGGACAGACTGATGGGTGATTTGTGTGGGCAGAATTGCTCCGTTCAACACCCGTACCGATACTGGTTCAGCCAGCAACACCAAAGGCATGGTGTGGCGAGAAGCAAAGGAGGACGACATAAAATTCCCCTCTGCCCCAGAATCCACACACAGCTTGATGGGTAGGGTGGTAGAACCGTGGGTAATTATCCCTTGAGGAGCACTTTAGGGGCAAAACTCATGGCGTCCAGTGACCCTGTTCCTATGGTTACTGGGCGCGACCATTTATTCAGCTGCTGTGGACATCGGTTGGCAAAATGTCCCTGCTGCTGGCAAATATAACAAATCGGGGATGGACGAGTGACCCAAGATTTAGATCCTGCAGGAGCAACCTCCTGAAGGTCGGGCGCCTGAACAGGCGACTCCAGAGGGGTGGCGAAGGTAGGAGCCAACCGGACACTCTGCCTACACTGGGCATGTTCCAGCCTCTCCAGTGTGGCAGGAATCTCCCTGGTAGCCAAGGCGTCTTTCACATGACCCGCCAGTCCTCTCCAGAACACGGGAATGAGGACTTTATCTGGCCACTCTAATTCCGAGGCCAGAGTCCGAAATTGGACAGCAAAATGGCTGACCAAAGCCGAACCCTGGGTACTTGCCAGCAGTTGGAGTGCCGTATCGTGGGTGACCTAAGGTCCTAGAAAAACCTTTTTCAGAGCCTCCAGAAAACGAGAAGCGCTCTGCACCACACGGTCCTCGCGCTCCCACAGCGGCGTTGCCCACTCCAACGCTCTGCCCGACAGAAGAGCTATCACAAAGCCCACTTGTGCCCGATCCGTGGGGAAACGTGCAGCCAGAAGCTCGAGGTGTAGGGAGCACTGACTTACGAATCCCCGACATTGCTTGCTGTCACCAGCAAACTTGTCTGGAAGCGGGAGGTGGGACAATGTAGGGACAGAGGTGGCAGAGGACAAACTGGCTACAGCTACGCTAGCAGCCTGAACAGCGACTGCGGTAACATCCACAGCTGAGGTTGTGCGCTCAAGAGCCGCCAACCTACCCTCCAGCTGCTGGATGTACAGCTGTAAACGCTGTTCATCCACCATTTTACTAGCCAGGCCCTGACGCTAATATTTTGTTGGGGTCTGCGGAACGCACCAAATATAAGATGTGGAGAGGTGCGTTCGCAGCCCGGGGTCCACCGTGCAAGCGGAGCCTGCTGCTAGTAAAATGGCACAAGAAGCGAACTCTGTTATCCCACAGAGTCGCCAAAATAAACGCCGTAACGCGCTGTGGCAATATGTGCGAACTCTGTTAATCCACAGAGCCGCTAGAAGGAGTGCCGCAGCGCTATATGGCGATGTGTGCAAACTCACTTAACACAACTGAGTCGCAAAATAAACACGCTAGGGTGCTGTCTAGCGTTGAAAGCGAACTCTGTTACGTCACAGAGCCGCTGAGACAAACTTCTGTGTCCTGTCAGGCACCCAGATACACAGTGAACAGCTAAGCGAACATAGAACGTGATCATGTGCTAATGTCCTCGCGGGAGTCACCCGCAGTCTATGGCGTCTGAACGCCAGACCCTGAATATGGCAATCAAACTCCTCACCGGTTATGCCGGCAATCTAGGGCATCTAGGACACCGACCCTGACCAGCTAGCATACCAAACTCCTCACCGATTAAGTCGGTATTCTAGGGGCTTATTTCAGCCGGGCCCTAACCACACACACGCATGACCACACTGGCGCTAAGCATATAACGATTGATATTAGCGCATGGCGGCCCAGCCATGCCACTCTTTTATAGCAACAACTACAGGACCTGCCAGAAACAAGGACCAATGAGAAACTGTTCCAAACACATGTAGTTTCATGACCTTCCTGGCAGACCAATAGGAGCTGCTGCAGTACCTGAACATGTGACCCCTGATCTCCAATGAGAGATCTTACCCTGGGCATGCTCAGAAGGGGAAACGCAGGACTTCATCCCAAAGACGTCTGCTCCAGCACTAGCTATAATAGCAGATCCAGGAGAGGCAGTAGCAAGTCTCTGCACAGTACTGGAACAGGCAAGACGCTGGAACCGACATCTCTGCTGAGCAGGCTCTACTGCGGCCGGAGATGAATGGGGGACCGCAGCGGGACTGGTTCGAGACTCCCCTTGTGCAGCAGCGGGAACTCGAACCCTAACACCAGCCCCCTCTAAATCCTCATTCACCCCTATTGGCCTACTCTATCTAAAATAACCAATGCGTTTTGGGGAATGCTTGATTCCCATTCTTTTTGGCTCCTTCAGGACATCGTATCCTGTGACATCACATGCCTTTTCCAGTGTCACCGTCCATCTTTGTTTTTGGTACCCATGGACGCTACCAGCTGGAGCGCTCCTGGCTCTACACACGTGGCTTTCTCCTTTGACCTGCTACTCCTTCGCCAGCCTGTTTAGCTTTCTCTTCAGCAGCGATGCTGACTACTCCCATCCAAAGGTACAGTAAGTACTATATCTCACAGTATAATGCTGCACCACCAATGAGGATAAGTAACATAAAAATACAAATGGTGATTTCTTGAAAGCTGCTATGAATATCTTCAAATTTCGTTCTGTCATGTAGGGCAGAGACAATCTACACTGCGGATATAAACAGACTAAGCAACATTTTCGAAAGATCTCTAGGTTTTTGAACTGAGTTTTTTTCCTAAATTATCGGCAACATTTTAATTAAGTATTATATATGGGTTAATAGGTCTTTTTGTTTTTATATGTATACACAGTCTTGTCTTATTTTAACAAAAACCGACATCTTGGAAATACATATGTTCAATCCCTATATGGGAAAGGGTGCTAGAAAATAGCAAAGACGTGGGGGCAACTCCCATGATAATTAGTTCCTAAAGAGAATTTCGGAGTGTGAAGCCCCAAAACCATACATAGAAATATAACAATATCCACTTTAGTGAAAAGGTGCACAATTTTTATTAAACAGATACAAAGACATATAAAAGTTTAGTAATAGTGATGGATAGATGGTGATGACAAAAAGGACAACACAAACGGCACCATGGAACTCTATGCTGCTGTGTACAACTATTAACTCCAGGCTTACAGTTATGAGTACCTGTATGTCATGTTATAGATATCAGGAGCTGTCTCTCCCGGAAACTGAAGGTGGGGCAACCTTGATGCTAATAGGTAAGTCAGAAGTCTGAACAGTATCTCACAAATTGCCCACAGCTACAGTTCCCAAGTAGGACAGACAACCGGCACACAAACAGACAATATAAAGGATAAAGTGCAGAGTGCATGAGAAAGTGCTAGGTATAGTGCTTACCTACGTGGGGCACAGATGAGGTGCACGTTATGTCCTTAGCCCCAACGCACGTTTCACGCTATGGGCTTCTTCGGTGGGGCTTGTGTGGGTTGCTGCAGTGTGCTGGTCTCCAGGGGTACCCATTACACTGTCCCAGAATGGTGGTGTGGAGCAGTGGCGTAGCGTGGGGGGGGCGGTCCGCCCCAGGCGGCACGTGTGTGTGGGGGCGGCGCAGCAGCAGCAATTCCATACCCCAACAGTCCCGATTCTAACCCCTCCCACCCGCTGTCTCGGTCAGGACACTATGTGTCCTGCAGTGAGAAGTCGCCACGCCCCCCATGCACCCTTCTTTGCCCTCCCAACTTCGCACAGCCAGCATTTACCATTGCTGTGCTGTCCTTTGTAAAGGTGCTAGCAGGACCTGTGATGAGGTCACAGGAGGGGAGGAGTTAGGTGTCACATGATCAGGCCCCTGTGTGCAGGAAGCTGCTGTACTGGTCGTCATGGTGCTGGATGATGGTAAGTTTATATGTGGGATCATAAGGGGTTTACAGTGTGGATGTAGCTGAGCTGTGTGTGCATGAGGTGTACGGAGCGGAGCCGTGTGTACGAGGTGTACGGAGCAGAGCCGTGTGTATACGAGGTGTACGGAGCGGTGCCGTGTGTGTACGAGGTGTACGGAGCAGAGCCGTGTGTGTACGAGGTGTACGGAGCAAAGCCGTGTGTGTACGAGGTGTACGGAGCGGAGGTGTACGGAGCGGAGCCGTGTGTGTACGAGGTGTACGGAGCGGAGCCTTGTGCATGCGAGGTGTGTGGAGCGGAGCCGTGTGTGTACAGGGCCACAAAGAGCGGAGCTGCGCATGTACAAGGGTCCTGTTACTTGCGGGATCTGTGTGCTTGGGGGCTGCAGGGGGAAGGAGGGGTGCCATTATGTGCATGGGTCTGCGTGGGGATGGAGCGAATGCTGTTTTCTGTGTAGGGCTGGGTCCCTGTCCCGCTGTCCTGGCCGGGAGGTTTACTTTCCCGCATTAGAATCGTACATGCGGAAACCCGGGGACCTCCCACACGTTTTGGCAGCCACACGTCACGTTCCACCGGAGGTGACGTGCTGTAAGTCAGCTGAACGCTGGAAATGACCGCTGACCTCATTTCCGGCGGTCAGCTTACAGCAGCAGGTACTGTAACTCGTTCTCGGGAGAGTCTTCAGAACGGCGACGCATCGAGCTGCTGGATCTGTTGGAGTGAGAGCCGGGTATTGTACGGACCGCTGCATACAATACCCGACTCTCACTGAGCGAGACAAGTAGGATGTGGGGATCTCAACATGGGATCTGTTCAACAGATGAACAGATCCCCAGATCCTGCCTGTCTCGCTCAGTGAGAGCCGGGTATTGAATGGAGCGCCTCATAGCTGGTGAGATCCCCACATCCTGGGGAAATGAGGTCAGCGATGGAACGTGACTTGTGGCTGCCAGAATGTGTGGGAGGTCCCCGGGGTTTCCGTATGTACGATTCTAATGCGGAAAGTAAACCGCCTGGCCGGGACAGCGGACAGGGTCCCGAAATCGGGACTGTCCCGCTGAAACCGGGACGGTTGAGAGGTATATGTTTATAATTATTGTTTATGAAACAGTGTGATCAGCAGTGCTAAATGGGTGTGGTCAGGGCGTGGATATGGGTGTGACCAGTGAAATGGGTGTGGCTAGGGGTGTGGCCTAAAATTTGCCGCCCCGGGCGCCACAAACAGTTGCTACGCCACTGGTGTGGAGAGGAAAGAGTCAAGCACTGTCCTCTAAGTGGAGGAAATTCACTGGCCAGGATGCAAGTACATATACTTAATATCAATAGAATAAAATCAATAAACAAACAGCAACAATTTAACCCCTTAAGGACAGAGCCATTTTGCAGCTTAATGACCGGGCCAATTTTTACAATTCTGACCACTGTCACTTTATGAGGTTATAACTCTGGAACGCTTTAACGAATCCCGCTGATTCTGAGATTGTTTTTTCGTGACATATTGTACTTCACGTTAGTGGTAAAATTTCTTTGATATGACTTGTGTTTATTTATGAAAAAAACGGAAATATGGCGAAAATTTTGAAAATTTAACAATTTTCAAACTTTAAATTTTTATGCCCTTAAATCAGAGAGATATGTCACACAAATTTCTTAATAAATAACATTTCCCACATGTCTGCTTTACATCAGCACAATTTTGGGACCAAAATTTTTTTTTGTTACGAAGTTATAAGGGTTAAAAGTTGACCAGCGATTTCTCATTTTTACAACACCATTTTTTTTTAGGGACCACATCACATTTGAAGTCACTTTGAGGGGTCTATATGATAGAAAATACCCAAAAGTGACACCATTCTAAAAACTGCACCCCTCAAGGTGCTCAAAACCACATTCAAGAAGTTTATTAACCCTTCAAGTGCTTCACAGGAGCTGAAGCAATGTGGAAGGAAAAAATTGACATTTAACTTTTTTTGCAAAAGCTTTACTTCGGAACCAAGTTTTTTTATTTTCACAAGTGTTAAAAGAAAAAATGAACTACAAAATTTGTTGTGCAATTTCTTCTGAATACTTCGATACCCCATATGTGGGGGTAAACCACTTTTTGGGCGCGTGGCAGAGGTCGCAAGGGAAGGAGCGCCGTTTGACTTTTTCAACGCAGAATTGGCTGAATGCCATGTCGCGTTTAGATAGCCCCTGATGTGCCTAAACAGTGGAAACACCCCACAAGTGACCCCATTTTGGATACAAGACCCCTTAAGGAACTTATCTAGATGTGTGGTGAGAACTTTGAACCTCCAAGTGCTTCACACAAGTTTATAACCTAGAGCCGTGAAAAAAAAAATAAATTTTTTTTCCACAAAAATGATCTTTTCACCCCAATTTTTAATTTCCCAAGGGTAATAAGACCGCAAAAGTTTTTGTGCAATTTGTCCTGAGCATGCTGATACCCCATATGTGGGGGTAAACCACTTTTTGGGCGCACGGCAGAGGTCGCAAGGGAAGGAGCGCTGTTTGACTTTTTCAACGCAGAATTGGCTGGATGCCATGTCGCGTTTAGAGAGCCCTGATGTGCCTAAACAGTGGAAACCCCCAACAAGTGACCCCATTTTGGAAACTAGACCCCCTAAGGAACTTATCTAGATGTGTGGTGAGCACTTTGAACCTCCAAGTGATTCACACAAGTTTATAACGTAGAGCCGTGAAAATAAAAAATCATATTTTTTCCACAAAAATGATCTTTTCACCCCAATTTTTATTTTCCCAAGGGTAACAAGACCCCAAAAGTTTTTGTGCAATTTGTCCTGAGCATGCCGATACCCCATATGTTGGGGTAAACCACTTTTTGGGCGCACGGCAGAGGTCGCAAGGGAAGGAGCTCCGTTTGACTTTTTCAACGCGGAATTGGCTGGACGCCATGTCGCATTTGTAGAGGCCCTGATGTGTCTAAACAGTGGAAACCCCCACAAGTGACCCCATTTTGGAAACTAGACCCCCTAAGGAACTTATCTAGATGTGTGGTGAGCACTTTGAAGCCCCAAGTGCTTCACAGAAGTTTATAACGCCCGGGCGTGAAAATAAAAAATCATATTTTTTCCACAAACCTGATCGTTTAGTCCCCAATTTTTTATTTTCACAAGGGTAACAGGAGAAATTGGACAACAAAAGTTGTTGTACAATTTGTCCTGAGTATGCTGATACCCCATATATGGGGGGGGACCACTGTTTGGGCGCACGGCAGGGCTTGGAATGGAAGCAGCACCGTTTGACTTTTTCAAACCAAAATTGGCTGGAATTGAGATTGGACACCATGTCGCGTTTGGAGAGCCCCTGATGCGCCTAAACAGTGGAAACCCCCACAAGTAACACCATTTTGGAAACTAGACCACCTATGGAACTTATCTAGATCCGCTGTGAGCACTTTGAACCCCCAAGTGTTTCACAAAAGTTTATAATGCCTGGGTGTGAAAAAAAAAAAAAACAATTTTCCACAAAAATGATTTTTTAGTCCCAAATTTTTGATTTTTCACAAGGAAATTGGACCCCAAAAGTTGTTGTCCAATTTGTCCTGAGTACGCTGGTACCAAATATGTGGGGGGGGGGAAACTGTTTTGGCGCACAGCAGGGCTTGGAAAGGAAGTAATAACGTTTTGGAATGCAGACGTTGGTGGGGGTCATGTTCCGTTTGCAGTGCCCCAGATGAGCCTAAACAGTGGAAAACCCCCACAAGTGACCCCATTTTGGAAACTAGACCCCATAAGGAACTTATCTAGATCTGTGGTGAGCACTTTGAACCTCCAAGTGTTTCACAAAAGTTTATAATGCCTGGGTGTGAAAAAAAAAAATCAATTTTCCACAAAAATGATTTTTTAGTCCCAAATTTTTGATTTTTCACAAGGAAATTGGACCCCAAAAGTTGTTGTCCAATTTGTCCTGAGTACGCTGATACCAAATATGTGGGGGGGGGGAACTGTTTTGGCGCACAGCAGGGCTTGGAAAGGAAGTAACGTTTTGGAATGCAGACGTTGGTGGGGGTCATGTTCCGTTTGCAGTGCCCCAGATGAGCCTAAACAGTGGAAACCCCCCACAAGTGACCCCATTTTGGAAACTAGACCCTTAAGGAGCTTATCTAGATGTGTGGTGAGCACTTTGAACCCCCTAGTGCTTCACAGAAATTTATAAACGCAGAGACGTGAAAATGAAAAATCATTTTTTTTCTCAAAAATGATTTTTTTAGCCAGCTATTTTTTATTTTCCCAAGGGTAATCGGAGAAATTAGAACCCCAAAATTGGTGTGCAATTTGTCCTGAGTACGCTGATACCCCATATGTTGGGGTAAACCACTGTTTGGGCGCACGGCAGGGCTCGGAAGGGAGGGAGCGCCATTTGACTTTTTGAACGCCACATCGTGTTTGGAGACCCCCTGATGTGCCTAAATAGTGGAAATCCCTCAATTCTAGCTCCAACCCTAATCCCAACACACCCCTAACCCTAATCCCAACCCTAATCCCAACCCTAATTCCAACCCTAATTGTAACCCTAACCTTAATTATAACCTTAATTATAACCCTAACCCTAATTGTAACCCTAACCCTAATTCTAACCCTAATTATAACCCTAACCCTAAGGCTAGGTTCATTTTGCGTTTTACCAGCCCGTTCAACACATAGCGTTTACGGGCTGGTAATGGTATAGCATAACGCGATCGCATTATGCTATACCCGCTAGCGCAGAGGAATCAGCAGATGATTCATCTGCGCTAGCGGTGACGGAGCCCAAACGCTGCAGCCCGCGTCCGAGGCTCCGTCACTGAATGATGGCACGTCGCAAACGCATGCCGCTTTACGGCATGCGTCGCGATGCGCCCTCAAATGGGGGTGAATGGCAGCGTTAACGGACTGCGTTACACCGCGTTATACCGCGGTGTAACGCAGTCCGTCTAACGGACTGCCATAACGCAGTATGAACCCAGCCTAACCCTAACGCTAATTATAACCCTTACCCTAAGGCTGCTTTCACACTTCCAGCGGGCGCCTGTCGGCGCCCCTGGCATTTTGCCGCAGCGCCGCATCAGAAAACCTGATGCGCCGCCGGCGGCCGCATGCGGTTTTTTGCCGGATGGTTTCTGATGCCCGGAGACATCAGAAACCATCCGGCAAAAACAAAAAACGTTACATGCAGCGTTTTGTCCGGCCGCCGCAATGTACATTTGCGCCGTATCCGGACAAAACTGGATGCAACGCATTGACATGCGGCGCCATCCGGCGCTAATGCAAGTCAATGCAAAAAAACGCATGCGGCGCATCAGATTTTCTGATGCGGCGCTGCGGCTAAATGCCGGGGGCGCCGTCAGGCGCACACCGGATGTGTGAAACCAGCCTAATGCTAACCCTAACCCTAATTATAACCTTAACCCTAATTATAACCCTAACCCTAATTATAACCCTAACAGAAAAATGAAAATAAATATAATTTCTACTTTTTATTATATGTCCCTAACTAAGGGGGTGATAAATGGGGGGGTTATGTACTGTTTTTTTTATTTTGATCACTGTGATAGTTTATCACAGTGATCAAAATGTACTTTTATGAGAATGAATGAAAAAAAATTTGAATCTGCCGCCAAAGCAGATCGGCGGGCGCACTGCGCATGCGCCCGCCATTTTTGTTTTGCAGGGAGAAGAAGCCGGGATCCTGGGGCCTGCGGGAGGACGGAGGACACCGGTAAGTATACGGGGGGGCGATCGGGGGACCGGGGGGACCTTCATCTTCTCCCCTCTGATGTGCGATCACATCAGAGGGGAGAGAAATCTTTTTTTTTTTTTTTTTTTTTTTTGCGATCGCGGCTATGCTTGCATAGCCGCGATCGCAACACCGGGATCGGTGAATACCGACCCGGAACATGTTCTCTGGGGTCTCGGCTACTTGCACATCCCCCCACCAGCACAGCGGCACATAGCGGCGGGCGCACTGGGCATGCGCCCGCCATTGTCTTAACGGCGCCGGCACCGGGGGACACCGGAGGGTCCGGGGGCCACATGGATCTTATTGGGGGTCCTGGGGACCCTTTTTCTCTGTCCTCTGATGTCCGATGACATCAGAGGACAGAGAAATTAAATGGCACAACTTTTTTTTTTTTTTTTTGTTGCGGTCGCCGTTATAGGGTTAATAACGGCGATCGCAACATCGGTGTCGGTAAAAACCGACCCGATTCATGTTCTCTGGGGTCTCGGCTACCCCGGTAGCCGAGACCCCGGAGAAAATGCGCCTCTGGGGGGCGCTATTCACTTTTTCCACAGCGCCGTTAATTAACGGCGCTGTGGTTTAAGCACCCTTAATGACCGCCGTTAAAAGGCGTATCGGCGGTCGTTAAGGGGTTAAAACAAGAGAAAGAGTAGAAGAGCATGCAACGGTGCATGGAAGCTACAGAAGGGAACACAACAAACATAGGGACGCCCTCACTATAAAGATCATAAGAATGGGACAAACTAGAGTTTCTCATTTAGTCCATGGGATGACATGATTCCAAGGGAGACTATCCAGCTACATTCCAGCTGTGCTAAAGTTTTTTTGAGGTCTCCGCCCCTAATCCCACTATCTATGCCTCGTACCTTGAGTGCATTAGGGTCACAATTATGGAACAGCTTGAAATGTTGTGGGATAGTCTTAAGGTCAGAGACATCAGTAGCATCCTAAGGCAGCTATGGATGGCCTGTATTATATTCTATGGGGGGATACATTATATTCTATGGGAGGTGGGCTATATTATATTCTATGGGGGGGTACATTATATTCTATGGGAGGTGGGCTGTATTATATTCTATGGGGGGATATATTATATTCTATGGGAGGTGGGCTGTATTATATTCTATGGGGGGATACATTATATTCTATGGGGAGGTGGGCTGTATTATATTCTATGGGGGCTACATTATATTCTATGGGGAGGTGAGCTGTGTTATATTCTATGGGGGGCTACATTATATTCTATGGAGAGGTGGGATGTATTATATTATATGGGGGGCTACATTATATTCAATGGGGAGGTGGGCTCTATGATATTCTATGGGGGCTACATTATATTCTATGGGGAGGTGGGCTGTATTATATTCTATGGGGGGCTACATTATAATCTATGGGGGCTGTATTATATTTACTATATTCTATGAGGGGTGATTTCATCATACTCTATGAGGGGGCTACATTATACTATATGAGGGGGCTACATTGTATTCTATGGTTGGCTGCATTGTATTCTATGGGGGCTAGGTTATATTGTATGGAGGGCTTTATTATACTCTATGAGGGGGCTACATTATATTCTATGGTGGCTGCATTATACTATATGATGAGAGCTACATTGTATTCTATAGGGGGCTATATTATACTATATAAGTGGGCTACATTATATTCTATGGAGGGGCTGATTATTATCTGTGGGGGCTGAATTATACTTTATGAGGGGGCTACCATATATTCAATGGAGGGGCTGCATTATAATATATGAGGGGGGCAGCATTATATTCTATGGGGGTTACATTATATTGTATGGTGGGGCTGCATTATACACTGAGGAGGCTACATTATATTCTGTGGGGTGGCTGCATTATACTCTGTGGGGTGGCTTCATTATGCTCTATGGGGTGGCTGCATTATACTATATGTGGGCTGCATTATACTGTATCGAGGACTATGGGGAATACATTATACTATGTGAAGAACTATGGAGTGGATTATACTTTGGGAAGTGAATTGTACTACATGGATGACTATGGCGGTGCATTATACTACAGTATATGGAGCACTATGAGCAGTGTATTATACTATATGGAGGACTGAGCAGTGTATTATACTATATGGAGGACTGAGCAGTGTATTATACTATATGGAGGACTGAGGAGTGTATTTTCAAATATGGAGGACTATGAGGAGTGTATTATACTATATTGATCTCGTCATATCTAACGGACCGAACAATCAGTGTCTCCCTCTCCCACACCACCTCCTCACCTCACCCCCTGTCTGTCTGCGTTCCCCAAGGTTCAGTTCTAGGACCCCTACTCTTCTCCATCTACACCTTCGGCCTGGGACAGCTCATAGAATCCCACGGTTTGCAGTATCATCTCTACGCCGATGACACGCAGATCTACCTATCTGGACCTGACCTCACCTCCTTGTTGACCAAAATCCCACAATGTCTGTGTTAGGGTCTGCGGAACGCACCTAATAGATATTTACCACAAACAAATCCAGTGAAATAACACTGCAATTTACTCAAGCAATTAAATTGATAACAAAAAAAGTTTACTTTGAAAAAATATCAAACTTTATTCATATAAAATGTTAACACACATAGTAAAAAAAGATGCAAGATTGAAAAAAGGGACATACGACTCTCCTACCATGATAAATGCTGCATGGCATAACATATGGTATTACAATCAATCTAAATTCAAACAGCCCACCAATGTCTAAATCAGGATAGAAAAACCTTTGTTGGATATGCGAGTGACACATACACCTGCCAGATGGTATAAATAATCCCACCAATAGATCCAACCTCCTATACATACATATACATTGGGTCTGTATTTACAGATATCCAAATGCTTAAAGTAGTGGAGGGGAACCTTTCGGGGACAAAACCATTTTGAACAGTGCTATTGTTGTCAGTCGCATAGAAAAACAACCACCCTGTACATAACTGTAATGATAAGTGATGAAATACCCGATTTTCACAAAACTGTGAACCAGCAGAAAACTGTATGATATACCTTAATGGTTTTGCAGCTATAACGGAGTGTTGTGGAGTCCTGTCCCTCTGCCCCGACGCGCACGTTTCGCCCAGCTTCTTCGGGGGGGCGTGTGCAGGGCAGAGGGTGTGCATCAGTTAAATACCCCTGTTGCCCAATGATAAGAGACCCCCAATTAGTATGTGCCGGTGTGTGAATTGTTGCATAGCGGCGCATGTGTCGTTTTCTGCAAGGCTTCCCTTAACGGACGGATGATTGCGGTCTCAATGAGATCATCATGCAGCACGTGACTAGTCACGTGACTTGCACAGATGACCTCAGTGTTTTAGACCACGCTCAAACCATCGCGAGCCTGCATCAAACCCACGCATGCGCACAGCAAACACTTTCTGTCTTCTACAAATGTGTGTGTATCTTAAACCGGTATGTTTCATTTAGTATATGAATACTATGGTGAAGACAAGATGTTACAAACACTAGGCAGTCAATTTCAACTAATAGTCTAAATGACATTTAGCACCACTTGAGAAAAAATACATACATATATAAATGTTCAGCAAGCCCTATAGCAATAGGTTCTGCAGCGATGGAAATCACAAAAAGACAGGATGTTACCAATACAAGTCAGTCAATTTGCCTAATAGTCTAAATGACCTTTTAGCACCACTTAAAAATAATATATAAATGTTCAACAAGCCCAATAGCAATAACTAACCATTAATGGCTATCTATTAAACTTAACCCTTATTTGTAACAGAAACATAACCAATATTAGAAAACTGTTAAACATTAAGAAGCAAAAAGGAAAAAATAAAGAGCAATAAAACCACATCAATCCACACAATTTTTCAAAAAGTTGACATCTTCTTAATTCTCTGGATATTATTTAGTGGTTCTCCAAGATACTTCGTGTGATCATTAGTTCTTTTAATCACACCAATGGATAGTTCATGGCCGATATTCCTAACCCAATGCTTCTCCACCATGCAGAAGAAAACCAGGACGATCTCATCTCAAAAAACAAAAGACAACAGGTAAGAATCAAGAATAAAAAAACACTATTAAAAACACCCTATACCCCTATTTTTTGGGTCATGTATTTATACTATTGTAATCAATATTTTACAGAAATGCCCCAAATCCTGCATTTTCATTCAAGCCTTGTGGATTCAAAGTACCCAGCCTGTAAATCCACTTGCATTCCAATTTGGCTAGTTCTCTTCCCAAATCACCCCCTCTGAACCCCAATGACAATAAATCTATGCCCCTGATTCTAAGCAAATGGGTTTTGCATTCATGATATTTTTTGAAATGCCTTGGGACCGTTTTTAAAAGGGTTTCATCACTGATGGATTTCGCCTTTTCTATGTCCAGACAGTGCTCCCTTGTACGAATTTTTAACTCCCGAGTTGTCATTCCTATGTAAACCTTATTACAGGGACACGACGCATGATAGATGACCCCTTAGAGGCACACGTTATATGTTTCCTGATCTCAAAGGTTCTCGATCCATCATGATTTTTGAATTTCTTATCCTTTGTCAAATTAGCACATGCCTTACAGAGGCCACATGGATAGAAACCATGATTAAGTCTGGAGGTATCATGCTTATTTGAACCGGGACTAAAATGACTGTGTTCCAGTCTATCTTTTAAGCTCTTACACCGTCTTGCTACTAAAGATGGTCTTGGATCCAAAATTTTATTCAAAGTGGGGTCAGTGAGCAATACTTTCCAATGTTTATTAAGTATCATCCTAAATTCTCTCCATTGGTCGTGGAAAGTTGTTATAAACCTAACTTGGTTAGAATTTGGTCTGACTCTTTTGGTTTCACACAATAGGTGATCTCTTGGTGTATTTTTTGCTTTCAAATATCCTTTGCGGATTGCCCGTCGGCTATAGCCCCGCTCTTCAAATCTTTGGGTCAGATCCATGGACTGTTGTTCAAATTGTTGGTCATTGGAGCAAATCCGTTTAATCCTCAGGAATTGCCCTATTGGAATACCTTGGATGAGAGGACTCGGATGGAAAGAATTCGCGTGAAGTAAAGCATTCGTAGCTGTTTTCTTGCGGTAAACTGTTGTACCAATTGTACCATTGCTGGATACAGATATCGCCAAATCCAAAAACTCAATCTCACGTCCAAATTTGTACGTGAGATTGATATTGTAAGGATTTGTATTGAGGATATTCATGGTGTTGTCCAATTCCACTGCTGATCCTTCCCAAACGAAGAGCACATCATCAATGAATCTAATCCAATGATGTATTTTATTGATGCCTGGTATTGAGTCGCTCAGAAAGATCTCCCGCTCCCAGTATCCCAAGAATAGATTGGCATACGAGGGGGCACACGAGGCCCCATCGCTGTTCCCTGCAGCTGTAAAAAGATTTTTTTGTTGAATGTAAAAACATTATGTTTTAAAACAAAATCCAATAATAGGATTAACAACTCAGCCATAGGACCGGTACATTGCTTGATCTCAAAAACCACTGAACAGCTCTGATACCATCATCATGGCGGATTGATGAGTACAAAGCCTCAACATCCGCAGTCACTAGGATCATATTATCTTCGAGGTGTGCATGATTCAAATGGTTGAGTGCAGCAGTGGTGTCCTTGATATAGGAGGGTAACTCCTGTACCAAGGGTTTCAAAAAGTGATCAATCACATCACAGATGACTTCACAGAGACTTTCTTTGCCGGAGACAATTGGTCTCCCGGGGGGGTCCGTCACACTCTTGTGTATCTTTGGTATGAGGTAAAAAGTTGACAGCTTAGGTTTCAGATTTTTGAAAACCTCCACAAACTTTTTTGGGATGATGTGGTGTTCACAGGCCGCCTCCAAAATGCCAATTAACTCCTGTTGGTACCTACTTAATGGATTGAAGGTAAGTTCCCTATAACAATCTTGCCTGTCAAGCAATTTTTTGGCTTGCAGGATGTACAAATGGTTTGGCCAAATGACAATGTTGCCACCTTTGTCGGCAACCTTGAACACCACATCATCCCATTTCTCCATCTCGGACAACGCTATCCTCTCTTCTTTAGTAATGTTGGCTCTTCCATGATGGTTCTGAGCCAATAGCTTGATGTCATCCGTGACAAGTTTAGTAAAAACCTCAACCGCTGGAACTATTGATAATGGTGGAAATTTTTTGGACTTCCCCAATAAGTGTGTTGGAAAATAACTTACCTCTGTGCTTTGCTCCTCAATCAATGCTTGTAAATTGGACAATGCTTCCCTTTCCTCACGTGTTGGAAATAATTCAAATTGGTCTGACTTGAAATGCATTTTTTGCAAGATTAGTTTTCTTGAGAACAATTGCAAGTCCTTCGTAACTACGAATGGGTCTACATAAGATGAAAATGAGAACGTTAACCCCTTCTGTAATAAAGAGATCTGTGTGATCGTCAATTTGTGTTTAGACAAATTAATTACCTTGAGGTGGTCCTCACGTCGATTTTGATTGATTTCTTTATGATATTGATTTCTCCTACCGAACTGTCTTGTTCTCGGACCTGTGTTGTTTTCAGGAACTTGACTTCCACTCTCACTTATTAGAGATAGATATTGTAGAGAGGTGCGTTCGCAGCCCGGGGTCCACCGTGCAGGCAAAGCCCGCTGCTAGTAAGATGGCGTAAGTAGCAAACTCTGTTATCCCGCAGAGTCGCTAAAATAAACGCCGTAGCGCGCTGTGGCAGTTAGTGCGAACTCTGTTAATCCCTAGAGCCGCTAACGGGAATGCCACAGCACTATATGGCGATAAGTGCGAACTCATTTAGCTTCAGTGAGCCGCAAAGTAAAATGCTAGGGCGCTGACCAGCGTTATAAAGTGAACCCTGTTGCGTCACAGAGCCGCTGAGAAAAAGACTGTGTCCTGTTAGACTCACAGGGAACACAGATGACTGCTAAGCGGATTGCAGTCTGTGGTCATGCAGTCAGAACACAAGCAATAATCTCCTCACCAGAGTAGCCGGTATTCTAAAGGCGTTTTCAGCCGAGCCCTGAACACGTGCATACAATCTCCTCACCGGAGGTGCCGGTATTCTAGCGGCTTATTTCAGCCAGACCTAACCACATGCATACATGACCACACTGGCGCAAGCACGTAACAGATTTGATACTAGCGCATGGCGGCCCAGCCATGCCACCCTTTTATAGTAGCAACTGCAGGACCTACCAGAAAAGGACCAATGAGAAACTGTTCCAAAACACATGTAGTTTCAGGACCTTCCTGGCGGACCAACAGGAGCTGCTGCAGTACCCAAGCATGTGACCCCTGATCTCCAATGAGAGATCTCACCCTGGGCATGCTCAGAAGGGGAAACGCAGGACTTTGTCCTAAAGACGTCTGCTCCAGCACTGGTTATAATAGAAGATCCAGGAGAGGCAGCAGCAAGTCTCTGCACAGCATTAGACCGGGCAAGACGCTGGGACCGACGTCTCTGCTGAGCAGGCTCCACTGCGGCTGGAGACGAATGGGGGACCGCAGCGGGAATGGCTCGAGATTCCCTTGTGCAGCATTGGGAACTTGAACCCTAACAGTCTGTCTGCTATTTCAGCTTTCTTTTCTGGTTGCTTTCTAAAACTGAACATCATCTTTCCCCCATCTCACTCTACCCCTCCACCAGACCTATCCATCAATGTCAAAGGGTGCTCACTTTCCCCAGTCTCGCATGCTCAGTGCCTTGGGGTGATCCTTGACTCTGCCCTCTCTTTCAAGCCACATATCCAAGCCCTTGCCTCCTCCTGCCGACTCAAACTCAAAAATATTTCCCGGATCCGTGCATTCCTTGACCATGAAACAATGAAAAAACTAGTGCACGCCCTTATCATCTCCCGCCTCGACTACTGCAACCTCCTACTCTCTGGCCTCCCCTCTAGCACCCTGGCACCACTCTAATCCATCTTACACTCTGCTGCCTGACTAATCCACCTATCTCCCCGTTATTCCCCAGCCTCTCCTCTATGCCAAGCCCTTCACTGGCTTCCTATTGTCCAGAGGCTCCAGTTCAAAACCCTAACTATGACATACAAAGCCATCCACAACCAGTCTCCTCCATATATCTGTGACATGGTCTCCTGGTACTTACCTAAATGCAACTTTCGATCCTCTCAAGATCTCCTTCTTTTATCTCTTTTTCACACAACCGCATACAAGACTTCTCCCGTGCTTCCCCCATACTCTGGAACTTTCTACCCCAACACATCAAACTTTCCCCTACCACAGAAACATTCAAAAAGAACCTGAAAACCCACCTCTTACGACAAGCCTACAACCTGCAGTGATCCTTAGTCTACTGAACCGCCGCACAACCAGCTCTACCCTCTCCTAGTGTATCCTCACCCGTTCCCTGTAGACTGTGAGCCCTCGCGGGCAGGGTCCTCTCTCCTTCTGTACTAGTGTGTGCCTTATTTTGCTCATATTTATTGTACTTGTCTATACTTGCCTCTTACACATGTAAAGCGCCATGGAATAAATGGCGCTATAAAAATGTATAATAAAAATAATAATATGGAAGCCTGAGGAGTGTATTATAGTATATGGAGGACTGAGAAGTGTATTATACTATATGGAGGACTGAGCAGTGTATTTTAATATATAGAGAACTATGAGGAGTGTATTATACTATATGGAGGACTGAGGGGTGTATTATACTAAATGGAGAACTGAGCAGTGTATTTTAATATATGAAGGACTATGAGGGGTGTATTATACTATATGGAGGACTATGGGAAGTGTATAATACTATATGGAGGAGTGTATTTTAATATATGGAGGACTATAGACAGTGTAGTATACTATATGGAGGATTATAGGGAGTGTATTATACCCTATGGAGGATTATGGGGAGTGTATTATACTATATGGAGGACTATGGGGAGTGTATTATACTATATGGAGGACTATGGGGCACATTATATTATATGGAGGACTATGGGGTGTGCATTTTACAATATGGAGGACTGTGGTGCACACTATACTATATGGATGACTATGGTGTGTATTATACTAAACAAGCAAAATGCTGCATATTCATCGAGCCTAAGAATGGGGGCATAGGGCTTATATTTAAAGCCACACTCCAGCACTGAAAAATAACACTGGAGTGCTGCTTTAAAATCCCATGGGAGAACTATAACTCTCAGCATGTCCTGCAGATCCTATGGCATGCTGGGAGTTATAGTCCACCATAGGATGGCATAGTGCTTTTTAATGTGCTGTATTTGCTAACCTTTTAATTAATTCTCTGTTGTACAGTGTGTCTGAAGGACCTGTGATGACATCATGAAGAGGCAGGGCTTTGTGTGGTCATGTGATGCTCCAGCCCGCCCTCTTCATGACCTCATCACAGGTCCTCCACAGGAGCATTCAGCATCGCATCAGCACAGCCCCAGGCTGTCAGATATGCGATGGCTCCTGCTGCACTCTGCTCCTGTTGCCTCCTTCTACTTCCCACACAGCTCCCCAGCTGCTGCAGGAATCAGGCGCTGGGGAACCATATGGCTCTGTAATTTGCTTCTCCCCGCTCACTGCTCAGCTGATAGGTGGGCGGGGAAGCGGCTAATGAATATTCACTGCACTTAAGTATGGGGACCAGTGGTTTTCCCAGCAGCTGAGGGGATATTTTCCTGCCTCCTGCGATCCCACTCCACGGCTGCCCCCTGCCCCCCTCCCCACATGTTACATTCCGACCATAAGACGCACCCACACTTTCCTCCCAAATTTGGAGGAAAAAAAGTGCGTCTTATGGTCCGAAAAATACTGTACTGTATAGTACAGTATGGTGTCTTCTGCCAGTGAACAATTAAAGGTTATTCCCATATTTTCATTTCATGACCAAGATTGGCATAACTGCTACCAGATCTTGGGCAACATAGTCAGGGTTACAAAATGAGCCACAATGTTTCTGTAACTCACATCTTTCTGCCATTGGCTTTTTTCGTATGCCCCACCTCTAGTGGTTGGGACCTACAGTGGCATGTAAAAGTTTGGATCACCCCTGATCATAATATTATTGTGAACAGTTAAGGGGAACCTGTCACCTCTTTTTTCCGCTATAAGATGTGGCCACTGCCTTTCATGGCTTATCTAAAGCATTCTATAATGCTGTAGATAAGCCCCCCGTCCGACCTGAAAGATAAGAAAAAGAGGTTTTATTATACTCACCCTGGGGGGGGGCCGTCCGATGCGGTCTGGTCCGATGGGTGTCGCAGGTCCGGGTCCGGGGCCTCCCATCTGCATGCAATGTCGTCCTCTTGTTTGCTTGTGTCGCGCTCCTGCGCAAGCGTACTGATCTGCCCTGTTGAGTGCAGAGCAAAGTACTGCAGTGCGCAGGCGCTGGGCCTCTCTGACCTTTCCCGGCGCCTGCGCAATGTAGTACTTTGCTCTGCCCTCAACAGGGCAGATCAGTATGCCTGCGCAGGACACGAAGAAAGCAGGAGGACGACATCACATGAAGATGGGAGGCACTGGATTCGGACCGAGCATGGGAAACAAACAAGGAGAATTGGACATGTTAACACAGGAAGAGAGATATGATGTCATAGCCATCACTGAAATCATCTGGACAGAGTCTGAGAAACAGCTAAAGACGTTCCACGAACAGTTTAAACAATTTCATCCCACCATCAGCTTAACACTCAACTACTCCAGCACTGAATTTAACTTTTTAGACACCATCATTAAGCTACAGAACAATAAAGTAGAGACATCCCTGTATCAGAAGCCAATCGACCGTCCAACATACCTTAAATGGGACAGTTTCCATCCAAAACACATAAAAAACTCTATTGTCTACAGCCAAGGCATCAGATACAATCGTATATGTTCCAACAACATGGGTAGAGATGAACACCTTGGTCGCCTCAGAAAGACCTTTTTGAATCAGGGCTACCATCCAAGAACAATTGAAAACCAAATTACAAGAGCCACCAGAATATCAAGGAATCACCTGCTACATTACAAAGCTAAAGAAGAAAATAACCGGGTGCCTCTAGTGGTCATCTACAATCCAAATCTGGAAGTGCTAAGAGGAGCTGCACGGAAACTACAACATTTACTACAAAAAGATGCCTGATTACAATCCATATTTCCAGACCCCCACTACTGTGTTTTATGCAGCCCCCAAATCTAAGAAGCATCATTGTCAGAAGCTCCCTGTCCTCCCCAACAGCTGCAGGAACCTTTCCTTGCAACCAGAAAAAAATGTAAAACCTGTCCATTTATAATGACCACGGATAAAGATCCCCAACTCCCATCAGGACTACAAGATCCCAGGTACTTTCAGCTGCATCACATCTAATGTGGTGTATCTAATTATTTGTACTAAATGTCCAACTGGGGGTCTGTATGTGGGGGAGACCAGGCAAAAAACTGAGAACAAGGATGAATTCTCATCGCCACACAATAAGAGAAAAAAGAATGGATCTACCTGTGGCCAAACACTTTTGTATCCCCGGTCATAGCATGATGGACATGAAATTACTTGTATTAAAAGCTTACTTTAAGACTGAGAGAGACAGAAAGGTTTGGGAATATAAACTCATGATGACCTTTGACATACTCAGTACAGGAATGAATGTGTCGCATGAATTTATGTCTTTTTACATCAATTAAGGAATTTGCTCTTCAGACCTTCTGAGGGCATCACAACAATACCAGACCCCAATCAGAGGACAATAAAACTTTCACACTCCTTATCTATGAACTGTTCCAATATTTATGTTCATCTCTATCTCCCATAATGACAGTTCTGCTTCACGTCACTTGTCTTACGTATTGCATTGTTTCTGTGCTGTGTTGTGTATAAATATGTGATTCTTCAGATTTTGTATTAGTCTAGCCTGATGAAGAGACCTGAGTAGTCTTGAAAGCTTGCAATTTGTTACCATCTTTTCAGTTAGCCATTAAAAGGTATCAACCACTGAGGACTCTTAATTCTAAATATTTTTCTATCTACTGGCTAACACAGTACAGTCATGGCCAAAAGTTTTGAGAATGACGCAAAAATAAATTTTTACAAAGTCTACTGCTTCACTTTTTCTAATGGTAATTTGCATATACTCCAGAATGTTATAAAGAGTGATCAGCTTAACAGCAATTACTTGCAAAGTCAATATTTGGCTAGAAAATGAACTTTATCCCCAAAACACATTTCAACATCATTGCAGCCCTGCCTTAAAAGGACCAGCTAACCTCTTTTCATTGATTGCTCCATTAACACAGGTGTGGGTGTTGATGAGGACATGGCTGGAGATCAATCTGTCATGATTAAGTAAGAATGACACCACTGGACACTTTAAAAGGAGGCTGGTGCTTGGCATCATTGTTTCTCTTCTGTTAACCATGGTTATCTCTAAAGAAATACGTGCAGTCATCATTGCAATGCACAAAAATGGCCTAACAGGGAAGAGTATCGCAGCTAGAAAGATTGCACCTCAGTCAACAATCTATCGCATCATCAAGAACTTCAAAGAGAGAGGTTCCATTGTTGCCAAAAAGGCTTCACGGCGCCCAAGAAAGACCAGCAAGCACCAGGACCGTCTCTTGAAAGTGTTTCAGCTGCGGGATCGGGCTACCAGCAGTGCAGAGCTTGCTCAGGAATGGCAGCAGGCAGGTGTGAGTGCATCTGCACGCACTGTGAGGCGGAGACTCTTGGAGCAAGGCCTGGTCTCAAGGAGGGCAGCAAAGAAGCCACTTCTCTCCAGAAAAAACATCATGGACAGACTGATATTCTGCAAAAGATACAGGCAGTGGACTGCTGAGGACTGGGGTAAAGTTATTTTCTCTGATGAATCCCCTTTTCGATTGTTTGGGACATCAGGAAAACGCCTCATTCGGAGAAGACAAGATGAGCGCTACCACCAGTCTTGTCTCATGCCAACTGTTAAGCATCCTGAAACCATTCATGTGTGGGGCTGCTTCTCAGCCAAGGGAATCGGCTCTCTCACAGTCTTGCCTAAAAACACAGCCATGAATAAAGAATGGTACCAGAATGTCCTCCAAGAGCAACTTCTCTCAACCCTCCAAGAGCAGTTTGGCGATCAACAATGCCTTTTCCAGCATGATGGAGCACCTTGCCATAAAGCAAAGGTGATAACTAAATGGCTCAGGGAACAAAACATAGAGATTTTGGGTCCATGGCCTGGAAACTCCCCAGATCTTAATCCCATTGAGAACTTGTGGTCAATCATCAAGAGACGGGTGGACAAACAAAAACCTAAAAATTCTGACAAAATGAAAGCATAGATTGTGCAAGAATGGACTGCTATCAGTCAGGATTTGGTCCAGAAGTTGATTGAGAGCATGCCAGGGAGAATTGCAGAGGTCCTGAAGAAGAAGGGTCAACACTGCAAATATTGACTTGCTGCATTAACTCATTCTAACTGTCAATATAAGCTTTTGTTACTCATATGTTTGCAATTATTATATTTCTGTCTGTGATAAAAACATCTGTCAAACACACATAAAAACCAGAGGGCAGCAGATCATGTGAAAATATAATATTTGTGTCATTCTCAAAACTTTTGGCCATGACTGTACAAAGATACACATCTTTCTTTTAACAATCTAGTTATTTGTTGGGAATCTCTCATACAAAAGTAATGTGTCCAGAGAATTCTTATCTTCTATTGATGACAGCTTTATCTTTCAAAAGGTAAAAGAGATAACAAGAGGATCTGAAATCTTGGACCTAATTCTTTCCAACAGGGAGGAAATGGTTGAGGAAGTAAAGGTGGCCAGGAATTTAGGAGGCCGCGATCATGTTATCCTCGAAGACCAGTAAGGACTCAGACTTTAAGATTGGACTTCTGAAAGGCAGATTTTAATGGACTCAGAAAGAGCATATGAAAGGTTCAATGGCTGGATGTTCTACAGGACAGAAATGTCCAAGAAGGATGGGAGATTTTGCTAAATGAAATTCTCAATGCATAATCGGTAACAAACCCAAAAAGAAGGAAGAATTAGAAGCATTTAAAGAGACCAGGATAGATGAACACAGAACTTAAACACTTGTTAGAAAGGAAAAAAATAAATGTATATTGAATGTAAAGAGGGGGCATATCTAAAGAAGAATATAATGCTGTCTGCAAGAAATGCAGGGCAAATGTTAGAAGAGCAAAAGTCAGTAATGAAGTGAGGCTTGCAAGGGAAACCAAAAGCAATAATAAAGGATTTTGGTGGTATGTCAAGAGCAAAAGAAAAATCAAAGATGTGATATAATTTTTACAGGATGAAAAGGGTGAAGTGATCAAAAATGATGTTGAGAAGGCTGAACTTTTAAATTCCTATTTGCATGTGTTCTCTAAGAAAGCAATTGTAACATCAATTGATCTTCAAGGTGCTTTAGCAGGAATAAAAGAATCCTGGTCCAGATGAATTACATCCAAGGGTACTGAAAGATTTAGCAGAGGAAATTACTGAACCACTAGCCAGAATCTTTGAAAAATCATGGAGAACAGGAAAAGTCCAAGAAGATTTGAGAAAGGCAAATGTTGTCTCTATCTTCAAAAAAGGAACAAATATGGAATCAGGAAATTATAGGCCAGTGAGCCTTTGTTGGAATATGTTTGGTGCAACAACTCCATTCCTGTCTATGAGTGTTTAGTTGCTAGATTTGTATGCTGTTTAAAAAGTTAAAAAAAACTCCCAGAGGCTCACGCAGGAAGAGCATGTGACAGTATTTTCTTTTTTTCCTGTGTCTATGTATGAGAGAAGCAGCCTGCTGTAGATTCTGCACAGATAGAGACACACAAATGATTTATTCTTGATCTATTAAGCATATTGCTCCTGTTTGTTCCTGAATAAAGAAGCTCTGTTGTAACACGCTTGGAGAGTATCGTGAGTAATCTGCTTCCAACGGCCTTACTTCTATACCAGGAAAGATCCTTGAACAAATTTTTAAACAGCATGTATGTAAGTACTTGGATAAGAATACAGTAATTAACCAGAGCCAGCATGGGTTTGTAGCATACAAGTTATGCCAGACTTCTCTAATTTCCTTTTATGATGGAATCACTGACTGGGTGGATGAGGGAAATACAATAGAAACAGTATATTTTGACTTCAGCAAATCATTTGATAAAGTATCTCATACTATCCTTATTGAGAAAATTACCAAGTATGGGATTGATAAGGCTACGGTTAGGTGGATTCATAACTGGATCAGTGATTGTACTCAAAGTGTTGTGATAAATGGTTGCCCATCCATTGGAATAGTGTTTCAAGTGGGGTACCACAAGTGTTATGTTTTGGTAGCTGAGGAGAGCAGGCAAAAAGGCAATACACCAGAGCAGTTGGAATCTATGAGATTGCAGTACCCTGACTAACCACCGCAACTAGAGTCAGCCGTGGAGCGTTCCTACGTTGGTCCTAGACGCCTCGTCACAGCCTGAGAAACTAACTACACCTAAAGACAGAAACAGGAAAGCTATCTGCCCCGGAGCAGAACCCCAAAGATAATAGAAAGCCCCCAAACATGTAATGGCGGTTAGACAAGAGGAAATACTGACACAGAAAGAAAATAGTATGAGCAAACGCTGGGGCCCAAACTATCTAAATAGAAAAGGATAGGAAGGGCACTTACTGCAATCCCAGAAAACCCTGAAAAACACCAACTCTACTAATTTCAAAAACACCTGAGATCACACGACCTCTTCCACCTAAATTAGTTCTCTGGTGTAACAAAATCAAAACAGCAGCCACTGAAAAAACTGGAAAAAGCAAAAGAACAAAACTCAGTGGCTGAACTAAACTGAGAGGGCAGAAGCCCCCGGAGGGGACCCTGAAGGCCCCCAAAGAAGTGCAGTACAAAATGCAAAAATATAGCACAAACACAAAAGAAGCAAAAGTCTTATCTGTAAGCAGGAGATGCAGACACGACACAGCAGGCTACAAGGGAAACTGGAATGAAGGATTCAGACCAGAACAATTGATCACCGGCAACCCTGATGGGAAAATGACTCCCTTATATAAGACCAGTCAGTAACACCTGATTCCCAGTCCTCACAATCTTCACTAGCACCGCTTGTAACCACCAGAGGGAGCCTCTGCTCAGAACTCATCTCAAACCCATTCACAACAGTACCCCCCCCTTGAGGAGGGGTCACCGAACCCTCATTTGAGCAACCAGGTCGGTCAGGATGAGTTCTATGATACGCACGGATAAGTCTCCTAGCATGGATGTCCGAAGCAAACACCCAAGAATTGTCTTCCTGACCATAACCTCTCCATTTAACCAAATACTGGAGTTTCCGTCTAGAAAAACGAGAATCCAATATTTTCTCAACCACATACTCCAGATTGCCCTCAACCAAAACAGGGTCAGGAGGCACAGCAGCAGGAACCACTGGCTCAACAAACCTCTTCAACAAGGACTTGTGGAACACGTTATGGATCTTAAATGTCCCTGGAAGAAGCAAACGAAAAGAAACAGGATTAATAATCTCCATGATCTTATAAGGTCCAATGAACCTAGGCTTAAATTTAGGAGATGCTACTCTCATAGGAATATTCTTTGAGGACAACCAGACCAAGTCCCCCACTTTAAACCGAGGACCATCAGTCCTATGCCGGTTAGCAAACCGCTGGGCCTTCTCCTGAGAGAGGGACAACCTCTCTACTACCTGGTCCCAAATCTGTTGCATACGCTCCACAACAGAGTCAACACCTGGACAGACAGAAGCCTCCGTCTGTCCTGAAGAAAATCGAGGGTGAAACCCAGAATTACAGAAAAACGGAGACATCAAAGTGGCAGAGCTAGCCCTATTATTAAGAGCAAACTCAGCCAAAGGCAAAAAAGAGACCCAGTCATCCTGATCAGCAGACACAAAGCATCTTAGATAAGTCTCCAATGTCTGGTTTGTTCTCTCAGTTTGACCATTGGTCTGAGGATGAAATGCCGAGGAGAAAGACAATTGAACACCCAGTTTAGAACAAAAAGTCCTCCAAAATCTGGAAACAAACTGGACTCCTCTGTCAGACACAATGTTCTCAGGAATGCCGTGTAAACGAACCACGTGCTGAAGGAACAACGGCACCAATTCAGAGGAGGAAGGCAACTTAGGTAATGGCACAAGATGTATCATTTTGGAAAACCTATCACAAATTACCCAGATGGTGGTCATTCTCTGAGAAACAGGAAGATCGGAAATGAAATCCATAGAGATATGGGTCCATGGTCTCTTGGGCACAGGCAATGGCATCAACAAACCACTAGAGCGAGAGCAAGGTTTGGAGCGAGAGCAAGTCCCGCAGGACTGCACAAATTCCCTGACATCACGAGACAAGGTAGGCCACCAAAAGGACCGACTAACCAAGTCTCTGGTACCAAAAATTCCGGGATGCCCAGCCAATGCGGAACAATGAATCTCAGACATCACACTCTTTTTCCATTGGTCCGGGACAAACAATTTTCCAACAGGGCAGCGCTCGGGCCTATCCTCCTGACACCCCTCCAGAGCAAGTCTCAAATTGGGCGAGATGGCGGAAAGAACTACACCCTCTTTCAAAATAACAGAAGGATCAGATAACTCAGGAGAGTCCGCAAGGAAACTCCTCGAGAGGGCATCCGCCTTAACATTCTTAGTGCCAGGAAGAAAGGAAACCACAAAATTAAAACGTGTGAAAAACAAGGCCCACCTGGCCTGTCTAGGATTGAGTCGCTTGGCAGATTCCAGATAGACCAGATTCTTATGGTCCGTAAGGACCACCACCTGATGTTTGGCTCCCTCCAGCCAATGTCTCCACTCTTCAAAAGCCCACTTCATGGCCAACAACTCCCGATTACCCACGTCATAATTACGTTCAGTAGGAGAAAATTTTCGAGAGACAAAGGCACAAGGGTTACTTTTAGAGGTCTCTGGATCTTTTTGGGACAAAACGGCACCTGCCCCAATTTCAGAGGCATCAACCTCCACCTGAAATGGCAGAGAAACATCAGGCTGCCGTAGAACAGGAGCAGAAGTGAATCTCTGCTTAAGTTCCTGAAATGCAGAGACTGCCTCAGGAGGCCAATTCACCACATCAGAACCCTTTCTGGTCAAATCAGTTAATGGTTTAACAATAACCGAGAAATTACCAATAAATTTACGATAAAAATTGGCAAAACCCAAAAATCTCTGAAGAGCCTTTAATGAAGTAGGTTGGACCCAATCACAGATGGCCTGAACCTTGACCGGGTCCATTTCAATAACAGATGGGGACAAAATGAATCCCAGAAATGAGATCCTCTGTACGCCAAAAAGACACTGTAGCGCTTCCCACGGCTGTGGGGCGCCGGGACATGGCATAGCTTGCCTAGCTAGCCAATGCTCCCACGCCGCCAGTCCACGACGACGTGAGGCATGGGTCCCAGATGATGAGAATGTGGACCCACTGGACCACGGAGGGAGACCCGGGCCTGCCCGGACTAGGGAAGGGCAGCGACCGGGATCCGTGGCAGCTGAGCATGTGGGCAAGGTGGCGACCTGCAGGACTAGACAACACCGCACAACTTCAGGTAAGAAGAAACATAAAGTTTACTTAAAGAAACACAGTACATAAAACAGAACATAAGACCGGGCTCCCGATTCCGCACATCAGAGAAGGGTACACGACTCAGGATCACAGACGAGTGCTGGAGGACATCACGGGTAGATGCAGTCCAGGGTTATCTGGCACGGGCATACTTGGACGGCCTCTCTCTCAGGCCTTAGGCGTAGCACAGGCTCAGCAGGAGAACATCAGACACCGACCTCAGACAGACTTCAGACGATGGCGGGGTCATCACGGGTTGATGAAGTCCAGGATCATCTGGCACGGGCATACTAGTATGGCCTCTCTCTCAGGCCTCAGGCGTAGCACAGGCTCAGCAGGAGAACATCAGACACCGACCCAGGACAGACGTCATCACAGGGTAGACCAAGGAGGAACCGGCAGGACAGGCAGGTTGTCACGGCAAGTGACCAAGGCAGTCTCTGGGACAGGCAGGTTGTCACAGCAAGTGACCAGGCAGTCTCTGGGACAGGCAGGTTGTCACGGCTAGTGACCAGGGCAATCTCTGGGACAGGCAGGTTGTCACGGCAAGTGACCAGGGCAGGCAGGTTGTCACGGCAAGTGACCAGGGCAGGCAGGTTGTCACGGCAAGTGACCAGGGCAGGCAGGTTGTCACGGCAAGTGACCAGGCAGGCAGGTTGTCACGGCAAGTGACCAGGCAGGCAGGTTGTCACGGCAAGTGACCAGGCAGGCAGGTTGTCACGGCAAGTGACCAGGCAGGCAGGTTGTCACGGCAAGTGACCAGGCAGGCAGGTTGTCACGGCAAGTGACCAGGCAGGCAGGTTGTCACGGCAAGTGACCAGGCAGGTTGTCACGGCAAGTGACCAGGCAGTCTCTGGGACAGGCAGGTTGTCACAGAAAGTGACCAGGGCAGTCTCGGGGACAGGCAGGTTGTCACGGCAAGTGACCAGGGCAGTCTCTAGACAGGCAGGTTGTCACAGTAAGTGACCAGGCAGTCTCTAGACAGGCAGGTATATACGACCTGATATGGTGGAGCCTCCAGGTAGGCTGCAGTCGGATGGCAGATGATCGCTCCCAGGTGAGCAGGCAAGAGCCGGGGATCTCTGCAGATGATGTCCGAACTTCCGGATGGAGCTGCAGTCGGATGGCAGATGATCGCTCCTAGGTGAGCAGGCAAGAGCCGGGGATCTCTGCAGATGACGTCCGAACCTCTGGAAGGAACTGCAGACGGATGGCACACAGGCAAGCCGACAGGTAACAGACAGGTAACTGGAATCAGGAGCTGATGGCTGAAACAGAGTTAGACTGCACAGGAACAACAGGAACACGGATTGGATCTCAGAGAGTCAGGAACACAGACAGGAACACGGACTGGGTCTCAGGGAGTCAGGAACACGGACAGGAACATGGATTGAATCACAGGAACACGGACTGGAACACAGGCCTCGGACTCCGGACATCTGGCACCGATCAGCAGGCTCCGGACATCTGGCAATGATCGGCAGGATCCGGACATCAGGCAGGAAGGATAGGATCCGGACATCTGGAAGTGGTCGTCGGACATCGGACATCAGGCCATGGTCATCAGGCATAGGATCCGGACATCTGGAAGTGGTCGTCGGACATCGGACATCAGGCCATGGTCATCAGGCATAGGATCCGGACATCTGGCAGCGACCTGAAAAGGAACCCCAGCGGTCTTGTGCAAGCCCCGCCAGGCTCAACGGGAGGTGGCCGGGGATTGCACAGAGGCTGAGCACAGAGTAACATAAAATCAGCACACACCGGACTCCTCCTTCCAAGATGAACTCAGGTTATATAGCAAGGATTCACAGTCACTGGCACAGGGTTCTGGACACAGCAGGATTTCAGGAACATAACACAGAGGACACAGTTCAGAAAGTCAGGTACAGGATGCGATCCAAGATCAGGGGTTCAGGTAATTAGACACAGCAGGAACAGGCCTGGATATACAGCCTCCAGGAACGGCAATCTGGGTAATCAGCCCCCAGCATAGGCGGAAACACAAGACACAATTCAGACATTCAGGTACCGGGTTTGATCCAGGATCAGGGAACAAGACACAGCAGGAACAGGGAATCAGCTCTCCAGAGCTGATCAACTTCAGAGCAGGAGCTGAACACACAACCACATACGGCTAGGTTCAGGGATTCAGTGTGGATTCAATGCGAAGCTCTGGCAACGCCCACTAGGGCTGGGGAACTTTATATATGAGCTGCTTCACAGCGATAGGCTGGAGCAGTAATTCTAGTAAACACCCAATCCACATAAAAGCAGGACAGGTGTGGGCCGCGCCCCCTATGCAGAGCCAGACAGCACAACACAGAGGGAACCCAACAATGGCTGCTGCCAACCACGCAGTAAGTCATGCACCACTGCAGAGGACTTTGCAAGCTACGGACGGCTTTCACAGCAAGTCAGGAACCGCACATGCGGGCGGTCATGCAAAGCAGCGGAGCCACTCACGCAAGTACGGGTACGCAGCAGAGCCGGGAACTGAGCAGCATCCATATAGGTAACAGACAACAGTATCCCAGCTGGTTAGGGGGAAAGGAGCAAAAGGGTTAATGCAAAAAACATGCAAAGTAACGCTGGAAAACAAAGTACAGACAATACCAGCGTTACAGTATCCCCCTCCTCAGGCCCCCTCTTCTGAAGACCCAAGTAAAAAAAAATTCCCCAGAAAAATTCACTTGGGTTTGGCGGTAAGTCCCATAGTTCACAATATGGCAGCAGAGTTAATAGTTCGAAAAGTCCGAACCGCTGACCAAGCGGGGAATCGAGCCATCTAGTCCACTTACCCTGTGGGGACCAAGTAGTCTAGTTCACACATCAGGTGGAGCTTGGAGAAAGTCCTGCAGACCGCACATGCTCAGCGGAGTCCATGGCCAGAGCTTACTGCTGCGCTTCCCACGGCTGTGGGGCGCCGGGACATGGCATAGCTTGCCTAGCTAGCCAATGCTCCCACGCCGCCAGTCCACGACGACGTGAGGCATGGGTCCCAGATGATGAGAATGTGGACCCACTGGACCACGGAGGGAGACCCGGGCCTGCCCGGACTAGGGAAGGGCAGCGACCGGGATCCGTGGCAGCTGAGCATGTGGGCAAGGTGGCGACCTGCAGGACTAGACAACACCGCACAACTTCAGGTAAGAAGAAACATAAAGTTTACTTAAAGAAACACAGTACATAAAACAGAACATAAGACCGGGCTCCCGATTCCGCACATCAGAGAAGGGTACACGACTCAGGATCACAGACGAGTGCTGGAGGACATCACGGGTAGATGCAGTCCAGGGTTATCTGGCACGGGCATACTTGGACGGCCTCTCTCTCAGGCCTTAGGCGTAGCACAGGCTCAGCAGGAGAACATCAGACACCGACCTCAGACAGACTTCAGACGATGGCGGGGTCATCACGGGTTGATGAAGTCCAGGATCATCTGGCACGGGCATACTAGTATGGCCTCTCTCTCAGGCCTCAGGCGTAGCACAGGCTCAGCAGGAGAACATCAGACACCGACCCAGGACAGACGTCATCACAGGGTAGACCAAGGAGGAACCGGCAGGACAGGCAGGTTGTCACGGCAAGTGACCAAGGCAGTCTCTGGGACAGGCAGGTTGTCACAGCAAGTGACCAGGCAGTCTCTGGGACAGGCAGGTTGTCACGGCTAGTGACCAGGGCAATCTCTGGGACAGGCAGGTTGTCACGGCAAGTGACCAGGGCAGGCAGGTTGTCACGGCAAGTGACCAGGGCAGGCAGGTTGTCACGGCAAGTGACCAGGGCAGGCAGGTTGTCACGGCAAGTGACCAGGCAGGCAGGTTGTCACGGCAAGTGACCAGGCAGGCAGGTTGTCACGGCAAGTGACCAGGCAGGCAGGTTGTCACGGCAAGTGACCAGGCAGGCAGGTTGTCACGGCAAGTGACCAGGCAGGCAGGTTGTCACGGCAAGTGACCAGGCAGGCAGGTTGTCACGGCAAGTGACCAGGCAGGTTGTCACGGCAAGTGACCAGGCAGTCTCTGGGACAGGCAGGTTGTCACAGAAAGTGACCAGGGCAGTCTCGGGGACAGGCAGGTTGTCACGGCAAGTGACCAGGGCAGTCTCTAGACAGGCAGGTTGTCACAGTAAGTGACCAGGCAGTCTCTAGACAGGCAGGTATATATGACCTGATATGGTGGAGCCTCCAGGTAGGCTGCAGTCGGATGGCAGATGATCGCTCCCAGGTGAGCAGGCAAGAGCCGGGGATCTCTGCAGATGATGTCCGAACTTCCGGATGGAGCTGCAGTCGGATGGCAGATGATCGCTCCTAGGTGAGCAGGCAAGAGCCGGGGATCTCTGCAGATGACGTCCGAACCTCTGGAAGGAACTGCAGACGGATGGCACACAGGCAAGCCGACAGGTAACAGACAGGTAACTGGAATCAGGAGCTGATGGCTGAAACAGAGTTAGACTGCACAGGAACAACAGGAACACGGATTGGATCTCAGAGAGTCAGGAACACAGACAGGAACACGGACTGGGTCTCAGGGAGTCAGGAACACGGACAGGAACATGGATTGAATCACAGGAACACGGACTGGAACACAGGCCTCGGACTCCGGACATCTGGCACCGATCAGCAGGCTCCGGACATCTGGCAATGATCGGCAGGATCCGGACATCAGGCAGGAAGGATAGGATCCGGACATCTGGAAGTGGTCGTCGGACATCGGACATCAGGCCATGGTCATCAGGCATAGGATCCGGACATCTGGAAGTGGTCGTCGGACATCGGACATCAGGCCATGGTCATCAGGCATAGGATCCGGACATCTGGCAGCGACCTGAAAAGGAACCCCAGCGGTCTTGTGCAAGCCCCGCCAGGCTCAACGGGAGGTGGCCGGGGATTGCACAGAGGCTGAGCACAGAGTAACAGAAACTCAGCACACACCGGACTCCTCCTTCCAAGATGAACTCAGGTTATATAGCAAGGATTCACAGTCACTGGCACAGGGTTCTGGACACAGCAGGATTTCAGGAACATAACACAGAGGACACAGTTCAGAAAGTCAGGTACAGGATGCGATCCAAGATCAGGGGTTCAGGTAATTAGACACAGCAGGAACAGGCCTGGATATACAGCCTCCAGGAACGGCAATCTGGGTAATCAGCCCCCAGCATAGGCGGAAACACAAGACACAATTCAGACATTCAGGTACCGGGTTTGATCCAGGATCAGGGAACAAGACACAGCAGGAACAGGGAATCAGCTCTCCAGAGCTGATCAACTTCAGAGCAGGAGCTGAACACACAACCACATACGGCTAGGTTCAGGGATTCAGTGTGGATTCAATGCGAAGCTCTGGCAACGCCCACTAGGGCTGGGGAACTTTATATATGAGCTGCTTCACAGCGATAGGCTGGAGCAGTAATTCTAGTAAACACCCAATCCACATAAAAGCAGGACAGGTGTGGGCCGCGCCCCCTATGCAGAGCCAGACAGCACAACACAGAGGGAACCCAACAATGGCTGCTGCCAACCACGCAGTAAGTCATGCACCACTGCAGAGGACTTTGCAAGCTACGGACGGCTTTCACAGCAAGTCAGGAACCGCACATGCGGGCGGTCATGCAAAGCAGCGGAGCCACTCACGCAAGTACGGGTACGCAGCAGAGCCGGGAACTGAGCAGCATCCATATAGGTAACAGACAACAGTATCCCAGCTGGTTAGGGGGAAAGGAGCAAAAGGGTTAATGCAAAAAACATGCAAAGTAACGCTGGAAAACAAAGTACAGACAATACCAGCGTTACAGACACTTTGATCCCTTCACATACAGAGCATTCTCTCTCAAAATCTGGAATACAGTTCGAACATGTTTCACATGAGAGTCCCAGTCATTAGAAAAAATCAAGATATCATCCAAATAAACAATCAGAAATTTATCCACAAAATCCCTGAAAATGTCATTCATGAAGGACTGGAAGACGGAAGGAGCATTAGTGAGCCCAAAGGGCATCACTAGGTACTCAAAATGCCCTTCAGGGGTATTGAATGCCGTCTTCCATTCATCCCCGTGCTTAATGCGAATAAGGTTATACGCCCCCCTGAGGTCAAGCTTGGTAAACCAAGTAGCGTTTTTCACCCTGGAAAACAGGTCAGAATCAAGGGTAACGGGTATTGATATTTCACAGTAATATTGTTCAAGAGACGATAATCAATACACGGCCTTAATGAACCATCTTTTTGGCCACAAAGAAAAAACCGGCACCTAAGGGTGAAGAGGATGGTCTGATATGACCCTTCTCCAATGATTCCTTGATATAAGACCGCATAGCGTCATGTTCAGGTACAGACAAGTTAAAAAGGCGACCTTTAGGGAATTTACTACCCGGCACTAATTCAATAGCGCAGTCATAGCTCCTATGGGGAGGCAAGGATGCAGATTTACTTTCGCTAAACACATCAGAAAAATCAAACAAAAAGTCAGGAACATCCTGAGCCTGGGGGGAGGCAGAAAAAACAGGAGTGTTGGTATTAATACATTGGCAGCCCCAACTGGTTACAGACACAGATTTCCAATCCAAAACAGGATTATGAGACTGTAACCAAGGGAAACCCAGCACGATAATGTCATGCAGATTATATAGAACCAAAAATTTGCAGCACTCCTGGTGATCAGGTTCAACCCTCATTATCACCTGAGTAGAAAACTGGGGTTTATTCTCAGCCAAAGGGGTAGAATCGATCCCCAGTAGGGGAATAGACTTCTGTAGGGGTATCAAGGGAAACCCACAACGTTTAGCAAAATCATAATCCATCAGGTTAATAGCTGCTCCAGAATCAACGAAAGCCTGAGCAGAAAATGAGGACAGAGAGCATATCAGAGTGACAGTTAATAAAAACTTAGTCTGAACACTACCCAAGACAACTGAGCGTGCAAAACGTCTTCCCCGCTTAGGGCAGACTGAAATAGCATGAGAGGCATCACCACAGTAGAAACATAACCCATTGCGCTTTCGAAACTCATGACGCTGTGCCCCAGACACCACTCTATCACACTGCATGGGTTCAGAAGCTGGTTCACAAGGCAACACCATTCCACGCATACTTCTCCGCTCACGCAAACGTCTGTCAATTTGAATCGCTAATGACATAGAATCATTGAGACCAGAGGGGACAGGGAATCCCACCATAACATCCTTTACATTATCTGACAGACCCTTCCGGAAAAGGGCCGCCAAAGCGTCGTCATTCCATTTGGTCAGGACTGCCCACCTACGGAATCTCTGACAGTATAACTCAGCGTCATCAAGCCCCTGATTTAATGCCAACAAGGTTTTTTCAGCTTGATCAGTGACATTAGGCTCATCGTACAATAACCCCAAAGCCTGAAAAAACGCATCAACATCACTCAAAACAGGATCCCCAGGTATCATGGAAAAAGCCCAATCCTGAGGATCGCCGCGCAGGAGAGAGATGATAATTTGAACCTGCTGCGCTGCGTTTCCTGAGGACTTAGATTTTAAGGCAAAAAACAATTTACAATTATTTTTGAAATTCTGAAACTTAGCTCGATCCCCAAAAACAAATCTGGCATGGGAATCCTAGGTTCCACAACAGGCAACCTAGCAAGATATGCAGCAATACTCTGAACCTCAGTGGCAAGCTGATCCACACGGCCAGACAACCGTGCAAACTCCATTGGGAGAAAAGATCCTCCCCAGCACCCAGAGATACAGAGGGGAAAAAAAAAAAAATGCAACAAACAGAAAAATATCTCTGACAACTCTGACAACCTTTTTTCTTTCACAATATTTTTCCCTTCTGTGAGTACCATACAATTTTCAATTTTTTAGGCCGGTGATACTGTTATGTTTCGGTAGCTGAGGAGAGCAGGCAAAAAGGCAATACACCAGAGCAGTTGGAATCTATGAGATTGCAGTACCCTGACTAACCACCGCAACTAGAGTCAGCCGTGGAGCGTTCCTACGTTGGTCCTAGACGCCTCGTCACAGCCTGAGAAACTAACTACACCTAAAGACAGAAACAGGAAAGCTATCTGCCCCGGAGCAGAACCCCAAAGATAATAGAAAGCCCCCAAACATGTAATGGCGGTTAGACAAGAGGAAATACTGACACAGAAAGAAAATAGTATGAGCAAACGCTGGGGCCCAAACTATCTAAATAGAAAAGGATAGGAAGGGCACTTACTGCAATCCCAGAAAACCCTGAAAAACACCAACTCTACTAATTTCAAAAACACCTGAGATCACACGACCTCTTCCACCTAAATTAGTTCTCTGGTGTAACAAAATCAAAACAGCAGCCACTGAAAAAACTGGAAAAAGCAAAAGAACAAAACTCAGTGGCTGAACTAAACTGAGAGGGCAGAAGCCCCGGAGGGGACCCTGAAGGCCCCCAAAGAAGTGCAGTACAAAATGCAAAAATATAGCACAAACACAAAAGAAGCAAAAGTCTTATCTGTAAGCAGGAGATGCAGACACGACACAGCAGGCTACAAGGGAAACTGGAATGAAGGATTCAGACCAGAACAATTGATCACCGGCAACCCTGATGGGAAAATGACTCCCTTATATAAGACCAGTCAGTAACACCTGATTCCCAGTCCTCACAATCTTCACTAGCACCGCTTGTAACCACCAGAGGGAGCCTCTGCTCAGAACTCATCTCAAACCCATTCACAACACACAAGGCTATTTCCTGGCTCCAGTGGTGTTCACATTTTTATAAATGATCTAGATAAGGGAACTGAACATAAACTACTGTATTTTTCATACTATTTGACACACCGGACCTTAAAATGCACCCCAAATTTTCAGAAGGAAAATAGGGAAAAAAAAAATAATGTGTCAAATGGGGGTCGGTCTTGCAGACCGAATTCAGCTTACCAGGGGAAATCGGCAGCACTGGTGGAGCGGGGTCATAGTGGGTGTTTGGTGGTCCGGCGATGATATGACTCCCATCCCAGACTGATGCGGCAGGTTCGGCGGTGCTCGGTGGTGCGGGGGCTCCGCCAACACTTTGTTAAAGGTCGGAGCCCCTGCACATCCATTGATGCACAAAATGTCGGCGGAGCCCCCGCACCACCGAGCACCACCGAATACTGTTGTGCCAGCCTGTGATGGGAGGGAGATCATCGCCCTGCAGCATCGGACTACCGCAGAATCGACTAACTCCTGCTGCCACCACACTACAAGTAAATATATTCCGATTATAAGACACACCCCATTTCCCCCCAAAAAAAAGAGAGTCTTATAGTCCGAAAAATACGTTAATCAAATTTGCAGACGATGCAAAGTTAGGAGAGATAGTTAACACTAGAGAAGACACAGAAAATATTCAGAAGGATTTAGATAAGCTTGAACAATGGGTGTTATGATTTGGTAGCTGAGGAGAGCAGGCAAAAAAGGAAATACACCAGAGAGGTTGGAATCTATGGGATTGGAGTACCCTGACTAACCACCACAACTAAAGGCAGCCGTGGAGCGTACCTACGTTGGTCCTAGACGCCTCGTCACAGCCTGAGAAGCTAACTACACCTAAAGATAGAAAGAGGAAAACTATCTGCCCCGGAGCAGATCCCCAAAGAACATAGAAAGCCCCCAAACATGTAATAGCGGTTAGACAAGAGGAAATACAGACACAGACAGAAAATAGTATGAGCAAACGTTGGGGCCCAAACTTCCTAAATAGAAAAGGATAGGAAGGACACTTACTGCAATCCCAAAAAACCCTGAAAAATACCAACTCTACTAATTACAAAAACACCTGAGATCACACGACCTCTACCACCTAAATTAGTTCTCTGGTGTAACAAAAACTAAACAGCAGCCACTGAAAAAACTGGAAAAGGCAAATGAACAAACAACAGTGGCTGAACTAAACTGAGAGGAGCACAAGCCCCCGGAGGGGACCCGGCAGACCCCCACAGAAGTGCAGGACAAAATGCAAAAAGCAAGCACAAAAAACTAAAAGAAGAAAATGTCTTATCTGTTAGCAGAAGATGCAGGCACGAAACAGCAAGCTACAAAGTGAACAGGAATCAAAGATGAGACCAGAACAATTGATCACGGCAACCCTGATGGGAGGAAACCTCCCTCATATAAGACCAGTCAGTAACACCTGATCGCCAATCTTCACAATCTTCATTGGATAGTTCAGTACTGTTTGTAACCACCAGAGGGAGCTTCTGCTCAGAATTCATTTCTAGCACATTCACAACAAATGGGCTTCCACTCATAGAATGATATTTAACAGGGAGAAATGCAAGATTCTCCATCTGGGCAAGAAAAACGAAAATTATATCTACAGAATGGGAGGAATAGAACTAAGAAACAGCACATGTGAAAAAGATTTGGGTATACCAATATATCACAGACTGCACACGAGTCAACATTGTGATGCAGCAGCAAATAAAGCAAACACACTTCTAGGATATATTAAGAGAAGCATAGAGTCTAGGATATGTGAAATAATTATCCCCCTCCTTGGTCAGGCCTCATCTGTAATACTGTGGCCAGTTCTGGGCACCACATTTTAAAAAAGACATTGAAATACTGGAGCAAGTTCAGAGAAGAGCTACTAGGATGGTGAGCGGACTGCAAAGTATGTCCTATGAGGAGACTTAATAGCTTTTGTGAGACAGTGAAGGAATATGTGTTGAATGGGGTGTACATTTCACCTAGGTACTGTGCTGTATGGTATAAGGGAAATGTGTGGCTTTGTAAACCTAATTGTAGAGAAAGGTCACTACACCTCACATTCAGCACACACTTGCAGCTCAGGCCTGAAACCATTCAGCTGTTAATTAGGAGACCAGAAGTAGGTGTCTGCAAACACAGTCAGAGAGCTGGCTTAGTCTGGACACAGGAAGGTGTCCCGGCACAAGAAGCAGTCTCCAGGAGTGTTGGAGCTGGCTTAGTCTGGATACAGGAAGGTGTCCCGGCACAAGAAGCAGTCTCCAGGAGTGGGAGCTGGCTTAGTCTGGACACAGGAAGGTGTCCCGGCACAAGAAGCAGTCTCCAGGAGTTTGAGCTATCTCAGTCTGGGTGCAGGAAGTACCCCGGACAAAGGAGTAGTCTCAGTGAGAATCCGTGCGAATAGCGGCTGAATAGGAGTGGATCTCTCTCAAGTCTGGACATTGAAGGTGCCTTCAGACACAAGGAGGAGTATCTGTGAAACTCCATACTGGTAACTACTGATCATATGTGTTGTTTTGGGCACAGACTGGTAGAGGCTGGACCCGGATAGATAGGGAAGTCTATCTATGTGTAGTTAGTGGCTAGACAAGCCTAGGTTTT
>JARQOD010000002.1:53721122-53839515 GCA_033576555.1 Oophaga sylvatica
AAAAAAAAGGGGTTAAAAGACAAACAAAAAGATAAAAAAAAAGAGACAGAAAAAAAATAAGCAAAAAAAAAAAAAAGCAAAAAAAATTTTTAAAATTTTAAAGCCCAAAATGAAAAAAAATATATGCAAAAAAATTTCAAAGCAAAAAAAACAAAGCAGTGGGGGGGGTAAAGTTTTTTCCCTCCTCGGGGTCCCCGGGGGAAAACCCCCCGGCTGCTGCTTTTTAAATTAAAAACGGGACAAAACTGTTAATTAAAATTTTGTGACAGCAAGGGGGGAAGGATAAAAAAACAGATTTTTACAGAAAAATCAGGAATGTTTTGTCAAAATAAAATAAAAAAAAGGTTTAAGGGGGAAGAAGATAAAAAGTAGATATGAAGAATATAACTGTTTAATAAAACAAAAAATTTTTAAAAAAAAAAAGATAAATAGCAAAATTTTAAAATTTTTAAAAAGAAGGTGAAGATGAAAAATAATTTGATAAAAGATAGCGCTAAATTTTTAAAAGAGAAATTGTGAAAATTAAAAGGGAAGCCCAAAAATTTGGTAAAAACAGCCCTTTTTAAAAAAAAAAAAAAAATTAAAACAACTTTTGTGAATTTTTTCGTCAATGAATTTTTTAAAAAAAAAAAAAAATTATGTATTTTTTGGGGTTTGGTTTAAACATTTTCCCTTTTAAAGGGCCCCTTTCAACCCCCCCAATACTTTCTACAACTCTTTGTTGTTTTCCTTATGTAAAATTAACCTAAGGGCAAAAGGGGGTTTTTTTTTTTTTTGGGATATTTTGTTCCCATAGATAATGGGACTTCCGGTATCGGAAACGGGACGCCGATATTTTTTGTGTTTTGGGCGATACCTTTCCTTTTTCCCCGATATTTGGATAGGGAAAGTACGCTAACCTAAAAAAAAACGCATTGAAACTGGGCTTTTTTGGGGAAAAAATTTTGTGGGGGGTACACCCCAAAAAAGGGAGGTGGAAAAATGGCATATTTGAGGTTAGGCTGGGTTCGCGCGCAAAGGAAAAAATTTGGGAAAAACCCCCAAAAGGAAGAGGAGAAAAAGTAAGCCTTTGTGGAAACCTATGTGAATCAGGGAAGGGGGGGGTACAAAATCCTTAAAACCCGGCATGGTTTTTTTTAATGAAGGTGAGATCACCAAAATTTTGGGGGGAACACCGGGGGTCCTTCTTTCTGTCGGTTTGTCCACACAAATGAAGACCTTTCTGATAGTACAAATACCCCGCGGGGGAAGCGAGCTCCTGTAAGGCATATTTCCCAAATTTAAAAAAAAATTAAAACCCGAGTTGCTTTTTTGTTCGCCAAAATTTGTTTTTGGGTTTTCCTGGGGGAGAAATTTTTTAATTTGCCTTTATACGGGATCGAGGATGCGGGGGGAACAGTTAGCCCCCCTTCCCAAAAATTTTGGGGAAAAGCGGGGGCCCCCTTTTTTTTGGGCTGCCCAAAAGGGTAATCAAAACATGTGGGGGCCCAAAGTTTTTCCCCCTGTCAATGATGCCTCCGGGGGGGGTGGGAGCACTTTCTGCCCCAAAAAAACATCCCTCCAGTCACGCACAAACCCGTACCCGACCGGGCAAGGGCCCAAAATTTTCCCCTTCCCCCTGAGAAGCATTTTCCCCCCCCCTTTCCCAAAACCCCCGGCCCCCCAAATTCCCCGAGCAGACAACCTGACGTCATCAAGGCTTCCCTCCTCCTCCTCCGTCCCAAAAGCCTGATCCTTTTAAAAAGGCAAAGTTTCTGGGAGTCGCAAAGTGGGATGCTTTTTATGGCTCATCTGCGCTTACCAGCCCTGTGCATTCCTCAAAACCTGAATGACTTTAAAGAGGTCTTTCACCCTTTTACAAAGCACACCCCACAACTCCGTTGCCCTCAAAATGGGCCCGTGTTCCCCTTTCACAAATGATTAAAAAGCCTCCCCTGTTCGCACAAACCTTCAAAACCCTTGCATGGGGGAGTTCCACCTTTTGGGAAAAAGTTTTTTATTAGGTGGGGGTTGGGGGGGGGGGGCGAAAGCGTAGCCTCTCATACGACTGGGCTACGGGCGAGCGACGGATTTTGGGGGACAGCTTCGCCCTTAAGGAACGGGCTTAAAACCCGGGGAAAAATTTTTATGAAACATGCAACCACCCGGTTCAAGGGGTGAGCCAGGCAAGGTATGTATCTGGTTTTTTCCCGGCTTGGTTTTTTACAAAAATTTTTGGGCCATCCTGATACCTGCCCGGCTCAAGATGAACGCCAGCCATAACTCAGTTTTCCCTCAATAGTCGCCAGTACCTCCGCAATGTGCTGAGGTGCCCAAAAAAACATCATCTTTAAAACAGCCGCGACGCTTACCACAAAGGGGTTCAATGGGACACCTCGTGCAACACGGCCTGCAGATGGGGAGCTCGTGCCGGCCCGTGGGGGGGCTTTCGCTTTGGAGGAGGGGAGGGTTGAAAATCGCCAACTGGGTTTCCCCCCAAATGTGGGTAGGCAGCCTGACCGCCCGTCCCTTGGGGGCCGCATCACCACATTCACCAGTGCTCGTGAGGAACGTAAAGCCCGGCCCTGCCTACGGGGCCCCGCATCGTTTTTGAGGGCAAACCCCCTTTTCCCCCCCGATTGTTTAGTGCATGGAAATGCGGTCTTTCACCCGCAGGGGGAGGGGAGGGGTTTTTTTTTTTTAGAAATGAAGTGTGAGGGGGGGGGCTAAATGTGGGACGCGTAGGGGCCCCCCACTTCGGGGAAAAATTTCGCTTTCCAAAACCCCAAAGGAAAAGGGGGGCATCCTAATGGATCAGTTTGGGAATGTAGGCGTTCAAAAAAAGTGTATGCGGATGAGAGGATGAATTTTCTTTCCAACAGAGTGTCTGCTAGGGGGAGTGATTGAGAGCTGCAAAGGGGGAAAAACGGGGGACAGGAAAGGACGGAGGGGGTTTGGGATGGGGTTTGGTGATGGCCAGATGCAATCTTCATTGGAAAAACATTGGGACCCCCCGACTGTTTGGGGTTTTTGACGACCCCCCCCAATTTTTTTCTTGCTGGTGGGGCAAAACCGGTTTTTTTCATGGGGGAGTACCCTTTCCCGGCTACCTTCGCGGGGGTTTTTTGTGTCCCCATGGGAAAAGGTTTTGGGTTTACATGCCCCAAGGGGAAGGAAATTAAAATTCGAGATTTTTTTCCCCCCGGGTAAACCCCCCTTTGCACTTTTTTCAGATAACCTTTGCCTCAAAATAGGTTTTTGGGAAAAAAGTGCCCACTGCACTCTTCCTACTATGAGAAAAATTTTCGGGGCTTGTACGCGTGCAAATTTTACCCGTCTGGCCAAGCTGTCCACAACTCTTTTTTTTTTTAAAAACTTTTTGGGGCGCAAAGGGCCCTCCAGAAAAACCGTACTGCAATGTTGATCCTGCTGCAGATACCCCCTCTTCTTCGAGTATTGCCAGCGGCCCCCTTTTTCCCCCCATTTTTTCCAATCCGGGTCAACAATTTGGGTCATCCATCACCTCCTCTTCAATTTCTCTCCCTTCCTCTGTGTCACCGTGTAAGGTGTTTGTATCGGGAAGGGACACCTGAGTTTCATAGGGTCAGAACTGGCCCCGTAGACTGCGAGGGGGGGCATGCCGGGGAAGTAAACCGCAAATCTATAGCCTGGAGTCATCATGCATCCCCCCTCATATTCACTTGGACTGTGGGGAATTTTGGGTTTTACTTGATAACTTAGGGTGGTATGTGAAAAGAGCTCCCCGGGGGGAATCAAAGGGGGGGCCTGCCGCATCCTTTTTTGTGGGGGGGGAAGGGCACAAGGGGAAAGGGGGTTTTTTCCCGACCAGGAGCCTGCACTGAGTTCGGGCTTTCAGTTTTTGAAACTTTGAAGAGGTGGGATAGAGCTGGAGGGTGTTTCCCCAATTAAGCCAAAACCGTTCCCGATGCTCCGGGGGTTTTTAAAGCGGTTTACCTACTTCCCCCAAAAAGGGACCCCTTTCCCCCCCCTTCTGAAACCCGAAAGAGACGCAGGGGGAAACCTCCTGCCTTTTGTGCTATTGTGCTTTTTTGGGACACCAAGAGCACCCACAGTCCGCTGGCCACGCCCCCGAATCCAAAGGCCCCTTTCCACCAAACCCCTCATTTTTGGGGAAAAGAAAACCCAAAAAAACCAGCAGATTATGGTTTTTTTTAAAAAGGGCGTACAGCTTTTATACGGTGTAGGGGGAAAAAAATTTTAAAACTCGAAATTTTTTCCCGGGCCACACACAGACGCTCCCCTCAGTTGGTTTTTACCGTAATTAAACAGCAGATTTTACGGTACTTTAAAGGGGAGCGAAAAATGTATACGATTAAGGAAAATTTTTAAAAACCCCGTATTTTTTTCTGGAGTCACACACAGACGTCCCCTCATATGTTTTTGACCTTTTACCAAACAATATAAATACGTATGAGGAGGGTACAGCGTATACAGTGAAGGGGAAAATTGAAATTCCCTTAATTTCCGGGTCCCCCCACAGAAGCATGTATTTTTCATGATACCCGCCGGGACACGGTAGTTGTGAGAAGCCCAAAACCCCCTTTTAAAGGGGTGGGAAAAATGAAAAGGTCGTAAAATTGCAAAAAAAAAGAAAAAAATATTGTGCTGTGTAAAAAAACAGTCTGCAACGTGAACAGCAATACCTTCAGGCAGCCCAATAACCGCGCTGCTGCACACAAGAAAATCCTCCCCCCTTCAATGCACACTAACTGTACAGCACAATTTTTTTTCAGCACAAGCACATAAGAACTTTATATCTTTAAAAAACCCTAACCCCCTCCCTACTGATAAACAGCAACCCTCCCCCAGTTAAGTCACAGAAATAAAAAGGAGGTCGGGGTCAGGGCTTTTATAGACACTATGACCCCCCCAAAAAAAACCAAAAACTGCAAAACCCCTTTTTCCCATGGGGGGAACCGGGGGTGTATTCTTGCCCCCCGGGCGGCTTGCCCTTGGCTGAAAAAGGGGCCTGCAAGCATTCCCTTTGGGAAAAAAGACTTTTTTGGGGGTCGTTTTGCCGACCGCAAGGGGCCCCTTCAAAGCATGGGGGGGTTTTTGGGGGGGGGAAACCTACTTTGGCAAAAGTCGGGGACTTTAATCTGGGCCCCCCCCTTTTTGCTCAACTCTAGCAAGCATACCTTTAAAAGGGGTTTTTTTTAAATTTTTTTGCTATCCCTATAAAATTTGGGTTTGAGGAAAATTTTTTAAAATTTTTGGGGGGCCTTTTTTTTGTTTTTTAACCCAACTGGATTTAAAATACCCTCTGTTTTTATCCCCCAATTTTGTGCTTTTAAAAACCCCGTTTTTTAAAATTTTTTTTTTAAAATTTTTGTAAATCTAAACGGGGTTTTTTTTCCTGTTCCACGGACCGCGCCATAGAACTCCATGTTTTCTTATCCACTTTTTCAAAAACCCTTGTATCCATTATTCTATAAGTAAACCCTTAAATGTAAAGGGAAAAAATTTAAAAACCAAAAAAGAAAAGAATACAAAATTTGGCAATTTTTTTTTTATTTTTAAACATGAGGAATGGAAGGAACCTTAAAAATTTTTTTAAATTTTAATTCATGACTTTTTTTTTTGGGTTTTATTATTAAGGGAAAACATTTTGTTTTTAAAAACAATTTAATTTTTTGCTGTTTGGCTGTTGAAAATGTTTTAACTTGAAGTTACTGACAGAGCCATAACAAAATATTGCCATATTCATTTAATCATTAAATAATGTACACTGTGTTAGGTCTTGGTTCAATAGGCTATGTGCAATCATTTCGATATGTTTTAATAAACATTGAACCAGTCCGGCCCTCGGCTTGTAGCAAATTTGTTTTTTTGGCCCTCGGTGTGTTTGACTTTGACATCCCTGCTCTAGAGAATCCTTCTTAGGCTGGGGTCACACTTAACGTATAAAAAATGCCAGGCTTAATGTCACCTTATAACATAAAGGTGACATTAACCCCTTATTACCCCATATACCACCACTACAGGGCAGTGGGAAGAGAGAGGTTAAGTGCCAGAATTGGCGCATCTTACAAATGTGCCTTTTCTGGGGTTGCTGGGGCCAGATGTTTTTAGCCAGAGGGAGCCAATAACGATGGTCCCTTTCTAAGCTATTAACCCCTTCACCCCCAAGGGTGGTTTGCACGTTAATGACCGGGCCAATTTTTACAATTCTGACCACTGTCTCTTTATGAGGTTATAACTCTGGAACGCTTCAACGGATCTTCGCGATTCTGAGAATGTTTTCTCGTGACATATTGTACTTCATGTTAGTGGTAAAATTTATTCGATATAACTTGCGTTTATTTTTGAAAAAAACGCAAATATGGCGAAAATTTTTAAAATTTTGCAATTTTCAAACTTTGAATTTTTATTCCCTTAAAACAGAGAAATATATCACACAAAATAGTTAAGAAATAACATTTCCCACATGTCTACTTTACATCAGCACAATTTTGGAACCAAAATTTTTTTTTGTTAGGAAGTTATAAGGGTTAAAAGTTGACCAGCGATTTCTCATTTTTACAACAAAATTTACAAAGCCATTTTTTTTAGGGACCACCTCACATTTGAAGTCACTTTGAGGGTCTATATGGCAGAAAATACCCAAAAGTGACACCATTCTAAAAACTGCACCCCTCAAGGTACTCAAAACCACATTCAAGAAGTTTATTAACCCTTCAGGTGCTTCACAGTAACTAAAGCAACGTGGAAGGAAAAAATGAATATTTTACTTTTTAGCCACAAAAATGATCTTTTACAAACTTTTTTTTTATTTTCACAAGGGTAAAAGGAGAAAATGGACAGATAAGGTTGTTATGCAATTTCTCCTGAGTACGCCAATACCCCATATGTGGGGGAAAACCACTGTTTGGGCACACGGCAGAGCTCGTAAGGGAAGGAGCGACGTTTGACTTTTTCAAACTAAAATTGGCTGGAATTTAGATTGGATGCCATGTCGCGTTTGGAGAGCCCCTGATGCGCCTAAACAGTGGAAACCCCCCACAAGTGACACCATTTTGGAAACTAGACCCCCTAAGGTACTTATCTAGATCTGTTGTGAGCACTTTGAACCCTCAAGTGTTTCACAAAAGTTTATAAAGCCTGGGTGTGAAAAAAAAAAAATCAATTTTCCACAAAAATTATTTTTTAGTCCCAAATTTTTGAATTTTCCCAAGGAAATTGGACCCCAAAAGTTGTTTTCCAATTTGTCCTGAGTACGCTGATACCCCATATGTGGGGGGGGGAAACTGTTTGGGCGCACGGCAGGGCTTGGAAAGGAAGTAGTAACGTTTTGGAATGCAGACGTTAATGGGGGTCATGTTCCGTTTGCAGTGCCCCAGATGAGCCTAAACAGTGGAAACCCCCCACAAGTGACCCCATTTTGGAAACTAGACCCCCTAAGGAACTTATCTAGATCTTTGGTGAGCACTTTGAACCCCCAAGTGCTTCACACAAGTTTATAATGCCCGGGCATGAAAATAAAAAATCCTATTTTTTTCCCACAAAAATTATCTTTTAGTCACTAATTTTTTATTTTCCCAAGGGTAACAGGAGAAATTGGACCACATAAGTTGTTGTACAATTTGTCCTGAGTACGCTGATACCCCATATGTGGGGGGGAACCACTGTTTGGGCGCACGGCAGAGCTCGGAATGGAAGGAGCACCATTTGACTTTTTCCAACCAAAATTGGCTGGAATTGAGTTTGGATGCCATGTTGCATTTGGAGAGCCCCTGATGTGCCTAAAAGTGGAAACCCCCCACAAATGACCCCATTTGGGAAACTAGACCCCCTAAGGAACTTATCTAGATTTTTGATGAGCAATTTGAACCCCCAAGTGCTTCACACAAGTTTATAACGTAGAGCCGTAAAATTTAAAAATCATATTTTTTCCACAAAAATGATCTTTTCACCCCAATTTTTATTTTTCCAAGGGTAACAAGACTCCAAATGTTATTGTGCAATTTGTCCTGAGTGCGCTGATACCCCATATGTGTGGGTAAACCACTGCTTGGGTGCATGGCAGAGTTTGGAAGGGAAGGAGCGCCGTCTGACTTTTTCAACGCAGAATTGGCTGGACGCCATGTCGTGTTTGGAGAGCTCCTGATCTGCCTAAACAGTGGAAACCCCCATAAATGACACCATTTTGGAAACTAGACCCCTCAAGGAACTTATCTAGATGTGTGGTGAGAACTTTGAACCCCCAGGTGTTTCACTAAAGTTTATAACGTACAGCCGTAAAATAAAAAATCTTTTTTTTTTTTTACAAAAATGATTTTTTCGCCCCCAATATTTTATTTTCACAAGGGTAACAGAAGAAATTGGAACGCAAAAGTTGTTGTCCATTTGTCCTGAGTACACTGATACCCAATATGTGGGCGAAAACTACTGTATGGGCACACGTCGGGGCTCGGAAGGGAAGTAGTGACGTTTTGGATTGCAGACTTTGATGGAATGGTCTGGGGGCGTCATGTCACATTTGGAGAGCCCCTGATGCACCTAAACAGTGGAAACCCCCCACAAGTGACCCCATTTTGGCAAATAGACCCACAAGGAACTTATCTAGATGTGTGGTGAGCACTTTGAACCCCGAAGTGCTTCACAGAAGTTTATAACGCACAGCCGTAAAAATAAAAAATCTTTTTTTTTTTGCAAAAATGATTTTTTCGCCCCAATATTTTATTTTTACAAGGGTAACAGGAGAAATTGGACCCCAAAAGTTGTTGCCCAATTTGTCCTGAATACGCTGATACCCAATATGTGGGAGAAAACTACTGTATGGGTACACGTTGGGCTCGGAAGGGAAGTAGTGACGTTTTGGATTGCAGACTTTTATGGAATGGTCTGGGGGCGTCATGTCGCATTTGGAGAGCCCCTGATGCGCCTAAACAGTGGAAATCCCCAACAAGTGACCCCATTTTGGAAAATAGACCCCACAAGGAACTTATCTAGGTGTGTGGTGAGCGCTATGAAGCCCCAAGTGCTTCACAGAAGTTTATAATGTACAGCCGTAAAAACAAAAAAAATTTTTTTTTGTACAAAAATGATATTTTCGCCCCCAGTTTTTTATTTTCCCAAGGGTAACAGAAGAAATAGGACAAATTGCACAATAACTCTTGGGGTCCAGAGTACGCTGATACCCCATATGTGGGGATAAACTACTGTTTGGACGCATGGCAGAGCTCAGAAGTGAAGGAGCACCGTTTGACTTTTCAGCGCAGAATTGGCTGGAATTGAGATCAGACGCCATGTCACATTTGGAGAGCCCCTGATGTGCCTAAACAGCGGAAACCCCCCAATTCTAACTCCAACCCTAACCCCAACACACCCCTAACCCTAGTCCCAACCCTAACCACAAACCTAACCCTAACACACCCCTAATCCCAACCCTAACCCTAATCCTAACTTTAGCGCCAACCCTAACCCTAACTTTAGCCGCAACCCTAACCCTAACCCTAATGGGAAAATGGAAATAAATACATTTTTTTAATTTTATTATTTTTCCCTAACTAAGGGGGTGATAAAGGGGGGTTTGATTTACTATTTATAGCGGATTTTTATGATTGGCAGCTGTCACGCTAAAAGACGCTTTTTATTGCAAAAATAGTTTTTTGCATCGCCACATTTTGAGAGCTATAATTTTTGCATATTTTAGCCCACAGAGTCATGTGAGGTCTTATTTTTTGCGGTACGAGTTGACGTTTTTATTTGTACCATTTTTGAGCAGGTGACATTTTTTGATCGCTTTTTATTTCGATTTTTGGGAGGTTAGAATGAACAAAATCAGCAATTCATGAATTTCTTTTGGGGAGGCGTTTTTATTGTTCCGCGTGTGGTAAAATTGATAAAGCAGTTTTATTCTTCGGGTCAGTACGATTATGGCGATACCTCATTTATATCATTTTTTATGTTTTGGCGCTTTTATAGAATAAAAACAATTTTATATAAAAAATAATTATTTTTGCATCGCTTTATTCTGCGAGCTATAACTTTTTAATTTTTTCGCTGATGATGCTGTATGGCGGCTCGTTTTTTGCGGGACAAGATGACGTTTTCAGCGGTACCATGTTTATTTATATCTGTCTTTTTGATCGCGCGTTATTCCACTTTTTGTTCGGCGGTATGATGATAAAGCATTGATTTTTTGCTTCGTTTTTTTTTTTTAAGGGGTTCACTAAAGGGGTTAACTAGTGGGACAGTTTTATAGGGGGGGTCGTTACGGACGCGGCGATACCAAATATGTGTACTTTTATTGTTTTGTTTTTTTTATTTACAGGAAGAAATGAATTTATTGGGGAATATTTTTTTTTTTTTTATTTATTTTGGATTTTTTTTTATAACATGTTTATTTTTATTTTTTTAACTTTTTTACTTTGTCCCAGGGTGGGACATCACTGTATTTTATCAAATCTCTGGTGTGACAGTGTGCACAGCACACTGTCACACCAGCGATCGCTCAGGCATAGATGCAGGCTTCTCAGTGCCTGCTCTCAGCAGGCACTGAGGAAGCCGCCTCCCTCCAGGACCCCGGCGCCATCTTGGATCCGGGTCCTGGGAGGGAGGAAGCCCTCAGAACAGCGCGATCACATCGCGCTGGTCTGAGGGTCTCAGGGGGGCCGCAGGGAGCCCCCACCCTGCGCGATCCTCCCCTGTGCCCCCAGTACACCGCGATCATGTTTGATCGCGGTGTGCTAGGGGTTAATGTGCCGGGAGCGGTCCGTGACCGCTCCTGACACACAGTCACGGGTGTCACCTGTGATAATCAGCTGACACCCGACGGCGATTAGCTGCGCTCCCCTCAGGAGCGCAGCTGATCGCCTATGACGTACTATCCCGTCCATGGGCAGAATGGCACGGGTTTTATGGACGGGATAGTACGTCTGATGTCAGAGAGGGGTTAATATCTGCCCTCAGTCACTGGCTTTCCCTCGCTGGTGCAGAAAATTGCACGGGAGGCCACACCAGTTTTTTTCGTGAATACATTCTTTTATTAAATACCTACAGCTCCCAAAGTTTGCCCACATATACTGCTAACAGTAGTAGTCACTGACATATATAAATCAAACTGTTCTGCAATGGTTTCCTGCATGTAAACCATGTCTCCTATCCTGTCGGCTTCTGCAATGATTTTACAGAAGCAGACAACCTCTGTTTGAAATATAAATAACATATATATATATACTCATGTGTATATATATATATATATATATATAATATATATAATGTCTATATGTGTGTGTCACTGAGATATATATATATATATATATATATATACACTGCACACCTATACTATGTGTATATCTATTCTAGTCTAACCTGTCAGTGTGATTTTACAGTGCACAGCACATGAATTGCCAGCTTTTCTAAGGACACCGGTGCATATTTCTCGCAAGTCACACTGATGGTCCGTGTGGTGTGCGAGTTTCTCGCACCCAAACTTGCATTGGCGAGTCTCGTCCGATATACTGTGCAAATCGCAGCATGCTGAGATTTGACTCACACGTATAATACGGACGAGAAAAAAAGTGGATGATAGGAGCTGCCCCATAGATTAACAGCGGTCAGAGTGCCATGCGATTTTTTTTTTTTTTTCCCTCGCATAGCACTCGTCTCTATTCCTCTCTAGTGTGACGCCGACCTTACAATTAGTATATCCTAGAGAAGATCATCTTGTCAGAGTTTGCCCTCACTCTGGAAAACTGAATGCAAAACTTGTGCCCCTGGAATAATGAGGGAAATCATTTGATTTGCTAATTATATGTATTTGAGAAAGAATTTCATCGATTGTCACTTTACAGATTTTTCCCATAACCGATAAGTTTTCTTTAAAAGAATTGACCATTTCAGTTAAATTTTGACCGTAAATGCAGCTTAGTATACGAAAAATCAAAAAAATTTACCGTACTCCCCTTCCCTGGGTCCACTGACAACTCTCCGTTGCTACTTCCGGTGTCTACCCTACTTCAGTGCTGACGTCACATTGACAGCACGGCAGCCAATAAGTGAGGTCAGCAGCTCTGCCAGTGCAGCCATAACGCCCCGCTCAGAGTTGCTGTGCTCACTTATCAGCTTTCCCCTTGACATACGCTCCTCAGCCAAAGCCAGACACAAAAGCAGCAGTAGAGGTTTGCTGGTGGACCAGAGGAAGGTGGGTATATAACAATTAATTTTTTATACCATACTGCGTTCAGGAACAAACATTCACTGAAAGGGGACAACCCCTTTAAATATGACAGTACTAATCAAGCTTTAGCATGATCATACAAAGCCCAGTGTTGCTACACACAGGTACTGTATGCAATATTAAAGGGTTAGTCCAATCTTCATTCATGGATATTGTCAGTGCTTGTAAAAATAATCACTATTGCAGTTTACCGGTTATTAAGCTGTTCTTGAGATGTTAACAAACACTTTGCTTTTGTTTACAACTCGTTGAGACTGACCACCACTGCTGTCTAGCTTGTAAGCCTGTGCTGAAGCTGGACAAGATTAGGAGTTAACAGTGCTCCCCAACAATTCTGAATCGCTTCAAATCAGTGCTTATAAGCTCAATAGAAAAGGACTTGTAGGCACTGTGCATGTCCTGCTGCCTGACAGCAGTGATCGGTCTCCAAAGCAATGAGCTGTAAAGAAAAGAAAACTTTATCTTAAAAACGGCTGCAAATTTTAGTAAGCTTTAAATTGCAAAATTTATTTTATTTACAAGCACTATCCAACAATTCCCATCAATGAAGATGCGAAATAAACCTTTTAGCCATTCCCTTAGAACTGAAAGAGGAACCAGAAGCGAATAACAACCAATAAACATAGTAGTAGCGCCACTTAGTATGTATTTCAGCCATCAAGCTTCCATAAAGTGAGGACTGAAACCATTAAACATTTTGTTTGAAGAAACTTTTAATTACTGTTAACCTTTTGACCGTAATTTGCAGCATTGCTAACATTTTTCCAAATTTGTACTTGATAAATTATGGACTATATTTAAATCACATCTCATACTTTGTACTGACGAGGACCAATAGTCCGAAACACCGTGTCTGCAAATTGAGATATGATTTGGCTTTTATCCTAAGTCACATTACAAGACTTGTTAAAGGGTTAATTGTGATTTGTAGGATCGCTACTTCCAATAGGTGGCGCTATAGAGTTCAAGTCCTCTTTTTCTTGAGGCAATTTGCATATTAAATTTCCCAGAGGAGCATTGCACGGTGAATAAGCCTTCTTACCTTGACACACCAGAGCTGGTATGTCACTCTCCACAAGGAGAAACCTTACCCCTTAGACCTCAGTCCAGAGTAGTGTTGAGCCACCCCCGTAGTGTTCGAGTTCGGTTCGGTTCGTCGAACACCCGTATGTTCGATGAACTGTTCGTCGAACACCGTTAAAACCAATGGCAGGCAAGTAAAAACACAAAGAAACACATAGAAAACACTTCAAAGGTGTCCAAAAGCTGACAAACTGCTCAGAAGACACAACTAACACATGGAAAAGTGACAAGTACATATAGTCATGCAAAAAGAAAAGAGGTGGAGTAGTAAAAGGAGGGGGAGACACAGATATAGGCATGTCATGCCCTTCTAAAACCAAAAAAGTGCGAAGCCGACACGGCCAGTCCGTTCCTGCCCGTGCGACCTGCGTGTCGCCGGGTTTGTGCCAGAGCTGCGGTGGACCCTGACGGCCAGCCCCCCTCTCCCAATACTGGTGCCTGTCCGCTGGTGGGTCGAGTGAGCCCCCCTGCGGTGGAGGCAGGTCTAATCTTTTTAATTTAAATTGTCTCTCTAATTTGAATGAGTACACTTTAAATCCTTTTACAAGGATCTATTGGAGGGCAAGTCTCATGCCAGCAGCCGCAGCAATTCCAGCTCCAGTAGCGTCCAGTAAAGCTGCTGCAGTTAAAAAGCTTTTATAATGATCGAGCTTGGCTGTCCAACGCAAGGCGTCCTACCGCCAGTCCCAGCCCCTGTGCCTTGGGGTGCCTCCCCGATGTTCTTCACTGAATGTCCCGGGGGCCCGAAGCATTTCCTTTGAAAAAATTAAGTGTCCAAACTACAGTTGGTGTAGCTTGCTTAACAGCTGGGTTAATCCGCTGACTAGCAGACACTGCTACTAGGCCCAAAGTATTGCTTGGGCTAGATGCAGTTAAAAATTTGTAATTATATACTCTCGTTGGATGCTGAGAAAGCATTCCATAGAGTCTCCTGGCATGCCATATATTATTCTCTTAAAAAGCTTGGGGTAGGGGACCCTTTTATAGCCAAAATCATGGCCCTGTATCGCAATCCGTCAGCTAGGCTGAAGATAAATGGAACATTATCATCACCTTTCATAATCACTAATGGGACAAGGCAGGGATTTCCTCTGTCCCCTCTCTTATACATCCTAGTGATGGAGCACCTGCTCTCATCAATTCACGATAACCCCAATATTGGGGGATTGAGGTGGGAGGCACCGAGTACAAGTGCTCTGCATTTGCTGATGAATGATGTACTAGTATATATCACTCAACCACATATATCCATCACTGCTGTTATGGCTGAAATAGATCACTTTGGTACATGGTCAAATTTTAAAATCAATGCAGCAAAGTCTGAGGCCCTCGATGTTTCCCTCCCCAAATCCATACAGGATTCCATCCAGTCCAACTTTCCCTTTGCCTGACCCTCACAGGGTATCAAATACTTAGGAATTTGAATTCATAGAGACCTCTCCCGTCTATTTTTTCTTAATTTTGGGCCCTTTTTTGAACAACTCCATAGAGATCTTACTTCTTGGACGGTGAAGGATTTTTCTAGGTTCGGCAGAATAAATATACTAAAAATGAATGTCCTACCTAAACTCTTATACCTCTTCCAAATCATTCCTGTGGTAATTCCCTCAAATTTTTGGAAAAGACTACACATTAGCTTTTGCAGATTTATCTGGGCAAGTGGGCGTCCACGCATTCGGGGGGACGTTCTGATCAGACACAAACAAAAGGGGGGCCTTAGCCTTCCGGATTGTAGAAGGTATTACATGGCAGCAGTACACGCTAGAATCCTCGACTTCTTCCATCATTTGGAGGGGAAATTGTGGGTCAAAATAGCTCAATCCATTTGTCCTAAAGCTCTTACCACTCTCCCATGGTGTGCCCATTTAATTGTCCCCTCTCTTGGCCTCATGTCATATAGTACTTTTGCCACTGCTTTGGCTTTGAGATCCCAAAAAAAAAGCTTATCCTCAATCGACCCCCAGGGCCCCTTGCTCCCGATTTAAGATAATCCAGATTTCCCACCAGGACTATCTGCAAATGGATTTCTCGGTTCAAATAAATCCCATCCGATATTATTTTCTCATGTCATCTCCAATACTTCGCTGCTCCCCCTCAATGACTTGTTACAGGGAAGAGCCACTTCCCCGAAGGCAAATTTTGAATATAGCCAGTTACAACACTTCTATTCAACTGTGAAGAAGCGCGCCGAACACATCTTCATAGAGATCTCACAAACTTTGAAAAATTGAGCCTATCATTGTCACCCCCTACACACTCCATCTCCCTACTGTATAATCTCCTCATTGCCCAGGTAACTGACAATAGTCCAGGATTATGCGGTGCATGGGAAAGGGAACTGGGGAAGTCCTTCTCTGACTCACAATGGGATAAATGTTTCTTCGTAACACATAAAACCTCAATAGGGTCCAAAGCTTAGGAAACCTCCTTCAAAATTATCTCTAGATGGTACCGGGTACCAGCAGTCCTTCATAGATGGTATCCAGTGGTCTCAGATAGATGTTGGAAATGTGGGGAGGGGGAAGGGACAATGTCACACATATGGTGGGCATGCCCTATAATAAATGCATTTTGGGCAAAGGTGGTTCCCATGATTGAGAAAATAACTGGTTTGACTATCCCTAATACGCCAATAGCCCTCCTTTTATCAATGTTACCAATAAGTAAACATAGTTATAAAAGGTCATCAATATGCTACCTAATACAGGCGGCTAAGAATGTCATTCCACGACACTGGAAAAGCAGAGACCCACCCACTGTGGAGGAATGGTTTGCGCAGATCTCCCTCCTTAATAGGATGGAGCATCTGATTGCCATCTCACCGGCTGATGTTGATAGATACTGTGTGATTTGGAGGAATTGTATTGATTTGCAAAACTCTGACGCCTACCATCTAGCCCCCAACTAAAGTTATCCGTGATGTCGGCACAACAATGATCATAATCGCACGCTATGGATTGGTGGTCTGCCGTGGTCCGCTCCCTCTCTCTCTATGTTTCATATTGAAAAATACATGCTTGATCTGGATATTGATGGAAAACCCTCCCTGCACCCCCCAATGTACTGTCGTTATGCATACATTTATAGTTATACTACCCCTTTTACTATGTATATATTGTATTTTCTTGTACTTTTTCACCACAAAAATAAAAAATAAATTAAATTTGAAAAAAAAATTGTAATTAGATCTACAGCCGGTGGCTACTCCGCTGACTAGCAGATACTGAAGCTTTGGAGCAGACCTCTGATTCCCAGCTATAGTATGAGTAAACAGCTCTTCACACTCAACCATCTGTGTTACCCCAAGTCATAGTGTATGTAGTTTCTTACGGTTAAAAGGGGGGGGGAGACCCAACCCACCTGTAATTGACGATGCCACACAGAAAGGGGACTCCAAAAAGAGTCTCCATTTTTTTTCAAAAAATTTGGGGCACAGACACCACTTAAGTAGCATCAACTGCCCCAGAGTTGCTTAAAACGGTCGGTGAGGTGATTTTAACAAATCCTCAAGCTTTTACTCTCCCCAGGATGACACAGGGGTAGAAAAGTCCTTGCGGATCCATGATTTGTTCATCTTTATGAACGTGAGTCTGTCTACATTGTCAGTGGACAGCCGCGTGCGCTTATCTGTTAGCACACCACCAGCAGCGCTGAACACACTTTCAGAGAGAACACTGGCTGCGGGGCATGACAAGATCTCCAAGGCGTGAGTGGCGAGCTCCGGCCATTTATCCAGATTGGAAGCCCAAAAAGAGCAAGGGTCCAGTGACACAGTCATGGCTTTGATGTTCAGTTGGAGATACTCCTGTACCATCGTCTCTAGGCGTTGACTATGTGTCTGAATTCTTGTCTCCTGTGGCCTTGCAAAGGATGGGCTAAAAAGCTGGTGAAAGGATTCCGCAAAATTGCTGTGAACACCAGCAGATACTGTGTTTCTGTTACTGTTTGAGTGCTGAAGACTCGACAGTCCCACGGTTGGCAAGTTAGAACTGTGAGATTCACTACGTGCACCACTGGTGTTTTGTGGAAAAGCACATGTAAGATTATGCAACAGTCTCTGCTGATACTCCTGCATGCGTGGATCCCTTTCTATGGCAGGAATTATTTCGGCAAATTTACTTTTGTACCGGGGATCTAACAGTGTGGCTACCCAGTAGTCAGGATTATTTCGAATTGTGACAATTCGAGGGTCATGTTGCAGGTAGTGCAGCAAGAAGGCACTCATGTGTCTTGAGCATCCAGGAGCACCAAGTCACTGTTGTGTTGGTGGCGAGGTAAGTGTTATGATCTGCTACAAGCACTAAGGAAAGGTGGGAATTCTGTCCCTACAATAGGACTGAGCTGGATCCCTACGATGTAACGGGGGACCTGATCCTGCGACCAGACCCGCTAAAGTCCTCAGCTAGTCTGAACGAAGACCTATAGTTGCGAGGGAGGAATCCCTACAAGATCTAGGGACTGGGTGAAAAGGTGGACACTGTTGTGAATGGGTTTGAGATGAGTTCTGAGCAGAGGCTCCCTCTGGTGGTTACAAGCGGTACTAGTGAAGATTGTGAGGACTGGGAATCAGGTGTTACTGACTGGTCTTATATAAGGGAGTCATTTTCCCATCAGGGTTGCCGGTGATCAATTGTTCTGGTCTGAATCCTTCTTTCCAGTTTCCCTTGTAGCCTGCTGTGTCGTGTCTGCATCTCCTGCTATCAGATAAGACATTTTCTTCTTTTGTGTTTGTGCTATATTTTTGCATTTTGTCCTGCACTTCTGTGGGGGCCTTCAGGGTCCCCTCCGGGGGCTTTTGCCCTCTCAGTTTAGTTCAGCCACTGAGTTTTGTACTTTTGCTTTTTCCAGTTTTTTCAGTGGCTGCTGTTTTGATTCTGTTACACCAGAGAACTAATTTAGGTGGTAGAGGTCGTGTGATCTCAGGTGATTTTGAAATTAGTAGAGTTGGTGTTTTTCAGGGTTTTCTGAGATTGCAGTAAGTACCCTTCCTGTCCTTTTCTATTTAGATAGTTTGGGCCCCAGCGTTTGCTCATACTATTTTCTTTCTGTGTCAGTATTTCCTCTTGTCTAACCGCCATTACATGTTTGGGGGCTTTCTATTATCTTTGGGGTTCTGCTCCGGGGCAGATAGCTTTCCTATTTCTATCTTTAGGTGTAGTTAGTTTCTCAGGCTGTGACGAGGCGTCTAGGACCAACGTAGGAACGCTCCACGGCTGCCTCTAGTTGTGGTGGTTAGTCAGGGTACTGCAATCTCATAGATTCCAACTACTCTGGTGTATTGCCTTTTTTACCTGCACTCATCAGCTACCGTAACATAACAGTATCACCGGCCCAAAAAATTGAAAATTGTATGGTACTCACAGAAGGGAAAAATATTGTGAAAGAAGAAAGGTTGTCAGAGTTGTCAGAGATATTTTTCTGTTTGTTGCATTTTTTTCCCTCTGTATCTCTGGGTGCTGGGGAGGATCTTTTTTCCCAATGGAGTTTGCACAGTTGTCTGGCCGTGTGGATCAGCTTGCCACTGAGGTTCAGAGTATTGCTACATATCTTGCTAGGTTGCCTGTTGTGGAACCTAGGATCCCCATGCCAGATTTGTTTTTAGGGGATCGAGCTAAGTTTCAGAATTTCAAAAATAATTGTAAATTGTTTTTTGCCTTAAAATCTAAGTCCTCAGGAAACGCAGCGCAGCAGGTTCAAATTATCATCTCTCTCCTGCGCGGCGATCCTCAGGATTGGGCTTTTTCCCTGATACCTGGGGATCCTGTTTTGAGTGATGTTGATGCATTTTTTCAGGCTTTGGGGTTATTGTACGATGAGCCTAATGTCACTGATCAAGCTGAAAAAGCCTTGTTGGCATTAAATCAGGGGCTTGATGACGCTGAGTTATACTGTCAGAGATTCCGTAGGTGGGCAGTCCTGACCAAATGGAATGACGACGCTTTGGCGGCCCTTTTCCGGAAGGGTCTGTCGAATAATGTAAAGGATGTTATGGTGGGATTCCCTGTCCCCTCTGGTCTCAATGATTCTATGTCATTAGCGATTCAAATTGACAGACGTTTGCGTGAGCGGAGAAGTATGCGTGGAGTGGTGTTGCCTTGTGAGCCAGCTTCTGAGCCCATGCAGTGTGATGGAGTGGTGTCTGGGCACAGCGTCATGAGTTTCGAAAGCGCAATGGGTTATGTTTCTACTGTGGTGATGCCTCTCATGCTATTTCAGTCTGCCCTAAGCGGGGAAGACGTTTTGCACGCTCAGTTGTCTTGGGTAGTGTTCAGACTAAGTTTTTATTAACTGTCACTCTGATATGCTCTCTGTCCGCATTTTCTGCTCAGGCTTTCGTTGATTCTGGAGCAGCTATTAACCTGATGGATTATGATTTTGCTAAACGTTGTGGGTTTCCCTTGATACCCTACAGAAGTCTATTCCCCTACTGGGGATCGATTCTACCCCTTTGGCTGAGAATAAACCCCAGTTTTCTACTCAGGTGATAATGAGGGTTGAACCTGATCACCAGGAGTGCTGCAAATTTTTGGTTCTATATAATCTGCATGACATTATCGTGCTGGGTTTCCCTTGGTTACAGTCTCATAATCCTGTTTTGGATTGGAAATCTGTGTCTGTAACCAGTTGGGGCTGCCAATGTGTTAATACCAACACTCCTGTTTTTTCTGCCTCCCCCCAGGCTCAGGATGTTCCTGACTTTTTGTTTGATTTTTCTGATGTGTTTAGCGAAAGTAAATCTGCATCCTTACCTCCCCATAGGAGCTATGACTGCGCTATTGAATTAGTGCCGGGTAGTAAATTCCCTAAAGGTCGCCTTTTTAACTTGTCTGTACCTGAACATGACGCTATGCGGTCTTATATCAAGGAATCATTGGAGAAGGGTCATATCAGACCATCCTCTTCACCCTTAGGTGCCGGTTTTTTCTTTGTGGCCAAAAAAGATGGTTCATTAAGGCCGTGTATTGATTATCGTCTCTTGAACAATATTACTGTGAAATATCAATACCCGTTACCCTTGATTTCTGACCTGTTTTCCAGGGTGAAAAACGCTACTTGGTTTACCAAGCTTGACCTCAGGGGGGCGTATGACCTTATTCGCATTAAGCACGGGGATGAATGGAAGACGGCATTCAATACCCCTGAAGGGCATTTTGAGTACCTAGTGATGCCCTTTGGGCTCACTAATGCTCCTTCCGTCTTCCAGTCCTTCATGAATGACATTTTCAGGGATTTTGTGGACAAATTTCTGATTGTTTATTTGGATGATATCTTGATTTTTTCTAATGACTGGGACTCTCATGTGAAACATGTTCGAACTGTATTCCAGATTTTGAGAGAGAATGCTCTGTATGTGAAGGGATCAAAGTGTCTTTTTGGCGTACAGAAGATCTCATTTCTGGGATTCATTTTGGAACTGAGCAGCATCCATATAGGTAACAGACAACAGTATCCCAGCTGGTTAGGGGAAAGGAGCAAAAGGGTTAATGCAAAAAACATGCAAAGTAACGCTGGAAAACAAAGTACAGACAATACCAGCGTTACAGACACTTTGATCCCTTCACATACAGAGCATTCTCTCTCAAAATCTGGAATACAGTTCGAACATGTTTCACATGAGAGTCCCAGTCATTAGAAAAAATCAAGATATCATCCAAATAAACAATCAGAAATTTATCCACAAAATCCCTGAAAATGTCATTCATGAAGGACTGGAAGACGGAAGGAGCATTAGTGAGCCCAAAGGGCATCACTAGGTACTCAAAATGCCCTTCAGGGGTATTAAATTGCCGTCTTCCATTCATCCCCGTGCTTAATGCGAATAAGGTTATACGCCCCCTGAGGTCAAGCTTGGTAAACCAAGTAGCGTTTTTTCACCCTGGAAAACAGGTCAGAAATCAAGGGTAACGGGTATTGATATTTCACAGTAATATTGTTCAAGAGACGATAATCAATACACGGCCTTAATGAACCATCTTTTTTGGCCACAAAGAAAAAACCGGCACCTAAGGGTGAAGAGGATGGTCTGATATGACCCTTCTCCAATGATTCCTTGATATAAGACCGCATAGCGTCATTTCAGGTACAGACAAGTTAAAAAGGCGACCTTTAGGGAATTTACTACCCGGCACTAATTCAATAGCGCAGTCATAGCTCCTATGGGGAGGCAAGGATGCAGATTTACTTTCGCTAAACACATCAGAAAAATCAAACAAAAAGTCAGGAACATCCTGAGCCTGGGGGGAGGCAGAAAAAACAGGAGTGTTGGTATTAATACATTGGCAGCCCCAACTGGTTACAGACACAGATTTCCAATCCAAAACAGGATTATGAGACTGTAACCAAGGGAAACCCAGCACGATAATGTCATGCAGATTATTATAGAACCAAAAATTTGCAGCACTCCTGGTGATCAGGTTCAACCCTCATTATCACCTGAGTAGAAAACTGGGGTTTATTCTCAGCCAAAGGGGTAGAATCGATCCCCAGTAGGGGAATAGACTTCTGTAGGGGTATCAAGGGAAACCCACAACGTTTAGCAAAATCATAATCCATCAGGTTAATAGCTGCTCCAGAATCAACGAAAGCCTGAGCAGAAAATGAGGACAGAGAGCATATCAGAGTGACAGTTAATAAAAACTTAGTCTGAACACTACCCAAGACAACTGAGCGTGCAAAACGTCTTCCCCGCTTAGGGCAGACTGAAATAGCATGAGAGGCATCACCACAGTAGAAACATAACCCATTGCGCTTTCGAAACTCATGACGCTGTGCCCCAGACACCACTCTATCACACTGCATGGGTTCAGAAGCTGGTTCACAAGGCAACACCATTCCACGCATACTTCTCCGCTCACGCAAACGTCTGTCAATTTGAATCGCTAATGACATAGAATCATTGAGACCAGAGGGGACAGGGAATCCCACCATAACATCCTTTACATTATCTGACAGACCCTTCCGGAAAAGGGCCGCCAAAGCGTCGTCATTCCATTTGGTCAGGACTGCCCACCTACGGAATCTCTGACAGTATAACTCAGCGTCATCAAGCCCCTGATTTAATGCCAACAAGGTTTTTTCAGCTTGATCAGTGACATTAGGCTCATCGTACAATAACCCCAAAGCCTGAAAAAACGCATCAACATCACTCAAAACAGGATCCCCAGGTATCATGGAAAAAGCCCAATCCTGAGGATCGCCGCGCAGGAGAGAGATGATAATTTGAACCTGCTGCGCTGCGTTTCCTGAGGACTTAGATTTTAAGGCAAAAAACAATTTACAATTATTTTTGAAATTCTGAAACTTAGCTCGATCCCCCAAAAACAAATCTGGCATGGGAATCCTAGGTTCCACAACAGGCAACCTAGCAAGATATGCAGCAATACTCTGAACCTCAGTGGCAAGCTGATCCACACGGCCAGACAACCGTGCAAACTCCATTGGGAGAAAAGATCCTCCCCAGCACCCAGAGATACAGAGGGGAAAAAAAAAAAAAATGCAACAAACAGAAAAATATCTCTGACAACTCTGACAACCTTTTTTCTTTCACAATATTTTTCCCTTCTGTGAGTACCATACAATTTTCAATTTTTTAGGCCGGTGATACTGTTATGTTTCGGTAGCTGAGGAGAGCAGGCAAAAAGGCAATACACCAGAGCAGTTGGAATCTATGAGATTGCAGTACCCTGACTAACCACCGCAACTAGAGTCAGCCGTGGAGCGTTCCTACGTTGGTCCTAGACGCCTCGTCACAGCCTGAGAAACTAACTACACCTAAAGACAGAAACAGGAAAGCTATCTGCCCCGGAGCAGAACCCCAAAGATAATAGAAAGCCCCCAAACATGTAATGGCGGTTAGACAAGAGGAAATACTGACACAGAAAGAAAATAGTATGAGCAAACGCTGGGGCCCAAACTATCTAAATAGAAAAGGATAGGAAGGGCACTTACTGCAATCCCAGAAAACCCTGAAAAACACCAACTCTACTAATTTCAAAAACACCTGAGATCACACGACCTCTTCCACCTAAATTAGTTCTCTGGTGTAACAAAATCAAAACAGCAGCCACTGAAAAAACTGGAAAAAGCAAAAGAACAAAACTCAGTGGCTGAACTAAACTGAGAGGGCAGAAGCCCCCGAGGGGACCCTGAAGGCCCCCAAAGAAGTGCAGTACAAAATGCAAAAATATAGCACAAACACAAAAGAAGCAAAAGTCTTATCTGTAAGCAGGAGATGCAGACACGACACAGCAGGCTACAAGGGAAACTGGAATGAAGGATTCAGACCAGAACAATTGATCACCGGCAACCCTGATGGGAAAATGACTCCCTTATATAAGACCAGTCAGTAACACCTGATTCCCAGTCCTCACAATCTTCACTAGCACCGCTTGTAACCACCAGAGGGAGCCTCTGCTCAGAACTCATCTCAAACCCATTCACAACACACAAGGCTATTTCCTGGCTCCAGTGGTGTTCACATTTTTATAAATGATCTAGATAAGGGAACTGAACATAAACTACTGTATTTTTCATACTATTTGACACACCGGACCTTAAAATGCACCCCAAATTTTCAGAAGGAAAATAGGGAAAAAAAAAATAATGTGTCAAATGGGGGTCGGTCTTGCAGACCGAATTCAGCTTACCAGGGGAAATCGGCAGCACTGGTGGAGCGGGGTCATAGTGGGTGTTTGGTGGTCCGGCGATGATATGACTCCCATCCCAGACTGATGCGGCAGGTTCGGCGGTGCTCGGTGGTGCGGGGGCTCCGCCAACACTTTGTTAAAGGTCGGAGCCCCTGCACATCCATTGATGCACAAAATGTCGGCGGAGCCCCCGCACCACCGAGCACCACCGAATACTGTTGTGCCAGCCTGTGATGGGAGGGAGATCATCGCCCTGCAGCATCGGACTACCGCAGAATCGACTAACTCCTGCTGCCACCACACTACAAGTAAATATATTCCGATTATAAGACACACCCCATTTCCCCCCAAAAAAAAGAGAGTCTTATAGTCCGAAAAATACGTTAATCAAATTTGCAGACGATGCAAAGTTAGGAGAGATAGTTAACACTAGAGAAGACACAGAAAATATTCAGAAGGATTTAGATAAGCTTGAACAATGGGTGTTATGATTTGGTAGCTGAGGAGAGCAGGCAAAAAAGGAAATACACCAGAGAGGTTGGAATCTATGGGATTGGAGTACCCTGACTAACCACCACAACTAAAGGCAGCCGTGGAGCGTACCTACGTTGGTCCTAGACGCCTCGTCACAGCCTGAGAAGCTAACTACACCTAAAGATAGAAAGAGGAAAACTATCTGCCCCGGAGCAGATCCCCAAAGAACATAGAAAGCCCCCAAACATGTAATAGCGGTTAGACAAGAGGAAATACAGACACAGACAGAAAATAGTATGAGCAAACGTTGGGGCCCAAACTTCCTAAATAGAAAAGGATAGGAAGGACACTTACTGCAATCCCAAAAAACCCTGAAAAATACCAACTCTACTAATTACAAAAACACCTGAGATCACACGACCTCTACCACCTAAATTAGTTCTCTGGTGTAACAAAAACTAAACAGCAGCCACTGAAAAAACTGGAAAAGGCAAATGAACAAACAACAGTGGCTGAACTAAACTGAGAGGAGCACAAGCCCCCGGAGGGGACCCGGCAGACCCCCACAGAAGTGCAGGACAAAATGCAAAAAGCAAGCACAAAAAACTAAAAGAAGAAAATGTCTTATCTGTTAGCAGAAGATGCAGGCACGAAACAGCAAGCTACAAAGTGAACAGGAATCAAAGATGAGACCAGAACAATTGATCACCGGCAACCCTGATGGGAGGAAACCTCCCTCATATAAGACCAGTCAGTAACACCTGATCGCCAATCTTCACAATCTTCATTGGATAGTTCAGTACTGTTTGTAACCACCAGAGGGAGCTTCTGCTCAGAATTCATTTCTAGCACATTCACAACAAATGGGCTTCCACTCATAGAATGATATTTAACAGGGAGAAATGCAAGATTCTCCATCTGGGCAAGAAAAACGAAAATTATATCTACAGAATGGGAGGAATAGAACTAAGAAACAGCACATGTGAAAAAGATTTGGGTATACCAATATATCACAGACTGCACACGAGTCAACATTGTGATGCAGCAGCAAATAAAGCAAACACACTTCTAGGATATATTAAGAGAAGCATAGAGTCTAGGATATGTGAAATAATTATCCCCCTCCTTGGTCAGGCCTCATCTGTAATACTGTGGCCAGTTCTGGGCACCACATTTTAAAAAAGACATTGAAATACTGGAGCAAGTTCAGAGAAGAGCTACTAGGATGGTGAGCGGACTGCAAAGTATGTCCTATGAGGAGACTTAATAGCTTTTGTGAGACAGTGAAGGAATATGTGTTGAATGGGGTGTACATTTCACCTAGGTACTGTGCTGTATGGTATAAGGGAAATGTGTGGCTTTGTAAACCTAATTGTAGAGAAAGGTCACTACACCTCACATTCAGCACACACTTGCAGCTCAGGCCTGAAACCATTCAGCTGTTAATTAGGAGACCAGAAGTAGGTGTCTGCAAACACAGTCAGAGAGCTGGCTTAGTCTGGACACAGGAAGGTGTCCCGGCACAAGAAGCAGTCTCCAGGAGTGTTGGAGCTGGCTTAGTCTGGATACAGGAAGGTGTCCCGGCACAAGAAGCAGTCTCCAGGAGTGGGAGCTGGCTTAGTCTGGACACAGGAAGGTGTCCCGGCACAAGAAGCAGTCTCCAGGAGTTTGAGCTATCTCAGTCTGGGTGCAGGAAGTACCCCGGACAAAGGAGTAGTCTCAGTGAGAATCCGTGCGAATAGCGGCTGAATAGGAGTGGATCTCTCTCAAGTCTGGACATTGAAGGTGCCTTCAGACACAAGGAGGAGTATCTGTGAAACTCCATACTGGTAACTACTGATCATATGTGTTGTTTTGGGCACAGACTGGTAGAGGCTGGACCCGGATAGATAGGGAAGTCTATCTATGTGTAGTTAGTGGCTAGACAAGCCTAGGTTTTCTGTTTATGCTTTATTTTTATCTGTTTGCTGTGGACTTTAATAAAGCTGGTTGCGGCCAGTTTTCACCAGAACTGCTGTCTGAATGAACTGTTTTCGTGTCACTCTGTCTACCCAGACAGCGATCCTAGAGCTATATCCCCTGAAAAGCTTACAATTGGCGGAGAATGCTGGGGCAGCACAGTGGCTGATACAAATGGTGCTGGAATGTGCATGCAGCACGGTGGCTTAGAGACAGCAATAAAGGTGAAGTCTGTTGAAATAGCAGCAGAGGAAAAAAAAAAAAAAGTGTGTCAGCAGAAACGTCTGTTTGGAGAAGTCTTAAAGAGACAGTAGCCCTAATAGACTTTGCAAAAAAAAAAAAAAGTGTCTGCACAGCAGAGCTGAATTTTTCAGTGGAAAAAACTGTGGAGTGTGTATGTCTTGAGTGAAGACTGCCGTTGTTGAGACAGAGAAGTCTGACAGCATGGATGACAGCATGGAGGCGCTGTTTGAACAAATGGCGCAAGTTAATGTGCAACATAAGACTGCCGTGGTTGAGACAGATAAGTCCGGCAGTATGGAGGAGCTCATTGAGTACCTGGCCCAGGCCCAGCGAAGCATGCAGCAGAGCATGGAGCAGCAGCGCCTGCAGCACCAGCAGCGCATGCAGCAGGCCCAGCAGCAATTCCTGCAGCAGCAGCAGGAGAATAACCGGTTGTTTTTTGAGCAGGTTGCAGCACAACAAAAGACTTGTGGCGCATCGTCCCAAAGTAATGTTGCAAAGTCACCTGCATTGTCCGCTGTAAAGAAGGCGGTAAGACGGTCCCTGAAAAAGATGACACCTCGTGATGATGTGGAGGTATATCTCACTAGGTTTGAGAGATTGGCAGAGAAGGAGAATCTGCCCCTATCTGAATGGGTCATGATGGTCGCACCCTATCTGATTGGAGAGCCCCAAAGGGCATATGCTGACCTGAGCGAGCAGGACAGCCAAGACTATGGCAAGCTGAAAGCGGAGATTCTTACCCGGCTGGGTGTTACGGTGACAGCCCGTGCCAGGGGAGTTCATGACTGGAGATACAGTTGGGAGTCTGCAGTCAGCAGGCTTGATTATGGAGTTGAAAAGGTGATAGTGGACCGCTACACCCAAGCACGTCCTCCTGAGGTACAGCCGTCTGAGAGGTCGTCACTTCGGAGTTCCCGGACGCTGAACTCTCGCGGTAAGAGCGTTCCAGCTGTTGGGGACATGGGGTATGCTGATAAGCGGGTTCAGGCCCGAGGGGACATATGGGTGGGAGAGTGTGATGGACAGTGTTGGAGATGTCGTGAAATTGCAGCCAACTGTCCAATAGAGGGGGAGCCTATGTGTTGTGATGTTGGCGGATCCCTCTCTCCCTGCGCAGAGCCTGTGTGTGTGTCCACCTCAGCCGAAGAGACTGGACCACAGGGGTCCCCGGTGGTTGTAAATGACTGCCCAGCACAGGCCCTCTTGGACTCAGAGAGTCCAGTGACTTCCGTATGTGACAGCCTGATTGATAGGGACTTCATCCCTGATAAGCACCTGAGTATGGTGTGCATCCATGGAGACACCAAAGTCTACCCAGAGACTGCCGTGGACTTGGTCCCCAAACTCGGGGAGGTTTCATATGAAGTGGGGGTAGTGAAGAACCTGGTGCAACCCGTTATATTGGGTAATGACTTTCCCCGGTCTAAGGATCTCTGGGGGAAAAATGTTTCTGATGGACAGTGTGATGAAGCTCCTATTGAGGGTGCGCAGTCCCGAGGGGCGGAACACAATGCTAGTGGGCCGTTGAACTTATGTGATAATGATGATGATAATGATGATGATAATGATGATGATGATCATGATAATGATGATGACCATGATAATGATGATGATGATAATGATAATGATGATGATGATGATGATCATGATAATGATGATGACCATGATAATGATGCTGATGCTGATAATGATAGTGATGATGATCATGATAGTGATGATGATACTGATCATAGTCATGATAATGATATTGATAATAATGATGACTGTGATAGTGATGAAATTCCTTTGCAGGTGATGTTGGGAGACGAGGATGGTGGTTCTCGGGAACCGAGTGTCCCTGACTTACCTGTGTCCTGTGACAATTTTGAGAGTGAGCAGTGGCGAGACCCCTCTCTAAAAACGGCCCAGGAAAATATAAATGTTCTAAATGAGGTTTCCCAAGAGCCTGGCTCTGAGGAGAGGTTTCCTCATGCTGCCATGGACAATAGCCTATTGTATAGGGACACTGAAGTCCAGGGAGAAGTCGTGAGTCAGCTCCTAGTACCTGAGCTATATAGAAGTATAGTGCTGGGGTTGTCACATAGTCACATACTTGAGGGACCAGATGGTGAAGTTAATGTTGTGGATGACATGTTAACTAAGGTTCCAGATCAAGATGTGAATGAAAATGAATTGTATAACCCTGACAATGAGCAGGATGTGAATGAAAATGAATTGTATAACCCTGACAGTGAGCAGGATATGAATGAAAATGAATTGTATAACCCTGACAGTGAGCAGGATGTGAATGAAAATGAAGTGTATAGCCCTGACAGTGAGCCAGATGTGGCTGAGAAAAAGGGGTCAGATAGTGATAGTGAATCATCTGATGACCATAAAGCAACCAGTGCAAATGAGGAAGGCATGGTAGCAGAGGAGGTTGAGAGTCCTGAGAAGAAAGCTGATGCTGACCTTACAGCCAGACAGAAGATGGCATCTGAAGATGTTTTACAGTTGGCCGGTTCCCTGGCGAAGACTAAGGTGAAAGGAGGAGAGCTGAGCTTTAAAGGCAGGACTCTGAAACTGAACACAGCACAAGTGGATGCTGTTGAAGATGAGAAGTTGTCGGTGTGTGGTGTGGATCTGCATCATGCCAAGGACTCTGAAGGTGATGCTGCAGAGGTGGAAAAAGCCATAGAAGTGGTAGACACCAAACCAGATGCCTCATCAGTAGCTGCAACTCGTGAAGCTCAGGCTGGAAGTTCGGCGCCCCGGAGCCCCAGCAGTGTTCCCGAGTGATACCAAGGATCTGGATAAGTCACAAGATGAGATTTTGAGACATCGGGCTGGCGTTGGTGAGCTCAAGCGCACTTTCAGGGAGGCTACATCGGAGCCAAGTCCTAACAAATGGGAAAAGCGATGTGTCACTCCGTTGCCGCTACAGACACACGGGAGCCCAGATGGGATGCAGAACGTGGTGGAAGAGAAGAATCCGGCGGGTTCTGAGTATACAGATGCCGCTATCAAGGAGAACTTGAAAACTGGAATAAATTGAGATATTGGAGACCAAAGTGATGTGACTGAAGAAGTAGAGTGTAGGACTGACGGTAGGGCTTCTGGGCATGTCCTGCCAGAAGAGCCTGAAGGAGGGGAACTGGAGAAAAGTGAAAAACCCCCTATACCTTCTGTGATAGTTGGTGACACATGGTCAGTGCACCAGGGACAGGAGGTACGTGAGTTTCTGAGGAAGAGTCAGCAGAAGTGTTCTGATGTGCCGGGTCGTACTTCTCTGGCCAGGCACTATATCGAAACTGAGCCCGGCCCTAAGGTCAAGATGAAACCGTGCAGGATACCCGAGGCCCGCAGAGAGCATAGGCCTGGGAGGGTACAGGGTAGTGCGGATGCTTCAGATGAAGAGAAAGCTGATGTTGGCTATGACTCAGGTGAAGATACAAATGACAGTGGTGAAGATGAAGCTGATGAGGGCCATGACTGGTCCAGAGTTCACTGTCTCTGTTGGATTGTTGACCAGCCCTCCGGTCTGGATGACCAGCCCTCCGGTCTGGAGAAGAGGGAGGGGATATGTGAGACAGTGAAGGAATATGTGTTGAATGGGGTGTACATTTCACCTAGGTACTGTGCTGTATGGTATAAGGGAAATGTGTGGCTTTGTAAACCTAGTGGTAGAGAAAGGTCACTACACCTCACATTCAGCACACACTTGCAGCTCAGGCCTGAAACCATTCAGCTGTTAATTAGGAGACCAGAAGTAGGTGTCTGCAAACACAGTCAGAGAGTTGGCTTAGTCTGGACACAGGAAGGTGTCCCGGCACAAGAAGCAGTCTCCAGGAGTGTTGGAGCTGGCTTAGTCTGGACACAGGAAGGTGTCCCGGCACAAGAAGCAGTCTCCAGGAGTGGGAGCTGGCTTAGTCTGGACACAGGAAGGTGTCCCGGCACAAGAAGCAGTCTCCAAGAGTTTGAGCTATCTCAGTCTGGGTGCAGGAAGTACCCCGGACACAGGAGTAGTCTCAGTGAGAATCCGTGCGAATAGCGGCTGAATAGGAGTGGATCTCTCTCAAGTCTGGACATTGAAGGTGCCTTCAGACACAAGGAGGAGTTTCTGTGAAACTCCATACTGGTAACTACTGATCATATGTGTTGTTTTGGGCACAGACTGGTAGAGGCTGGACCCGGATAGATAGGGAAGTCTATCTATGTGTAGTTAGTGGCTAGACAAGCCTAGGTTTTCTGTTTATGCTTTATTTTTATCTGTTTGCTGTGGACTTTAATAAAGCTGGTTGCGGCCAGTTTTCACCAGAACTGCTGTCTGAATGAACTGTTTTCGTGTCACTCTGTCTACCCAGACAGCGATCCTAGAGCTATATCCCCTGAAAAGCTTACACTATCTACAAATATCTGAAGGGATGTTGTGTGGCACCCCAGGAGTTTTGTTGCCACAGTGACCTTGCCTCCCTCCAGTGGAGAGTGATGTCATGCCTGAAAGCAAGGAAGGATCCCTTTAACAGGTAACAAAGCATGCAACACCTTTCTTACTCCAGACCAGAAGGAGGAGCTCTAACACCTGATGTTCAGGAGAGCTTCTCTGGAATATTCTGGCTGGGGGAGGAGTTACAAGTCTAGCTGGAGGGACAAGAGATGTGTGGAGACAAGCTGGGGGAAAAAGAGGGGCTATAGAGAGCTCATCCCCAGGTCTGAGCGCCAGAAACCGGACCCCAGGAGTCCGAGGCTGAGTGGGTGAATTAAAGTCCCAGCAGCAGAATCTGGAGGGCAGAGGACAGCAGGTTCTTTGTTCCAACTAAGAATCTACTACACTGCAGCAGCACATGTGAGCCGGAGACTCCATAAGAGAGTGATTCCTGAAGCAGGTTACAGCTGCCTTATGAGAGTGAAGTTCTACTTAAACAAGAGACAGAGAGAGAGGAACTTGGATGGAGCTTATAGCAGCCAGTGCCTCAGAGAACAGCGCTAGAAAGGAGACCTCACATCCCACCTGAAATAAGGGGATTCCAAATTGCTTTCAGGCTGACCTGCTCCAACACTATCTGTACTCAATGCCCTGGATACTTTGCCTGCAAAAACTGTAAGTAAGGCTTTGGAAACTGCATCTGACTGTGTCTTCCCAAGTCCTTCCTGTAGCACACACTCCACTCTGCTACATCTTCCAGCACCATTACTTCCTATACCATCTCACTGCCCTGAGACAAGCTTCACTTGTGGGAAGCTATTTCAACTCTGCTGCATCACACCATCAGTCTCAGAGGATCTGCACTGCAGCGCTGGTCATCTCTGACCAGATACCACAAGTGGCGTCACGAATACCTTACTACTAACTCTAACATCCATCTAACATCCTCTGTAAATATTCCCCTTTTATTGGATGCCCAGGGCCACAGACCGGGTCACCGCCGATGTGACACAACCCTTCAATACACCGGCCTGGTACCGAGTATCCCACTGCCCTGGTGGGCGATCCATGTTGCAGTGTAGAGGGATCATCCTTATTCTCATTTGCACATGGAAACACGAGAAGCAATGGAATGAAACTGAAAGGGAAAAGACACAGATTAGATATTAGAAAAAACTTTTTGACAGTGAGAGGAGGGTGATCAATGAGTGGAACAGGCTGCCACGAGAGGTGGTGAGTTCTTCTTCAAAGCAAGTCATCAAACAGAGGCTGGACAGACATCTGTCTGAGATGGTTTAGTGAATCCTGCTTTGAGCATTGGACATGATGACCGTGGAGTTCTCTTCCAACCCTAACATTCTATGATTCTATGATTCTAAGTGGAAAATTAAATGATCTCTAAAAGGCATAAAGTTAAAGAAGACACATTTCCTTTGTATTTTGGGTAAAAATAAAAATTTATTTTCATCTTTAACATTTTAAAAGTTACAAAATGGAAAATGGACTGATGTAAAAGTTTGGGCATCCTGCATGCTTAGTACCTAGTATGTGAGGCACTGACCCCTGTTACAGCTAGGGGACGCTGTGTGTTCTCCCCAGGATGCGCATGTAGGCGTATGAAGGCCATAGGTGTGCATGGCAGTCACAGGCATAGCATTAGAAGTATGCAAAAGAACATCTCGCTGACCATTATGCATAGCGGTGGATCAATCATGCTTTGGGGTTGCGGTGCAACCAATGGCATAGGGAACATTTCACAGGTAGAGGGAAGAATGGATTCAATTAAATTTCAACAAATTTTTGATGAAAACATAACACCATCTGTAAAAAAAGCTGAAGTTGAAAAGAGGATGGCTTCTATAAATGGATAATGAGATGCTAAACACAATTGAGCATCTCTGGAGAGACCTGAAAATGGCTGTCCACTAACGTTCACCATCCAACCTGACGGAACTGGAGAGAATCTGCAAGAAAGAATGGCAGAGGATCCCCAAATCCAGGTGTGAGAAACTTGTTGCATCATTCCCAACAAGACTCATGGCTGTACTAGCTCAAAAGGGTGCTTCTACTCAATACTGAGCAAAGGGTCTGAATACTTATGACTATGTGATATTTGAGTTTTTCTTTTTTAATAAATTTGCTAAATTTTCTCCATTTCTGTTTTTTTTCAGTCAAAATGGGGTGCAGAGTGTACATTAATGAGACAAAAATGAACTTTTTTAAATTTACCAAATGACTGCAATGAAACAGAGTGAAAAATATAAAGGGGTCTGAATTCTTTCCGTACCCACTGTAATTGTTTTTTACTTTTTCACCACCCATTAACAAGGTTTTCTCCAGTAGTGAACAACCCTTTTAAATATTGCCATGCACTGCCTAGATAAATATAGCAGACTCTATTCAAAGAGTCATTATTTTCAATTGTACGTAATAAAAAGAATGGGAAATGCACAGTATTCAGCAAACTAAACACTGATGTATAATAAAAAGTATTGTAAAGATGCTTGCTCTCTATAATTAAAGAAGAGGTTCTTCAGCAGCTGTGTGATGAACTTTTAAACTCTGTTCTCTACTGGATGAAGGGCTAAGAATAATAGCTTCATTACTGTCCCTTAAAAAGGAATCTGTCAGCAGGAATTCACCCATCTAACTACACACGTGGTCAAAATTGCTGGTACCCCTCGTTTAATTACAGAAAAACCCACAATGGTCACAGAAATAACTTGAATTTGACAAAAGTCGTAATAAATAAAAAAATGTATGAAAATGAACAAATGAGAGTCAGACATTGCTTTTGTGTAGCCCAGCTGTGACTGGAGCTACATGTTCCCAGGAGGATGCAACCAGGTAAACCCACTAAGACCCATTTGCACACAAGACACCTGCACTAGTTCCCATATCCACCAGAGGGAGCTCTTCCGCAGCATATAAGGCAGTGCAGACACGTGAGTCAGACATTAGAGATCACGTCAGGACTTGATGGAGATCACGTCAGGACTTGAGAGAGATCACGTCAGAACTTGTGAGAACTTGTCAGAGTCTAGTGACCTGAGAGTAGTCTGAACATCCCTGAACAGCAGTTACCTCAGACGAGATCAGATTGCAGGTTACCACAGACTAGTGTGCTTATGTCAAAGTAGGACGAAAGGCGAGTGGAAGAAAGGAGAGAGTGACAGAGGTTGAAACAGCATTGATCGCTTACCTCTACTCTGCACCACCGGACGCCGGGTCCGAGCTTGCTAGCATCTACACGACTAGTTGGAGAAACCGGAGACCCTGTGGAACTTCATGTCGCAGGGGCCCAGCAGTGCTGATACGTAACCGAGGTTAGGAAGACGGGGTCTGGCAGGTACCGCCACAGAGACACTGTTCTGTCCACAAGAAGGCCTCACCACAAAGTCAGCCGGGCGTATACGAAGAAGACAGAGTTAGACTTTGTTCTATACAGGTCAGAAACTCACACACATAAAGGAGTACGGAGGCCCTACACCTACTCAGTGGAATTACTGGAAGTGCATCCTCCACCCTGACAGCTTCCCGGGACGTGCCTGCATCTACCATCAGTAAAGGTACAGAAATAGACTTTCTTGTGTGTGTCTGCCTTATTGATCCTGCACCCCTACACCGCCATATACCCTGAGGGATCAGTCTTGCCTGTGGAAGACTTAACACCTTGCTGCCCAGTAACAACCCCTCAGAGGATCTACCCCGCAGCGCTGGTCACCCTGACCAGGAACCACAGGTGGCGTCACAAACATTTCTACAAACCTATAATCCCCTGTAAATATCCCCCTTTTCAGTGAGCGCCCAGGGCCACGGACCGAGCTGTGCTACCCGTAACATCCCCCATTGAAGTGAACGGGCTCGGTGCCGAGTACCCCACAAGCCCTGGCCGAGCGACTCATTTTTCAACCATGCGTTCACAGAATTTAAAAAATAAATAAAACTCATGAAATAGGCCTGGACAGAAATGATGGTACCCCTGAAAATAATGTGACAAAAGAGACATGTTAAATCAAGGTGTGTCCACTAATTAGCATCACAGGTGTCTACAATCTTGGAATCAGGAGCGGGCTTGTATACAGGGCTACAGATACTCACTGTGCTGTTTGGTGACATGGTGTGTATCAAACTCAACATGGACCAGAGGAAGCGAAGGAAAGAGTTGTCTCAGGAGATTAGAAAGAAAATTATAGACGAACATGTTAAAGGAAAAAGTTATAAGACCATCTCCAAGCAGCTTGATGTTCCTGTGATTACAGTTGCACATATTATTCAGAAATTTAAGCTCCATGGGACTGGAGCCAACCTCCCTGGACGTGACCACAGGAGGAAAATTGATGACAAATCAATGAGACGGATAATACGAATGGTCACAAAAGAGCCCAGAAAAACTCTAAATAGATTAAAGGTGAATTTCAAGCTCAAGGAACATCAGTGTCAGATCTCACCATTCGTCGTTGTATGAGCTAAAGTGGACTTCATGGAGACGAACAGTTTAGCTGTTCTAGTATTATTTTCTTGACATTTTCTCTCTTGCGTTTTACAGCAAAAGTAAATGTCCTCAAACAGCTTACAGCACAGCGAAAGGATCTCATTGTTCAAAGTTATTAGTCAGGGAAGGGTAAAAAAAAAGTTCCCAAGGCGTTAGGCATTGTGAAAATGGTCACCAAGAAGTAACTTAAATTTGACACAGCAATAACATGACTTAGATCTGTATGGCCCTCAAAAATTAATGAAAAGACAAAAAAAATTGTTCCTGGAGACTTCTAAGAAACCTTCAGCAACATTAAAGAAGCTACAGGAAATTCTGGCAAGTACTGGTTGTGTACTGCATGTGACAACAATCTCCCATACTCTTCATATGTCTGGCCTATGGTGCAGGGTGTCAAGACAGAAGCCTTTTCTTACAAAGAAAAATATCCATGCCCGGCTATGTTTTGACAAAACCTACATCAAGTCTACCAAAGCATGTAGGAAAATATGCTATAGTCTGATGAGACTAAAGTTGAACTATTTAACCATAATTCCAAAGTGTATATTTGGTACAAAGCCAGCACTGCACATTAATAAAAGAATGCCATACCCACAATAAAGCATGATGGAGGTAGCTTTATGCTTCGGGGCTGTTTTTTCGGCAGCTGGTACTGGGGCTTTAGTCAAGGTGGAGAGAATTTTTATAGACAGTTAAAAATATAAATTTTTCAAAAAAACTTGCCTGATAGACTGTCTCTATGCTGTGTGATTTCACGCAAAGAAGTTAGTAATAACATTCAAATCTTCTTAGTTCGGGAAACTTGAATCACTTGGGCCCCAATGCAAAATTTGTAACAAGGCCCTGCCACATTTATACTGCAGGTGTCTTCTTATATGGCAGAGAGACCTTTGGACCCCCTCCATCACCAGGACAGATTGATATCTATAGAGACCCTTTAGCTAAACCTTTGATATGTACAGCAAACAAGATATTTGTAATGATTCCACCCCTCAGTGCTGAGCTGTCTGAGCAGTGATTGACAGCTTAATTGTCCAGTCTGGTGCAGAGGCTTGCTGAGCTGTCTCTGTTTTTATTGACAGCTCAGATGTCAAATCTGAGACTAGGAGGCACTGAGCTCTCATCATCTGCTCTTGATTGTTCAGCTATTTAACAGAACTGGCAATACTAGATAGCTGTCAGCCGTAGCATCAGCTAAGGGTACTGCCACACTACACGATCCCTCTAACGATCTCGTTAGCGTCGCATACTAATGAGATCGCTAGCAGGATCGTTTTAATATCGCTAGTAGTGGCCTAATTTAGCTATGTCGTTAAGGACGCTATCGCGGTTAGCGATCTCCTTAACGACTTTAGCGGTACAAAATACCGCTAAATCGCTAAAAAAAAGGTGCCACACTCAGCGATATATACTCACCAGCGGGACGCCGGCGATAAAAATAGGGTCCCGAACGATCGCTGAGATGAACGAGATCACAGCAGGATCTCAGCAGGGGCCACGTCGTCACTAGATGCCGCACATAACAACGTCACTAACGAGATCGCTAAATAGTGACGTTTTTTAGCGATCTTGTTAGCGACGTTGTTTAGTGTGGCATACCCTTAAGTGTAGTTGGTTTACTCTGTGCCTTGTATGTTGCTGGTTGATGTATCGCTGCCTGACCTTGGACCTCGTTCTGACCATCTGTCTGTTTAACCCTAACCCTTTGTTCTGATCTGCTATCCTTCTGGTATTTTGACCTTGGACCGTTACCTGACTTGTCTCTTCCCTGTTTATGACGTACCCTCCAGGCTCTTAACCTCCGACTCCTTTATTATCCCGACTCACAGATTGTCCGTGAGAAGTGACTCAGCATCACAATATTAAAATAGTACAGTGGCAAAAAATCTAATTATTCCTTATGTATGTAGACGTGGACATTAAGAACGTCAAATGTATAAATGCATTTTGGGTTGAATTTCTCTGTAAAAAAAAAATAAGACATTTGGTCTGAGCTAAGATGTTAGAGGCTTCATAAGTCGCCTAAGATAGATCTTATATTTATAGCCTTCACAATCAAGTATTATCATTATCATAGTATTAAATCACACTAATATGGAAGATTTTCAGTGTCCTCAGCATAAAATGGAAAATAGTAATTTCCTGCAAAAATAAATATATGCAGAGTGTACCAGGAAATTTTTTAATTGCATCAAATATTCATTAAATATATTTTCATCATTACAAGCCTGCAATTTTGAAAACACCAAGTGTCAGATCACCTCTGTTATTCTTAATAAACATATAATTTTTTTTCTGTATGTCAATCCATGAATTAATATATACAGTTTTATTCTCCTGCTATTGTAAAATATTATGAGCCCCGTCTCCCTTTTATACCAATAATGATGACCATGTTATCATTTAGTATGTGTATAATCCTGTTGTTAAAGGGAATCTGTCAGAAGGATTTCACCCCCCACCAAACTATTTATGTGTAGCTCTTTTCTTGCTCTTTCAAAAACAAGTCCAGTAATACCTTTACATGGTCAGTCTGTTCCTCTGTTACCGATAATCAGTGTTGCAATTTATATGCAAATTAGGCTGTAGATCTGAAACCTCTGTCACTCCAGCTCTATTCTCTGCCCAGCTCCACTTCCTCCTTCTCGACTGAGAACTTTGACCAGAATGATCTCGAAAATGAAGTTCTATAGAGCCCTGTCTGAAAGGAGAAGCAGTCAAGCATGTGAGCCACAGTTCTATAAACTGTCTATGGGACTGCTGGAGAAAGCCAACCACAGCACATAATTACTTGCTTAGCAATGAAGTATCTTTTTGAAATCAAGCCGTATTTCAACTGCAATGGGTAACATTACCTGTTAGCAACTAGAGGGGAAAGAATTGATCTGTAAAGAATTGAATGTGTCACGATGAATTTCCAGTAAAATACGAATTTGTCAGAATCCAAATTTTTTCGGGAACCGATTCCCACATTCCTATACTATTTACTTATTTACTCACTATAGGGTATATGCTCATTTTGTTTGCTTTTTTTTGTTGGGTTTTATCTGTGATATGGCCACAGTGTAAAAGTACTGGAACACATTGCATGCATATACCAACTTATGCTTCGGCTCATTGCATGGCCCCCTTTTCTGTGTTAGTTATTTCGCCTATATAGCTTCTCATGGGCAGGTGTCTTCATAGTTTTGACCCTGTCCTGTTCTGCCCTTAGGGTGTGTTTCCACGGTCAGGATTCCTTCAGTAAATGCTGCGTGTTTGACGCTGTGCACTGGCACAGCGTCAAACACGCAGAGTCCAGATGTTACAGCATAGTGGAGGGGATTTCAAGAAAACACGCAGGCGGCAGACCTGCGTTAACGGACATGCTGCGCTTCTTTTCAGATCGCAGCATGTCCTTTTCCCTTGCGGCGACGCTCCGTCGCGGCAAGGGAAATAACACAGGCCTATGTAGCGCTGCGGTGATTCCCGATGTGTTCAATGAGCACATCTGGATTCACCGCGCGTTCTCAAGGGGGTGGGGCTTTGGGCGGAGCGGACTTTCCGCTCCGTCCAAAGCGCTGTGTTTCTTGACCATGGAAACACAGCCTTACTCACATTGAGGTCAGATGATGTGGCACCCCTGAGGGTTCAGTCGTCATAGAGGTGCTGCACCTGATCCAGAGGTGTGGTACCCCACTCTCAGGTAAGGAGATAGCACCACCCAGGACTCTAACACCTGCCGCCAACACAGACTATAGCAGCAGGGCACCCTGGACGTAACCTTACGGAGGATGGTCTCATCCCAGGCTGGGTAGTAAAGGGTGTTGGGAGAGTGGGTGTAGAAAGTAGAAGGAAGGGAGTGGAGCTTAGAGAGCGGGAACGAGACTGCAGAGTCAGAGTGATGGGGGAGCTCAAGCTGTAAGGAGCTTGTCCCCAGATGCAGAAAGCTAGTAGTAAGCACGAGACAGAAAAAAGCTTCCGGAAGCTCAGAAGAGGTCCTAGGGGCACGGATAGTGAGTTGTTATGTTACGGTAGCTGAGGAGTGCAGGTAAAAAAGGAAATACACCAGAGCAGTTGGAATCTATGAGATTGCAGTACCCTGACTAACCACCACAACTAGAGGCAGCCGTGGAGCGTTCCTACGTTGGTCCTAGACGCCTCGTCACAGCCTGAGAAACTAACTACACCTAAAGAAAGAAATAGCAAAGCTATCTGCCCCGGAGCAGAACCCCAAAGATAATAGAAAGCCCCCAAACATGTAATGGCGGTTAGACAAGAGGAAATACTGACACAGAAAGAAAATAGTATGAGCAAACGCTGGGGCCCAAACTATCTAAATAGAAAAGAACAGGAAGGGTACTTACTGCAATCTCAGAAAACCCTGAAAAAACACCAACTCTACTAATTTCAAAATCACCTGAGATCACACGACCTCTACCACCTAAATTAGTTCTCTGGTGTAAAAAAATCAAAACAGCAGCCACTGAAAAAAAACTGGAAAAAGCAAAAGTACAAAACACAGTGGCTGGACTAAACTGAGAGGGCAAAAGCCCCCGGAGGGGACCCTGAAGGCCCCCACAGAAGTGCAGGACAAAATGCAAAAATATAGCAAAAACACAAAATAAGAAATTGTCTTATCTGATAGCAGGAGATGCAGACACGACACAGCAGGCTACAAGGGAAACTGGAAAGAAGGATTCAGACCAGAACAATTGATCACCGGCAACCCTGATGGAAAATGACTCCCTTATATAAGACCAATCAGTAACACCTGATTCCCAGTCCTCACAATCCTCACTAGTACCGCTTGTAACCACCAAGGGGGCCTCTGCTCAGAACTCATCTCAAACCCATTCACAACAGTGAGTAGTCCATCCGTGGGGCCCGATCCAGTAGTGGAGGGACCAGATCACAGTGGGGTACCGGCCACCGAGACTAGTGGAGAAATCACCAGACTCAGCTAGCAAGCCGGAGGCAGTGGCACCCGTAGGTGCTTCAGCCACAGCCACTGTTATCTTCTCTGAAAAGGCAGCCAAATAGGAGCAAGGGGATGCAGAAAGGACGTCGCCAGACAGGTTTCGTGGCTGCTGGCTCGGGACACTGACTGTGAGGTGTTGGACAGGAAGGGTGGAAAGTCAGCACAGTGAGACGGCCAGGAAAGGAACATTTTGAAGGGAGTCCTGGAAAGGTGTATCCTGATCTACCTGTGAGTTTGTGGGACCCCTAACATGGAGGACACGGCACCAATCGGGCATCTGTGCATGCAAAAACTGTGAGTAAAGCTTTGGAAACTGCATCTGACTGTGTCCTTTCAAGTTCTTCCTGCAACACCCACTCAGCACTGCTACATCCCTTGCCAAATACTACATCATTACTATCTTGAACACACTACACCTGCACTGGGACATAGCCCTGCCTGTGGAGGGCTGCACCAACTCTGCTGCATCAACAACTGTCCCAGAGGACTGAATCTGCAGCGTCGGCTAACATCTTTTATTGCCGAGTACCACAGGTGGCATCATGAACACTTCACTGTAAACTTTATTCTCTTGTAAATACCCATTTTATTGTACGCCCAGGGCCACGGACCGGGTCACTGCCGCCGAAACATCCCCTTTTAGGAGTGACCGGCCCGGAACCGAGTATCCCCACTGCTCTGGCGGGCGTTCCACTACACAAGGTAAGGTTTTAATACTAGAAACAGGATATGACTGTCCTGAATGGGTACACCTTGTCACGTGGGATGGCTTGTATGCTTTTTTTTAATCAAAATATTGTTAAGTACCCTATGTTATTTACGTGTACTATTACCATTTTCTTACTATAGAGAATATACTCATTTTGTGTTTTCCTTGTTTCTTTTTTTCTTTTTTTTTTCTTTAACTCCTTCCTGGCCGCCCCTTGAGGGCCAGAAAGCAGTTAATTTTCTTAAAGAAACACCTTTGTACTCACATTTTCACACCTATTCTAAGGCTGCCTCTGCCCATTCCATCACAGCTCCTTTGTCTTCTGTGTTGATCTTCTGTTATCTCTCCATTTCAGCACTGAGGCCAAAATGAGCCTATGATTGGCCTCAATCCAATGTAGAAGACCAGGGAGCTGAAACATCAGCATCAGAGGCATAAGAACAGGTGTGGAGAGTTTAATTCAAGCTAATTTTTTACATCTTCCATCTTTTCACAGCAATCAGAGCAGTTCAGTATCAAAGTGAATGTTTTTGGGCTGAAATGGATCTTCAAATTCAAGTAAATCTGGCCAAATCGAATTTTTGGACATCTGCTTATCTCTAATATTCACCAATAGTGTTGAGCATTCCGATACCGCAAGTATCGGGTATCGGCCGATATTCGCTGTATCGGAATTCCGATACTTAGTTCCGATATTTTTCATATATCGTATACCGGAATCGGAAGTTCCCATAATTCTTTGAGAGGCACTGTGATTTTAGTCAGCCAATGAGGAATCCTACGAAGTGTGGGCACATCCTGTACTGCTGCGGTCATGTTAACTAATGGCATGGCTGTGATTGGCTGCTGAAATGATGTCAGAATGCACTATAAAAGGCGCCGCCGCCATTTTAGCGTCACTGTGCTGTGAACTCAGTTAGGGACAGAACGCTGCTCTGCTGACTCTGAGGGATAGTTAGAGATTGCGATTTTGTGTACTGTGCTTTAGGCAGGCTATTTTACCAACCGCTGTGTAAAGCTTCCTTTTGCCTTGCAGTGTTGTTTTAACAGCTCTGTGCAAGGTGTGTGTGTGAGAGTGCAGGTGACGCTGCAGTTTGCTCTGCATCCACCGCTGTTGTGTGTCACTCACTGACTCTTTTTTTTATTTTATTTTGTGGAATTGGTGCAGCTCCATTCAATAGAAATTAACAGTGATCTATTAGTGTGACGCGCTTCCATCTGTATACAATACATTGGTTGCAAACACTATAGAAGTACAGAAAGGAGCCTTTCACAGATAGTGAACAGTTGTGTGCAGTGTTCACTGTAGTCTGTGAGCTTTTTATTTTTTGAGTGCAGATTACCCTCCAGTTAGTTCTTCAACCACTGCTGGTTGTAGTCTGCTGAGCGTGTGTCACTGCCTCATCCTTCACATTTTTCTCAAATTGGTGCTGCTCCATTATATTTGAAAAAAATCTAATCTATTAGTGTGACGCGCTTCCATCCGTATACAATACATTGGTTGCAAACACTATAGAAGTACAGAAAGGAGCCTTTCACAGATAGTGAACAGTTGTGTGCAGTGTTCACTGTAGTCTGTGAGCTTTTCATTTTTTGAGTGCCGATTACGCTCCAGTTATTTCTTCAACCACTGCTGGTTGTAGTCTGCTGAGCGTGTGTCACTGCCTCATCCTTCCAATTTTTCTCAAATTGGTGCTGCTCCATTATATTTGAAAAAAATCTAATCTATTAGTGTGACGTGCTTCCATCCGTATACAATACATTGGTTGCAAACACTATAGAAGTACAGAAAGGAGCCTTTCACAGATAGTGAACAGTTGTGTGCAGTGTTCACTGTAGTCTGTGAGCTTTTCATTTTTTGAGTGCAGATTACGCTCCAGTTAGTTCTTCAACCACTGCTGGTTGTAGTCTGCTGAGCGTGTGTCACTGCCTCATCCTTCACATTTTTCTCTAATTGGTGCTGCTCCATTATATTTGAAAAAAATCTAATCTATTAGTGTGACACGCTTCCATCCGTATACAATACATTGGTTGCAAACACTATAGAAGTACACAAAGGGGCCTTTCACATCTACTGAACAGTTGTCTGCAGTGTTCACTGCAGTCTGTGAACTTTTCATTTTTTGAGTGCAGATTACGCTCCAGTTAGTTCTTCAACCACTGCTGGTTGTAGTCTGCTGAGCGTGTGTCACTGCCTCATCCTTCACATTTTTCTCAAATTGGTGCTGCTCCATTATATTTGAAAAAAATCTAATCTATTAGTGTGACGCGCTTCCATCCGTATACAATACATTGGTTGCAAACACTATAGAAGTACACAAAGGGGCCTTTCACAGCTACTGAACAGTTGTCTGCAGTGTTCACTGCAGTCTCTGAGGAATAACCACACTTAGGCCTTATAACTTTTCTGACTTTCTTTATCAATCTACCAAGATGAAGAAGGCAGGGAGTAAGGCACGTGGTCGTGGCCGTGGAGTTTCAGCAGGGAGAGGACGTGGGGATTCTGTGGCTGCTGCCGCACCCAGTGACACAGCATCCACCAGTTTTCCCCGTGAGCGTTCCTTTATGCGCACTTTTGTAGGAGCTCGGCGTACCCCCCTGCTGCGGGAAGAACAAATTGAAGCCGTTGTTGGTTGGATGGCAGCCAATGCATCGACTTCAATTGCTTCCACCTCCTCTCAGGACCACAGCACTGTTGAACAACCATCTGTCTCTTCACCGCCTGCCAAATTGCCCAGGCATTCAGAGAGCTCTGTAAAGGAGCCAGCTGAGTCTCTGCTTCTGTTATCAGAATCTGTTGGCTTGCAAACAGGGGCCCAGCCAAGTAGCATTCTGGAATGTGAAGAAGAGGCAGTATGCAGTGATGCGCAACAGCTGTGTCTCTCTGAATGTGAAGAGGCGGGTGAGCCAGTGCCGATGGTCAGCACACCGCAGAACGCATCTGATGATGTTGAGACTCAGGTGCCAGTTTCTGTTGAGCATGGTGCTGGCCAGACCACCCAACAGCAGCAGGTGTTGGAAGAGGGTAGTGGAGATGATGAGGTCCAAGACCCAACATGGCGTGAGGAACTGGAAGGTGGTGGTAGCAGCTCTGAGGAAGAGATTGCCCGAACGGTCCAAACAGTAGGGAGAGGTAGGCTGCAGACTCGGTTGCCTGTACCCTCCAGTTTGGCACCCGTTCGTAGCAGTTCTCTTCCAACAGCCAAAACGGGCGCTCCCAGGACTTGCACTGCGTGGTCCTTTTTTGACACACTTGCAGATGATATTTGCTATGTCAAATGCAAGCTGTGTAATCAAAAAGTAAAAAGAGGTAAAAGTGTCAGTAACCTTAATACCACAAATATGTGGAAACATGTGCGGTCAAAGCACGTGGTTCAGTTACAAGGACACACTGGAGATGTAGGCCAACCTACAGCAGCACCTACATCTTCAGCTCATGTTGGAGTCTCTTCCTCCAGCTCACACACAGCTGATTCGGCTTCCTCACAGGATCGCCATGGAAGAACCTCTGTCACTGTTGTCCAGAGACCCAGTGTTATTCCACCCACAGCTGCAAGTTCCCTGTCATCCTCACACTCCCAGGCCACAAAACAGCCATCGGTAGCACAGGCATGGGATAAAAGACGGCCATACTCGGCAAACCATCCACGAGCACAGGCTCTGAATGCTGGCATTGCAAAACTCCTGTCCCTTGAAATGCTGTCATTCAGGCTGGTGGAGACTGACAGTTTCCGTAACTTAATGGCATTGGCAGTCCCACAATACAATGTGCCCAGCCGATTTTATTTCAGCAGTCAAGCCGTCCCTGGTCTGCAAAAGCATGTTGAGGGAAAAATTAAACATGCGCTACTAAACGCCGTCAGTAGCAAGGTCCACCTGACCACCGATGCGTGGACCAGTACCCATGGCCAGGGATGATACCTTTCCCTCACTGCCCATTGGGTCAATGTTGTGGAGCCGGGTACAGATCTTGCGAGTGGCGCTGTACGTGTTCTGCCAACTCCAAGGATTGCAGGAATCCAGTCTGTCCACATTAACTCCTCCTCCTACTCCAGTTCCTCAGAATCATCGCTGCAGGAGCCGTCACGGTCTACCTCCACATGGACCCGTGAACGCTTACCTGTTGCGACCGATATGAGCACAGCCGTGGCCAAACGTCAACAGGCCGTCCTGAAATTAATTCCCATGGGGAATCAAAGCCACACAGCGCAGGAGCTCTGGAATGCCATCAAGCAGGAGAGCGACGTGTGGTTTTTGCCAGTGAATCTCCAGCCAGGCTTGGTAGTGTGTGACAATGGCCGAAATCTGGTGGCAGCTCTGGGCCTTGGCAACCTCACTCACATACCATGTCTGGCACATGTGCTCAACTTGGTCGTGCAGAGTTTTTTGAGGGACTATCCGGATCTTGATGCACTGCTGCACAAGGTCCGCCTAGAGTGCGCTTACTTGCGACGTTCCAGCATGGCCAGATCGCGCATTGCAGCTCTGCAACACAGATTTCGCCTTCCTGAACATCGCATCATATGTGACGTACCCAGCAGGTGGAATTCCACGTTGCATATGTTGGAGCGGTTGTGTGAGCAGCAGCCAGCAGTAATGGAGTATTAGCTGCATCAGGCGCAATCAACTCGCAATTTGCGTCGTTCACACTTCACCACTACTGAGTGGGCCTCTATGAAGGACATCTGCCACGTTTTGCGTGCGTTTGATGAGTCAACGCGGATGGCGAGTGCAGATGATGCACTAGTCAGCCTGACTGTCCCCCTTATCTGCCTGCTTCAAAAAACACTGCAAGCACTAAGGGATGAGGTTTTGGAAGAGGTGGAGGATGAGGAGTCACAAATTCCATCACCTTCTGGACAGTCAGCGCAACGTGGTTCCTCACAAAGGGCTGGGCAGGGCTCACTTTGTGAGGAGGATGAGGAGGAGTCAATGGAGGAGGAAGGCATCGCTCCAGAGGGAGGTACACAACGCTCTAGTCAGTATGTAGAGCGAGGGTGGGGTGATGCAGAGCAGGCAGAGATGACGCCTCTTGCAGGGGACAGCGTTTCTTGGCCAGTTGGGAGTCTGCAGCACATGGTTGATTTCATGCTGCAGTGCCTGAGAAACGACCGCCGCATTGCCCACATTCTCACCACGTCTGATTATTGGGTGTACACCCTCCTAGACCCTCGCTACCGGGACAACTTACAAAGCCTCATCACACCGTTGAACCGGGAGCGTAAAATGCGGGAGTACCAAGACACACTGGTGCAATCCATAATGTTCTCCATTCCAACCCAGAGCACTGCTGCTGCTACTGCTTTACAAAGCAGCTCTGTGCGTCGAGGCAGTGGAGACAGCTCTGCAACAAGAGGGAGCACAAGCAGCGCCTCTGCACAGGGCAAGACCAGTATGTTCCAAATGTGGCAAAGTTTTGTGGCAGCGCCACAAATGTCTACACCATCCGAGACGGCTCCAGTCAGCAGGAGGCAACGTTTCCGTAAGATGGTGACAGACTACATGTCTTTCCCTCTCAGTGTAGTCACAGATGGCTCTTCACCATTCAAGTTTTGGGTCTCTAAGCTGGATACATGGCCAGAGCTTAGCCAGTATGCATTGGAGGTGCTGGCTTGCCCTGCTGCCAGTGTATTATCGGAGCGCGTCTTTAGTGCTGCAGGTGGTGTACTAACAGACCGTCGCATGCGACTATCCTCCGATAATGTAGACCGGCTTACTTTTCTGAAAATGAACAAGGCATGGATCTCGCCAGAATTTGTCTGTCCGTTTTCAGATTAAATAACTGGTTCGCAACGTTATCCATGTCTCCTGTTATGTTCATCTTTCTACCACCTGAACTCTACACCCTGGGCTACAACACTGCCAGTTGCTGCTCAGAAGTGTCGTGTCCACAGACAAATACACAAGCTATAGTGTTAGTGGGGTTCAGTAATGCCAGCTGTTCCCCTGCTGTGTGGCCGGCAAGAAGTCTCCTGTTCCCTACACATGCACCGAAAAACCCATGTGGAACATGCTCCAAATAGGGAAGAGCCGTCACCCTGATTGTTATGCTTAAAACAGGAAATTGTGAAGTTTTCCAGGCCTAGAATGATACATTTTTATAACAAATATGGACAAATAATAATTTGTCATCACAGCGCATATCTGCACATGTCTATTAGAAATGGTAACAAAAACTAAAACATAGTGTTCACTTTTTGAAATTAATGCATAAAAGTACATTTCATACTTATCAATTAATGCTTTTTAAGGAACTTTATCTGTATCAGTAAGATAATGCAGTCAATGGATGTACGAATCATAAAATCCTCATCATCATCATCACGAGTTTTATTTATGACAGACATTATAAAATACACATACTGATGCCAACTGTAACTTCACACACCATATATGAAATGGCCAGCATCTAAACCTGGTAATAATGTGCAATAATAAATTATTACATCTAGAAAGTGCATCATGCATACTGACAATAGGTAGTTATACCTGCAAGTGCTGTTGAAACATGCACAACAGATATAAATTAATAATGGTATATAGGTATCACAGTGCATAGTTACTCATGGACAATGTCGATGTAATACTGTACCTCAATAAAGTCAGCGTCAACCATTATGCTTGTTAGTCTTGTAGATTGTTAAAGAGGGAACGTGCTTTTTTTGTTGGTCATAGGTGGAGTATTAGACAGTAAGTGATTACTGTTGTCGTATTTTTGGCATGCCTAGGGCACAATAACGCTGCGTAACGTCACATTTTATAGAGTCATCTAATTGACACACGCTACCCTACGTGTGACAGTAGGAAGGTAGTGTTGACGGATAAAGCCTTGCGCAACCAGACATGCTTTTACCCTCTTCAACACTGTACAAGCAAAAAATGCATGATTGCAGCCGCAGACTTTATTGACGTACAGTATAACATCGCCATTACCCATCAGAGGCTGTCCACTGTCTGATACAGACATAGAATATACCTTTGCTATCCGTAGCCTTTGTTTCACCTACACTTGCAGGCACACACTTACATTGTGACAATGCATAATGTTTTTTTTAAATGGTTATTTTTTATCGTACATTATTGCGTCATCACATTGATGAGTCCATGCTGGACATGTCATACATGCTGTACAAAGTAACGATTTTATTAACTTAAATAATTGAAATGTCTGTGACTGTCACATATAAATTGCAATGATGATGATCAGTGACTATTACAAAATCCATTGTCTTCACTATGTTATGGTTTAACATAGCGTTCCTTAAGCATTATTCATAAATACAAAAATGGACTTTTATTCTTAAATTTACAACACTATATTTTGTAACCAATTTTTTGGGTGGTGTGTTGTTCCATTTCTTGTTGGCATGTGCATATATGCGTTTATATTTGCAGGGTCTTTATTTTTATTCTTGAAGTTAGGAAACATGTGTATCTTCGTACCGTGTTAGCCAGTAGATAGACAAATATTTAGACTTGAGAGTCCGCAGTGGTTGATACCTTTTAATGGATAACTGAAAAGATGGTAACAAATTGCAAGCTTTCGAGGCTACTCACGTCTCTTCATCAGGCAAAGACTAAAACAAAAAATGAAGCATCACATATTTCTATACACAACAGGACACAGGAATAGTGCAATAGGTAAGACAAGTAAGTCACGTGTAGCAGAACTGTCATTATGACAGAGGGATGAACATAAATATTGGAACAGTTCCTAGATAAGGATAGAAAGTTTTATTGCCCTCTGATTGGGGTCTGGTTTTCTGTTTTCATGCCCCTGGAAGGGCAGAGACGCAGATTCCTTAATTGATATAGAATGACATAAATCCCTGTGATCTATTCATTCCATCACTAAGAGTGTCAAAGGTCATGATGAGCTTATATTCTGAAACCTTTGTATCTTTCTCATATTTGAAGTTATATTTTAATACCAGTAATTCCATATCCATCATGCTATGACCGGGCATACAAAAGTGTTTTTCCACAGGTAAATCCATTATTTTTTCTCTTATTGTGTGGCGCTGATAATTCATCCTTGTTCTCATTTTTTGGCCGGTCTCCCCTCACTTGTCCCTCCCTCACTTGTCTTACCTATTCCTGTGTCCTGTTGTGTGTAGAAATATGTGATTCTTCATTTTTTGTTTTAGTCTTAGCCTGATGAAGAGACCTGAGTAGTCTCGAAAGCTTGGAATTTGTTACCATCTTTTCAGTTAGCCATTAAACGGTATCAACCACTGAGGACTCTCAAGTCTAAATATTTTTCTATTCTTGGAATTGAAATTCATCATTTTATTGTCCTAGTAAAACTTCATTTATTCTTGTTTGAAGTACATACATTTGCAATGGCCACGTAACAAGGCAATAACTCAATATTTTATGCCTACACCCTCCTTGACCCTGGGCTTCAACACCGCCAGTTGCTGCTCAGAAGTGTTAGATGCACAGATGAAAACAATCGCTGATGTGTTTGTGGGGTTCAGTAACACCTGCTGTTCCCCTGCTGTGTGTCTGGCAAAAATTACTGCTAGCTACCTACACATGGTGAAAAAAGCATGACATGTCAAAGTGTCTAGTGCTACACATAGATATGAGGCTACACCCTGATTTCTAAGCTGTAAACATTTGAAACGTCAGCTTTAAAACCATAAAATGATTAGTCTTTGTCACAAATCTGTAACAAAATAATTGTGACATATTATTTCAGATATGCACATGTCGAAAACAAATGCTAACACAAAAGCCTACTTATGCTATAGGATACTGATGGTCAACCTTGTCACTCCATAGCTTAGACAAATCCAACTCACATCATGACTCAAATGCTGCAATGTTGGAAGTGCATAATGTGGGTTGAACTTTGACAACAGCTGCAGTGCGACGGTTAGACTTCAGTGTTCTTGGCTTTTAAATAAAAGCATACAAGTAAATATAATAATCCAATGTTGATTAAGGGACGTGATGTACACCTGTAATATTGTGCAAACAATGCATGTAGGAATAGTCCTCTTCAACATTACTTATATTTGTGTCATTTTAAAAAATACATATTTAATTAGAAAGTTAACAGCCCATATCATAAAGGTCCTTCATGTAAACATGATAATCGCTAGCAAAAATCATGCATTACCTTGTTAAAGTCAATAGTGCATAGTCACAATAGCAAAATATATACCTGTAAGTGGTGCTGAAAGAACGACAACTGATAGAATAGGTGAATGATATCTATTTATCAGACTGAATAGCGACACCTGTACAATGACGATATAATACTGTACCTTAACAAAACAGCTGTGTCACACCTCACACTCGTTTTTCTTGTAGCTTGTTATGTAATAGGGCACATGCGTGTATGTTTCATCATAGGTGCATGTTTACTGAGTAAAGCAGTCATGACAACGCCTTTGTGTTGTCGGTACGCTTGCGATGATGAACGATGCGCACCGTGAATGTTAGTCTGCGTCATAAGACGCACAGACGCTCCAATACCCAACGCGTCACAGCAGGAAGCCAGTCTGTGCGTCCAAACAAAGGCGCAACCATACATGCACGTAACCTTTTATAAAGCTATATAAAAAAAAGGATGTAGTAGTAACGCACACTTTATTGAGGTACAGTATTACATCGCCATTCAACATCTGTGGCTATGCAGTCTCATCTATATATACCTTATCTATCCGTTGTCATGCTTGCAAGTCCACAGTCAGGCATAAATAGCTGTTTTGACTATGCACTATGCACTTTTTAAAGTTTTTGTTTGTTAATATAAATGATTGGCACATATTATCAGTATTACATGATGGAAATTTTAGATATTTTTAAAAACTTTTTAGTGATATTATTCACCAAATGTAAACTTTTATGAATGTCAAAGATAACTTGCAATGCTGATTATGTTTTTAAGTCAGCCATTCATTGTCTACACAATAGAAATGGTGTACATACTGTTACTTAGCCATCATTAATGGATTCTGATATGTACTTGTATGCTTTTATTTTAAACCGTATAGAAGATTATTTAACCTATTTTAATTGTGGTTTGCATTGCTTTTCAACATGTTAATGTATGCGTTTATGTTTGTAAATTATTAATTTACATATATTTTTTTAAGTAAAATCATCATCTTATGGTACTAAAGGTTATATTTCTCTTGTTTGGAGTATAGACATTTTTAATTGACACGTAACAAGGAAAATACTTGATCTAGTATTTAAACATCCTCCTTGACCCTGGGCTCCAACACCGCCAGTTGTTGCTCGGAAGTGCTGTTAGCACAGTCAACACTTGCTCCTGTGTTACTGGGGTTCAGTAATGTCAGCTGTTCCCCTGCTGTGTGTACGGCAAACAGTCCTGCTGCCTCCACCCTGTTGTCTTCTCATGCCTGGGCTACAACACAGCCAGTTGTTGCTCGGAAGTGCTGTTAGCACAGTGAACACTTGCTCCTGTGTTATTGGGGTTCAGTAATGTCAGCTGTTCCCCTGCTGTGTGTACGGCAAACAGTCCTGCTGCCTCCACCCTGTTGTCTTCTCATGCCTGGGCTACAACACCGCCAGTTGTTGCTCGGAAGTGCTGTTAGCACAGTGAACACTTGCTCCTGTATTATTGGGGTTCAGTAATGTCAGCTGTTCCCCTGCTGTGTGTACGGCAAACAGTCCTGCTGCCTCCACCCTGTTGTCTTCTCATGCCTGGGCTACAACACCGCCAGTTGTTGCTCGGAAGTGCTGTTAGCACAGTGAACACTTGCTCCTGTGTTATTGGGGTTCAGTAATGTCAGCTGTTCCCCTGCTGTGTGAACGGCAAAAAGTCCTGCTGCCTCCACCCTGTTGTCTTCTCATCCCTGGGCTACAACACCGCCAGTTGTTGCTCTGAAGTGCTGTTAGCACAGTCAACACTTGCTCCTGTGTTACTGGGGTTCATTAATGTCAGCTGTTCCCCTGCTGTGTGTACGGCAAACAGTCCTGCTGCCTCTACCCTGTTGTCTTCTCATGCCTGGGCTACAACACCGTCAGTTGTTGCTCGGAAGTGCTGTTAGCACAGTGAACACTTGCTCCTGTGTTATTGGGGTTCAGTAATGTCAGCTGTTCCCCTGCTGTGTGAACGGCAAAAAGTCCTGCTGCCTCCACCCTGTTCTCTTCTCATCCCTGGGCTCCAACACCGACAGTTGTTGCTCGGAAGTGTCATTGGCACGGGTACTCACTCCTGCCCAGACTGGTTACAGCACGCCATCTGTTTCCTGTCAGTGTAAACGTCACTTAGCCTCCAATAAGTTGTCCTGTCGTGTTGCGGTCGGGTTAGCCGACTCTATGGTGCCTGGAGTTTAGGTGCTTCCTATGTGTGCTGCGGGATATGCAAATAAAGGCTGTTTCCGTTGTGACAATAGGACAATCACCCACTGTAGTACTGTGGGATTCGGTAACTGTGGCCGGCTCGCGGCCTGTCATCTTAAATTTCCATGGGTACCTTCTGCTACCCGTCCGGGTTCCAGTACCGTCAGCTGGTTCTCCGCAGTGCCTTTGGCCTAGGTGCCTCCATCTCGGTATCCGAGTTCCAGCAACATCTGCTGGTCCTTGGTAGTGCTTTGGAGCACAGGTACCTCCTGCTTAGTAACCGTGTCCCAGTAACGTCAGCTGGTCCTCGGTTGTGCCATTGGCTCTTTTCCTTCTGCTGCCCCTCCGGGTTCCAGCACAGTCAGCTGGTCCTCGTCACTTGCATTGGCTCTTGTACCTTCTGCTACCCGTCCGGGTTCCAGTACCGTCAGCTGGTTCTCCGCAGTGCCTTTGGCCTAGGTGCCTCCATCTCGGTATCCGAGTTCCAGCAACGTCTGCTGGTCCTTGGTAGTGCTTTGGAGCACAGGTACCTCCTGCTTAGTAACCGTGTCCCAGTAACGTCAGCTGGTCCTCGGTTGTGCCATTGGCTCTTTTCCTTCTGCTGCCCCTCCGGGTTCCAGCACAGTCAGCTGGTCCTCGTTACTTGCATTGGCTCTTGTACCTTGTGCTACATTTACAAATTGAAGATTTTTTCAATGTTTTTTTGGGAAATCACTCTGGATCTCCAACAATGAAGACGACGACCCTGATGACCACCCCGAAGAAGATGACCACCACAAGGACGACGAGCATCAAGCCAACCAGCCTAAACACCATCACAAAGAAGAAATAAAAGATTACCAAACAGGACTAAGAAGGTTAAGACAAACTACAAGATACAGAACAAGAGATTTAAGAACAATAAGCAGAAGATCAAAAAGCAGAAGAACATGAAGTATAAGACCAAAATGAAGAGCAAAATATATGCTCTAAATTATAAGCAGAAGAAGACTAAGCAGTGTATGGGGGTGAGTCCGTTCCTCCTCGTGGTGCCCCTGGAAAATGCCTGCTGCTGCAGGCTAAACTGAACACGGACAAATACTGTTGTAATTTAAATCTTTTGTGACAGCAAGAACGGAAGGATGAAAAATTCATACTTTGACAGATTACAAGTACAGGAATCTCTGTCCAAAATAAGAATATGATGAAGAAGATGAAGTAGAATATGAATAAGAATAATAGTTTAATAAGAAGAATATGAGTAATGTTAACAAAAAGATGAATAGCAAGAAGTTTAAGAAGAAGATAAAGAAGGTGAAGATGAAGAATAATTTGATGAAAAAGATGATGCTGCTGAAGATTATGAAGGAGAAAGTGTGTCAAAAGTTAAAAAGGTGAAGAGCATGGAAGTTGTGAAATATACATATTTGCCAAAATAGAAAAAACGTTAACAACATTGTCAATTTCTTCGTCAATCCGAACATCTTTAAAAAAAAAAATATTTATGCTATTCCATTTGATTGGGTTAAACATCTATGCCTTTAATGTCTCCTCAACCTTCCCCAATACATTCTACATTACTCTTTGTTGTTTTCCTTCATGTACAATTAACCAACAAGGCAAGAATGGGGTTTTTTTTAATTCCGATATTTTGTTCCCATAGACTTACATTGGATTTCCGGTATCGGTATCGGGTATCGCCGATATTTTTTGGGTATCGGCGATACCATTCTGATTCCGATACTTTTGGATATCGGAAAGTATCGCTCAACTCTATTCACCAACAGAAGGATAAAGCAGTCCAGAACACAACAGTGAGGTCTTCTCTGAGAGGTTGGCGGATCCTATTTTGACCCTCTTACACAGTAGTATTATAAATCACTAATGGTAGATGGGGACCCTGTTACAGTTTTTGCATTGGCTCAGGAGTTCCAAGTTACAACTATCAAATCACAGTCCAAGATATGTTTTTTTTAGTAGTTGTCCGGTTGTATAATGTACATCTAAGCCAGATCTGACATTACAGAACTGACACACATTATGCAAACAGCGTACAATCGGAATATACTGTCAGATGGCAGCCTAATGGTCTTTACTCCCACACATCATCGTGGAAATTATTCCTTAGAGTTATTTTCAATATTTGGCAGCTAGTCATACACACACGATAGCCAACTCTCACTAGATAAAATGAAGGCTGCATAAATATGCATGGATTGAAAATTGGGATATGTGTATTTCTGGATGGTAACTGGTGTAGATTTATTCTCATATAATACATTGCAGTGATGCTAGAAACCATTGGTCTGCTATGAGTGGGGTGATATTCGCTCAGCAGAACAGCTATTTTCATTGAGCATGCCTCTAAATTTATGAATATGTAAGAGATCCGTCACTGGTCAGTCATCTACTATTCATATAGACATGGTTTGCACTTGTCCCACAAGTTTGCCAAGCCATGTGGACAGTTCTTCATGACCTTCTTTCCATTTTCTGACTCTACAGGAGCTAGAAGGATCCTACAGTCCCTGACAGAAGTTATGTCGCTTATCCATGTTATGTAAATCAAAGCTTATAACCTGACGTTAAATTCATCCATTGGTTTTTAAATTACTCTTTTGAAAGCTCCCAAATTTGGTTTAGGTTAAGAAAATAAATTGGCATCAATGCTGAAATATTGATCATTTAATGAACATAGAATGGTCAGATTTTGGCAAGACAAAAGTTTTGTTGCCCGCAGAAAGTAATGTGATATTCAAACAAATAATTAACTTAAAATACAAATATATGTTGCATAACATTGGTGAATTAAGTTGTTGGACTATTAGAGTCATATTTAATATTTTGTGTGGCTTCCATGAGCTTGAAGGACTGCATCCATGCGGTTCAACAATGATTCATACAATTTATTAATGAAGTTGAGTCGCACGGACCAGGGCTTATGGGGTACTCGGCACCGAGCCCGTTCACTTCAATGGGGAATAGGTCACGGGTAGCGCAGCTCGGTCCGTTGCCCTGGGCGCTCATTCAAAGGGGGATATTTACAGGGATTGTAGGAATTGTTTGTGACGCCACCTGTGGTTTCTGATCAGGGTGACCAGCGCTGCAGGGTGAATCCTCTGAGGGGTTGTTATCGGGCAGCAAGGTGTTAAGTCTCCCACAGGCGAGACTGATCCCTCGAGGTATATGGCGGTGCAGGGGTGCAGGCAATAAGGCAAACACACACAAAAAGTCTCTTTCTGTACCTTTACTGTTGTGGGTTCAGGCACGTCCGGGAAGCTGTCAGGGTGGAGAATGCACATCCAGTAATCACTGAGTAGGTTTGAGGCCTCCTTTCTTCTCAATGTGTGTGAGTTTCTAACCTGCATGAAGCCAAGTTTAACTCCGTGTAAAACAGCTACGCCCGGCTGACATTGTGGTGGAGCCTTCTTGTGGACAGAACTAAGTCTATGTCTGCAGCGTCCTGCTAGACTCCTGTTCTTCCTGACCCCGGTTACGTATCAGCACTGAAGGGCCCCTCTGCGACCTGAAGTCCAGCAGGGTCTCCGGTTTCTCCCACTAGCCGTGAAGGTTCTAGCAAGCTCGGACCCGGTGTCCGGTTGTGCAGAGTGGAGGATAAGCTATCGTCGCTATTTCTCCTCAGTCACTCTTTCTTCCTTTGTACCACTCGCCTGTCGCCCTACTCACACCTTTAACATAAGCACAGGCAACAGTAGGTGTAGTCGTCAGCTTCATTCTATCCACCGCTCACTGACCGTTCCTCAGTTGACTCGTTGTTACAAATACTGTAGCTCCCTTCCTTCTCCTCCTTCATAGGCTCTGTCCAGAGTAGCTATCAGGACTTTCCGTCAGACTGATCTGTGCTCACTCTGAGAGTCACTTTCCACGTCCATAGGGAACTAACAGTCAGCCTGTTCTGAGGTAACAGCTTTAGAATCTCTCCGTCTGTCCGACTGGAATGTCTCTGACAGGAAATCCACTCCAAAATGACTCTGACTGGAATGGCCCCACTGCTACGTCTCCCACACCCTTATATAGTCTAAGGCTCCCTCTGGTGGCACTATAGGGAAGTGTGAGTGTGAATGAATATCAGGTGAGTGTGAAATTACCTTTCTGTGCATCCTCCAGGGAACATGTGTCACCAAGCGCAGCTGGGCCACACATCCCCCCTAGTTATATTCAGCACTCCCGGGCTGAAAAAGAAAACAATTTTTATAATAACAACAATAACATAATGAGATATAACGAGGAAAAGGAGCATCAAGCCAAAACAGAAATAGAATATAAAAAATAACAACTTTATTGAAAAACACACATAAATACATCAATAAAAACCGTTCACAAGTGTGGGTATACGTATATAAAGATAGGAGTAGATGGTGATAGAGCAAATGACGTACCTACAGCACACAAATGTTAGCCAGCTATGCTCAAAGGTCAGCAAGGCTGCCACCATAAGAAAGGGCACAGTATATATAAAGCAAGTATAAATGTGTGCCCTAAAAGAAAAAAAGGAGATGTAGTCTCAAATAATCAGAAGATCAGATGGTGACAGGTTAAGCAGCAATACCCATAATACCAAATCCCCAGTGGGAACGTAAGATGAAAACAATGGGTAAAGTAGCAATTATAGAATCAACCTCGCTTAATGAGTGCCAAACTAACCAGAGCATTGAATGTAGCCGTGCTTAACCATGTTAGGGAGATGTGCAGGATAAGGAACGTGCCCCGACGCACGTTTCGCTTTTCTCTAGCTTCCTCGGGGCTTCCTTGCGGGAGGTAAGAACACTTCAAACGTTACAATGTATACAAATAGCAATAGAAAATATCAAATACTTTCACACGAATAAATACAAGATTCTTGTGGAGGACCCGTACCAAACCTCCCACGGTGGTCCTGGGTGGGCTGCAGGACTTCTTTGCTGCAAACCTCACTCAAGGCCACACCATACGGGTTTTGCTTCTGAGGTAGAATGGCTTTACGTAAAACCAAGATGGGGCACCGAAGTGCTAACTATTTACATCACAGTTCTGTGCTGCAAGAGTCCTCAGCATGCAGTCCTTCATAGACATTTCACATTTCACTTTAACATTTTACCCAACTGGGGTATACTACGCATCATACTATGCAACCATTATCATCAATCACAATAAAAATAGGCAATTCTTCTTTAAACGTTTTACAGTTCAGTAAACCCTGTCTGGGTCCTACTGTTCTTCTTTGAATATAGTAGTTACTCCTTCCATACCTGGGCTGGAAGTACACGGTGCGCTCTGGAATGCATCACCAAGAGATCATGTCCTGCTACCTGTGTCTGGGTAGCCACAGTCCTTTTTTCAATTTTTATTTTGTGATTTGCTGGAGGCCTTACAGGTGCCTCTTCTGAATACAGATTTGGCTCAATAGGGGTCGCTGTTGCAGAATAGGATGCAGGATAGGATGCAGGTGCGCGCAGTGGCTCAGTTGGGGACGAACTAGCCTGTTGCGTTGCAGAATAGGACGCTGGATAAGATGCAGAATAGGTTGCAGGTGCGCGGCCGGGCGCTGATGGGGCTGTGGCTTGGGACGCTGAGACACGGGGTACATTTCCGGCTTCAGGGACGGGGTCGCTGACTCGGGAGACATTCAGGGCATACCACCCCTTAAGACCCCAGTGCCGCGTGTAGGTGACAATATCCCCAATAAGCAGATCCCTTCCCGGATGCCCCTCTGGCAGGTGAGACTCCACATCCCTGCGATTAACAAAGACCTCCTGGTACAGACCTGGCTCATGGATGAACCCCCAGCCTCCCTGGAGTTTGAAGTCTCTAATGGCCCCCTGGCGCCGCGGTTCCCGGAGCGCACCTCTGTCTCTCCTGACGTTCTCTTTGTCAGTGAGATCCTTTTCCCGGTACCTCTGGCGAAGCTGTTGCTTCTCTCTCTGCTCCTGCTGCTGCCGCTGCTCCTGTTCACGGCGTCGCCACTCGTTCTCCTTCTGGGCGGCGTATTCCACGTCGTCCAGGTACTCCATCTCCTCCCAATCAATCTCCGTTGAATCAGGCAGGATTCCTTCCGTCGTCCCTACCGGGGGACTGCATTCCGCTGCGGCCTCTGGTTCCAGGCCTGGCTGGCATTCTGGTCCGGGCAGGGCCTCCTCAGCCTCCTTCCCTCCCGCCGCGTCCTCGGCGGAGTCAGGATCAGCACTTTTGGGGCCGGCCTCCAGTGGTTCATCAGCCGCTGGGTGCAGTGGTAGCGCGGGTGGCATTTGCGCATCCTGAGGGGAGAGCGTCGCATCCCACAGCAGCCGCTGTTTCAGGGCACGCCAGCTTTGCTCCATCGCCTCCATCTCTGCGCGGTGTCGGGCCATGTCCCTCAGCACCGCGTCCACCTCCTCCACTTTCTGCATTCTCCGGTCGTCCGCCCGACCTGGGGACGGTTCAGGCACAGGCAGCAGCTCTTCCGGGGAACGGGGTCTGCGCACCGCCATTCCTCCACACAGCGTCTCCTGTCCTTCGCCATCTCACTCCAGGCCAGACTGTGTTTCCCATCTGGAACAATCTGGTCCTTTCCGTGGAGGCGGGACTTTCGCTTTCTCTTCTTGGCATGGAGGATGAAGAGGAGGCGGATCTCCCTTGCAGTGGGGCAGGCTCTCACATTATAATAGCACTTAGACAGGGTGCCCATCACTTTCGCGCCACAGGGGGGGTACGCCCACGAAGGCACGCCCACCTTCTTCACCAGCGCCTCAGGGCACGAATATGGCGGCAAAATGGCAGAAAATGGCGCCAAAAATCACAAAAACTGCACACAGTCTTTTTGCACAAAACAGTCCACTTTAAGCACACAGGACTCACATATAGCGAGCTTCTTATCCTGTTCGTGACGCCAAGGATGAGTCGCACGGACCAGGGCTTATGGGGTACTCGGCACCGAGCCCGTTCACTTCAATGGGGAATAGGTCACGGGTAGCGCAGCTCGGTCCGTTGCCCTGGGCGCTCATTCAAAGGGGGATATTTACAGGGGATTATAGGAATTGTTCGTGACGCCACCTGTGGTTTCTGATCAGGGTGACCAGCGCTGCAGGGTGAAACCTCTGAGGGGTTGTTATCGGGCAGCAAGGTGTTAAGTCTCCCACAGGCGAGACTGATCCCTCGAGGTATATGGCGGTGCAGGGGTGCAGGCAATAAGGCAAACACACACAAAAAGTCTCTTTCTGTACCTTTACTGTTGTGGGTTCAGGCACGTCCCGGGAGGCGGTCAGGGTGGAGAATGCACATCCAGTAATCACTGAGTAGGTTTGAGGCCTCCTTTCTTCTCAATGTGTGTGAGTTTCTAACCTGCATGAAGCCAAGTTTAACTCCGTGTAAAACAGCTACGCCCGGCTGACATTGTGGTGGAGCCTTCTTGTGGACAGAACTAAGTCTATGTCTGCAGCATCCTGCTAGACTCCTGTTCTTCCTGACCCCGGTTACGTATCAGCACTGAAGGGCCCCTCTGCGACCTGAAGTCCAGCAGGGTCTCCGGTTTCTCCCACTAGCCGTGAAGGTTCTAGCAAGCTCGGACCCGGTGTCTGGTTGTGCAGAGTGGAGGATAAGCTATCGTCGCTATTTCTCCTCAGTCACTCTTTCTTCCTTTGTACCACTCGCCTGTCGCCCTACTCACACCTTTAACATAAGCACAGGCAACAGTAGGTGTAGTCGTCAGCTTCATTCTATCCACCGCTCACTGACCGTTCCTCAGTTGACTCGTTGTTACAAATACTGTAGCTCCCTTCCTTCTTCTCCTTCATAGGCTCTGTCCAGAGTAGCTATCAGGACTTTCTGTCAGACTGATCTGTGCTCACTTTCCACGTCCATAGGGAACTAACAGTCAGCCTGTTCTGAGGTAACAGCTTTAGAATCTCTCCGTCTGTCCGACTGGAATGTCTCTGACAGGAAATCCACTCCAAAATGACTCTGACTGGAATGGCCCCACTGCTACGTCTCCCACACCCTTATATAGTCTAAGGCTCCCTCTGGTGGCACTATAGGGAAGTGTGAGTGTGAATGAATATCAGGTGAGTGTGAAATTACCTTTCTGTGCATCCTCCAGGGAACATGTGTCACCAAGCGCAGCTGGACCACACATCGTCATCAGGAATAGCAAAGAATACAGTCTTACATGCCTCCCAGAGTTCATCTAGATTCCTTGGTTTTGTCTTCCAAGCTTCCTCTTTCATCCTACCCCAAACATGCTCAATGATGTTCATGTCTGGTGACTGGGCTGGCCAGTCATTGAGCACCTTAATCTTTTTTGCCTGGAGGAACTTAGTTGTAGAGATGGATGTATGTGATGGAGCACCATCCTGCTGCAAAATTTGACCCCTTTTAAGATTTGGAATGTAAGAGGTAGCTAATACTTCTTGATATTTTAGGCTATTGATATTGCCTTCCACCTTGCAAATGTTTCGCACACCCCCATACTGAATTTAACCCCAGACCATGATCTTTCCACCACCAAATTTAACTGTTTTCTGGGTGTATTTTGGATCCATACGGGCTCCAGTAGGTCTCCTGCAGTATTTGCGGTGGCTGTGGTGTAATTCTACTGAAGATTCATCAGAGAAATCCACCTTCTGCCACTTTTCCAGGGTCCATCTGTTTAGCAGGCTGTGGGACTTTGCAAATGCCACATGGTTTTTTATTTGCCTTTTGTTTAGTGCTGGCTTCTGGGCACTGAATCGACCATGGAGGCTATTTCAAGAGAGAATCCTACAAACTGTTCTAGTTGACACAGGGACTTGAGGTGACCAGGCCTGTTGGAGCTCTGCTGCAGTGGAAGAGGGGCTTGCTTTGGATTTTCTAACAAACAAACGTTCCTCCTGAGCAGTTGTCTTGCGGGGTCTGCCGGACCTGGGCTTGTCAAACCCCTCTCCAGTCTCTTCAAATCTTTTTTTAATTCTTTGTACTTGACGCTGAGACACACCAAAGGTGCCAGCCACCTCTGCAGTGGATCTGGTCTTCAGCCTCTTGATAATCAAGGATTTGGTCGCAGGGTGGATTTTTGGCATGTTGTCAGAGCTCAAGTTGCAGTTCAAGTGAAGGTCTGGGGTGCTGGGCTTCTTTTTATACACCCGCTAATTAACCGATCATTTACTGAGCACTGGTGAGGATGTAAACTAGGATTGGGTGCATTATATGACCAGGTGACAAAACTTTTGTCTTGCCAAAACCTGACCATTCTGTGTTCATTAAATGATCAATATTTCAGCATTGATGCCAATTTATTTTCTTAACCTAAACTAAATTTGGGAGGGTTTCAGCTTTCAAAAGAGTAATTTATACAACCAATGGATGAATTTAACGTCAGGTTATAAGCTTTGATTTACATAACATGGATAAGCAACATAACTTCTGTCAGGGACTGTAGAGCTTCTGCCAAACTCTTCTGGCAGCAGTTACTTACGGTACCTAAGAACCTTATCTGCCAGATCCTTATCTCCACCAACATGATCTGTTGGAGGAAAGTATGGAGGCCCCATACACATTAGAATTTTAGAGTAATATGTATGGATGAACAGTTTATTTAGTTTGGGTCCCTATTAATGGATAACCACAACAGTAGTTAGTATTGGCCTCTGTTCTCCGAAAATAGTCACTGTGGTTTCAACAAACTTCATTTATATCAATACTACAGACAAAATTTAAGAAACTTTGCAATCTTTTTAATCAAAAAATTCTGTTTCTTTTTCCATTTATGAGACACTTGTTCCCCTCCTTCCTGAATTCATCATTTTCTCTGAAAAAAAAGCTAAAAATTATTTTGCTCAAAATTGAGGGATCAAATTACAAGCTTCCTATTGAAGTCGATAGAGAGAGGTGCAGAATGAGAGAACAGGAAACAGGGAGATGTGGACTAATCGTGATGCAGCTGTATTCACAGCTGCAGCACAGTACTAAAGAGGTGTCAAATTTTGTAAAATTTGCAGATATTGGCAAATTTGAACAATTTGTGATTTGGTAAAAAATTATTGCTTCCATTTTACACCCTGGAGACAATTGTATCACCACTGAAGGCTCAGGTAAGACCGTGCAAGCTTTACAACAATGTAGAGATAATTAAATCAATCCATTATTACTTGATTTCAAGTTAAATTTCTGGAAATTTGATCTATTTGAGATTCGATTCACCTGGATTGCTAAAAATATGTCCAGCACCATTTCACACATTGGCAAAGATTGCATCAGCCAGAGAGCGAGCTCACATGATGTCAGATGCGACCTGCAAGCATACCGATAATGCCTTGCGGCTATTGCATCACATTGTCTAGCGCAGTCAATCAGAGGGCTAATCACAGCCACTAAGAATGATGAGACCGGGAAAGCAGTCCATCCTAAGGATAGGAGGTCAGAGCGCACAGTACATCATCACTCAAGATGAGAATAAAGAGGCCTAAATCAGAATGTGGTTTATTACTGTAGCACTGAAGAACACTGATGTATAGTCTCAGTCTGTTAATAGTAATACATAGATTCAATTGATGGGGAGGTGCAGGACCTGTAGAGTTTATGTGACTGTGAATCGGTTGATCCATGATATATTGCAGTGAGGACATTTCATAAAATTTTTCATGTTGAACTGGACACATGATGTAATAATGGCTTTAATGTGGATCTCGGTCCTATCACGGTTAGCTGCCGGTCTCCTAACCCGACTGTGATGGCCTCATTGAACTGTATGAGCCCTTACTCAAGAAAACCAACTAAATTACGTTACAGATAGATATATATTGGTTGAAGGCTTAGGTGGAGAAGGGGCAAATGAAGTTTAACATTGATATATGTAAGGTTATGCACATGGGAATAGAAAAAAACACATTACCCTCAGATATTAAATGGGAGATGAGTAAGTAAAACTGACACAGAAAAAGGCTTGGGAATATTAGCTGACAACAAAACTGAGCTGTAGCAACCAGTGGCAGGCAGCTGCTGCCAAAGTAAATGATCATGTGATGCATCAACTGTGAGATTGTTCACATGATGAAAATATATTTTTAACTCTTCCTAATTCACTAGTTAGACCAGACTTGAAATTTTGACCTGAAAGGTCTGCTGCCCGGCGATATTGCACATGGTATTACCGTTTGCATGGGTAGTAAGCAAATTGTACAAAAAGTAATGGCCGGAGCAGAGCCTCCCTCCCCTCAAGAAAGAGGCGTGGGCGGAGGCCGGCATGACGGGGGTTTGGAGGGGTTTAAAATGAGGGAGGAACATTTAAATAAGGGGGGGAGTGGTTGGGGGGTGGTTTATAAGGCAGTGATGGGGCGGTCCCAGGGCAGTTCCTGTCTTGCCCCATCAGTAGTAAGACGCAGTACAACTTACCATGTCTGCAAACGCGGCGATCGAGCGCCTCAGGGCTGTGGCCTCGTCACAGCCTCCTGGATGGCTGGAAGCGCAGGTGGCGATTATCGTTCAGGGAGCTTCTGGTCCGTCGTCTGGGGCATCGCAAAGGGAGAGGCGGCCAAGAAGGGTGAGGCCTCCTGAAAGACTGTCGCCGGATCAGGCTCCTCGGGCCTCGCGTCGGCGCAGGAGCCCCTCACGGGCCCCTCCAGGCCGGGCGGCGCGCGAAGCTCGCGTTAGCAGGCCTCGGCCTGGGAGGAATCCACCAAGCCAGCGAGGCCCTGCGGCGGTAACTTCTCCTCCGCCGAGTGCACGTCGGGGGGCGGAGTCTTTGCGCGCCGGCCGTCAAGCGAGAGCTGCGTCCTCGGGAGGTCGCAGTGGTGAGCGATCCTTTTTGCGGCCTGTTTCAGATAGCAGCGCGGGTGCGTCGGCGTTGGTGTCTCCAAGCGCCGGGCGTCGTGGAAGATCTGCGTCCTCGGGGGGTCGCAGTGCTGAGTCACCTGCTGTGCGACCTGCTTCCAATCGCACTGCGGGTGCGTCGTCTTTGGAGCCGGTATGTCCCGGGCGTCGCGGGAGAATTGCGTCTTCGGGAGGTCGCAGTGGCGAGGGACCTTCTGGGCGGCCCGCCTCAGGAAGCATCGGTGATGCGTCGTCGTTGGAGCTGCTAAGCGATGGGCGTTTTTTGAGAGCTGCGTCAGCGGGCGGTCGCAGTTGCGATCGGCTTGCATTGCTATCTGTTCCGGATGGTCATGCAGGTGCGTTGTCAAATTACGGAACGGCCGGCTCATCAGACCAGCAATTTTCCCCCCTTGGTGACGGCGGGGTTCCAGGTTCGTCGGGGGTCACAGCGGCAGTTTTACTGCACTGCGGCCTGCCTCTGTGGACGGCTTCAGAATTTCGGCGGCCGTGGCATCGGTCGGCACGGGTCAGCAGCTTTTACCCCCCATAGGCGGAGGGTTTACAGAGGGATCGGAGGGCCGTTGCTGTGGGGTGAACGCGGGGCGGCTTGGTTTGGCTGCTGCTGCTAATCCATCGTCGGGTGCTGCTGCGACCCAATCTTCAATGTTGTTTCAGGATCAGCGGGCTGGATCCCCAATGGGGTTTAGGCCTTCTTCATCTGGAAGTCACGGAGCGGTTTCCGGACGTCAGGAGCAGGTCAGCGGAGTCGTGGTGTCAGATCAAGGCGGTGGCGACGCACCTTTGGAACCAGGTTATCCGGCTGGAGGGCTCACAGCTCCCTCGCAGCCCGGTGAGTATAATTCTATGTTAAGCGTTGGTCATTCATTTTTGTCTTCTTCACCGTTTGGGGTAGCTCGGCCGGGAGTTAGTAATAGTGTTGGGGGGGTGGCCGAGGTAGCCGGGGTTACGGATATGCTGGTAGATGTGCGGAATTTGCTATCCCGATTAGAGAAGGGTATAAGTTCTCCGTCTCCAGTGACGGCGTGGGTTGGATCACAGGTTGGGGGGCAGATAGTGGCGAGCGTGTCGGAACAGGAAGGGCTTAGTGCTGAACCGGTGTCTGTGTCGGTGCAGACAGAGAAGGAAAAGGAGTGTCGGGTGCGTTTAGATGATAGGGCTCACGGGGAGGTATATGTTTGTTTTGAGGGCCCCTTGGGGGCTCATTTGAAGAAGGAAGTTAAGGAGCGTATTTGGAAGGATGAGTACGTTGAAATATTCTCATTGTTGCCTTTGGAGAAGTTTAATTTGGATAAAAGTAAAAAGGAAGATAGTAAGAAGGAGGAGGAGGAGAAACGGAGGTGGCGATTAATTCCTCAGACGTTCGTCAACTGGCAACAAGCGTTTGCTATTTTAGCAAGTGTTATCGGGGAGAAAGCTTCAGACAACTGCTCGGCTTTGTTTTGTTATTTTGATGCTATTGGGGAGGCGCATAGGGTGTATGGGGGACAGGCTTGGCTGCGGTATGATGAGCAGTTCAGGCAAAGGAAGGCCGTGCGTCCGGCGATTCGTTGGGATCAGAAGGACATTGGTCTGTGGATGAGAGTCATTGCACAGAATAAGTTTGGGCATTCCTTTCTCGGGGGAACTGGGGGCGCCGGCCAGAGTGGAAATACAGCTGGGGCAGCGGGAGGAAGTGGTCAAGGCCAAGGAGGTGGGAACAAATTTGGGGTGTGCTGGCAGTTTAATGACGGCCAGTGTAAGTTTGGGGCGGGGTGTAAATTTAAGCATGTCTGCTCCAATTGCAATGGCGCCTCCCATGGAGCGTCTAAGTGTTTTAAAAAAGGGAAGCAGAAGCCTGGGGGTGGTAATTCCCAAGGGAGAGACTCCGGTGAGTTTGGAAAAGATGGTCCCTTATCTAAATAGATACGGTGACAGGGAAAAGGCGACGTTACTGTTCAATGGTTTTAAGGATGGTTTTGTTATCCCGCATCCTCCGTTTGTTATCCCGCGGGTACTTAAGAATTTGCATTCGGCTTTATTGCATAAGGAGGTGGTCAGTGAGAAATTGGCAAAAGAGGTTTTGTTGGGTCGTATGGCGGGCCCTTTCTCGTCGCCACCTTTTCAGGACTTAGTGGTTTCCCCGTTGGGCGTTGTTCCCAAGAAGGAGCCGAACAAGTTTCGGCTTATTCAGCATCTTTCTTACCCACGGGGAGGTCGGTGAACGATGGCATTGATCCGGAAATTTGTTCGGTTATTTATTCCTCTTTTGACGAGGCTGCGCGGTGGGTGAGGAAGTGTGGTCGAGGGGCCCTTATGGCTAAGACTGACATTGAATCTGCTTTTCGACTTTTGCCAGTTCATCCTGATAGTTTGAAGCTGCTGGGTTGTTTTTGGGAGGGGGAGTTCTTTGTTGACAGATGTTTGCCGATGGGCTGTTCCTTATCATGTGCTTATTTTGAGGCTTTTAGTTCTTTTTTGGAGTGGGTGGTGCGAGAGGTGTCTGGTTGTGAATCTGTTATTCATTACTTGGACGATTTTCTGTGTGTAGGCCCAGCAAATTCTTCATGCTGCCATGGGATCTTGAAAACTGTTGAGTGGGTGGCGGAGCATTTTGGGGTTCCTTTGGCGCCAGGCAAAACTGAGGGCCCATCTTCTTGTTTGTGTTTTTTGGGAATAGTCATCGACACGGTGGCATGGGAGTTCAGATTGCCCGAGGAAAAGTTGTTGGCTTTACGGGCTGAAGTAGGTAGAGCGCGCCGGGTGAAGAAGTTGTCGTTGCGTGATTTGCAGTCGTTGCTAGGGAAGTTGAACTTCGCATGTCGAGTGATGCCGATGGGGCGAGTTTTTTCACGTAGGCTGGCTAGCGCTACGGCAGGTATAAAAGCCCCTCATCACTTCATACGTTTGTCTGGGGAACTTAAGGCGGATTTGGCAGTTTGGGATTCCTTCTTAGAAGGATATAACGGGCGCTCTTTGGTCATGGCCGAGGTTGTTGGGAGTGATGTGTTGGAGTTGTTTACGGACGCGGCCGGAGGGGTTGGTTTTGGAGCCTATTTCAGGGGGCAATGGTGTGCGTCTCGTTGGCCTGCAGAGTGGGTGGCTGAGGGCTTAGTTCGGAACATAACATTATTGGAAATTTTTCCAATTCTGGTGGCGGTGCATTTATGGGGAAGTGAGTTTCGTGATCGCAGGGTGCGTTTTAATTGTGACAACATGGGAGTTGTTTGCGCGATTAATGGGCTTACTGCGTCCTCTCCTCCTGTCGTGCGAGTTTTGCAACGTTTGGTCTTGTTATGTTTGGAATTGAATGCACACGTGACGGCGACGCACGTGCCGGGTGTGAAGAATGACATAGCTGATTCTCTTTCTCGTTCACAGTGGGATCGTTTTCGCTTATTGGCCCCGGAAGCGGAGTGCGAGGGTCTAGCCTGCCCGGAGGAGTTGTGGAAGGTGGTTTACGGTCTGCAGAGTCTCTGATTAGGGCATCGTTGGCTCCAAAAACTTGGGCGGCTTATCGGGCAGTGTGGCGTAACTGGGAAGAGTTTTTAATGACAATTCCAGTTCTGGGGGATGGGGTGGATTTACAAAGGGCCTTATTGGTTTGGTTGGGGCAAGGGGCGAGGGAAGGATGGTCTTGTGCCAAAGTGTCGCGGGTTTTAGCAGCACTATCTTTTGGGTTTCGTTTGCGGGGGATTAGCGATGTGTCAAAGACCTTTTTGGTGCAGCAGGCGGCAAAGGGTTTTCGTCGAAATAAGGGGTTGGGTGATACGAGGCGCCCGGTATCCTTCGCTTTGCTAGAGCGATTGGGTTTTATTTTGGACACGACGTGTTCTTCTCGTTTTGAAGTTCTGTTATTCCGTCTGGCTTTTTCGTTGGCATTCTTTGGGGCTTTGCGGGTAGGTGAGCTGGTTTCGGGTAATAGACAGGCGGCGGGGGGTTTGTTGGCTAAGGATGTATTATTGACGGCGGGTGGTGTTGAGTTTTGGCTGCGTAAATCCAAGACGGATCAGGAGGGGAGGGGCCGTCTCGTAGTGTTGGGTATTGTATCAGGGTACCCGATGTGTCCAGTGTTATGTTTGCAGCGTTTTTGGGAGTTGGGCCCCGGGTTGGGGGCTCATTGTTGTGCCATGCCGATGGCGGTAGCCTGTCCAGGTATCAGTTCAACGCCATTTTCAAAAAGTCCATTCGAGCATTAGGTCTCGATGATTCTCGTTTTGGGACGCATTCATTCCGGATTGGGGCGGCGACTGAGGCGGCAGGTAGGGGGTTGGACGCGGCATCAATACAACGTATTGGGCGTTGGAAGTCTAATCGATTTAGGAGTTATATTAGGCCTTGATTTTCGAGGTGGTATTTGATTGTTCTGAGGGCCTGCGTGGGAAGTTTGGAGTTGGTTAAGGGTGATCTTTTGGGATGTTTAGTGTTATTTTCTCATTTCAGGTTCCCTTCCTATGCTGATTTGGATTTTTGGTCACTCCTTCGTCCACTGGGGAGCGTTGAGAGCCGACGTCAGGACTGATGGTCGGCAACTGGGATTTCCCGGTCTATGGCGGTAGTGCGATGGCTCGGTTTTCGAGGAATGCAGTGGAGAAGGGTGTTGCCCGAAATTCATGCGTGCGCCCGCTTGGACCGTGCTCCCGATGTTTTGGTACTCCATGTCGGGGGGAATGATCTTGCGGTGCGTCCTTTTCGTGAGTTAGTGCGAGATATCAAGCAGGATTGCTTGCGGTTATGGGTGTTGTATCCGGGGGTCATTTTAGTTTGGTCTGACATTGTGCCACGCAGACGTTGGAGGAACATGAGGTCTCTGGTTAAAATCAATAAGGCCAGGATAAAGGTTAACAGGGCTGTGTCTTCATTCATGGCTCGGAATGGTAATGTGTCGGTGCGGCATTTGGATTTGGAGAAGGGGGAGGGCGATTTTTGGTTGGCCGATGGGGTTCATCTGAATGCTGTTGGTTCAGATATGTGGGCACTAGGTATTCAGGAAGGTATTGAAAGGGCCATGGCTTTGCGGTCTTAGGGGGTCTCGGGCCATTGAGGTTTTCAATGGGCCCTCGTTGTGGCGGCTCAAGGGGGTGGGGAGAGAGTCCTTGAAGTTGGTGGAAATTGGTTTGTGGGGACTCTGTTTAGGGTCTCCACTGTTTGAAGTTATGTGGTGGTGATCTGGTGAATGGTGGAAGGGGAGTTCACACGGAGTGGGCGGATCCCCAGGTGGTTGGGTGAACAGCACACCTCAATGGTGGTGCTCCCGAGCCTGTGGGGTAACGGCTGGGAGTAAGAGGTGGGATGTTGTTCACAGGATATTGGTTTAATTCACCATGATCTTTGTAGCTTCAAGGACTCCTCCCTGATGTGTTATTGGTATATATATATATATTGTTATATATTGTTATTTATTGTTATTGTTGTTTGTACTTAAATAAAGGCTGCTGTGGCCATACATATTCCAAAGAATTACTGTAATTCGTTATTGGGGTATGGATAACTGGGGTATATTGATAAGGGTAAAGGGGGGCTCAGTTCTAGAGTCCTGGGTTTCGTACGAGTAAACAACTCGACTATACCAACGTCAAGTAATGGCCGGAGCAGAGCCTCCCTCCCCTCAAGAAAGAGGCGTGGGCGGAGGCCGGCATGACGGGGGTTTGGAGGGGTTTAAAATGAGGGAGGAACATTTAAATAAGGGGGGGAGTGGTTGGGGGGTGGTTTATAAGGCAGTGATGGGGCGGTCCCAGGGCAGTTCCTGTCTTGCCCCATCAGTAGTCCCACCCTCCCTCCCTATTGGATGATATTACTGGATGGTTAATTTTGGGTCATGGCGGCTCAAGGGGGTGGGGAGAGAGTCCTTGAAGTTGGTGGAAATTGGTTTGTGGGGACTCTGTTTAGGGTCTCCACTGTTTGAAGTTATGTGGTGGTGATCTGGTGAATGGTGGAAGGGGAGTTCACACGGAGTGGGCGGATCCCCAGGTGGTTGGGTGAACAGCACACCTCAATGGTGGTGCTCCCGAGCCTGTGGGGTAACGGCTGGGAGTAAGAGGTGGGATGTTGTTCACAGGATATTGGTTTAATTCACCATGATCTTTGTAGCTTCAAGGACTCCTCCCTGATGTGTTATTGGTATATATATATATATTGTTATATATATATTGTTATATATTGTTATTGTTGTTTGTACTTAAATAAAGGCTGCTGTGGCCATACATATTCCAAAGAATTACTGTAATTCGTTATTGGGGTATGGATAACTGGGGTATATTGATAAGGGTAAAGGGGGGCTCAGTTCTAGAGTCCTGGGTTTCGTACGAGTAAACAACTCGACTATACCAACGTCATGTCCTTTGAGAACAAGTTGAAAAACCGTTGCTTTATTTTTTTTTAGCGGCAGACATGGACTGTGCTGAGACTAGTATAAAAAGGATTAAGTAACATTTATTATTTCTGTGTGCCTCACAGTCATACTCCTAATGTTATTTTAATTACATTATGTCAAAAAGTAAAACTGAAAGGTAAACTGCAATGTCATTTTAATAATCCTACATGGTAATTGAGCACGTTGTCTCATTCATCATCCAGACCTCTTTTCTGCCTGCACTTTAATTAGCATTAATTTCCATGGACATGTTAAAGTAATTCCCTTGAGTCCTTTGTGCTTTTTCATGCTGAGGTGCTATTTATGGTGCTCGGCAGCAATCATTAACGCTTCTAACTTTCCACATCCTCAAGGTGAGTTGGAAAAAAAGAGATATTTGTGTCTTCATCTACACAGGTAGAGCTGTCTTACCACTCTGATCTTGAGGAAAATTGCACATAATAAGCATATGTTTTTCATTTTTTATTTTTTTTTTTATTTTAGTTTTTCTTTTTTGTTTAAATTTTCAATTTATTTTCGCTTTATTTGGATTCACAAATTAGAGAACATCCCATATATTGTGTGATAAGCATTGAACTACAATATATAAGGTATCGTTGTAATGGGAAATCGGAGCATTTTTACTGCAGACCCTATAAGGAGGTCTGAGGGGCAGTGGAAGTGTTGAAATGGATAAAAAAAAAGTTCTGAATGAAAGGAAAACAGCATGGGGAAGACCCTGTAAGCATCTCTGACTCCCAGATCCCTGCTGAGAACAATGGTGCCACACTTTTACTCAAGTTTAAGGATTGACAATAAAACATTCAAGTCGATGACAAATTCGACTTTACAGGAAAAAAATGTTAAGAAACATTCTTTCCTGTATAATGACTTGTATATAAGGCAAAATTTAAAAAGGATTTAACCCCTTAGTGACAGAGCGAATTTGGTACTTAATGACCAAGCCAATTTTTACAATTCTGACCACTGTCACTTTATGAGGTTATAGCTCTGGAACGTTTCAACGGATCCCACTGGTTCTGAGAATGTTTTTTCGTGACATATTGTACTTCATGTTAGTGGTAAAATTTCTTCAAAATAATTTGCGTTTATGAAAAAAACAGAAATTTGGCAAAAATTTTGAAAATTTTTAATTTTTGTACCCTTAAATCAGATAGTGGTGTCACACAACATTTCCCACATGTCAACTTTACATCAGCACAATTTTGGAAACATAATTTTTTTGTTAGGACGTTATAAGGGTTAAAAGTTGACCAGCGATTTCTCATTTTTCCAATAAAATTTGCAAAACAATTTTTTTTAGGGACTACCTCCCATTTGAAGTGAGTTTGGGGGGTCAATATAGCAGAAAATACCCAAAAGTGACACCATTCTAAAAACGGAACCCTTGAAGGTGCGCAAAATCACATTCAAGAAGTTTATTAACCCTTCAGGTGTTTCACGAGAACTAAAGCAATATGGAAGGAAAAAATGAGCATTTTACTTTTTTCACAAAAAATTTACTTTGGAACCATTTTTTTATTTTCACAAGGGTATCAGGAGAAAATGGACCACAAAATTTGTTGTGCAATTTCTTTTGAGAACGCCAATATCCCATATGTGGGCGAAAGCTACTGTTTGGGCGCACGGCAGGGATCAGAAGGGAGGGAGCGCTGTTTGACTTTTTGAATGCAAAATTGGCTGGAATCAATGGAGGCGCCATGTCGCGTTTGGAGAGCCCCTGATTTACCTAAACAGTGGAAACTCCCCAATTCTAACTCCAACGTTAACCCCAACACACCTCTAACCCTAACCATAATCCCAACCCTAACCATAACCCTAACCACAACCCTAACCCCAACACTCCTTATCCTAATCCCAACCATAACCCTAACCACAACCCTAACCCCGACACACCCCTAAACCTAATCCCAACCCTAACCATAACCCTTACCACAAACCTAACCCTAACACACCCCTAACCCTAATCCCAACCCTAACTGTAATCCCAACCATAATCACAACCCTAATCCTAGCCCGAACCCTATCTTTAGCCCAACCCTAACTTTAGCCCAACCCTAACTCTAGCTCCAACCCTAACTCTAGCCCAACCCTAACCCTAACTTTAGCCCAACCCTAACTTTAGCCCATCCCTAACTTTAGCTCAACCCTAACTTTAGCCCAACTCTAACCCTGGCAAAATGGAAATAAATATATATATATTTTATTTTATTATTTTTACCTAAATAAGGGGGTGATAAAAGGGGGTTTGATTTACTATTTTTCTTATTTTGATCACTGTGATAGGGTCTATTACAGTGATCAAAATGAACCAATAGGAAAAATTTCCTTTTGTTGCCGGGTGCCAGCCGTCAGATCTCGAAGGCGCACTGTGCATGCGTCCACCATTTTCTTCCCGGAACAAGACGCCGCGGGCAGGGGGACTTCACAGGGGGATGCAGTGACACCGGAGGTACCAAGATGAGAACGGGGACCCCATTTCTCTCTCCTCTGATGTGCGATCACATCAGAGGAGAGAGAAATTAAATGGGAAATCTGACTTTTTTTGCAGTTGCTATTATTCCATTAATAACGGCGATCGCAACACTGGGATTGGTAAAAAAACGACCCGAATCATGTTCTCTGGGGTTTCAGCTACCCCTGGAAGCTGTGACCCCGGAGCAATTCTGATGCTGGGGGGCACTATACACTTATTTCTCAGCGTTGTTAAAAAGCAGCGCTGAGGAATAAGTACCATTAACTGACGCCGTTAAAAGGCGTATCAGCAGTCGTTAGGGGGGTTAAAAAAAATTAAGGTAAACCAAAATTGAATTTTTGATTAAAACATTTGACATTTCAGTGTAATTTATGAAGGGAGCAAGAACTGCCAAAAATATGATGGAAGAGGGACTCAGATTCACCCTGTATTAGAGATAAAGGAGGGTCTCATGGATATTCTGTTCAAATTGTCATGTAGTGGTACTGCCAAAATCATAAAGGCTATGCACTAGTGGAAAACCTGACAAAAATTACAAGCAGGGTCATCTATACACTCTTGAAAGCACCAACTGTAGTACATCATTCAAATATTGTGAACAAAGTGTAGTTGTGGCACTTCTACACTCATAAAAGCTCTGCACACAGTGCAAAGTGTGCCAGAAATTACAAGCAGCGTAATCCATTTGAAGACACCCACTGGAGTGCATAAAAAATAAACTAGTGTAGCTGTGGCACTTCCACACTCATAAATGCTTTGCACACAAAATTATAAGGAGGGTTATCCATTTACCCTTGAAGACCACAACTTGCGGGCCTCATTAACATATTTTGAAAGTGTAGTTGATTTACTCCTACAATCCTAAAGGCTTTAAATGAAGTGCAAAGCCAGGAATAAAATATAAAAAAGTATAATACAGTAATCCTCTTCAGGTTTCCACTTCTTCTCATTCCTCAGGAGGTTGAGAGAACTGTCTCCACTTGCTTCCTGGATCCCGATTCCATGTAAATGACCCAGCTTTGAGTAGTGCCGGAGCCCCTATAAGGAGGTGGCGGGACCCTCACGTGCCTCCTCTCCCCTGGATGCTGTTCGCATGATTACATGCGGCACCTCATCATTTATTAAGGTGAAATGTAATGTTTGTGTATTGTGATGTCATGTACTAAGTATAGGGTTAGGATTAGGGATAGAAATTAGCATAGAGTAACAGCAGGGTTACAATAGAAGGGGGGCATATTAGAAAATAGATAGGAGTGCTAGTTTAGATAGGAGTGTTAGTTAGATCAGGCAGCAGAGGGGTTAAACAAATGGGAGCGGCCACAGAGCAGAGCAGCACAGAGTAGGGAGGTGTTGTGAATGTTTTAGAAATGAATTCTGAGCAGAAGCTCCCTCTGGTGGTTACAAACAGTACTGAACCATTCAATGAGGATTGGCAATCAGGAATCACGGACTGGCTGGATATAAGGGAGGTTCCCTCCCATCATGGTTGCCGGTGATCAATTGTTCTTGTCTCAACGTTGTTTCCTGGTTCACTTGGAAGCTTGCTGAGTCTTGCCTCTTCTCCTGCTCTCAGATAAGATATTTTCTGTTTTTTGTTTTTGTGCTTATCATTTGCATATTTCTCTGCATTTCTGTGAAGTTAGCCAGGTTCCCCTCCCCGGGGGGCTTGGGCTCCTCTTAGTTCCTCTGGAGCCACTGTTATTTGTTCATTTGCCTTTTCCAGTTTTTTCAGTGGCTGCGGCCTAGTTTTGTTACACCAGAGAGCTAATTTAGGTGGTAGAGGTCGTGTGATCTCAGGTGTTTTTGCAATTAGTAGCGTTGGCTTTTTTGGGGTTTTTTTTGGGTTGCAGTAAGTATCCTTCTTGTCCTTTTCTGTCTAGGCAGATTGGGCCCCAACGTTTGCTCATACTATTTTCTGTCTGTGTCTGTATTTCCTCTTGTCTAACCGCCATTACATGTTTGGGGGCTTCCTATGTTCTTTGGGGATCTGCTCCGGGGCAGATGGCTTTCCTCTTTCTATCTTTAGGTGTAGTTAACCTCTCAGGCTGTGACGAGGCGTCTAGGACCAACGTAGGAAAGCTCCACGGCTGCCTTTAGTTGTGGTGGTTTGTCAGGGTACTGCAATCCAGTAGATTCCAACCTCTCTGGTGTATTGCCGTTTTTGCCTGCTCTCCTCAGCTACCAAAACATAACAGTATCACCAGCCCAACCGAAAATTATATGGTACTCACAGAAGGGAAAAATAGTGTGGAAAGAAAAAAGGTTGTCAGAGTTGTCAGAGATTTTTTTTTTCTGTTTGTTGCATTTTTTCCCTCTTTTTCTCTGGGTGCTGAGGAGGATTTATTATTTTTTTTCTCTCTCAATGGAGTTTGCACAGTTGTCTGGCCGTGTGGATCAGCTTGCCACTGAGGTTCGGAGTATTGCTACCTATCTTGCTGGGTTGCCAGTTGTGGAACCCAGGATCCCCATGCCAGATTTGTTTTTGGGGGATCGAGCTAAATTTCTGAATTTTAAAAATAACTGTAAGTTGTTTTTTGCCTTAAAACCTAAGTCCTCAGGGAACGCAGCACAGCAGGTTCAAATTGTCATCTCTCTCCTGCGCGGCGATCCTCAGGATTGGGCTTTTTCCCTGACACCTGGGGACCCTGTTTTGAGTAATGGTGATGCATTTTTTCTGGCTCTGGGGTTATTGTACGATGAACCTAATGTCACTGATCAAGCTGAAAAAACTTGTTGGCATTAAATCAGGGGCTTGAGGACGCTGAGTTGTACTGTCAGAAATTCCGAAAGTGGGCAGTCCTGACCAAATGGAATGATGATGCTTTGGCAGCCCTTTTTCGGAAGGGTCTGTCAGAGAATGTAAAAGATGTTATGGTGGGTTTCCCTGCCCCCTCTGGTCTCAATGATTCTATGTCATTAGCGATTCAAATTGACAGACGTTTGCATGAGCGTAGAAGTATGCGTGGAATAGTGTTGCCTTGTGAACCAGCTTCTGAACCCATGCAGTGTGATAAGAGTGGCTTCTGGGGCACAGCGTCATGAGTTTCGAAAACGCAATGGGTTATGTTTCTACTGTGGTGATGCCTCTCATGCTATTTCAGTCTGCCCTAAGCGGGGAAGACGTTTTGCATGCTCAGTTGTCTTGGGTAGTGTTCAGACTAAATTTCTGTTGACTGTTACCCTGATTTGCTCCCTGTCCACATTTTCTGCTCAGGCTTTTGTTGATTCGGGAGCAGCTATTAACCTGATGGATTTTGATTTTGCTAAACGTTGTCGGTTTCCCTTGATACCCCTACGGAAGTCTATTCCCCTACTGGGGATTGATTCTACCCCTTTGGCTGAGAATAAACCCCAGTTCTCTACTCAGGTGATAATGAGGGTTGAACCTGATCATCAGGAGAGTTGCAAATTTTTGGTGCTGTATAATCTGCATGACATTATTGTACTAGGTTTCCCTTGGTTACAGTCTCATAATCCTGTTTTGGATTGGAAATCTGTGTCTGTAACCAGTTGGGGCTGCCAATGTGTTAATGCCAACACTCCTGTTTTTTCTGCCTCTCCCCAGACTCAGGATGTTCCTGACTTTTTGACTGATTTTTCTGATGTGTTTAGTGAAAGTAAATCTGCATCCTTGCCCCCCCATAGGAGCTATGACTGCGCTATTGAATTAGTGCCTGGTAGTAAATTCCCTAAAGGTCGCCTTTTTAACTTGTCTGTACCTGAACATGACGCCATGCGGTCTTATATCAAGGAGTCATTAGAGAAGGGTCATATCAGACCATCCTCTTCACCCTTGGGTGCCGGTTTTTTCTTTGTGACCAAAAAGGATGGTTCATTAAGGCCGTGTATTGATTATCGTCTCTTGAACAATATCACTGTGAAATATCAATATCCGTTACCCTTGATTTCTGACCTGTTTTCCAGGGTGAAAAGTGCTACTTGGTTTACCAAGCTTGACCTCAGGGGGGCGTATAACCTTATTCACATTAAGCACGGGGATGAATGGAAGACAGCGTTTAATACCCCAGAGGGGCATTTTGAGTACCTAGTGATGCCCTTTGGGCTCACTAATGCTCCTTCCGTCTTCCAGTCCTTCATGAATGACATTTTCAGGGATTTTGTGGATAAATTTCTGATTGTTTATTTGGATGATATCCTGATTTTTTCCAATGACTGGGACTCTCATGTGAAACATGTTCGGACTGTGTTCCAGATTTTGAGAGAGAATGCTCTGTATGTGAAGGGATCAAAGTGTCTTTTTAGCGTACAGAGGATCTCATTTCTGGGATTCATTTTGTCTCCATCTGTTATTGAAATGGACCCGGTCAAGGTTCAGGCCATCTGTGATTGGGTCCAACCTACTTCATTAAAGGCTCTTCAGAGATTCTTGGGTTTTGCCAATTTTTATCGTAAATTTATTGGTAATTTCTCTGTTATTGTTAAACCATTAACTGATTTGACCAAAAAGGGTTCTGATGTGGTGAATTGGCCTCCTGAGGCAGTCTCTGCGTTTCAGGAACTTAAGCAGAGATTCACTTCTGCTCCTGTTCTATGGCAGCCTGATGTTTCTCTGCCATTTCAGGTGGAGGTTGATGCCTCTGAAATTGGGGCAGGTGCCGTTTTGTCCCAAAGAAATCCTGAGACCTCTAAAAGTAACCCTTGTGCTTTTTTCTCTCGAAAATTTTCTCCAACTGAACGTAATTATGACGTGGGTAATCGGGAGTTATTGGCCATGAAGTGGGCTTTTGAAGAGTGGAGACATTGGCTGGAGGGAGCCAAACATCAGGTGGTGGTCCTCACGGACCATAAGAATCTGGTTTATCTGGAATCAGCCAAGCGACTTAATCCTAGACAGGCCAGGTGGGTCTTGTTTTTCACACGTTTTAATTTTGTGGTTTCCTTTCTTCCTGGCACTAAGAATGTTAAGGCGGATGCCCTCTTGAGGAGTTTCTGTTATGAATGTTTTAGAAATTAATTCTGAGCAGAAGCTCCCTCTGGTGGTTACAAACAGTACTGAACCATTCAATGAGGATTGGCAATCAGGAATTACAGACTGGCTGGATATAAGGGAGGTTTCCCCCCATCATGGTTGCCGGTGATCAATTGTTCTTGTCTCAACTGTGGTTCCTGGTTCACTTGGAAGCTTGCTGAGTCTTGCCTCTTCTCCTGCTCTCAGATAAGATATTTTCTGTTTTTTGTTTTTGTGCTTGCCATTTGCATTTTTCTCTGCATTTCTGTGAGGTTGGCCAGGTTCCCCTCCCTGGGGGGCTTGGTCTCCTCTCGGTTCCTCTGGAGCCACTGTTGTTTGTTCATTTGCCTTTTCCAGTTTTTTCTGTGGCTGCGGCTTAGTTTTGTTACACCAGAGAACTAATTTAGGTGGTAGAGGTCGTGTGATCTCAGGTGTTTTTGCAATTAGTAGCGTTGGCTTTTTTTAGGGTTTTTTGGAATTGCAGTAAGTATCCTTCCTATCCTTTTCTGTCTAGGCAGATTAGGCCCCAGCGTTTGCTCATACTATTTTCTGTCTGTGTCTGTATTTCCTCTTGTCTAACCGCCATTACATGTTTGGGGGCTTCCTATGTTCTTTGGGGATCTGCTCCGGGGCAGAAAGCTTTCTTCTTTCTATCTTTAGGTGTAGTTAGCCTCTCAGGTTGTGACGAGGCGTCTAGGACCAAAGTAGGAACGCTCCACGGCTGCCTTTAGTTGTGGTGGTTAGTCAGTGTTATGATCTGCTACAAGCACTAAGGAAAGATAGGAATTCTGTCCCTACAATAGAACTAAGCTGGATCCCTACGATGTAACAGGGAACCTGATCCTTCGACCAGACCCGCTAAAGTCCTCAGCTAGTCTGAACGAAGACCTATAGTTGCGAGGGAGGAATCCCTACAAGATCTAGGGACTGGGAGAAAAGGTGGACACCTCCTAACAGAAATTGTAGCAGGGAAAAATAAAACAGAACACAAATTACTTAGAGATCCTAAGATCAAGCAAAACTGAATGAGTAAGGCACCTAAGCACCCGGCTAGCTTAAGAGTAGGTAATACAATGAAGTCCAGCAAAGCCAGAAGGGCGGAGCCAGACTAAATAGGGAAAAAAGGTCATGTGACCAGCAAACTGAAACAAAACCTAACAAGAGGGTTCTAACAGTACCCTCCCTTCTAAGGCTATGGTTCCACGGTCCGGAACCATAGCGCTTTTGACGGAGCGGAAATTCCGCTCCGTCTAAGCCCCGCCCCCTTTCTGACGCGCGCTCTTTCCGGAGGTGTTCAGGACACCTCCGGAACACCTCCGGAAAGAGCGCAGGGCTACATAGCCCTGTGTTAATTATGTTGCGGCGACACACCGTCGCCGCAATACGCGAGGACATGCTGCGGTCTGAAAAGACGCGCCGCATGTCCGTTTACGCAGGTTTGCCACCTGCGTATTGTTACGCATAGTGGAGACGGGATTTCTTGAAATCCCCTCCACTATGCTGTAACATCTGGACGCTGCGTGTTTGGCGCTGCGCCAGCGCACAGCGCCAAACACGCAGCGTTTCCTGACCGTGGAAACTCACCCTAAGAGGATCCTCCGGATCCCCTAGGACTTAGGCTTATCCGGAAACCTCTTGTGAAACGCTCTGACAAGTCTAGACGCAGAAACATCATCCGCCCTCACCCATGAGTTATCCTCGGGTCCATAACCCTTCCAAGCGACGAGGTACTGTAAACTCCCTCTATACTGTCTAGAATTTAGGAAATCTCATATTGCCCGTCCTCCACCACCAGGGGAACAGTGGCCGAGACGTCTCCATCTGAGACCTCAGCTTTTTTCAAGAGAGAAACATGAAACATCGGATTAATCTTCCAGGAGGTGGGAAGCTCCAACTTAACAGCAGATTGGTTAATAACCTGAAGCACCTTAAAGGGCCCTACAAACTTGGGACCCAATTTCTTAGACGGAATCCTCAAGCGCAGATTCTTAGAGTACAACCAAACCATGTCACCAATAGCAAACAAAACCTCTTGTCGTTTTCTATCAAAATACACTTTGGATCTTTTGTTAGCCTCCTGAAGATTACCACGCACATCAGTCCAAACTCTCTCCAAAACACCAGAAAAATTCTTCTCTTCAGGTACAGTCGATCCCAACTTGGAAAATGACCCAAACGACGGATGTCTCCCAGTACAACAAAAAAAAGGCGAACAACCAGCAGAAGCGGATGTATGGTTGTTAAGAGCAAACTCAGCAAGGGGCAGAAACTCAGACCACCCCTCTTGATTATCAGTCACAAAACAACGCAAGAACTGCTCAACATCCTGGTTTTTCCTTTCTGTCTGGCCATTAGACTCAGGATGATATCCGGATGAAAACGACAAATGAACTCCCAACCTGTCACAAAAGGCGCGCCAAAAACGAGCCACAAACTGAGGTCCCCTATCAGAAACAATGTCAGTAGGAACACCATGTAGTCTGACTATTTCCTTGACAAAGGCCTTAGCGAGAGTCTTAGCGCAGGGCAGTTTGATGAAAGGAACCAAGTGACACATCTTGCTAAAACGGTCCACGACCACCCAGATGACAGTGAAACCCTCAGAGGGGGGAAGGTCAGTAATAAAGTCCATAGCCAAATGTGTCCAAGGTGCACTAGGGACCTCCAGAGGGCAAAGCAACCCCGCAGCAGGAGTATGAGAAGACTTAGATCTAGCACACACAGTGCATTGGCGCACCCACTTAATGACTTCCTTCTGCCATCCTGGCCACCAAAAACTGCGACCCACAAGTCTCTTGGTCTCAGAGATTCCAGGATGACCTGCCAACCGAGAGTCATGACATTCATCAAACAAATCTCTCCTCAGGGTACCAGGCACAAACAACCTCCCATGCGGCATGTTAGATGGGGCATTCTCATGTGCTTTAAGAATCTCATCTTCCAACACGGAGTCCAAAACAGCAATAACAACCCCTCTTGCAAGATGTTTTCCTCCTCCTCCTCAGTACCCACCATAGGAGAAAAGCTGCGAGACAAAGCATCAGCTTTAACATTTTTAGTACCTGGGATGTAAGTAACGGTAAAATTAAACCGTGAGAAAAACAGTGCCCACCTAGCCTGACGGGCATTCAAGCGTTTGGCAGCATCAAGGTAGATCAGATTTTTATGATCGGTGAAGACTTGAACGGGAAATTCCGCTCCCTCCAAAAAATGACGCCAGTGTTCAAATGCGAGTTTAATTGCCAACAATTCCCGATTACCGATATCATAATTTAGTTCAGACTCAGAAAATTTCTTTGAAAAAAAAGCACAGGGATGTACTCCATCCGTCTTTGCCTGAGACAACACCGCGCCGACCCCCACAGAAGAAGCATCAACCTCAACCAAAAATGGTTTAGTCACATCAGGCTGCGTAAGGATGCGAGCAGAGCTGAACCTCTCCTTTAGCAACACAAAAGCCTCAATGGCCTCAGTAGTCCACTGAACCGCATCAGCACCTTTCCTGGTGAGATCGGTCAGAGGTTTGGCAATCACAGAAAATTTTTTTATGAATTTTCTATAATAATTGGTGAACCCCAAAAACCTCTGTATTGATTTCACACCAATAGGCCTAGGCCATTCCTGCACAGCTTGCACTTTCACCGGGTCCATCTCAAAACCTTCACTGGAGACAATGTAGCCCAAAAAACTAAGTCTCTGTACAGCGAACTCACATTTTTCTAGTTTGGCAAAAAGTGAATTATCACTCAGTAACTGTAATACTTCACGCACACTCCTCCAATGAGACTCCAAATCCAGTGAATAAATCAAAATGTCATCCAAATACACAACCACACTTCTGCCGATCAAAGGTCTAAGGATGTCATTAATAAGATTCTGAAAAAAATGCCGGAGCACTGGAAAGCCCAAAAGGCATGACCAGATTCTCAAAATGACCCAGTGGAGTGTTAAACGCAGTCTTCCATTCATCCCCCTCCTTCATGCGAGTAGTATAGGAACTGTATTACTCATCAAACTCAAATCTGACAGGTCGACACGCCCCCTATCATTTTATCCGTCTCCCTGTCAGATTGATCCAGGTCGTCACGCCCTCTGGCTGAACTTTGCTCAGGCTGGGAAATCTGTGGCTGAACTTTGCTCAGGCTGTGAAATCTGGTCTGCTGGATTTTTATTCAGTGCCTTTGATTAGTCTGTGGAGTTTTTAGTGTATTAAAGGGTAGTTTTAACTCCATCCGTAGATGTAAAGCTATTTTCTAGCAGAGAATGCCCTGACATGAACTGTAAAGGGTTTGTATTAGAAGCACCCAGTAAATGTCTGTATTAGAATCCATCAGTAAATGTAAAGCTATTTTCTAGCAGAGGAGAGAAACTTTTAAGGACCCAGTAATTGTATAAGGAGTTCTAGTTAAATACAGACTTCTGTATATAACTAGTATATAAGGATTTTTAGTGAAATAAAGAGTGAATCTTGATTTTATACTGTTGTTAGAAGTCTAAATATTTTTCTATCTACTGGCTAACATGGTACAAAGATATACATCTTTACTGCACCATAGAGGTAATTTATCTATGTGTGTGTTTCACACAGGACAAGTTCTGTGATCCGTCTTTTGTGTGGGAAAAGTCAACAATTTTTATTAAGGTCTAAAATACATTATCATGGATAAAAATCCAAAAGAGTGGGATATACAGCATGCAGAAAAAATAGCCAAATGCAGACAGGTGTGAATTACATTCAAATCAATATATAATAGTGCACATCGACATATCTTATATGTTATAGCGATAATAGACTAATCAGGGGCTATACAATAATAAACTCCATATATTTGTCCGTATATATGCAATCTATGTAACTCACAATATCCCCCAATAGGCAGACATATATGCACTATATATAGGATTATAAGTATCTCAATGAATCAGGTATATCAATAAAGTAACTTCTCCATCACAGTTGCTAATATAATGATGTTAGCATGCGAGTGCAGAGCTCACAATACATACTGTGCGTGCATATGAAGTCAATTAGCACATCCATATGAGGAGCTATATCAAAAAAGCAGCGCCATAGATGTGAGATCATACCTGAATGCTGCTTGGCACCCCTTGTGTATAGTCCTCATTTCTAACAGTGTTTTTCACAGATAGATCACTTCAAGAAAACTGTCCCGACAGTTCATCCCTATAGTGTAGTTTAATGTATCAAGGTGTGTGTACAAGGTTTGTGTTGTGTTAGAAGTCTAAATATTTTTTATCTACTGGCAGTGTTGACATGAATTGTCAGAATGAGTGAAGGTCGATGCTACGGTAATTCAGGCAAACAGTAAATAGTATTGCATTGTGTATAGTCAGTGGGATCTTTTAAAACCAACACATTTATGTGTATTCTGATAGCAGTGCCCATAGAATGAGTGAAGGTCGATGCTATTGTGACATGTTAGAAACCACATATACTAAATAGCCCTGTATTGTGTCATGATTAGTGTTGAGCATTCCGATACCGCAAGTATCGGGTATCGGCCGATATTCGCGTTATCGGAATTCCGATACTTAATTCCGATACTTTTTCCATATCGTATACCGGAATCGGAAGTTCCCATAATTCTTTGAGAGGCAATGTGATTTTAGTCAGCCAATGAGGAATCCTACGAAGTGTGGGCACATCCTGTAATGATGCGGTCATCTTAACTAATGGCATGGCTGTGATTGGCTGCTGAAATGATGTCAGAATGCACTATAAAAGGCGCCGCAGCCATTTTAGCGTCACTGTGCTGTGAACTCAGTTAGGGACAGAACGCTGCTGTGCTGACTCTGAGGGACAGTTAGATATTGCGATTTTGTGTACTACTGTGCTTGAGGCAGGCTAGTTTACCAACCGCTGTGTAAAGCTTCATTTTGCCAGTGTTGTTTTAACAGCTCTGTGCAAGGTGTGTGTGTGACAGTGCAGGTGACGCTGCAGTTTGCTCTGCATCCACCGCTGTTTGTAGGCATCTGCACGTGTCACTTTTTTTTTTTTTTTTTTTATTTTATTTAGTGGAATTGGTGCAGCTCCATTATATTAGAAAAAAATCAAATCTATTAGTGTGACGTGCTTCCATCCGTATACAATACATTGGTTGCAAACACTATAGAAGTACAGAAAGGAGCTTTTCACAGATTGTGGACAGTTGTGTTTCAGTGTTCACTTCAGTCTGTGTTTTTTACTTTTTTGAGTGCAGATCACGCTCCAGTTACATGTTCAAGCACTGCTGCTTGTACTCTGCTGAGCGTGTCTCAGTGGCTCATCCTTTTCATTTATCTCCAATTGGTTCTGCTACATTCCATTTAAAATAAATCTAATCTATTAGTGTGACGCGCTTCCATCCGTATACAATACATTGGTTGCAAACACTATAGAAGTACAGAAAGGAGCTTTTCACAGATTGTGGACAGTTGTGTTTCAGTGTTCACTTCAGTCTGTGTTTTTTACTTTTTTGAGTGCAGATCACGCTCCAGTTACATGTTCAAGCACTGCTGCTTGTACTCTGCTGAGCGTGTCTCAGTGGCTCATCCTTTTCATTTATCTCCAATTGGTTCTGCTACATTCCATTTAAAATAAATCTAATCTATTAGTGTGACGCGCTTCCATCCGTATACAATACATTGGTTGCAAACACTATAGAAGTACAGAAAGGAGCTTTTCACAGATTGTGGACAGTTGTGTTTCAGTGTTCACTTCAGTCTGTGTTTTTTACTTTTTTGAGTGCAGATCACGCTCCAGTTACATGTTCAAGCACTGCTGCTTGTACTCTGCTGAGCGTGTCTCAGTGGCTCATCCTTTTCATTTATCTCCAATTGGTTCTGCTACATTCCATTTAAAATAAATCTAATCTATTAGTGTGACGCGCTTCCATCCGTATACAATACATTGGTTGCAAACACTATAGAAGTACAGAAAGGAGCTTTTCACAGATTGTGGACAGTTGTGTTTCAGTGTTCACTTCAGTCTGTGTTTTTTACTTTTTTTAGTGCAGATCACGCTCCAGTTACATGTTCAAGCACTGCTGCTTGTACTCTGCTGAGCGTGTCTCAGTGGCTCATCCTTTTCATTTATCTCCAATTGGTTCTGCTACATTCCATTTAAAATAAATCTAATCTATTAGTGTGACGCGCTTCCATCCGTATACAATACATTGGTTGCAAACACTATAGAAGTACAGAAAGGAGCTTTTCACAGATTGTGGACAGTTGTGTTTCAGTGTTCACTTCAGTCTGTGTTTTTTACTTTTTTGAGTGCAGATCACGCTCCAGTTACATGTTCAAGCACTGCTGCTTGTACTCTGCTGAGCGTGTCTCAGTGGCTCATCCTTTTCATTTATCTCCAATTGGTTCTGCTACATTCCATTTAAAATAAATCTAATCTATTAGTGTGACGCGCTTCCATCCGTATACAATACATTGGTTGCAAACACTATAGAAGTACAGAAAGGAGCTTTTCACAGATTGTGGACAGTTGTGTTTCAGTGTTCACTTCAGTCTGTGTTTTTTACTTTTTTTAGTGCAGATCACGCTCCAATTACATGTTCAAGCACTGCTGCTTGTACTCTGCTGAGCGTGTCTCAGTGGCTCATCCTTTTCATTTATCTCCAATTGGTTCTGCTACATTCCATTTAAAATAAATCTAATCTATTAGTGTGACGCGCTTCCATCCGTATACAATACATTGGTTGCAAACAATATAGAAGTACACAAACGGGCCTTTCACAGCTACTGAACATGGGTTTTTAATTTTTAACTAAAATATGTATTTTTTCAAATGACACAAATATAAGTAATGTTGAAGAGGAATAGTCCTACATCCATTGTTTGCACAATATTACAGGTGTACATCATGTCCCTTAATCAACAATGTATTATTATATTTACTTGTATGCTTTTATTTAAAAGCCAAGAACACAGAAGGATAACCTTCGCACTGCAGCTGTTGTCAAAGTTCAACCCACATTATGCACTTCCAACATTGCAGCATTTGAGGCATGATGTGAGTTGGATTGGTCAAAGTTATGGAGTGAGAAGGTTCACCATCAGTACCCTATAGCATAAGTATGCTTTTGTGTTAGCATTTGTGTTAGACATGTGGATATCTGCCATAATATGTCACAATTATTTAGTTACAGATTTGTTACCAACACTAATCATTGAATGGTTTTAAATTTGACGTTTCACTTGTTTACAGCTTAGAAATAAGGGTGTAGCCTGATATCTATGTGTAGCACTAGCCACTTTAACATGTCATGTTTTTTTAAACATGTGTAGCTAGGTAGCAGTAATTTTTGCCGGACACACAGCAGGGGAACAGCAGGCGTTACTGAACCCCACTATCACTATAGCTTGTGTATTGGTCTGTGGACACGACACTTCTGAGCAGCAACTGGCAGTGTTGTAGCCCAGGGAGTAGAGTTTAGGTGGTAGAAAGATGAACATAACAGGAGACATGGATAACGTTGCGAACCAGTTATTTAATCTGAAAACGGACAGACAAATTCTGGCGAGATCCATGCCTTGTTCATTTTCAGAAAAGTAAGCCGGTCTACATTATCGGAGGATAGTCGCATGCGACGGTCTGTTAGTACACCACCTGCGGCACTAAAGACGCGCTCCGATAATACACTGGCAGCAGGGCAAGCCAGCACCTCCAATGCATACTGGCTAAGCTCTGGCCATGTATCCAGCTTAGAGACCCAAAACTTGAATGGGGAAGAGCCATCTGGGAGTACACTGAGAGGGAAAGACATGTAGTCTGTCACCATCTTACGGAAACGTTGCCTCCTGCTGACTGGAGCCGTCTCGGATGGTGTAGACATTGGTGGCGCTGCCACAAAACTTCGCCACATTTGGAACATACTGGTCTTGCCCTGTGCAGAGGCGCTGCTTGTGCTCCCTCTTGTTGCAGAGCTGTCTCCACTGCCTCGACGCACAGAGCTGCTTTGTAAAGCAGTAGCAGCAGCAGTGCTCTCGGCTGGAATGGAGAACATTATGGATTGCACCAGTATGTCTTGGTACTCCCGCATTTTACGCTCCCGGTTCAACGGTGTGATGAGGCTTTGTAAGTTGTCCCGGTAGCGAGGGTCTAGGAGGGTGTACACCCAATAATCAGACGTGGTGAGAATGTGGGCGATGCGGCGGTCGTTTCTCAGGCACTGCAGCATGAAATCAACCATGTGCTGCAGACTCCCAACTGGCCAAGAAACGCTGTCCCCTGCAAGAGGCGTCATCTCTGACTGCTCTGCATCACCCCACCCTCGCTCTACATACTGACTAGAGCGTTGTGTACCTCCCTCTGGAGCGATGTCTTCCTCCTCCATTGACTCCTCCTCATCCTCCTCACAAAGTGAACACTGCCCAGCCCTTTGTGAGGAACCACGTTGCGCTGACTGTCCAGAAGGTGATGGAATTTGTGACTCCTCATCCTCCACCTCTTCCAAAACCTCATCCCTTATTGCTTGCAGTGTTTTTTGAAGCAGGCAGATAAGGGGGACAGTCAGGCTGACTAGTGCATCATCTGCACTCGCCATCCGCGTTGACTCATCAAACGCACGCAAAACGTGGCAGATGTCCTTCATAGAGGCCCACTCAGTAGTGGTGAAGTGTGAACGACGCAAATTGCGAGTTGATTGCGCCTGATGCAGCTGATACTCCATTACTGCTGGCTGCTGCTCACACAACCGCTCCAACATATGTAACGTGGAATTCCACCTGGTGGGTACGTCACATATGATGCGATGTTCAGGAAGGCGAAATCTGCGTTGCAGAGCTGCAATGCGCGATCTGGCCATGCTGGAACGTCGCAAGTGAGCGCACTCTAGGCGGACCTTGTGCAGCAGTTAGTGTTGAGCATTCCGATACCGCAAGTATCGGGTATCGGCCGATATTCGCTGTATCGGAATTCCGATACTTAGTTCCGATATTTTCCATATATCGTATACCGGAATCGGAAGTTCCCATAATTCTTTGAGAGGCAATGTGATTTTAGTCAGCCAATGAGGAATCCTAAGAAGTGTGGGCACATCCTGTACTGCTGCGGTCATGTTAACTAATGGCATGGCTGTGATTGGATGCTGAAATGATGTCAGAATGCACTATAAAAGGCGCCGCCGCCATTTTAGCGTCACTGTGCTGTGAACTCAGTTAGGGAAAGAACGCTGCTCTGCTGACTCTGAGGGACAGTTAGAGATTGCGATTTAGTGTACTGTGCTTTAGGCAGGCTAGTTTACCACCGGCTGTGTAAAGCTTCCTTTTGCCTGCAGTGTTGTTTTAACAGCTCTGCAAGGTGTGTGTGAGTGCAGGTGACGCTGCAGTTTGCTCTGTATGCAACGCTGTCTGTAGGCATCTGCACGTGTCACTCACAGACTATTTTTTTTTTTCTTCAGTGTAATTCTTGCTGCTCCATGTAATTGAAATAATAGTGTGACGCGCTTCCATCCGTATCCAATACATTGGTTGCAAACACTATAGAAGTCCACGAAGGAGCCTTTCACAGCAAGTGAACAGTTGTGTTTCAGTGTTCACTGCAGTCTGTGGTTTTTTTTGTTTTTTTTTTGAGTGCAGATCACGCTCCAGTTACTTCAACTACCGCTGCGTGTACTCTGCTGAGCGTCTGTCACTGGCTCATCCTTGTAATTTTTCAAAAATTGCTGCTGCTTTCTTCTATTTAAAATTTACAAAAATCTATTAGTGTGACGCTCTTCCATCAAAATACAATACATTGCTTGCAAACATAATAGAAGTCCACAAAAAGGCCTTTCACAGCAAGTGAACAGTTGTGTTTCAGTGTTCACTCTAGTCTGAGCTTTAATTTTTTTGTAGGAGTGTAGATCCCGCTCCACTTACTTCAACCACCGCAGCGTGTACTCTGCTGAGCGTCTGTCACTGGCTCATCCTTGTAATTTTTCAAAAATTGCTGCTGCTTTCTTCTATTTAAAATTTACAAAAATCTATTAGTGTGACGCTCTTCCATCAAAATACAATACATTGCTTGCAAACATAATAGAAGTCCACAAAAAGGCCTTTCACAGCAAGTGAACAGTTGTGTTTCAGTGTTCACTCTAGTCTGAGCTTTAATTTTTTTGTAGGAGTGTAGATCCCGCTCCACTTACTTCAACCACCGCAGCGTGTACTCTGCTGAGCGTCTGTCACTGGCTCATCCTTGTAATTTTTCAAAAATTGCTGCTGCTTTCTTCTATTTAAAATTTACAAAAATCTATTAGTGTGACGCTCTTCCATCAAAATACAATACATTGCTTGCAAACATAATAGAAGTCCACAAAAAGGCCTTTCACAGCAAGTGAACAGTTGTGTTTCAGTGTTCACTCTAGTCTGAGCTTTAATTTTTTTGTAGGAGTGTAGATCCCGCTCCACTTACTTCAACCACCGCAGCGTGTACTCTGCTGAGTGTCTGTCACTGGCTCATCCTTGTAATTTTTCAAAAATTGCTGCTGCTTTCTTCTATTTAAAATTTACAAAAATCTATTAGTGTGATGCTCTTCCATCAAAATACAATACATTGCTTGCAAACATAATAGAAGTCCACAAAAAGGCCTTTCACAGCAAGTGAACAGTTGTGTTTCAGTGTTCACTCTAGTCTGAGCTTTAATTTTTTTGTAGGAGTGTAGATCCCGCTCCACTTACTTCAACCACCGCAGCGTGTACTCTGCTGAGCGTCTGTCACTGGCTCATCCTTGTAATTTTTCAAAAATTGCTGCTGCTTTCTTCTATTTAAAATTTACAAAAATCTATTAGTGTGACGCTCTTCCATCAAAATACAATACATTGCTTGCAAACATAATAGAAGTCCACAAAAAGGCCTTTCACAGCAAGTGAACAGTTGTGTTTCAGTGTTCACTCTAGTCTGAGCTTTAATTTTTTTGTAGAAGTGTAGATCCCGCTCCACTTACTTCAACCACCGCAGCGTGTACTCTGCTGAGTGTCTGTCACTGGCTCATCCTTGTAATTTTTCAAAAATTGCTGCTGCTTTCTTCTATTTAAAATTTACAAAAATCTATTAGTGTGATGCTCTTCCATCAAAATACAATACATTGCTTGCAAACATAATAGAAGTCCACAAAAAGGCCTTTCACAGCAAGTGAACAGTTGTGTTTCAGTGTTCACTCTAGTCTGAGCTTTAATTTTTTTTGTAGGAGTGTAGATCCCGCTCCACTTACTTCAACCACTGCAGCGTGTACTCTGCTGAGTGTCTGTCACTGGCTCATCCTTGTCATTTTTTAAAAATTGCTGCTGCTTTCTTCTATTTAAAATTTACAAAAATCTATTAGTGTGACGCTCTTCTAGAGGACAGCGTTTGTTGGCCAGTTGTGAGTCTGCAGCACATGGTTGATTTCATGCTGCACTGCCTGAGAAACGACCGCCGCATCGGCCACATTCTCACCACGTCAGATTATTGGGTGTACACCCTCCTAGACCCTCGTTACCGGGACAACTTACAAAGCCTCATCACACCGTTGAACCGGGACCGTAAAATGCTGGAGGACCAAGACACACTGTTGAAATCCATAATGTTCTCCATTCCAGCCGAGAGCGCTGCTGCTGCTACTGCTTTACAAAGCAGCTCTGTGCGTCGAGGCATTGTAGACACCTCTGCAACAAGAGGGAGCACAAGCAGCGCCTCTGCACAGGGCAAGAGCTGTATGTTACAAATGTGGCGAAGTTTTGTGACAGCGCCACCAAGGTGTACACCATAGTGATGGGAAATATAGTTAATTTTGTTGATTAGTTCACCATGAACTAGTTCACTGAAAAGATTAGTTCAAAAGATTAGTTCATTTAGTTCATTTAGTTCAGTTTTTCTCCACCCTATCCTGTGAGGAGCTGATAGGAAATGCATCATGTGACCTCTGAACTAAATGAACTAGATGAACTGCTGAACAAAATGTTCTATTGAGAATGACTCAGGACAGCCTAGTTCAATCTGATGCCTCTCACTGAGCCCAGCAGTGCCACATAATGATTGTGTATGAGGGGGCTGAGAAGCAGTTCAGCATCCACCATTTTAAGAACAGAACAGGGGTCAGTGTTAAAGATTTTAGCAAGACTGATCTTCTAGGCTAGAGGCATGAACTACACACAGAAACACTCTCTCTTATACACACATATGAGCTGTGTCTGTGTACTGTGTGTGCAATTTAATTTTTTATTAATAATATTATTATTACTGCTATATTTGTATTTGATGTGTGGTATGCCTTGGAGGTGCTGGCTTGCCCTGCTGCCAGTGTATTATCTGAGCTCGTCTTTAGTGCTGCAGGTGGTTTACTAACAGACCGTCGCATGCGACTATCCTCAGACAATGTAGACCGGCTTATTTTTCTGAAAATGAACAAGGCATGGATCTCACCTGAATTTGCCTGTCCGTTTTCAGATTAAATAACTGTTTGCCAACGTTTTCCAAGTCTCCTGTTATGTTCATCTTTCTACCACCTGAACTCTACTCCCTGGGCTACAACACTGCCAGTCACAGGGGAATGATCATTTACAAAACAAAATGTTATCCCCAACAAATAGTAGCGCAACGACTCCAGTGCCCACTTTATCGCCAGGCACTCTCTCTCTACAATGCTGTCTCTGTTTTTTGATGGAGTAAGTTTTCGACTCAGGAAACTAATGGGATGCTCCTCCCCGTTAAGCTCCAGTCCTGAGACAACACGGCACCCATACCTACCTCTGACGCATCAGTCTGGACAATGAATTCTCTTTTGAACTCGGGTGTGCTCAAAACTGGTGACCCACACAGTGCCCCTTTTATTGCCCCTGTTGATGACCCCTTGCTGATTTATTAACCGGCTACACCAGATCCATGGGTATTCTCTCAAACTGGACCTCTAAAATTTTTAATGGCACCAAGGGACTCACTAAATGAGGCTGAGGACTGTGTACCTGGCGCATGCGACAAGAGTTACAATACCGTTTAACTTCTTGATAGACCCCCTGCCAGTAAAACCGTTGTATAATTCTGTGTAGGGTTTTCTTTTGGCACAAATGTCACCCTAGTACATGCGCATGCGCTAAGTCCATTACCAACCTCCGATATGACTGCGGTAGCAGCAATTGTTAAAAAATTTCAACATGTATTTTATAAACCTGATACAGCAAATCTTGGTTCAGCTCTAATTGTTGAAATACTGTAGCTGCCCCGGGGTGTTGGGGTTCCCCATTGACAACCAGTAAATTTTCACGGGCTAGACTCAACGTAGGGGCCGCGGAGTTGCGCCTTAACAAATTTGTCACCTGTCACATTTAAGTATTACAATTCAGGTCCCGGTGTCAAATCTTCCATCTCCCCAACTAACACTTCGATAGGAGAGGGGTTTTCCTACTCCACCGAAGGCAAAGGTAATACTGCCCACTGCACACATGTGTTATGCATAGTGAGACTGATAGTAGCCAACAAAGTAGCTAACAAAGGCCACTTGTGATGGCCCTATCAGCGTAGGACCAATGCTACTCAAAAGATCTGCCATGATCCTGGACTAAATCTTGATATAATGGTCAATGAGTGAGAATGTACGATAGGATCCAGGCAGATGTGAATGTTTGTTTGGTTTTAGTAGCAACTTCATGTGTGACATGTTTGAATGGCTGGGCAACCCTCCTGTCTCCAATATATGATTGAAGGTGCGTACCAATGTGGACGGGATATCCTCACTCAATAATTTAAATAATTTGGCTGTAAACCCGTCAGGTCCTGGAGCTTTCCCGTATTTAAAGTAACTTATCGCCGCTGTCACTTCCGTCACCTCAATTTGTTTTTTTAAAAGGAGAAGCTGATAGTTTGTGATGGATGGTAACCGTATTCCATCTACAAAGGTGTTACCCTCCGCACTATCCGTATGTTCCACCTTATATAAGTCTGAGTAGTATTCTTGTAGAATGGTGTTTATGGTTCGAGGGTCTGTGTTCATGATCCCATGTTTATTCGTTAACGCTGTAATATGTTGATGACGAATGTGATTTCCTTTCGCTAGTCGTGCTAATAGTCTCCCTCATTTGCTACCATAACGATATACATCGGCTCTATAATTGTTATTACTGCTTGTCTCTCGTCGATATACCCATACGTGTAAGTCAGCCTTAGCCTGCTTACATCTATTTTTAACCTGTGTTGATGAACTTGTCTTGTTTGCCGTGTACCTATCGCGTAATATCCTGCTAGCCTGCGATTAGTTTGTCGCGATCTTCTTTTTTAGCGTTGTCTGATAACCTATTAGTTTCCCGCGCATTACTCCCTTCCCTGCTGCCCATAAAAGTTCCGGCCTATCCCTAGTATCTCCATTATCCCTTACATATTAAAAACACCATTGCTTCACGTGATGTCGAAACTTCTCATCCATTAACCCCTCTCTGACATTAGACGTACTATCCCGTCCATAAAACCCGTGCCATTCTGACCATGGACGGGATAGTACGTCATAGGCGATTAGCTGCGCTCCCGGAGGGAGCGCAGCTAATCGCCGCCGGGTGTCAGCTGATTATCACAGCTGACACCCGTGACTGTGTGCCAGGAGCGGTCACGGACCGCTCCCGGCACATTAACCCCTTGCACACCGCGATCAAACATGATCGCGGTGTACTGGGGGCACAGGGGAGGATCGCGCAGGGTGGGGGCTCCCTGCGCGCCCCCCTGAGACCCTCAGACCAGCGCGATGTGATCACGCTGCTCTGAGGGCTTCCTCCCTCCCAGGACCCAGATCCAAGATGGCGCTGGGGTCCTGGAGGGAGGCGGCTTCCTCAGTGCCTGCCGAGAGCAGGCATGAGGAAGCGTCCTGCACTGCCTGTCACATAGCTGGTGTGACAGAGTGCTGTGCACACTGTCACACCAGCGATCTGATGAAATACAGTGACAATACAGTGGGACAAAGTAAAAAAGTAAAAAAAGTAAAAATAAACATGTGTAAAAAAAAATCCAAAATAAAAAAAAAAAAAAAAAAAATATTCCCCAATAAATTCATTACTTATTGTAAATAAAAAAAATAAAACAATAAAAGTACACATATATGGTATCGCCGCGTCCGTAACGACCCCCCCTATAAAACTGTCCCACTAGTTAACCCCTTTTGTGAACCCCTTAAAAAATAAAAAATAAAAACGAAGCAAAAAATCAGTGCTTTATCATCATACCGCTGAACAAAAAGTGGAATAACACGCGATCAAAAAGACGGATATAAATAAACATGGTACCGCTGAAAACGTCATCTTGTCCCGCAAAAAACGAGCCATCACACAGCATCATCAGCAAAAAAATAAAAAAGTTATAGCTCGCAGAATAAAGCGATGCAAAAATAATTATTTTTTATATAAAATTGTTTTTATTCTATAAAAGCGCCAAAACATAAAAAAATTATATAAATGAGGTATCGCCATAATCGTACTGACCCGAAGAATAAAACTGCTTTATCTATTTTACCACACGCGGAACAATAAAAACGCCTCACCCAAAAGAAATTCATGAATTGCTGATTTTTGTTCATTCTAACCTCCCAAAAATCGAATTAAAAAGCGATCAAAAAATGTCACGTGCTCAAAAATGGTACCAATAAAAACGTCAACTCGTACCGCAAAAAATAAGACCTCACATGACTCTGTGGGCCAAAATATGCAAAAATTATAGCTCTCAAAATGTGGCGATGCAAAAAACTACTTTTTGCAATAAAAAGCGGCTTTTAGCGTGACAGCTGCCAATCATAAAAACCGCTATAAATAGTAAATCAAACCCCCCTTTATCACCCCCTTAGTTTGGGAAAAATAATAAAATAAAAAAAATGTATTTATTTCCATTTTCCCATTAGGGTTAGGGTTAGGGTTTCGGCTAAAGTTAGGGTTAGGGTTGGCGCTAAAGTTAGGATTAGGGTTAGAGTTTGGATTAGGGTTAGGGTTGGGATTAGGGTTGGGACTAGGGTTAGGGGTGTGTTGGGGTTAGGGTTGGAGTTAGAATTGGGGGGTTTCCGCTGTTTAGGCACATCAGGGGCTCTCCAAATGTGACATGGCGTCTGATCTCCATTCCAGCCAATTCTGCTTTGAAAAAGTCAAACGGTGTTCCTTCACTTCTGAGCTCTGCCATGCGTCCAAACAGTAGTTTATCCCCACATATGGGGTATCAGCGTACTCTGGACCCCAAGAGTTATTGTGAAATTTGTCCTATTTCTTCTGTTACCCTTGGGAAAATAAAAAACTGGGGGCGAAAATATTATTTTTGTAAAAAAAATAAGATTTTTTTGTTTTTACGGCTGTACATTATAAACTTCTGTGAAGCACTTGGGGCTTCATAGCGCTCACCACACATCTAAATAAGTTCCTTGTGGGGTCTATTTTCCAAAATGGGGTCACTTGTTGGGGATTTCCACTGTTTAGGCGCATCAGGGGCTCTCCAAATGCGACATGACGCCCCCAGACCATTCCATCAAAGTCTGCAATCCAAAACGTCACTACTTCCCTTTCCGAGCCCTGACATGCGCCCATACAGTAGTTTTCTCCCACATATTGGGTATCAGCGTACTCAGGACAAATTGGACAACAACTTTTGGGGTCCAATTTCTCCTGTTACCCTTGTGAAAATAAAATATTGGGGGCGAAAAAATCATTTTTGTAAAAAAAAAAAGGATTTTTTATTTTTAACGGCTGTGCGTTATAAACTTCTGTGAAGCACTTCGGGGTTCAAAGTGCTCACCACACATCTAGGTAAGTTCCTTGTGGGGTCTATTTTCCAAAATGGGGTCACTTGTGGGGGTTTCCACTGTTTAGGCGCATCGGGGGCTCTCCAAATGCGGCATGACGCCCCCAGACCATTCCATCAAAGTCTGCAATCCAAAACGTCACTACTTCCCTTTCCGAGCCCTGACATGCGCCCATACAGTAGTTTTCTCCCACATATTGGGTATCAGCGTACTCAGGACAAATTGGACAACAACTTTTGGGGTCCAATTTCTCCTGTTACCCTTGTGAAAATAAAATATTGGGGGCGAAAAAATCATTTTTGTAAAAAAAAAAAGGATTTTTTATTTTTACGGCTGTGCGTTATAAACTTCTGTGAAGCACTTCGGGGTTCAAAGTGCTCACCACACATCTAGATAAGTTCCTTGTGGGGTCTATTTTCCAAAATGGGGTCACTTGTGGGGGGTTTCCACTGTTTAGGCGCATCAGGGGCTCTCCAAATGCGACATGACGCCCCCAGACCATTCCATCAAAGTCTGCAATCCAAAACGTCACTACTTCCCTTCCGAGCCCTGACGTGCACCCATACAGTAGTTTTCTCCTACATATTGGGTATCAGCGTACTCAGGACAAATTGGACAACAACTTTTGGGTTCCAATTTCTTCTGTTACCCTTGTGAAAATAAAATATTGGGGGCGAAAAAATCATTTTTGTAAAAAAAAAAAGGATTTTTTATTTTAAGGCTGTACGTTATAAACTTTAGTGAAACAACTGGGGGTTCAAAGTTCTCACCACACATCTAGATAAGTTCCTTGAGGGGTCTAGTTTCCAAAATGGTGTCATTTGTGGGGGGTTTCCACTGTTTAGGCAGATCAGGAGCTCTCCAAACACGACATGGCGTCCAGCCAATTCTGCGTTGAAAAAGTGAGACGGCGCTCCTTCCCTTCCAAACTCTGCCATGCACCCAAACAGTGGTATACCCCCACATATGGGGTATCAGTGTACTCAGGACAAATTGCACAATAACTTTTGGAGTCTTGTTACCCTTGGAAAAATAAAAATTCGGGTGAAAAGATCATTTTTGTGGAAAAAAATATGATTTTTAAATTTTACGGCTCTACGTTATAAACTTGTGTGAAGCACTTGAGGGTTCAAATTGCTCACCAAAGATCTAGATAAGTTCCTTAGGGGGTCTAGTTTCCCAAATGGGGTCATTTGGTGGGGGTTTCCACTGTTTAGGCACATCAGGGGCTCTCCAAATGCAACATGGCATCCAATCTCAATTCCAGCCAATTTTGGTTGGAAAAAGTCAAATGGTGCTCCTTCCCTTCCGAGCTCTGCCGTGCGCCCAAACAGTGGTTCCCCCCACATGTGGGGCATCAGCGTACTCAGGACAAATTGGACAACAACTTATGTGGTCCAATTTCTCCTGATACCCTTGGGAAAATAAAAAATTAGTGACTAAAAGATAATTTTTGTGGGAAAAAAATAGGATTTTTTATTTTCATGCCCGGGCATTATAAACTTGTGTGAAGCACTTGGGGGTTCAAAGTGCTCACCAAAGATCTAGATAAGTTCCTTAGGGGGTCTAGTTTCCAAAATGGGGTCACTTGTGGGGGATTTCCACTGTTTAGGCTCATCTGGGGCACTGCAAACGGAACATGACCCCCATCAACGTCTGCATTCCAAAACGTTACTACTTCCTTTCCAAGCCCTGCCGTGCGCCCAAACAGTTTTCCACCCCCACATATGGGGTATCAGCGTACTCAGGACAAATTGGACAACAACTTTTGGGGTCCAATTTCCTTGGGAAAATTCAAAAATTTAGGACTAAAAAATCATTTTTGTGGAATTTTTTTTTTTTTTTTCACACCCAGGCATTATAAACTTTTGTGAAACACTTGGGGGTTCAAAGTGCTCACAACAGATCTAGATAAGTACCTTAGGGGGTCTAGTTTCCAAAATGGTGTCACTTGTGGGGGGTTTCCACTGTTTAGGCGCATCAGAGGTTCTCCAAGCGCGACATGGCGTCCAATCTCAACTCCAGCCAATTTTAGTTTGAAAAAGTCAAACGGCGCTCCTTCCCTTACGAGCTCTGCCGTGTGCCCAAACAGTGGTTTTCCCTCACATATGGGTATTGGCGTACTCAGGAGAAATTGCATAACAACCTTATCTGTCCATTTTCTCCTTTTACCCTTGTGAAAAATAAAAAAAGTTTGTAAAAGATCATTTTTGTGGCTAAAAAGTTAAATATTCATTTTTTCCTTCCACGTTGCTTTAGTTCCTGTGAAGCACCTGAAGGGTTAATAAACTTCTTGAATGTGGTTTTGAGTACCTTGAGGGGTGCAGTTTTTAGAATGGTGTCACTTTTGGGTATTTTCTGTCATGTAGACCCCTCAAAGTGACTTCAAATGAGAGGTGGTCCCTAAAAAAAATGGCTTTGTAAATTTTGTTGTAAAAATGAGAAATCGCTGGTCAACTTTTAACCCTTATAACTTCCTAACAAAAAAAATTTTGATTCCAAAATTGTGCTGATGTAAAGTAGACATATGGGAAATGTTATTTCTTAACTATTTTGTGTTACATATTTCTCTGTTTTAAGGGAATAAAAATTCAAAGTTTGAAAATTGCTAAATTTTCAAAATTTTCGCCATATTTGCGTTTTTTTCAAAAATAAACGCAAGTTATATGGAAGAAATTTTACCACTAACATGAAGTACAATATGTCCCGAGAAAACAATCTCAGAATCGCGAAGATCCGTTGAAGTGTTCCAGAGTTATAACCTCATAAAGAGACAGTGGTCAGAATTGTAAAAATTGTCCCGGTCATTAACGTGCAAACCACCCTTGGGGGTGAAGGGGTTAACAAATAGGTCGGGAAGCGCCAAGTTTGGTTTGGCCCCATCTGCACCATATCTGGCAGGGTCACTGATACGGGCGCGTGGTCATATTTAGCGACGTTGTGCACATCTGCCTCTTCCACTCCCTTAATAGCTCGTGTGCTAGCAATATATAATCTATTCTGGACCAAGAGTCATGTGGCGCCGAATAGAATTAATATTCACTGCCATCTGGGTTCAGGTGTGTCAAAATGTCTACAAAGTTACTCGTGTCTAGCAAGGGTTATTATAAACGTGTGTCATGTGATCGCACATTCATTCGCATCGACCTACAGTTCTTCACTGTTTAGATTCACCATATTTAAGTCACCACCATGGGTGGTTTTAATGCTCTCCTATCGGCCTGATATGCTTGGATACCTGGGATAAATTCAGGAACGTCTCCAAACTCCCTACTCACATGTCAGCGCAGGAACCGTAAGAGGGAACGTGCTTGTTTTGTTGCGCATAGGTGGAGTTTTATACAGTAAATGATTACTGCTGTCTTATTTTTTGCGTCCCAAGGGCAGAATAAGTCTGCGTAACGTTACATTTTACAGACACTCATATAATAGACACACGCTACCCTAACCGTGACACAAGGAAGGTATTGTTGCCGGATAAAGCCGCCATTTTAGCGTCACTGTGCTGTTAATTCTGTTTGGGACAGAACGCTGCTCTGCTGACTCTGAGGGACAGTTAGAGATTGCGATTTTGTGTACTGTGCTTTAGGCAGGCTACTTTACCAACCGCTGTGTACATCTTCCTTTTGCCTTGCAGTGTTTTTTTCACAGGTCTGCAAGGTGTGTGTGTGTGAGTGCAGGTGACGTGCTGCAGTTTGCTCGGCATACAACGCTGTATGTAGGCATCTGCACATGTCACTCTCACACTCTTTTTTTTTTTTTCTTTAGTGTAATTCTTGCTGCTCAATTCAATTGAAATTATAGTGTGACGTGCTTCCATCCGTATCCAATACATTGGTTGAAAACACTGTAGAAGGACACAAAAAGCCCTTTCACAGCTAAGAGTTGTGTTCACTGTAGTCTGAGATTTTAATTTATTCAATTTTGATCACGCTCAAGTTACTTCTTCAAGCAATGCTACTTGTACTCTGCTGAACGTGTCTTACTGCCTCATCCTTGTCATTTTTCTCTAATTGGTGTACATGTACATCCAAGTAGTCTTCATTTTGATTGAAATCCAAGCAGGTACCCGGACACTGTATGGCTGCTTTTATACGGTGGACTGGCTCCAACATTCAATAACACTTAAGATGCAATCGGGCACCTTGTCAAGGCCCAATCCTCTTCTCCCTCTGATATAATAATAATAATAATAATAATAATCTTTATTTATATAGCGCCAACATATTCCGCAGCGCTTTACACTTTAACAGTTTCAAAACACAAGTCATAGGTAACAACGTTAACAATACAATAATTAAAGTAAAATAAGCCGACCCTGCTCGTGAGAGCTTACAATCTACAATGAGGTGGGGGAGATACAAAGTACAGGTGTGTATATATAATGGTGCATTTCCAATGATGGTCCAGCCATCTTGAGGGAGTGAGGCATGGATGGAGATAGTGAATGGGCTCCACATACACACTTAAACATAGAACGACTTTGGTTATTGAATGTGATAGGCCACTCTGAACAAATGTGTTTTGAGGGAGCGCCTGAAACCAGGCAAATTGTGGATAGTCCTAATTTCTTGTGGTAGAGCATTCAAGAGGATTTGCGCAGCGCGGGAGAAGTCTTGTAGTCGGGAGTGGGAGGTACGGATTACTGCAGAGGTTAGTCGAAAGTCATTTGCAGAGCGCAGCAGTCGGTTAGGCCGATAGATAGAAATGAGGGAGGAGATGTAGGGGGGTGCTGCACTGTGGAGAGCTTTGTGGGTGAGAACCAGTACTTTGAATTGGATCCTATAATGAATGGGCAGCCAGTGTAAGGACTGGCGAAGAGCGGACGCGTCCGAGTACCGATTAGCCAGATGGATGACCCTGGCTGCTGCATTAAGGATGGACTGGAGAGGGGATAGTCGAGTAATGGGGAGGCCAAGTAATAGAGCATTGCAGTAGTCCAGGCGGGAGTGGATCAATGCTACAGTGAGGGTTTTTGTTGTTTCCATGGTGAGAAAAGGGCGGATTCTAGAGATGTTCTTTAGGTGTGTAGACGTTAAATATCTAACAAACAGGTCATGCTGGAGAGACTTGCACCTACTGCCACTCAGGGTCTTCAGCTCCTTTGTGAGAAACTAATGTTTGGCCAGCGAGTATATCAAATAAAGTTCATGAGAAATGGGAACTGTGGTTGGCTTCACTTTTGGTACTGGCTGGGTGCTAATACCAAACCATGGTGTGGCATTCAATGGATATTCCTGGCTGGTTGGAGACAAGCTCATTCCCACAGAAAAGTACCTGAAAGCTAAGGAGATGGTGGCCTCTCTCAACATGAAGGAGTTTGCTTGTTGTCTAGGAGACCGACCACCCTGCTGTGTACCTTGTCAACGTTGTGTTGAAGCTTGCAAGGATTAAGAGGTTACAGTGGTAAGTCTGGTTTTTACTAAAGATCCTGCTGTGTATTATAGTTTTTATGTTTTAAAAAAAAATAATCTTAGGAATGTTAAATAAATTTGTTATTTTTTTGGTTAAATACAATGTATGTTATGAATGTTAAATAATTTTTTTTGTTTTTTTTTATAAAATAAAATGTATGTTATGAATGTTAAATAACTTTTTTTTTTTTTTTTCAGGTATTTGATCTACCGTAGCTAGTTGCTGATCGTTGACTCTACACCCCTCTCCCCAGAATGTTACTCGGGTTATGGGGAGAAAATCACCGCTATTCCAGACTGATTTAATGTTAATGTGTCTGGCTCTTATGTGTAGCCCTGGTGTTAGGCACACGCAGTACCCTGGAGAGTGTGTGGCGAGACAGCAGTTTAATGCTCAATACCCATTCACTCAACATACACTAGACACACCCTTAGGGTAGTGTAGTTACTTGTTAGGGAGTGGTCAGGGTGTATATTGGTTGAGTGATTAGAGTAGTCAGTTTCCTGTCTTCGGACGGAGCAGACGTGTGGAGTCTAGCTGGGACTAGGAGGGAGGAAGCAGTCCAGCCTGGTTCTTCATCAGTTCAGAAAGTGGAGGCTAGTACAGGTGAGCTAGTTCACCTCAGCCTAGTCAGAGCTGTACCTCACTTGAAGACACTGACAAAGAAAGAAGAGCTTAGTGCAGAAATACTTCAGTCACCTGTCTCAAGGACAGTGAAAGGTTCAGAGACGTGCTCCTGCCTAGTGGATAACTGAGAATCTGGAACTAACTCTAAAGGAAGAGAAGAAGGGAGTGATTACATGACTTTTTGCAAGTGTGAGTGTTTATGCTACCAGCGAGGACAAGGCGAAAGGCACAGTGGAAAAGATTATTTGAAAAGTGCTTTTGGATTGAAGAAGTCCTGCACATTGTAACCGGTCACTGGGGACCGAAGGATCACTATTAGCTTCAAGCATAGTGGTAAGAAAACCAGAGATTTACCGGACCTTAGGTCGCGGCAAACAGCCCCAAATAGTCAGTACGTAACTGGGGTCAGGGGGAGTGAAGACTTTGAGCCTGATCAGCAAGATAGGAATTCAGCTCTCTCACAGGAAGGCTCCTACCACAAAACTGACTGGGCAGTACAGGTATGGATTAGCTGGAGTTATAGAGGGAACTACGCTTCAGGCTGGTTGTACTCATCGTGTTGAAAGTAAAGGAGGCCCCTAACTTGTCCAGCTGCTATCTCAAAATACATTCTCCTTGGATCAGCCTCCCTGGGACCTGCCTGAACATCTTACAAGTAAAGGTATGGAAAGACGCTGACCGTGTGAGACTGTGTTATTTATCTGCACCCGACTTCACTAACTTCATAGACTTTGAGGGACCAGTCCCACCTGTAGGGGACCCGACATCTAGCTGCCTCACCATCCCCTCAGAGCTCTACAGCAGCGCTGGTATAAATTACCAGAAGACTACAGGTGGCGTCACGAACTGTATATAAATCTATCCCCTGTAAATATTCCCCCCAACATACGCCAGACCGCCAGGGCCACAGACCGAGCCACCGCTACCTGTGACAATCCCATAGACTTCTACGGGCTCGGCTCTGAGTACCCCATTGCCCTGGTAACCCACAATTGTGGTGGCGGGTCGACACACTTACACAGCACACAGCACTTGATGTTAGTTTATCTTTTTCCTAAATTATTTGTTACACTGCCCTTCTCACATTTTATTTTCACTTTTTTTTTAAGCACAAGTTTTTTTACACTTCCTTGTTCTGTAAGTAGGCTTAATGGTTAAATGTTTTATACTAGATGTAAATATGTAACATGTAAATTTTAGATTAAGATTTTGCAAATTAGTAGGTCCACACCATCAGGCTCTTTCGTCCCCTCTCCCTCAGAGTAGCGGTAATATATCGGACCCCAGGCTCGCCCACACAGTTCCTTGACCCCTTCTCTGCCTGGCTGCCGCACTTTCATGTCCTCAGAAGTACCAACCCTTATCCTTGGAGACTTAAACATCCCCATTAACAGCCCTACTTCCACACTCAAAACACATTTGTTCAGAGCGGCCTATCACATTCACTAATCAAAGTCATTCTATGTGTAAGTGTGTGTGTGTGTGTAGCCCATTCACTATCTCCATCCATCCCTCACTCCCTGAAAATGGCTGGACCATCATTGTAAATACACCATTGTATATAAACAACTGTACTTTGGAGCTCCCCTCCTCATTGTAGATTGTAAGCTCTCACGAGCAGGGGCGCCTTATATTGCTTTAATTATTGTATTGTTAACGTTGTCACTTATGACTTGTGTTATGAAACTGTTAAACTGTACAGCGCTGCGGAATCTGTTGGCGCTATATAAATAAAGATTATTATAGTAGAGGCCCACTCAGTAGTGGTGAAGTGAACGGCGCAAATTGCGAGTTGATTGCGACTGATGCAGCTGATACTCCATTACTGCTGGCTGCTGCTCACACAACCGCTACAACATATGTAACGTGGAATTCCACCTGCTGGGTACGTCACATATGATGCGATGTTCAGGAAGGCAAAATCTGCGTTGCAGAGCTGCAATGCGAGATCTGGCCATGGTGGAACGTCGCAAGTTAGCGCACTGTAGGCGGACCTTGTGCAGCAGTGCATCAAGATCCGGATAGTCCCTCATAAAACTCTGGACGACCAAGTTTAGCACATGTGCCAGACATGGTATGTGAGTGACGTTGCCTAGGCCCAGACCTGCCACCAGATTTCGGCCATTGTCACACACTACCAAGCCTGGCTGGAGATTTGCTGGCAAAATACACATGTCGCTCTCTTGCTTTATGGCATTCCAGAGCTCCAGCACTGTGTGGCTTTGATTCCCCATGGAAATTAATTTCAGGACGGCCTGTTGACGTTTGGCCACGTCTGTCCTCATATCGGTCAACAGGCTCGCTGTCTGGGTGTTATGTTTGACACCAATCTCTCCTTCACCTCCCATATACAATCTGTTGCCCGCTATTGCCGCCTACACCTAAAGAACATCTCTCCCCAATCCAAGACTTCTCCCGCGCTGCGCCAATACTGTGGAATGCTGTACCCCAAGAAATTAGAACTATCCACAATTTGCATGTTATTGGGCGCTCACTCAAAACACATTTCTTCAAGGTCTTCCCTCTCCTAGTGTATCCTCACCCATCCCTGTAGACTCTGAGCCTTTGCGGGCAGGGTCCTCTCTCCTTCTGTACTTGTGTGTGCCTTGTATTGCTCATGTTTACTGTACTTGTCTATACTTGCCCCTCTTCACATGTAAAGCGCCATGGAATAAATGTTGCTATAAAAATCAATAATAATAATAGCGGCCTATCACCTTCACTAATCAAAGTCATTCTATGTGTAAGTGTGTGTGTTTGTAGCCCATTCACTATCTCCATCCATCCCTCACTCCCTCAAAATGGCTGGACATCATTCTAAATATACCATTGTATATAAACACCTGTACTTTGTATCTCCCCCACATATTTGTAAATTGTAAGCTCTCACGAGCGTGTGCGGATTATATTGCTTTCATTATTGTATTGTTAACGTTGTTAGTTGTGACTTGTGTTCGGAAACTGTTAAACTGTAAAGCGCTGCGTAATCTGTTGGCGCTATATAACTAAAGATTCTTATTAAGCGTTCACGGGTCCATGTGGAGGTAGACCGTGACGGCTCCTGCAACGATGTTTCTGAGGAAATGGAGAAGGAGGAGTCAATGTGTACAGACTTGATTCCCGCAATCCTTGTAGTTGCCTGAACACGTACAGCGCCACTCGCAAGATCTGTACCGGCTCCACAACATTGACCCAATGGGCAGTAAGGGAAAGGTATCATCCCTGGCCATGGGTACTGGTCCACGCAGCGGTGGTCAGGTGGACATTGCTACTGACGGAGTTTAGTAGCGCATGTTTAATTTTAACCTCAACAACATGGTTTTGCAGACCAGGGACGGCTTGCCTGCTGAAATAAAATCAGCTTGGCACATTGTATTGTGGGACTGCCAATGCCATTAAGTTCCGTAAACTGTCAGTCTCCACCAGCCTGAATGACAGCATTTCAAGGGACAGGAGTTTTGCAATGCCAGCATTCAGAGCCTGTGCTCGTGGATGGTTTGCCGAGATTGGGCCTACACCCGATACGCCACAACCTGACACCCACAGATAAACAAGCCATAAAATCTCTGAAAGATAACCCCAACATTATTATTAAACCAGCAGATAAGGGGGGTGCTATCGTTATTATGAATAAGACACAATCTATTGCCGAAATTCATAGACAACTGTGAGTTAACCTAACCTACAGACAACTAAATTGTGACCCTACATTTTACATCTGTCAAAAAATTGATCGTATCCTGACAAAACATCTTTAATTGATCACCATAGACTGTAAGACTATGACATTCCTTAATATTCAATACCCCATCACCCCTGTTTTCTACACACTCACAAAAATCAACAAAAAACTACATTATCCACCCGCATACCCTAGAGGGATAATTCTCCGTGTTCTACAGTATCACCCAAATGTTTAACATGTTGCCTAATTCCTATGTATATATATTCTTCACCCTATGTATATATTGTATATATTATCCATTGTCATTGACTGTAAATTTTTCTATCTCTTCCAGCGACTATTTGATAAAGGCCACTGCGTTGCCCAAAACGTCAGTCAGTCGTCTCATAGCTATTTTCTTTTTTCACATCAAGTGTGCAATAAAATTTTCAAATTTAACCATGACATATGCAGTTAAACTTGTGCTGTGATTCTCTATAGACTGTACATCTTCAGTGTGTCTTTGTAACTCAACTACGTGTTTTCTACGCACTATTTTAGACATATTTGTGGTATTGAGGTTACTGACACTTTACCTCTTTTTACTTTTTGATTACACAGCTTGCATTTGACATAGCAAATATCATCTGCAAGTGTGTTAAAAAAGGACCACGCAGTGCAAGTCCTGGGAGCGTCCGTTTAGACTTTTGGAAGAGAAATCCGAACAGGTGCCAAAATGGAGGCTACAGGCAACAGAGTATGCAGCCTAACTCTCCCTCCTGTTTGTACCGTTGGGGCAATCGCTTCCTCAGAGCTGCTACCACCACCTTCCTGTTCCTCACGCCATGTTGGGTCTTGGACCTCATCATCTCCACTAACTTCTTATAACACCTGCTGCTGTTGGGTGGTCTGGCCACCACCATGCTCAACAGAAACTGGCACCTGAGTCTCATCATCATCAGATGCGTTCTGCGGTGTGCTGACCATCGGCACTGTCTCAACCGCCTCTTCAGATTCAGAGAGACACAGCTGTTGCGCATCACTGCATACTCCCTCTTCTTCAGATTCCAGAATGCTGCTTGGCTGGGCCCCTGTTTGCAAACCAACAGATTCTGAGAACAGAAGCAGAGACTCAGCTGGCTCCTGTACAGAACTCTCTGACTGACTGGGCAATTTGGCAGGCGGTGAAGAGACAGATGGTTGCTCAACAGTGCTGTGGTCCTGAGAGGAGGTGGAAGCAATTGAAGTCGATGCATTGGACCCTGGGCTCCAACACCACCAGTTGTTGCCTGTAAGTGCTGTTAGCACAGTCAACACTTGCTCCTGTGTTACTGGTGTTGAGTAATGGCAGCTGTTCCCCTGCTGTGTGTACGACAAAAAGTCATGCTGCCTCCACCCTGTCCTCCTCTCATCCCTGGGCTCCAACACCGCCAGTTGTTGCTCGGAAGTAATTGGCACGGGTACTGACTCATGCCCACCCTGGTTACAGCACGACAGCTGTTTCCTGGCAGTGTCAACGTAAATTAGCCTGAAGTTGTCCTGTCATGTTGCATTCCGGTTATCCGACTCTATGGTGCCTGCAGTTTAGGTGATTCCTATGTGTGCTGTGGGATATGTAAATAAAGGCTCTTTCCGTTGTGAAAATAGGACAGGCACCCACTGTAGGACTGTGTGATTCGGTAACTGCAGACGGCTTGCGGCCTGTCAACTTACATTTTCATGGGTGCCTTATGGTACCCGTCCGCGTTCCAGTACCGTCAGCTGGTTCTCCACAGTGCCTTTGGCCTAGGTGCCTCCATCTCAGTATCCGAGTTCCAGCAACGTCTGCTGGTCCTTGGTAGTGCTTTGGAGCACAGGTACCTCCTGCTTAGTAACCGTGTCCCAGTAACGTCAGCTGGACCTCGGTTGTGCCATTGGCTCTTTTCCTTCTGCTGCCCCTCCGGGTTCCAGCACAGTCAGCTGGTCCTCGTTACTTGCATTGGCTCTTGTACCTTCTGCTACCCGTCCGGGTTCCAGTACCGTCAGCTGGTTCTCCGCAGTGCCTTTGGCCTAGGTGCCTCCATCTCGGTATCCGAGTTCCAGCAACGTCTGCTGGTCCTTGGTAGTGCTTTGGAGCACAGGTACCTCCTGCTTAGTAACCGTGTCCCAGTAACGTCAGCTGGTCCTCGGTTGTGCCATTGGCTCTTTTCCTTCTGCTGCCCCTCCGGGTTCCAGCACAGTCAGCTGGTCCTCGTTACTTGCATTGGCTCTTGTACCTTATGCTACCCGTCCGGGTTCCAGTAACGTCAACTGGTTCTTCGAAGTTAGACGACCCTAAAGACCACCCCGAAGAAGATGACGACCCCAAGGACGACGAGCATCAAGCCAACCAGCCTGAACACCATCACAAAGAAGAAATATAAGATTACCCAGAAGAAGATCACCAACAGGAAAAATAAGGTTACGACAAACTACAAGATACAGAACAAGAGACAGAAGAACAATAAGCAGAAGATCAAAAAGCAGAAGAACATGAAGTATAAGACCAAAATGAAGAGCAAAATATATGCTCTAAATTCTAAGCAGAAGAAGACTAAGCAGTGTATGGGGGTGAGTCCGTTCCTCCTCGTGGTGCCCCTGGAAACTGCCTGCTGCTGCAGGCTAAACTGAACACGGACAAATACTGTTGTAATTTAAATCTTTTGTGACAGCAAGAACGGAAGGATGAAAAATTCATACTTTGACAGATTACAAGTACAGGAATCTCTGTCACAAATAAGAATATGATGAAGAAGATGAAGAGGAAGAAGATGAAAATGTAGAATATGAAGAAGAATAATAGTTTAATAAGAACAATATGAGTAATGTTAACAAAAAGATGAATAACAAGAAGTTTACGAAGAAGATAAAGAAGGTGAAGATGAAGAATAATTTTATGACAAAGATGATGCTGCTGAAGATTATGAAGGAGAAAGTGTGTCAAAAGTTAAAAAGGTGAAGAGCATGGAAGTTGTGAAACATACATATTTGCCAAAATAGAAAAAAGGTTAACAACATTGTCAATTTGTTAGTCAATCCAAACGTATTTCCAAAAAAAAATTGTAATGCTATTCCATTGGATTGGGTTAAACATGTATGCCTTTAATGTCTCCTCAACCTCCCCCAATACATTCTACATTACTCTTTGTTGTTTTCCTTCATGTACAATTAACCAACAAGGCAAGAATGGGTTTTTTTTAATTCCGATATTTTGTTCCCATAGACTTACATTGGATTTCCGGTATCGGTATCGGGTATCGGCGATATTTTTGGGGTATCGGCGATACCATTCCGATTCCGATACTTTTGGATATCGGAAAGTATCGCTCAACTCTAGCAGCAGTGCATCAAGATCCGGATAGTCCCTCAAAAAACTCTGCACAACCAAGTTGAGCACATGTGCCAGACATGGTATGTCAGTGAGGTTGCCAAGGCCCAGAGCTGCCACCAGATTTCGGCCATTGTCACACACTACCAAGCCTGGCTGGAGATTCGCTGGCAAAAACCACACGTCGCTCTCCTGCTTGATGGCATTCCAGAGCTCCTGCGCTGTGTGGCTTCGATTCCCCATGTAAATTAATTTCAGGACGGCCTGTTGACGTTTGGCCACGGCTGTGCTCATATCGGTCGCATCAGGTAAGCGTTCACGGGTCCATGTGGAGGTAGACCGTGACGGCTCCTGCAGCGATGATTCTGAGGAACTGGAGTAGGAGGAGGAGTCAATGTGGACAGACTTGATTCCTGCAATCCTTGGAGTTGGCAGAACACGTACAGCGGCACTCGCAAGATCTGTACCCGGCTCCACAACATTGACCCAATGGGCAGTGAGGGAAAGGTATCGTCCCTGGCCATGGGTACTGGTCCACGCATCGGTGGTCAGGTGGACCTTGCTACTGACGGCGTTTAGTAGCGCATGTTTAATTTTTCCCTCAACATGCTTTTGCAGACCAGGGACGGCTTGCCTGCTGAAATAAAATCGGCTGGGCACATTGTATTGTGGGACTGCCAATGACATTAAGTCACGGAAACTGTCAGTCTCCACCAGCCTGAATGACAGCATTTCAAGGGACAGGAGTTTTGCAATGCCAGCATTCAGAGACTGTGCTCGTGGATGGTTTGCCGAGTATGGCCGTCTTTTATCCCATGCCTGTGCTACCGATGGCTGTTTTGTGGCCTGGGAGTGTGAGGATGACAGGGAACTTGCAGCTGTGGGTGGAATAACACTGGGTCTCTGGACAACAGTTACAGAGGTTCTTCCATGGCGATCCTGTGAGGAAGCCGAACCAGCTGTGTGTGAGCTGGAGGAAGAGGCTCCAACACGAGCTGAAGATGTAGGTGCTGCTGTAGGTTGGCCTACATCTCCAGTGTGTCTTTGTAACTCAGCTACGTGCTTTGTCCGTACATGTTTCCACATATTTGTGGTATTGAGGTTACTGATATTTTTACCTCTTTTAACTTTTTGATTACACAGCTTGCATTTGACATAGCAAATATCATCTGCAAGTGTGTCAAAAAAGGACCACGCAGTGCAAGTCCTGGGAGCGCCCGGTTTGGCTGTTGGAAGAGAACTGCTACGAACGGGTGCCAAACTGGAGGGTACAGGCAACCGAGTCTGCAGCCTACGTCTCCCTACTGTTTGGACCGTTCGGGCAATCTCTTCCTCAGAGCTGCTACCCCATCTTCCTGTTCCTCACGCCATGTTGGGTCTTGGACCTCATCATCTCCACTACCCTCTTCCAACACCTGCTGCTGTTGGTTGGTCTGGCCAGCACCTTGCTCAACAGAAAATGGCACCTGAGTCTCATCATCATCAGATGCGTTCTGCGGTGTGCTGACCATCGGCACTGGCTCACCCGCCTCTTCACATTCAGAGAGACACAGCTGTTGCGCATCACTGCATACTGCCTCTTCTTCACATTCCAGAATGCTGCTTGGCTGGGCCCCTGTTTCCAAGCCAACAGATTCTGAGAACAGAAGCAGAGACTCAGCTGGCTCCAGTTCAGAACTCTCTGACTGCCTGGGCAATTTGGCAGGCGGTGAAGAGACAGATGGTTGTTCAACAGTGCTGTGGTCCTGAGAGGAGGTGGAAGCAATTGAAGTCGATGCATTGGCTGCCATCCAACCAACAACGGCTTCAATTTGTTCTTCCCGCAGCAGGGGGTACGCTGAGCTCCTACAAAAGTGCGCATAAAGGAACGCTCACGGGGAAAACTGGTGGATGCTGTGTCACTGGGTGCGGCAGCAGCCACAGAATCCCCACGTCCTCTCCCTGCTGAAACTCCACGGCCACGACCACGTGCCTTACTCCCTGCCTTCTTCATCTTGGTAGATTGATAAAGAAAGTCAGAAAAGTTATAAGGCCTAAGTGTGGTTATTCCTCAGAGACTGCAGTGAACACTGCAGACAACTGTTCAGTAGCTGTGAAAGGCCCCTTTGTCTACTTCTATAGTGTTTGCAACCACTGTATTGTATACGGATGGAAGCGCGTCACACTAATAGATTAGATTTTTTTCAAATATAATGGAGCAGCACCAATTAGAGAAAAATGTGAAGGATGAGGCAGTGACACACGCTCAGCAGACTACAACCAGCAGTAGTTGAAGAACTAACTGGAGCGTGATCTGCACTCAAAAAATGAAAAGCTCACAGACTACAGTGAACACTGAAACACAACTGTTCAGTAGCTGTGAAAGGCCCCTTTGTCTACTTCTATAGTGTTTGCAACCACTGTATTGTATACGGATGGAAGCGCGTCACACTAATAGATTAGATTTTTTTCAAATATAATGGAGCAGCACCAATTAGAGAAAAATGTGAAGGATGAGGCAGTGACACACGCTCAGCAGACTACAACCAGCAGTAGTTGAAGAACTAACTGGAGCGTGATCTGCACTCAAAAAATGAAAAGCTCACAGACTACAGTGAACACTGAAACACAACTGTTCAGTAGCTGTGAAAGGCCCCTTTGTCTACTTCTATAGTGTTTGCAACCACTGTATTGTATACGGATGGAAGCGCGTCACACTAATAGATTAGATTTTTTTCAAATATAATGGAGCAGCACCAATTAGAGAAAAATGTGAAGGATGAGGCAGTGACACACGCTCAGCAGACTACAACCAGCAGTAGTTGAAGAACTAACTGGAGCGTGATCTGCACTCAAAAAATGAAAAGCTCACAGACTACAGTGAACACTGAAACACAACTGTTCAGTAGCTGTGAAAGGCCCCTTTGTCTACTTCTATAGTGTTTGCAACCAATGTATTGTATACGGATGGAAGCGCGTCACACTAATAGATTAGATTTTTTGCAAATATAATGGAGCTGCACCAATTCCACAAAATCAAATAAAAAAAAGAGTCAGTGAGTGACACTTGCAGATGCCTACAAACAGCGGTGGATGCAGAGCAAACTGCAGCGTCACCTGCACTCTCACACACACCTTGCACAGAGCTGTTAAAACAACACTGGCAAAAGGAAGCTTTACACAGCGGTTGGTAAACTAGCCTGCCTAAAGCACAGTAGAGTACACAAAATCGCAATGTCTAACTGTCCCTCAGAGTCAGCACAGCAGCGTTCTGTCCCTAACTGAGTTCACAGCACAGTGACGCTAAAATGGAGGCGGCGCCTTTTATAGTGCATTCTGACATCATTTCAGCAGCCAATCACAGCCATGCCATTAGTTAAGATGACCGCAGCATTACAGGATGTGCCCACACTTCATAAGATTCCTCATTGGCTGACTAAAATCACATTGCCTCTCAAAGAATTATGGGAACTTCCGATTCCGGTATACGATATATGAAAAATATCGGAACTAAGTATCGGAATTCCGATACAGCGAATATCGGCCGATACCCGATACTTGCGGTATCGGAATGCTCAACACTAGCCATTACCTAAGTTGCCTTCCTCCTCCGAATTGGTGCCTTTGTTCCTTCAGCACGTGGTTCGGTTACACGGCATTCCTGAGAACATTGTGTCTGACAGAGGAGTCCAGTTTGTTTCCAGATTTTGGAGGACTTTTTGTTCTAAACTTGGTGTTTAATTGTCTTTCTCCTCGGCTTTTCATCCTCAGACCAATGGACAAACTGAGAGAACAAACCAGACATTGGAGACTTATCTGAGATGCTTTGTGTCTGCTGATCAAGATGACTGGGTCTCTTTTTGCCTTTGGCTGAGTTTGCTCTTAATAATAGGGCAAGCTCTGCCACTTTGATGTCTCCATTTTTCTGCAATTTTGGGTTTCACCCTCGATTTTCTTCGGGACAGACGGAGGCTTCTGTCTGTCCGGGTGTTGAATCTGTTGTGGAGCGTATGCAGCAGATTTGGGACCAGGTAGTGGAGAGGTTGTCCCTCTCTCAGGAGAAGGCCCAGCAGTTTCCCAACTGGCATAGGACTGATGGTCCTCGGTTTAAAGTGGGGACTTGGTCTGGTTGTCCTCAAGAAATATCCCTATGAGAGTTGCATCTCCTAAGTTTAAGCCTAGGTTCATTGGACCTTATAAGATCATGGAGATTCTTAATCCTGTTTCCTTTCGTTTACTTCTTCCAGGGACATTTAAGATCCATAACGTGTTCCACAAGTCCTTATTGAAGAGGTTTGTCGAGCCAGTGGTTCCTATGGCTGCGCCTCCTGACCCTGTTTTGGTTGAGGGCAATCTGGAGTATGTGGTTGAGAAAATATTGGATTCTCGTTTTTCTAGACGGAAACTCCAGTATTTGGTCAAGTGGAGAGGTTATGGTCAGGAAGACAATTCTTGGGTGTTTGCTTCGGACATCCATGCTAGGAGACTGATCCGTGCATATCACCGAGCTCATCCTGACTGACCTGGTTGCACAAATGAGGGTTCGGTGACCCCTCCTCAAAGGGGGGGTACTGTTGTGAATGTTTTAGAAATGAATTCTGAGCAGAAGCTCCCTCTGGTGGTTACAAACAGTACTGAACCATTCAATGAGGATTGGCAATCAGGAATCACGGACTGGCTGGATATAAGGGAGGTTCCCTCCCATCATGGTTGGCGGTGATCAATTGTTCTTGTCTCAACGTTGTTTCCTGGTTCACTTGGAAGCTTGCTGAGTCTTGCCTCTTCTCCTGCTCTCAGATAAGATATTTTCTGTTTTTTGTTTTTGTGCTTACCATTTGAATATTTCTCTGCATTTCTGTGAAGTTAGCCAGGTTCCCCTCCCGGGGGGCTTGGGCTCCTCTTAGTTACTCTGAAGCCACTGTTATTTGTTCATTTGCCTTTTCCAGTTTTTTCAGTGGCTGTGGCCTAGTTTTGTTACACCAGAGAACTAATTTAGGTGGTAGAGGTCGTGTGATCTCAGGTGTTTTTGCAATTAGTAGCGTTGGCTTTTTTTGGGGGGGTTTTTTGGGTTGCAGTAAGTATCCTTCCTGTCCTTTTCTGTCTAGGCAGATTGGGCCCCAACGTTTGCTCATACAATTTTCTGTCTGTGTCTGTATTTCCTCTTGTCTAACCGCCATTACATGTTTGGGGGCTTCCTATGTCCTTTGGGGATATGCTCCGGGGCAGATGGCTTTCCTCTTTCTATCTTTAGGTGTAGTTAACCTCTCAGGCTGTGACGAGGCGTCTAGGACTAACGTAGGAACGCTCCACGGCTGCCTTTAGTTGTGGTGGTTAGTCAGGGTACTGCAATCCAGTAGATTCCAACCTCTCTGGTGTATTGCCGTTTTTGCCTGCTCTCCTCAGCTACCAAGACATAACAGGGAGGTGTGTGACGGGCCCTTCCTGATTATAGCCAGAGCCCGGGCAGACTCGCCCAGGGCAGGTTGTGTGAGAAGCAATAGAGCAGACAGTTATTGGCTGTGGGGATAAAGCTGCGATGGCAGTAAGGGGCCCCAATCAGAGACTAGTGCAGTCGGGCACCAGCTCAACAGGACAATCCCCAGGAAGGATTTGGTGTCTATGACTGAGGTGGGAACAGCAAAGATGGCATTGCCGGCACCTTTCACAATTGGAACTGGACGAGGGGCTGACAGGGAGCAAGTGATGTCGGCAGCTTGGATGGGACTCGAATTGTCCAAGGAGATGGCAGGGATTACCAAGAGGAAAGAGCGAGATTATAGAAAGAGTAGAGTCTGTCCGGAAGGCAGGAAAAGCGCAGGATACGTGGCTGTGTGTGAATTGTGCTGCCAAGGTGATAAGTAAAGTTGAACTGTTTGAAAAAGACTGTGACTCCGAAGTGTTTTGTGGAACTTGGAAACATGGAGCTGGAGTAACAGAACTGGAAGGAACTTTGACAATAATCGTAAGTGTTCTGCTGCGCATGCTGTATGTGCAGCAAGAGGGACATTGTAATTCATCTGTGGGGTGCCAGGGTGTGGGAGTCGTACAGCCCGTTGCCACGACTACCACCCTGGCTACCTTACATGCCTACAGTCATGGATGTTGTGAATGGGTTTGAGATGAGTTCTGAGCAGAGACTCCTCTGGTGGTTACAAGCGGTACTGGTCTGTTCAGTGAAGATTGTGAGGACTGGGAATCAGGTGTTACTGACTGGTCTTATATAAGGGAGTCACCTTCCCATCAGGGTTGCCGGTGATCAATTGTTCTGGTCTGAATCCTTCTTTCCTGTTTCCCTTGTAGCCTGCTGTGTCGTGTCTGCATCTCCTGCTAACAGATAAGACATTTTCTTCTTTTTGTTTTTGTACTATATTTTTGCATTTTGTCCTGCACTTCTTTGGGGGCCTTCTGGGTCCCCTTCGGGGGCTTTTGCCCTCTCAGTTTAGTTCAGCCACTGATGTTTGTACTTTTGCTTTTTCCAGTTTTTTCAGTGGCTGCTGTTTTGATTTTGTTACACCAGAGAACTAATTTAGGTGGTAGAGGTCGTGTGATCTCAGGTGATTTTGAAATTAGTAGAGTTGGTGCTTTTCAGGGTTTTCTGGGATTGCAGTAAGTACCCTTCCTATCCTTTTCTATTTAGTTAGTTTGGGCCCCAGCGTTTGCTCATACTATTTTCTTTCTGTGTCAGTATTTCTTCTTGTCTAACCGCCATTACTTGTTTGGGGGCTTTCTATTATCTTTGGGGTTCTGCTCCGGGGCAGATAGCTTTCCTATTTCTATCTTTAGGTGTAGTTAGTTTCTCAGGCTGTGACGAGGCGTCTAGGACCAACGTAGGAACGCTCCACGGCTGCCTCTAGTTGTGGTGGTTAGTCAGGGTACTGCAATCTCATAGATTCCAACTGCTCTGGTGTATTGCCTTTTTTTACCTGCACTCCTCAGTTACCGAAACATAACACATGGACAAAAGTTTTGAGAATGACACAAATATTAATTTTTACAAAGTCTACTGCTTCACTTTTTCTAAAAGTGTTTCAGCTGCGGGATCGGGCTACCAGCAGTGCAGAGATTGCTCAGGAATGGCAGCAGGCAGGTGTGAGTGCATCTGCATGCACTGTGAGGTGGAGACTCTTGGAGCAAGGCCTGGTCTCAAGAAGGGTAGCAAAGAAGCCACTTCTCTCCAGAAAAAACATCATGGACAGACTGATATTCTGCAAAAGGTACAGGCAGTGGACTGCTGAGGACTGGAGTAAAGTTATTTTCTCTGATGAATCCCCTTTTCGATTGTTTGGGACATCAGGAAAACGCCTCATTTGGAGAAGACAAGGTGAGCGCTACCACCAGTCTTGTCTCATGCCAACTGTTAAGCATCCTGAAACCATTCATGTGTGGGGTTGCTTCTCAGCCAAGGGAATCGGCTCTCTCACAGTCTTGCCTAAAAACACAGCCATGAATAAAGAATGGTACCAGAATGTCCTCCAAGAGCAACTTCTCCCAACCCTCCAAGAGCAGTTTGGCGATCAACAATGCCTTTTCCAGCATGATGGAGCACCTTGCCATAAAGCAAAGGTGATAACTAAATGGCTCAGGGAACAAAACATAGAGATTTTGGGTCCATGGCCTGGAAATTCCCCAGATCTTAATCCCATTGAGAACTTTTGGTCAATCATCAAGAGACGGGTGGACAAACAAAAACCTAAAAATTCTGACAAAATGAGAGCATTGATTGTGCAAGAATGGACTGCTATCAGTCAGGATTTGGTCCAGAAGTTGATTGAGAGCATGCCAGGGAGCATTGCAGAGGTCCTGAAGAAGAAGGGTCAACACTGCAAATATTGACTTGCTGCATTAACTCATTCTAACTGTCAATATAAGCTTTTGTTACTCATATGTTTGCAATTATATTTCTGTCTGTGATAAAAACATCTGTCAAACACATAAAAACCAGAGGGCAGCAGATCATGTGAAAATATAATACTTGTGTCATTCTCAAAACTTTTGGCCATGACTGTGCATGTAGAAATGGGCCCCCTGTGTCACCTGCACCATCACCTGCTCCCGCATAGGAGATGGGGAACCTCAAGGACAGTCCAATCTCTCGGGGTGGTAGCCCCGTCTAGAGGCCCCTTCATTTTTCAAGAAGGGTTCATCCTGCTCCCTTCCTTTTTGGATCACTATCACCACATGCCAGAGGTGTTGTCCTTCCATTTTGAGGAACGTAACCCTGGTTCCAGCCATCAGCTCTTGCAGCCTTCGAGGCAAGTGTTCCATCTCTACTGCCCGCTGGTTAATCGAGATGTGATGACGGGTCCCAAACTCTTCTACTGACTCACATCTCCGCTGCCGGTTGTATGTAATTACCTACCCTGGGAAGCCAACTGTGGGTACCTAGCTGCTAGCGGGCTCACCAACGTGAGGTAAATATGATAAAACGTGGAAAGCTTGGACACCGCACAAAATGATGTCTCCAGCCCTGCTCCTGGCTCGCCTCCTTCTCCCTTCCAACTTGGCTAGGCCCTGCAGTCCGCTTACTAGATCCTAGCTCTCCCATCTGCAGTCCGCAAGAACTCCAGCAGGGAAGGCTGCGGCCTGGGTTATGGCCCTAGTGGTTCCAGGAAAGCGGCCTGTTTCGGACCATAGGCTCCTGACACTTCCGCTGTTGCACCAGCTTGGTATGGCTCAGATATTCATCCGGGCTTTTCCTTGGTAGTCTCACGGGATTTTGCCATCTTTGCATGCTACACTCTATGGATGACTAACGGAATCCAGAAAGATTTTTCAACCCCTTTTTGTAGTATCATATACCACCGAAATGTACCACAGAGGACGCAATACTCTATGGGTGAGTAACTGAATCCAGAAATATTTTTCAACACTTTTTTAGAGTGTTATATGCCACCAAAATGTAACAGAAAGCACCTAATACTCTATGGATGACTAATTGAATCCAGGAAAGATGTATATCTTTGCAACTGAGTCGCACTTAGTACCAGGGCAATGGGGTACTCGGCACCGAGCCCATAAAAGTCTATGGGATTTGTCACTGGCAGCAGGACTCGGTCCGTGGCCCTGGGCACTCATACAATGGGGGGAGTATTTACAGGGGATTTGTAGGTAGTTCGTGACGCCACCTGCGGTATCTGGTCAATTGTACCAGCGCTGCTGTAAGGACCTTCACAGGGGATGTTATGGGGCAGCTGGGTGGTAAGTCTCCCACAGGTGATACGGGTCCCTGGAAGTCTATGGTGATGATGCAGGGTGTAGTTAAGAATTCAGTCACACACAATGCAGCTTCTTTTCATACCTTTTACTGGTAGATGGTTCAAGAAGATCCCAGGGAGCTGGTCGGGGTGGAGAGTGCACATTCGGGTAACCGCTGAGCAGGTTAGAGGCCTCCTTTACTTCCATATACATGTGAGTCCAACTTGCGTGAAGCGAAGTTAACTCTGAACTCTCCAGCTTTCTCAATAGCTGTAATGCCCGGCCAACATTGTGGTGGAGCCTTCTAAGTGGTGAGAACTAAGTCCTTACTTTTGTCTGCGCTTGACTCAAAGTCCCCGTTCTCCCTGACTCCGGTTACGTAT